>JASDDO010000019.1:205214547-205814547 GCA_030015575.1 Agapanthus africanus
AGTGAATGTTTTTGAACCTATTTCATGTGTTGAACGGTTTCGGGAAAACTTGGGTGTTCGAATGTTCGATCGGAAAGTTTAATATTTTCTATTTATCCGGAATGGGATACAATAATTGGAATTCACAAACAGTTATGAGATAACTGGATGAATGTTATAAATCTAGCGGTTTAGTCTCACTTGATATTGAAAAGAGTTTTTGATAATGGGACTAAACTGCGGGGTTTATAATTGTTAGGCATGTGATGTCTAAGTATTTCATTTGATTAGGCATGCGATGTCTAAAGAGGTTGCGGATTCCAACTGTTGTAGTTTTACACTTTCTTTTCTGTGACCGTAAGTGTAATATGTGATATCGCCGGTTTCGTTGCTATATGTCAATGACAATTGGGATGCGCATATTTACTTACGTTGATGACATGTGATGTTATGTGTTGCTGGATATGTTATATTAGATTGTCGTGTTCGAATAGCCGGGGGTTTTTATGTGAGATGAGTGTTTTTCATTTTCATTCATGTAAAAACTTGTATGTAATATTCTTTTATTGGGGCACTTCCAGGTTGCGGAAGATGTCACCCTTTGTATATTATTTACTTTTCCGCATTAGGATAGACCCAAGGAGGGGAGCACAAGTAACCGGGTTCTAGGGTTCAGTGGGAGACCATCTCAAGGAGTCGAGTCCCGGTCTCCTAACCCTAGAATTGGTAGGGTTGCTTGCCGCTCTCGTAGGGGTCTAGGGGTGTGGGATTGGCTATTCATCACGACCATGGAATCCGTGTTTTATACTGGCTCGTATTAAAAACACGGACGTCCTAGTATATCCAATGTTTCATATGTTTCTTCTGCTGCGATATCTGTGGTGTGATCATGTGATGTTCTATGATAGATACAGTATATAGTATATATGATATATTATATAGACGTTACTTATGTTTTGCACCCGCACTAGCCCTGTCCTGCTCTGTCGTTAGTTACCTAACCTAACGGTGCACGAGGGGACATCCAGGCGAATGCGGATGGCATAAGTGTACGTCGTATTTATCTGTGATGTTTAGGTGACTTAAATGATGGGACTTCATTAATGTGATTAATGAAAGAAAAGAAACCTAAGATGTTGTAGAATCAAATTTTCAACAAAACAGGTAGCTACAGTTCTTTCTTTGCATAGCGATATATGTGATATATCCTGCACCTTATTCGATGAGGAAAGGACCGAGATCCCTTCACCGGGAGTGACTCCTTTAGCAATAACTGGCAGATGCTACACACTCGGTTTGACTTTTGATTGCTTCTATAGTTTCTGCTTTGCACAGTGATATATATGATATATCCCGCACCTCATTCGACGAGGAAAGGGCCGACGATCCCTTCACCGGGAGTGACCCCTTTAGCAAAACTAGAAAAGCCTCAAAATCACTCCATTTCAAAACTTCATTTGATTCTACAACGATATCAAGTTCATTACGCAATAGGTTTTCAGAAAAACCTGACGTAGCCCTCCGTCATTTCAGATAAATCCTACTTAGTATTCGTGCTACGTTTGTTGACCTCCGTCAAGGCGTAGTGTGCGGTAGCTAACTAGTATTTATCTGCTTATGCATATGATGCAGATTGAATTAGGGTATTCGTACGGCGTTGTTTGGAATTCGTCAAGGGTCGTGCGGGTGGGTTTAATTCAATCAAGAAATGTACGGGTTGAACTTGACTAGTGGACTATGGGTTGTTTGGCATTCGTCAAGGTCATAGAACACTAGGGGTAAAATATTATTGGGAATTTCAAGTGTTGAAATTTGCAATGAGATTGCATACCTTCTATGAGATAGTTGGATCCCGATACCCACTGCGAGTAAGAGTTACTCCTGGGAGAGTTTTGCACACTACAATTAGCCGATCAAGTAGGTGTCTAGAAAGGTGTCAACGGGGTTACGCCTCTGGGAAAACGAGGTTTACTTTAATTAGGTCCGTACGAAAGCACGGGGAACCTCCCTCATAGTACCGACACTGGCCTGGCTGAAAGATCGACGAAGTTGTAGGGTGTAATTAATCCCGGCTAGTCTTTCCTTTTAGGGTTTGAAGGAAGATTTGATAAAAACCAGTGGGAGCCATCCTGATTAGATAAGATAATAACCAATCTGATCTTCCAAGAGCATACGCTAAAGTGTTTTCTTCTCTCTCTCTCCAGGTAGCGACCATTTCATGCCCTAATAAAGATAATAATATGGATGTATTGACCGAACCCGCATGTTATACTGTGCAGGGGAACGTTGAACCCGTTCTATCTTATAAGTGTTATAAGAATGAACGGGAAATAGGAGAATATCTAGATTCTCAAGCCGCCCAAAAGAACATGCATGTTGATGCATCTTCTTCGGGTGTGTTAGTTATTGAGAACTGTTTTTCAGTTCACCCTACGTCCTGGGTATTAGATACCGGATCAGGATCTCACATATGTAAGCAGTTACATGGGCTACGGAAAGGTAGAGAACTGGGTAAAGGTGATCATTCCGTTCAAGTAGGGAACGGTGCAAATGTTGCAGCCAAAGCAGTTGGCGAATATCATCTAGTATTACCAAGTGGTGATACAATGATTCTGAATGAGTGCTATTATATACCGAACATGATGTGCAACATTATATCAGTTTCTTTATTGAGTAAAGAAGGATATAATTTTGTAGTACAGGATAATATTATGAACATATTCCTAGATCAAAAGTTGATTGCATCAGGCTCGTTACATAATGGCATATTCATTCTAAATCAAAATACAGTCCTCAATATACAAAACACATACAAGAGGAAAAGTTCAGAAATGAACGAATCCTACTTGTGGCATTGTAGACTTGGTCATATCAATGCGACACGACTGGCTAAGTTACATAAGGATGGTTATTTGAATCTGTTCGAATTATCATCTTATGATACTTGCCATTCATGTCTCAAAGGAAAAATGACCAAAGCTCCGTTTAATGGACACGGAGAAAGAGTTACTGAACTCTTAGGACTGGTACATAGTGATGTATGCGGTCCCATGTCTACCCATGCCAGGGATGGTTCTTCGTACTTCATTACATTCACTGACGATCTCTCTAGATTCGGATATGTGTTCCTAATGAAACACAAGTCTGAAGCTTTTGAGAAATTCAGAGAATATAAGCAAGAAGTAGAGAACCAAACGGGCAAAAGTATTAAGATCCTTCGATCTGATCGAGGAGGAGAATACTTGAGCAATGAGTTCCAAGATTATCTAAAAGAGAATGTGATTCTCTCTCAGCTTACTCCACCTTATACACCACAGCACAACGGTGTATCGGAACGAAGGAATCGCACCCTATTAGATATGGTGCGTTCAATGATGAGTACAGCAGAGTTACCTATTTCCTTCTGGGGGTATGCGCTTGAGACAGCCATACACCTATTGAATATGGTTCCTACCAAATCAGTGCCTACCACTCCATATGAGATATGGAAAGGGAAGAGACCATCTCTTAAGTATGTTAAGATATGGGGTTGTCCAGCCTATGTCAAAAGACAAAATCCGGACAAACTCGAGGCAAGATCAGTCTTATGTAAGTTTGTAGGATATCCCAAAAATTCACAAGGATATATCTTCTACCACCCCGAGGAACAAAAGGTGTTTGTTTCTCGACATGCCACTTTCTTAGAAAAAGGTTTTCTTATGAAACAGATTAGTGGCATTGAGGTAGAACTGGAAGAGGTTCCAGCAACACAAACTATAACAGAAGATTTAGTAGAACCAGAGGATTCAGTAGTACCCGACGAACCCCAGCCTCTCCGCCGATCTAGCAGGGTTTCTCGTCCACCTGAGAGATACTACGGTTTTCTCATTGACGGTGGAAGCAAAGATTGCATCATGGAAGATGATGATCCAACTAGTTTCGAGCAGGCCATCACGAGTTGGGACTCAGTGAAATGGCTGGATGCTATGCGGTCCGAGATGGAATCCATGTACACCAACAAAGTATGGACTTTGGATGTTGCTCCTGAAGGGGTAAAACCCATCGGGAGCAAGTGGATCTTCAAGAAAAAACTTGGTGTAGATGGGAAAGTGGAGACTTTCAAAGCTAGACTTGTAGCAAAGGGTTTTCGTCAAAGACCAGGTGTGGACTATGATGAAACCTTTTCTCCAGTGGCTATGCTTAAATCCATCCGGATCATGCTTGCCATCGCTGCATATCATGACTACGAAATCTGGCAAATGGATGTTAAGACCGCCTTTCTAAATGGTGATTTAGAAGAGTGCGTGTACATGACTCAGCCAGAGGGCTTCGTAGACAGTGGGAGCAGCGGGAAGGTGTGCAAGCTGCTTAAATCCATTTATGGATTAAAGCAAGCATCGCGGAGTTGGAACATCTGCTTTGACGTCGTTATCAAAGAGTTTGATTTCGTCAAAAATCCAGATGAACCTTGTATCTACAAGAAGATGGCAGAGAATAAGGTTGTCTTCCTCGTATTGTACGTGGACGACATACTCTTGATAGGAAATGATATTCCTATGCTGCAATCGGTCAAGCTCTTCTTATCACAAAGATTCTCAATGAAAGATCTTGGTGATGCCTCCTGCATATTGGGAATCAAGATCTATAGAGATAGATCCAAACGGATTTTGGGATTGTCCCAATCCAGGTACATTGACACCGTACTAAAGAGATTTAGTATGGAAGAATCCAAGCGTGGGAACTTACCCACGATCTCTGGAGTCACTCTCTCCAAAGAGATGTCTCCCAAGACTGATTTGGAGAGAGCTCGCATGCAAGGGATACCCTATGCTTCGGCTGTAGGCTCTATCATGTACGCGATGCAATGTACCAGACCCGATGTTGCATACTCACTAAGTGTAGTGAGCAGGTATCAAGCTGATCCTGGAGAGAGTCACTGGATGGCTGTGAAGAGCATTCTCAAGTACTTACGAAGGACTAAAGAGATGCTCTTGATGTATGGTAACGGAGAACTCCAAGTGGAGTCCTTTATCGATTCGAGCTTCCAGAGTGATAAGGACGACTCTAAGTCGCAGTCGGGATTTGTCTTTACCCTTTACGGAGGGGCGGTTAGCTGGAAGAGTTCCAAGAAGGAAACCGTGGCAGACTCGACGATGGAGGCTGAATACATTGCTGCCAACGATGCTGCTAAAGAGGCTGTCTGGATCAAGAAGTTCATTACCGAACTTGGAGTGGTTCCATCCATTGAGCATCCAATACCTTTGTATTGCGATAACAATGGAGCGGTGGCTTTGGCCAAGGAACCCAGGTCCCATCAGCGATCCAGGCATATTCTGAGGCGGTATCACCTGATCCGGGAGATAGTTGATCGCCGGGAGATCGAGGTCAGGAGGGTTGACACGAAGAACAACACGGCGGATCCACTCACGAAGGCCATTCCCCAGATACAGTTTGAGAGACTCTTCGGGATGCTCGGTATGCGATACTAAAGCAGCTGGCCCTAATGCAAGTGGGAGATTGTTAGTTGTATGTATACCCTAAAGGCCAGTATTGTACAGATGATGTATATTATATTGGATGCTTGGACATATATAGAGATGACTTTCTTGCTCGATATGATAGCATGCTATCTGGTTGCTCTTTATCTTAACATGTAAACTTGTCTTTTTAAACTGTCTTATAGTTACATGTTGGTAAAGCCCTTAGGATTTGTACTTGACTACCTGGACTGTGATACGGATCATACTAGTGGGGACATGGTAGTCTATAGGTACATCCTTCAAGGTCCCTAGTCGTGGGTGTATCGAGACGGGGCATCGATATACCAGTGTAGACTAGCGTATACGCTTCTCGACCCATGAGATGGGCGATGGATGATCCCATATCCATTGGTGTTTGACATCAGAGATGGTATACGGGTGCTCAGTGGAGACTGGGTACACTGGACGGACTCGCCGAGAACTCCTAGATGGTATTATACCTCACGTCAGATGGCAGTTCTCAGGTGACACTTGTACAGGTTAGTCTGTAGACCCGAGATCGTCATGGAGTCTTGTGTGATTCCCACTGTGCTTTGATCTCCACCTTACCACGTCCATGAGGGCGTGCAAAACGGTGGTCTTTGGGTACAGTCCCGAGTCACATGGAGGCAATGAGCGATAGGAGGGGTTTTGTTCTCCCGGTATTGGGGGTTGATGTTGCGCTGTGCTCGATTGGCCGTAACAGGGAAGTCCCTGGCCAGGGCTGATCAGAGATTTGCTGGTAAGTGTTACCAGTAGTTTCTCGACCCTTTATGAGCCTCACATCGGCACGACTTATCGGTTATTGGGGTCTGACGTTTACCACCCCTAGACTTGATATGCGACATATTAGACGAACAGACCGGACTGTACGGTAAGTGTTACTGGTTGGATTCACAGGAGTGTGAGCGGGCTAGCTCGTCGATCTTCTGATCGCTCAATACCCGGATGGCCGTTACGTTTAGCAGACCGCTTGCGGCTTGTGGGTGCTTGATATGATCATCATCTGCTGCCGGCGTATTGACGAGTCTTTAGAGTCCTACACAGAGGTTTCCTGGCTCAAGCGAAACGAAATAGGAGCGCATATGAGATATGTGCAGGACCGAGAATAATGCGTGTATGTGATACCGTATTCCATTCTCGCGATGAATGTTTCGATTGGTTGTATGCGATATAACCTAGTTATCGAATCATTGACTCGATAAATCGATACATTGTATACTAGTCGGTTATGTGCGACATGACCGGATCATTGAATCAAGTATTGATTTAATGATTTAATGTATAATTATATATTTGATATATTACTTTGCATTAACTAGTATTGGTTCACTTTAAAGGGATTTTCTCACTTGAAAAGCACATTGTATATGTGATATATTTTGTGTGCACTTGATTGTATCATGTTTGATGATACATACTCACTTGGATATGTGTAAAGACTTAAACCATGTTTAGTGAATGGTTAGGGTTTCATATTTTCACATAATTATTTATCTTTTCTTTTTTGTGAAAAAGATATTAGAAAACAAAATGGTTTCTTTCTTTCATGAAGCTTGTTGAAGCTTCATGAAGCTTGTTGAAGCTTCATGAAGCTTTGACCTAGTGACCATTTTGTCTTCATCCTTAACCCTAACCATTCTAACTAACCATGATCTATTCTCTACACTTTACCATGGTTTGCATATGATAAGTATTGATTTTATTTTCATTTTAATAGCAAGACTTATCATATTCTTTCTTCTTCTTCATCATCTTCATCAAGAAAGAAAACTTAAGCCCATCAATGGCAACTTGAGCAATTGAGTGAGAAATCCAATTCTAAAGTGAACCCACCTCCTATTTCTTCATCCTCTACCTCTTGCCAAGTAGTATAGGGTGTTTACTTCACAAGTTTCACAACTTGGTGAAGTTGGAGCTTGATCTTGTGTAACCTCGACGTAGATCATCTTCGGCACGAAGCCGACGACCTTGCCCGCCCATTTCTCCGATGAAGCCAATACTTGAGTCCGGGATTCGATACGGACAGCGAGAGGACGTCTACGTGGAGCTAAGGAAGTAGAGAACCGGATCTACAAAGTTTGTAGCATCTTTCTTTTAGTTAAGTAGTTAACTAGTTTCACTTTGTCGCCTAAAATTTTAGTTAACGATCTAGTCTAGGGTTTCTCGGCACCGTAAAATTTGAAATTGGCATGGTTGATGCCTTGTGAGACCTCTTGAGAGTGCCTAGGAACCCTACAATTTTATCTCAGGGAAACGAGTAAGGACGTCCTAGTCTCTCCTCAAGGGGTACCTGCGGACGCATATTATTCTGACGAACAACCGGCTTCGAGTTATTCGGCTGTTGTTGAGCATTAGCGACAACGATCGCTTTTCCCTTCCCCTTTTCATTTCGGGAGTCCAGCTTTGGAAAAGGGGGTCTATTGCCCATCTGATCCATTTGCGCTAACTTGTCAATTAAGGCCTGGAAGGTAGTCGGCTTGAAGAACATCATAAATTGCGAGATGGTTGCTTGCGGATCAATGGTTCCCACAAACATACCCACTGCAGGAGCTTCTTCAATGCGCTGCTCTCACTTTGACCATAAGTTCCGCCACCGTATAGCATATTGGACCCATGTCTCGCCTGGCTTCACCTTGGCGTTAATCAGTGCCGTCATCGGGGTGCGTTCACTGGCGCTTGCAAAACGCTGCGTAAACAGTAGCTCCATCTTCGCGAAAGTGTTGATAGAGTCGTTCGGGAGCTCAGAGTACCACTCGAACGCTGTATCTGACAAGCTGCCAATGAACTGACGAAGCAATAGTTTGTCATCACCGCCGGTGTTGCCGCAGAGTGCCCTGAACTGGGCAACATGCTGGTGGGGATTGCCTGTCCCTTTATAGACATGGAACTTGGGAATTGTGTAGCCCGGCGGGTACTTGATCTGGTCGTACCAGCTCGGATATGGTCGTCCTATTTTTACGACCTGGCCGGCTGCTTCAGTCGCATGATGAACCCGTATTTGTTGGGCTATATACTCGTCCAAGTCAGCTTTGGAGATTTTCTCCTCCTTAGCTGTTGACAAAGCTGGCGGAGGATTCGACGTTTCTCCCCTATCGTCTTCAAGGACGATCGGGGGATCTTCGGCCGGAGGATCTTGTTGGATCATCATCCCCACCATGTCTTGGAACAGAAGGCCCATACACTTTATGTTGGCTGCTTGTTCAGCAGCCTCTTTATCTTTCTTCTCCAATATTCGACGAAGGAATTCGGCGTCAGTTTCTTGCTCCTAGCGTTCATCCGAGGACGTTTCAGGGCTTTCTTTTGGCCCAGTAAGTGCGGCCATCGCGTTCATCATCTCTTGGAGCTTCTGCTGCTGCTCCTGCGCTTTGGTCACTGACCGTGTAAGCGGTCGATGACCCGTAGATATGCGACTGTCCTCTTTACCAGACGCCATGTAAACGGTATGAACTACAATGCCCCCTGACTTAAGGCATTTGGGTTCACCACCTTTGATATTCACCATCGGCGTGAAGACTTTCTCCAGCCTTCTTCTCTTATGGGCCGTTAAGGTTTAGGGGGCTGTTGCTTTGGGCACCCAAGCGGTCGTCGCCTTTCGTTGCTTGACCGGGGAATTTTCTTCTTGCCGACCTTTCGACTTCTTGTGTTGGCGAGAGAAATTAGGATCAATCACAGATTCTCGGACTCGTCGCCATGTCTTGTAAATCCTGGAGGACAGCGATTGAGGAGGCTGCTTCGGCTTTTCTGCTTCCACGGCGGTCTCTACCGGTGAAGGAGATCTTTTGAGCACCGCAGTTGGCGAGTTTCTGCGTACCCTGTTCAGTAGCTCAAAGTTGTTCCCAGTTGGAACAGCAGCATTAACTTCCACCGTTGGAGCTGGTGGAGTTATCCCAGAGGGGGAATTGCCCCCGGTCTTCCTTATCCGACGCCAGTGGCATCGTCGGGCGCGACGAGTCATCGGTATTGGTTCAGAGACAGAAACAGCTTCTTCTTGCCCCCTGTTCAGGTGTGGGGCTGTTGCCGGCGTCAGCCTATTAAAGACTGATGTCTTTTGAGTAGCAAAAGCAGGAGTAGGAGTTGGGACGGTCAGTCTTGTAAAGACCGATCTCTTAGCAGGAGAAGCCGCCTTGACGACTTCAGGAGCAGGTTTGGCTACTCTTTTTGGAATAACCTTTTCTGGGACTGCAAGCTACATTGTGGGCCCGCAGGAGCTTTGGCCCAGTCTGGAGAAGACCGAGGCACTGGTGTTGGGCGACCCGTTGAGAGGGGCCGTGGTAACTATAAGTCGATCGAAGACCGACTTCTTAGAAGCTTCTGGTATGGGCACAGGGGTGCTGAAGCTTGTTGGCGGAAGCATGGTTCCGAAAAACAGCCCTGTGGTGGCTTAAGTAATCTGCTCCACGGGCGTCGTGAACAAAGAGGCCGCTTGGGCCCGTAGGTTATGCCCCCAGTTGAGGCAGGACGCGAGTTGCAGCTGCAGTTGGAGCACTTTGAACAGGTAGATGCCATTGCTGTTTTGCTTTCTGCGCCAAACAAGAGACCAAATCTTAGTAACTTGAAACCTAAGGGCAACCATTAACAAACCGTGATTGGTTCTCGAATCACGACACACGAAGTGCGGAGTGGAAAGAAGAAAAGGTCCCACCAGGCGTGCCAGAATCTGTTCCCCTCCGAAAGACGGCCGATGACGTGAGGACGTCTTGCCTGAGATTCGGGGAAGATGCTATTTGGTTTTATCCGTCCACTTCTCCAAAGATGCCAAGTTGATTTATGGCACCGTACATCGGAGGTTTGGGCGGATGCTGCCGATGTAGCAGACTTCGTCAGATTCCCCCTCGCTTGAGGGGTTTTTGATTGTGGGGACGCTCTTCCCTGCAAGAGCAAGCCCCTGCAGTTAATTACGCTACCGCTCGGCGGTAACAACTTTTTCCTGCTCCAGAAGTTCACTTCGTGTCGTGTGTGTTTGTTTTATTTGTGGTTGCCCGTGGATTGTATACGGAGACTGATTTATGTCGTCGCCCGTAGGACGTGGATTAGTCCAAATCCGTATTTTCTTAGATTTGGGTTTTGGTTTAAGGATACGTTAGCCATATTTGAGGCTAAGATCAACTTAAATGTTTGTTAAGGATACGTTAGTCTGATTTGAGACTAAGATCAACTTAACGGGGTCTTCTAGATCCATTTCCAGTTTAGGGACATGGTGGTCCATAGGTAGTTAAAGACATTGCGGTCCATGGATTTAAGGACCCCACAGTCCATATTTTTGTTTAAGGACGCATAAGTCCGTGGGTTTAAGGACCCCACAGTCCGTGTTTTAGTTTAAGGACGCATAAGTCCGTGGGTTTAAGGACCCCACACTCCGTATTTTAGTTTAAGGACGCATGAGTCCGTGGGTTTAAGGACCCCACAGTCCGTATTGATGTGTGGTTGTCGGGACCCGTCGCCTCTCTGACGTCATTGAAGGATTACAACGATAGGAGTCAAAGGAGTTCGGAGATGTACCCTCGAACCGGATGTAAATTTATTTAAGAGAGCAGCTGTGCTCAGTCAATTTAATTTGAGGACTTACGGCCATGATTGGGCTAAGTCCAGTTGAAAAATGTTCAACGCTTTTATTTGCATTTGGCCTATTAGGCCTGTGTTAGGGCTTTGCCCCTTTTTAAATAATGCATTGCATTATTTATTATGTTTGGGCTCTGCCCATTTATAAATGATGCAGAGCATCGATTTTGTTTGGGCTCTGCCCTTTTATTGCATTTTATTTTTGTTTGGGCTCAGCTCTTTTATAACAGATGCAGAGCATCAATTTTATTTGGGCTCTGCCCTTTTATTGCGTTGCAATTTATTTTTGGCCTATTTGATTTGGGCCTGGCCCTTTAGTAAATAATGCATTGCATTTGTCAAGCGCTTTGTGCCAATCAATGAGTGCAAGCGCTTGTGGTGATGACACGTGTCTCGCAAGCGCAGTGCGCTGCACCAGTGCGCTGCGCTTGTGCTGCTGACACGTGGCGCTCTGGTGAGTTGCGTCAATCTCAGAGAGCAAGGTTCTTTCTTAAAAGCGCATAGTGCAAGTGATTCAGATGCTGACACGTGGCGCTCTCTGGTGGCTTGTGCCAACCCAGGAGCGCAACAGTGCAGTTTTTGCAAGTGCAAGGCACTATTTCAATAATCTTGAGAATCTTGAAGATTCCAGAACCAAAGGTTCATAAAAAAGTGTAAGGCACTGTTTGATTTCTTGATCCAATTTAGATCAAAGAAAACAAGTTTTTTTTCTTGTTTTTCTTGTTTTCAGAGAACCAGTGGTTCATAGAAGAGTGCAAAGCACTTATTATTATATGAAGATCATTGATCTTGTTCTTAGATCAATGATCTATTAGAAGAAATTCTTCTATTTTATGAAGGTTTTTACCTTTTTCTTGAAATTTCTTCAGAGTTCTCTCTGTTTTGAGGTTCTCAATCTCTCACAATATTAATGATCCTTTGAATTGGGGTTTAGGGGTCTTTATATAGTACCCATAAATTTGTTAAATTTGTTAAATAGATCCTTCTCTGAGTGATTTGGGGAATTTTCCCCACCGTTGGATCTTTGATCAAAGGGCTTCTGTTTTACAGAAGACAATCTTCTTGTTTTAACAAGAACAGAAGAATCTTACTAGAATTTAATTCTGTTTGGCGCAAACGCCCCAGCGCGACTGCGCTGATACGCGTCGCGCAGCGCACGGCACAGCGCATCTGCGCTGACACGCGTCGCGCAGCGCAAGGTGCAGCGCTATTGCGTTTACGCTGACACGTGTCGCGCAGCGCAGCGCTTGCGCAACTGAAGCGTTGCTTCCTTTAATTTTGTTTTAAAATAGAGCCTTGCTCTGATTGGGCGCGCTGCCTTGGGTGCTGCGCTGACATATCATCTTTTGACACGTGGCGCGTTGCGCGCAGCGCAAAGAATTTGAAGTGTTGCTTCGAATTTTGAATTTTGAAATTCAAATAGAGCTTTTCTCTGATTGGGGGAAACGGTGCCCTCAAGGCAATTATTGTAATTGCATGTAGGCGATTATGATAATTAAGGAAGGACTTATACAGGTAGAACTATCTTAATCGAAATGATAGTATACTATCTGGTTTGTCTTTATCATTGATCTGTATACGTTTTACTTGTTATTACGTGTCGCTAATACATAATGATGAAGCCCATAGGATTCTTGCTTGACTACTGGAATTATGATGGTGATCATATACGTGAGAGCTGGGTAGTCTATAAGCATATTCTTAAATGTCCCTAGTCAAGAGAGTATCGAGACTGGGCATCGATTTTCCAGAGTAGACTAGTGTATATGTTTCGAGACCCAGACGAGGGGCAGTGGTCGGTCTCACAAGCCATTGGTGTTGTGTCACTTAAGATAGTATACAGGTGCTCACTGGAGGTGAGTACACCGGACAGACTCGCCGAGAACTTCTAGATGGTATTATATCTACTGTTAGATAGAAGTTATCTAGTAGCATGAGTATAGGTTAGTCTTTGACTTGAGATCTGTTCCCCTCGGAAAGACGCGACGAAGACGTGGTGAACGTCTAGCCTGAATTTTGGGGCAGATGCTAATTGGTGCTATCCGTCCACCTCTCTGAAGATACCAAGTTGATTTATGGCACCATGTATCGAAGGTTTAAACGGATGCGGCCGATGTAGCAGACTTCGTCAGATTCCCCCTCGTTTGAGGGGCTTTTGATTGTGGGGACGCTCTTCCCTGCAGGCACAAGCCCCTGCAGTTAATTACGCTACCGCATCGGGGTAACAACTTTCTCCTTCTCCAGATGGTCACTTCGTGTCGTGGGTATTTGTTTTGTGTTTGGTTGCCCGTGGATTGTATACGGAAACTAATTTATGCTGTCGCCCATAGGGCGTGGACTAGTCCAAATCCATATCTTTCTTAGATTTGGGTTTGGAGGTTGGGTTTAAGGATACGTTAGTCTCATTTGAGACTAAGATCAACTTAAACGTTTGTTAAGGATACGTTAGTCTCATTTTAGACTAAGATCAACTTAACGGGATCGTTTAGATCCGACAAGAGAGCATTTGGACTCTATTGTTTAGTTTAGTGACATTGCGGTCGATTAGTTTAAGGACATTACGGTCCAATGTTAGTTTAAGGACATCTCGGTCCAATGTTTGTTTAAAGACATCACAGTCGAGGTTAAGGACATCATAGTCCATGAGTTTAAAGACCCCACAGTCCGATGTTAGTTTAAAGACATCACGGTCGAGGTTAAGGACATCATAGTCCATGGGTGTAAGGACCCCACAGTCCAATGTTAGTTTAAAGACATCACGGTCGAGATTAAGGACATCATAGTCCGTGGATTTAAGGACCCTACAGTCCAATGTTAGTTTAAAGACATCACGGTCGAGATTAAGAACATCATAGTCCATGAGTTTAAGGACCCCACAGTCCAATGTTAGTTTAAAAATATCACGGTCGAGGTTAAGGACATCATAGTCCATGAGTTTAAGGACCCCACAGTCCAATGTTAGTTTAAAGACATCACGGTCGAGGTTAAGGACATCATAGTCCATGGGTTTAAGGACCCCACAGTCCAATGTTAGTTTAAAGACATCACGGTCGAGGTTAAGGACATCATAGTCCATGAGTTTAAGGACACCACAGTCCAATGTTTGTTTAAAGACATCACGGTCGAGATTAAGGACATCATAGTCCATGAGTTTAAGGACCCCACAGTCCAATATTAGTTTAAAGACATCACGGTCGAGGTTAAAGGACATCATAGTCCATGGGTTTAAGGACGAGGTTAAGGACATCATAGTCCATGGGTTTAAGGACCCCACAGTCCAATGTTAGTTTAAAGACATCACGGTCGAGGTTAAGGACATCATAGTCCATGGGTTTAAGGACCCCACAGTCCGATGTTAGTTTAAAGACATCACGGTCGAGGTTAAGGACATCATAGTCCATGGGTTTAAGGACCCCACAGTCCAATGTCAGTTTAAAGACATCACGGTCGAGGTTAAGGACATCATAGTCCATGGGTTTAAGCACCCCACAGTCCAATGTTAGTTTAAAGACATCACGGTTGAGATTAAGGACATCATAGTCTATGGGTTTAAGAACCCCACAGTCCAATGTTAGTTTAAAGACATCACGGTCGAGGTTAAAGATATCATAGTCCATGGGTTTAAGGACCCCACAGTCCAATGTTAGTTTAAAGAAATCACGGTCGAGGTTAAGGACTTCATAGTCCGTAGGTTTAAGGACCCCACAGTCCATGAAATATGTGGTTGTCGGGACCCATCACCTCTTTGAAGACGTTGAGGAATTACAACGACAAATATCAAAAGTGTGAAGAGATGTACCCTTGAACCAAGGTTGATTGGGGATCTGTAGTCCAATTTGGAACTAAGATCCATTAATTAGATTGTGAGCTCATTGGCTCAGTTAAGTCTGAATTGAGGACTTATGGCCGGTTTGGGCTAAGTCTAATTAGATTTGAAATATTGGCCCTTTATTGGACCATTAGACTTTTGTCTGGGTTCAGCCCCTCATCATTCAGCAATGCTTAAACAAGAGTTTGATGGCTTTGGTAACATTTTTATCTTTGAATGGGCGTTAAACATTATAGCTCTGAATTTTACTCAATTTTGAGATTCAGTTAAAGGGGAGGCTTTTTGCCTCTGGAAAATTAGCCAATTTGGCTAAAAAATAGTGTTAAACACTAAAGAACAACAGTGTTAAACACTGGAAATAAAATTCTCAAATTAGTGTTAAACACTAAAAGACAACAGTGTTAAACACTGGAAATAAAACCTTTAAATTAGTGTTAAACACTAAACAGGAATGGGTCACGTGGGGACACGTGAGGACACCCAAAGGTGGGGCCAGATCCCTTTTACTATGTTCTGCAAATAAGTGTTAAACACTTTTTAATTTTCTGAGCATCACGTGTTGACACGTGATGAATATCAGTGCATTGGTTATTAAAGCATTTATTAGGGGTCACGTGATGACACGTGAGAGCGCCCAAAGCCAACATTTCCTTTGCTTTTATTCTCTTTGTTTTGGAGGTCACGTGGGAGCACGTGAGGCATTGCCTCAAAGCTTGTTCTTTTTTTCTGGGGGAATCTATTTGGAGGTCACGTGGGGACATGTGATGGAGATCTTTCAAGTCTCTTGTATTTTTAAGAATTAAATTCTTTGTAGGGTTAAACCCTAATTATGTTTTAGAGGAATTAAATTCCTACGTATATGGAAGAATTCAATTCTTATGTAGGCTTAAACCCTAATTTCATCTTAGGAGGAATTAAATTCCTGTGAATTTTAGAGAGTTAAATTCTCTGGTTTTGTCTGTCATGAATGAATTAAATTCTTATAAATTTAAGAGAATTAAATTCTCATATAGGGTTGAACCCTAGTTTATCTTGAAGGAATTAAATTCCTATAAATTTGGGAGAATTAAATTCTCTAAGCTCAATTCTCCCTCTAAGTTTTGGATCTGCATGGCAGAATCTCAACCCGATGAGAATTAAATTCTCAACCTATGGGAAGATTTGCTTCTGCAGATCTTCAACCAGGGGAAGAACTAAGTTCTTTTGCAGAAGAGTTAAACTCTTAGATTTGAGAATTAAATTCTCTTTTTGAAGTTTTGAGCCCTTTCCTCTTTCTCACCTAGGGTTTCTTTGAGAATTAAATTCTCCTTTCTTTCCTCTCTGCTATTTACCTTTAGAAAGTTTCAAGATCCCAGAATTCTATATATTTTTCTTCTCCTCTTAGCTCCTATTTATAGGAGAAGGAAAAGAATCAATTTGTTTAGTAAAATCTTTCATTGAATGATTTTTTTTGTTTTCATAACTAATATGATCTTTTAGATCACTCAATGAATTTTATTCACCGTTGGATTTTTAATCCAAAAGAGATTTTGTTTGTTATTTTTGGTGAGATTTAGGGAAATCTTTCCTTGTCTAAAAACTTTCCATAAAATGGTGATTTTTAATCACCCTTGGATTTTTAATCCAACTATCCCCCATAATTCTTTTTTGTTTGGAAAGATTTAGAAAAATACTTTCCCAGTTAGGGTCTTTGTTTTCCCTTAATTAGAATTTAATTCCATCGATTTATAAGGCTTTCAAAGCTTATCACGTGTTGGCACGTGACTCCTCCTTATTCAAAATTTAATTCTGTATTTCCACTAGGCTAAAGACCATCACGTGTCAGCACGTGACCCTTGGTCATGTGTGAGCACGTGACACCCCTTTGGGGTCTTTCCTCAGCCACTTGTTTTTACTTCTGCTTGTTTAGAATTTTAATTCTGTAAATAGATCACGTGTGAGTATGTGATACCTCATTGAGGCAATTCCTGATTTTTAATCAGGGAACAAATGCCCCCACAGCGTTGCTCTCACATGTCTGCACGTGAGTGCAACGCTGTCACTTTTGTGACCGTTGGATCTGTCTAGGGAATAGGGGAGATGAAGCGTTTCCCATCACATCCTATAAATGCAAGGGTCTCTTCAGAAGCGCCTCCACTTTGCTCATCTTCTCCTTTGCTAACTTTTCTTTTGAGAATTTAATTCTCATTCTCAGAGCTTAGTTCTCTGTTCTAAAAATCTTCAGAATTTAACTCTGTTCAAAAAAGACTCTTTCCTTCAGGTAATGATCTTTGAACGGCTGAAGAACTTTGCAGAAATCTTCATTGGATTAAAATCCACATCAAGGGTTTTTCCCTTTAATAGCACAACTTTGAATCTGTTGGTCACTTAGCAGAACTTGTCTTCTCACTCACGTGTTATTCACGTGCTATATTGTTTTACTTTTCGATGCATGTCACGGTTGGTGCTCACGTGCTCTGCACGTGAGGCCCTATTGATGGGGTTGTTTAATTTCCCATGCAATCTTTTCCGTGTAAGACATTGAATGCAGAGAGACGGCTTTGTAAATAGTCCCACCTCCTTGATTTCCAATGCAATCCCTTTCTCTGGGCCTTGGAAAAAGTTCCAGCATGCAATATTTTCTGTGCGCAGCATTTAATGCTCCTCTTTATAACCTGAGGCCATAGTCTTCTTTTTCCCTTCACAGAGAAATCTATTCACAACTTAGGGTGGTTTATCTTGAGGAAACAACTAAGTGCCATGGCCTGCAACCACCCCCATGCTCGTCAACAACCGTGGGAAGTACCCATTGAGGAGATGATTCCTCGCTTTGCTGCACGACTGGTGGATCCCCTTCTCACCGACGACGAATGAACTCCTGATCTGTAGGGGGTCCCCTCTTCCAATGGGATCCATTTGGCTCCGGATGATTCTTCTTGCCGTGCTCGCTGACATCCCTCCTCACCCAGCAGAGATGACCCTGGCGATGCTTAATGCAGCTGAAGACAAGCTCGAGTGTTTTCATGAAGCGTGCATGATTACTCAGGCTCTGAAAGATTGCTCGATTCATCTGTTGGGCCAGATAAGAGCCCGGCGGGCTATTATTTCTGCTTTTGCGGACGAACATGGCGCCAATCGGTGGGGAGCCACTCCTCGTGAATCGTTGTTTCGATGTGCTGGAAAAGGCGGCGAGGGAGTTAGAAAACTTTGTATACTGTTTTGTTCACCCTTGTGCCACCGATCCCTTGTTCAGTGATCTTTTCCCAGTGGCGTAGTGTGTTTAAATCGATGTACTCTTTTTATCATTGGCTTTTATATGCTTTCTGTTGAATTTTCATGTTTGTAGGATACTCGTATGTGCGTTTTGCTTGCGTAAATGAGCTTTGTATTTTTTTTTGTGGGAATTTTCTTTAATCGCGAGCGCTATCGTTATGTTGCACGCGCATCTTTTGGGTATCATTTCCTTTTAAAAACCCATACAGTTGCAACTGCATGCTTGATGGGATATGCATCGGAGGCTTTCCTTGTTGATTCCCATGTCAGGTGATTTATGCTTATTCTAGAGTAAGTATAGTCATCGAATGGAGATTTGCTTGCACATTCTTGAATCTACATGCCTTCTCTCAGAGGTTGTGGCCGTGAAGTCGAGCTTACAGGGGCTGATTAAGCGGTGTGCTGCGAACATGCTATCGTGTGAGAAAACGCTCGGCCACAAGTTTTCAGAGAGGGAGCTGGCTTTTAAAGCGCTGAGGGAGCTTCAAGCCAGCCTTACGGCCAAGGCCAATAAAGCGTATGAACTATGGCGAGTGCTTCAAAAGGCCATCAAGGAGGTGGTAGCCATTGACAAAGCCGCCGTGTTCACTCGTGAAATGGTTGAGGCTCATAAGGCTACTGAGAAAGAGCTTGAAGGCCGGCTCGCCTCATACCAGGACCAGCAAGCTCAGGCGGAGGCCCGTCTTCTGACGATACTGAATCATGAAGGCGAGGCTCAGCGAAAAAAGGATGAACTGGAAAATCTGCTAAATCGCCCGCCGACTTGAAGAATTGTATATATATTTTTTCATTCTTCCTTTGTACATACTCCCGAATGAGAGTATATTTTTTTGTTCTTTCACGAATTGTACTTTGTATTCATTTTGATTCATGAATAAAAGACATATTTTTCTTCACGATGGTGTGTCCCTTTTAGTAAATGTATTTTGCGGATAGTCTATCTCGATTTCTTTGCAGGACAACGATGGCTTAGGATTCAGGGTTAAGATCTGCCTCCTAAGACTTTTCCAACTTTATGAGCCGTGAGGGTCTCATAAAGAATTTTCTCCCTACAGGTCGAGACGATCCCGAAGGTGTAATTTCTCCTTAAGAATCGTGAGGATTCTTAAGTGTGTTTTTTCTTGAAAGTCGTAAGGATCTCACAAGAGAGTTTGTTCCCTTACAAATCGTGAGGACTCGTAAGTGATGGGTGAGGTTATCATCATCCGCATTTCATGGAATCAGTAGTTGCTCTGGATGCTTCCCACGGGTTCACTGTCGTGTTTTGCGAGGACCAGGCTCCGCTCTGTACGTTTCCCACGGGGTCAGAATTGACACTATCCGCGTTATACATGACAAGGAATTTTGCTCTGGATGCTTCCCACGGGTTCACTACCGTGTTCTGCGAGGACCAGGCTCCGCTCTGGACGTTTCCCACGGGGTCAGGACTGACATAAGCCGCATTCCACGTGACCAAAATTTTTTCTCTGGATGCTTCCCATGGGTTCACTGCCGTGTTCTGCGAAGACCAGGCTCTGCTCTGGATGCTTTACACGGGGTCATTACCGTGCTCTGCGAGGACCAGGATCCGCTCTGGACGTTTCCCACAGGGTCAGGATTGACATAAGCCGCATTCCACGTAACCAGGAATTTTGCTCTAGATGCTTTCCACGGGTTCACTGCCGTGTTCTGCGGGGACCAGGCTCCGCTCTAGATGCTTCACACGGGGTCATTGCCGTGCTCTGCGAGGACCAGGATCCGCTCTGGACATTTTCCACGGGTCAGGATTGACATCAGCCGTGTTCCAGGTAGCCAGGAATTTTTCTCTGGATGCTTCCCACGGGTTCACTGCCGTGTTCTGCGAGGAACAGGCTCCGCTCTGGATACTTCACACGGGGTCATTATCGTGCTCTTGGAGGACCAGGATCCGCTCTGGACGTTTCCCACGGGGTCAGGATTGACATAAGCTGCGTTCCACGTAACCAGGAATTTTGCTCTGGATGTTTCCCACGGGTTCACTGCCGTGTTCTGCGAGGACCAGGCTCCGATCTGGATGCTTCACACGGGGTCATTCCCGTGCTCTGCGAGGACCAGGATCCACTCTGGACATTTCCCACGGGGTCAGGATTGACATAAGCCGCGTTCCACGTAGCCAGGAATTTTGCTCTGGATGCTTCCCACGGGTTCACTCCCGTGTTCTGCGAGGACCAGGCTCCGCTCTGGACGTTTCCCAAGGGGTCAGGATTGACATAAGCCGCGTTCCACGTAGCCAGGAATTTGCTCTGGATGCTTCCCACGGGTTTACTGCCGTGTTCTGCGAGGACCAGGCTTCGCTCTGGATGCTTCACACGGGGTCATTGCCGTGCTCTACGAGAACCAGGATCCGCTCTGGAGGTTTCCCACGGGATCAGGATTGACATAAGCCGCATTCCACGTGACCAGGAATTTTGCTCTGGATGCTTCCCACGGGTTCACTGCCGTGTTCTGCGAGGACCAGGCTCCACTCTGGATGCTTCACACGGGGTCATTGCCGTGCTCTGCGAGGACCAGGATCCGCTCTGGACGTTTCCCACGAGGTCAGGATTGACATAAGCCACGTTCCACGTAACCAGGAATTTTGCTCTGAATGCTTCCCACGGGTTCACTGCCGTGTTCTGGGAGGATCAGGCTCCGCTCTGGATGCTTCACACGGGGTCATTGCCGTGCTCTGGGAGGACCAGGATCCGCTCTGGACGTTTCCCACGGGGTCAGGATTGACATAAGCCGCGTTCTACGTAGCTAGGAATTTTGCTCTGGATGCTTCCCACGGGTTCACTGCCATATTCTGCGAGGACCAGGATCCGCTCTGGACCTTTCCCACAGGGTCAGGATTGACATAAGCCGCATTCCACGTAGCCAGGAATTTTGCTCTGGATGCTTCCCACGGGTTCACTGCCGTGTTCTGCGAGGACCAGGCTCCACTCTGGATGCTTCATACGGGGTCATTACTGTGCTCTGCGAGAACCAGGATCCGCTCTGGACATTTTCCACGGGGTCAGGATTGACATAAGCCGCGTTTCACGTAGCCAGGAATTTTGCTCGGGATGCTTCCCATGGGTTCACTGCCGTATTCTGCGAGGACTAAGCTCCGCTCTGGACGTTTGCCACGGGGTCAGGACTGACATAATCCGCGTTCCACGTGACCAGGAATTTTTCTCTGGATGCTTCCCACGGGTTCATTACCGTGTTCTGCGAGGACCAGGCTCCGCTCTGGATGCTTCACACGGGGTCATTGCCGTGCTCTGCGAGGACCAGGATCCACTCTGGACATTTCCTATGGGGTCAGGATTGACATAAGCCGCGTTCTACGTAACCAGGAATTTTGCTCTGGATGCTTCCCACGGGTTAACTGCCGTGTTCTGCGAGGACTAGGCTCCGCTCTGGACGTTTCCCACGGGGTCAGGACTGACATAAGCTGCGTTCCACGGAACCAAGAATTTTGCTCTAGATGCTTCCCACAAGTTCATTGCTGTGTTCTGCGAGGACCAGGTTCCGCTCTGGATGCTTCACACGGGGTCATTGCCGTGCTCTGCGAGGACCAGGATCCGCTCTGGACGTTTCCCACGGGGTCTGGATTGACATAAGCCGCGTTCCACGTAACCAGGAATTTTGCTCTGGATGCTTCCTACGGGTTCACTGTCGTGTTCTGCGAGGACCAGGCTCCGCTCTGGATGCTTCACATAGGGTCATTGCCGTGCTCTGTGAGGACCGGGATCCGCTCTGGACGTTTCTCACGGGGTCAGGACTGTCATAAGCCGCGTTCCACGTAACCAAGAATTTTTGACTTTATCCGCATTTCACGGAGTCGGGGTTTGACTCTCGGTCATCTGTGCACTGTCGAGTCATGAAACTGGGGGTTGCCGCTGTTCCGCTTTGCTTGATGTTGTGTCTGTTGTAATGAGACGAATGTTGAGATGATCTCCAGGCTATCTGTGAACCGTTGAGATTTGGCTTCTTCTTCTGATGAGACCTGGGGAGGAAAGGTGTGATTCCCTCTTTGTTTGCGCCCCTGGATTGTATACAGGGATTGATGTGATATCACCTGTAGGGCATAAATTTTATATATATATTTTTTTATTTCTTTCCATGATGCTCTATCATTTCAGCTTTTATATCGCGAAGGTCGCGATTGCCCAATCATTTCATCTATTTTTCGCGGTGCCCAATCATTTCGGCTATTTGTTTTATTTTTACTCGTTTCTTTTTATTACGAGTTGCCCAATCATTTCGGCTATTTTGCATACATACATTTTTTTACTTGCTGATTTTGTTTGCAAGTTGCCCCATCATTTCGGCTATTTCGTATGCATGTGTGGCTTGTCAGCTTTTTGCTGCAAGGTTGGAATTATACACCAATTTCGGCATCAACACCGCTACCACTGGGATATTGCCAGGAGCGAATCATCATTTGCATTCGTCGATGTCGAACAAAGGTGGCTTAGTAGACAGGGTTAGGATTCTGTCGACTAAGGCTTTTGACTTCATGAGCCGTAAGGGTCCCATAAAGGTATTTCTCCCTACAAGTCGTGAGGATCTCGTAGGTGCATTTTCTCCCTACGAATCGTAAGGATTCCTAAGTGCATGATCTCTTATAAGTCGTAAGGATCTTATAAGAGTGCTTTCTCCTTATAAGTCGAGAGGGCTTATAAGGGGGTTCACCATATAGACATATCCCCAGTCATGGATGGGACTTTGTTAGGGAAATGTTTATTCATGCCCGTGGATTGTATACAAGGGTCGACATTGAGCCGCTTGTAGGGCATTATCGGAGGTTGTGGGGGCTGCTTAAGAACAGGTTCAGATCCCTATAGCTTAAGACTTTTGAATCTTATGAGCCGTGAGGGTCCCATAAGAGGGTTCTCCTTACGAGTCGTGAGGATCTCGCAAGTGTAATTTCTCATTAGGAATCGTGAGGATCCCCAAGTGTGTTGCTCCCTTGTGAGTTGTAAGGATCTCACACAGGTGGTTTCTCCTTACAAAGTCGAGAGGACCTTGCAAGTGTCTTTTAACGAGATTGCGCCATTTCGGGTTTTCACAAAACTCGCCGGTAGCCCTGCTGTTTTTACTCATGGAGTCCTTTCGGGTTTTCATCCGTGCCCATTTTGCTTATGGACATACCGTTTTCTTTTTTCTCTCTTTTTTTCATTCTTTTTTTTGTATCAGCTTTGGGATGCTGCAATCCACCGTAGTTTATCGACATCTCGGTCAACGGCTAGTTTTAAGACATAGTGGTCCGTTGTTAGTTTAAGGACGTGCCGGTCCGTTGTTAGTTTAAGGACATTTCGGTCCGTTGTTAGTTTAAGAACGTTTCGGTCCGTCGTTAGTTTAAGGACGTTTCGGTCCACTGTTAGTTTAAGGACGTTTCGGTCCGTTAGCCGGCTACTAGTTATAGAGTTTAGGCTTAGGAAGATAGCGAGCGGACATAGTCGTCGTCATCTATCATTGACTTAGGTCGTAACTCGTCAAGCGTAGTATTTCTTCAGGAAGCGACCGTTTATTAGCCGGAAAGGTCTTTCACCATGCATGTCCATGAGTAGGTAGGCCCCACCCTGGTAGACCTTGTCTATGATATACGGGCCTTCATAGTTTGGCACGAATTTTCTCCGCTTGGCACGGTTGGGGATCATATGTCTTTTGACCACTAGCACGAGTTCGCCTTGGCGGAACGTTCTCGGCCTAGTCAATCTCTCATATGAACGCGTCATATTTTCTTTATAAGCCTCCAGATTTTGTTGCGCTATGAGTCGGGTTTCATCAAGGGCATCGAGCCCCTCAAGTCGAAGGTGAGCATTCTCTTCATCCGTTAGCTCGTAATGAACTGGTACTCGTAGAGAGGGTAGCTCTATCTTGAGGGGGAGTACCGCCTCTATACCGAATACTAATGCGTATGGCGTTGTATTCGTGGCCGTTTTGAACGTAGTTCGATACGCCCAGAGAGCTTCATGCAGTCTCTCGTGCCAGTCCTTTTTATTTCGAGACACCGTCTTTTTCACGATCTTCGTCAAGGTCTTGTTGAAAGCTTCAGCTAGACCGTTAGCTCGGAGATTATAGACTGAAAAGTATCTCCAGTATACGTTATGTTGTTGTGCGAAGCGGCTGATCTTGTGGCTTCTGTAGTCTGGCCCGTTATCGGAGATGATCCGTCTCGGAGTTCCAAACTGATAAATGACGTGTGTCTTGAAGAAATGGAGGTTATTCTCCGTCTTCACTTCCCTTAGCGGTACTGCTTCTGCCCATTTGGAGAAGTAATCAGTTGTCGCCAAAATGAATTGATGTCCTTTAGACGATGCTGGTTCGATGGGGCCGATTATGTCAGTTCCCCACATTTCGAACGGCCAGCTAGCCACTGTCGGATAAAACGGATTCGGATGTTGATGGATAAAGTCCCCGTGAATCTGGCACGAATGGCACTGCTTCGCGTATTCCAGGCAGTCCTGAATCATCGTGGGCCAGTAGTAGCCCATCTTTTTAATCTTTAGCTTCATCTTCGGCCCGGCTTGGTGAGAACCGTAGAGTCCGTCATGAGTTTCTTGGACGACTCTTTTTGCTTCTTCAAGTCCCAGGCATCTTAACCACAGAGAATCAAATGACCTCTTGTACAGAGTATCGTTGACGAAGGCGAAAGATAGGGCTCGCTTCATGAGCTGATGTTTTGAGGACGCATCTTCAGGCATTCGACGGGATTTGAAGTAGTCTATATAGACTTCTCTCCAATCCTCGACCTTTTCTTGGTCTTTTACTTGTAGAGCCATTTGCTCGGTCGCTCCCTTTTCCTCGGTCGACTCCGGAGATATTTCTGCCGGTGCAAGAACCCGACGGCTTTGTACCACGATTCTTACGTCATCGAGGTTCTCATCGGCCAATTCTTTAGCAATCTTGGCTAATACATCCGCTTTGCTATTTTCCTCACGCGGTATGCTTTCCAAGGTGTAGGAAGGTATTTGGGTCAGCAGTTGTTGTACCCTCTCGCCGTACTTCACCAGTTCTGGTTTGCACGTTTGATAGACGTCGTTTACTTGACTAACGACCAGTTGGTGTAGGGTGTTTTTCGTCACCCCATTGAGATGGGAATACGCGCGCGCTTATCATGCGTACTACAGATTCCCCCTGCCTAGGGTAGGCGGGGGTTTATTGATTATGGGGATCCGAATCTCCGGCAGCCGAGGACTAAGCTATCGTTAATTACCCCTCGCCTTTGGGGCGAGGGAACCTCCGATTGACGGGTTAAACTGGTCATGCGAACTCAATGTGTAGTGTACGTGTGTGTTGTTTTGGAGGGGGGTTTGGATATATCGGGAACTACGTAGAGTTTTTACGGGGGTCCCGCTACCCGAATAGGGGGCTGATGTCAATGGGCTAGCAGCCCCCTTACGGGGTGCGGGGCAGCGCCCCGGCCCAAAAAAATTTTTGAGAGGGAGAGTGTTGTAGAGTATGAGTATATGTACATATGTATACATATGTATATATATACATGTATATATATAAAGGGGGGAAAAGATATCCAAAGGATGCGTGGGGCCAGTGCTTTGAGCGCTAGCGCGCCACGTGTCGGCACGTGGGCGCTTTGCGCTTGAGTGCTAGGCGCTTGAGCGCAAGAGCGCCACGTGTCCGCACGTGGGCGCTTCGCGCTTGAGCGCAGGGCGCTGGACCGCAAGCGCGCCATGTGTCGGCACGTGGGCGCTTCGCGCTTGAGCGCTTACGCCACGTGTCGACACGTGGGCGCTTCGCGCTGGAGCGCAGAGCACTGGAGCGCAAGCACGCCATGTGTCGGCACGTGGGCGCTTGGCGCTGGAGCACAAGCACGCCACGTGTCGGCAGGTGGGCGCTTTGCGCTTGAGCGCTGGGCGCTTGAGCGCAAGCACGCCATGTGTCAGCACGTGGGCGCTTTACACCTGAGCGCAGGTCGCTGAAGCGCAAGCACGCCACATGTCGGCACGTGGGTGCTCTGCGGTCGAGCGTTGGGCGCTCGAGCGCAAGCGCGCCACGTGTCGGCACGTGGGCGCTTTGCGCTTGAGCGCAGGGCGCTCGAGCGCAAGCGCGCCACGTGTCGGCACGTGGGCGCTTGGCGCTTGAGCGCTTGGGCGCCGGCGAGGAAAAGGGGGCTTTTAGTCCCAAAACCAGAAGCTATGCTTCAGAAAGAAAATATTTATTTTATATATATATATATATGGAGTTAAACTCCTAAGATGTTTTGAAGCTGATGAAGGGCTTCACCCCTTGAGCCTTAGTTCTTCCCTAAAGTGGGGTTTCTGGAGATGAGTCTCCTTCTTCTTCCTTTGTTTGGACGGATCTTGAATATCAAGAGACGTGAGATTTTAAAGATCTCTTCTTTTTAAGATCTAATGACATATCCAAGTTCCCCTTTATGGGTTTTGTGGTGAAAAACTATTTAGTTTTATAAAAATGAAGAGTAAAACTCTTGATTTAATTCAAAAGAAAGAAGAAGCTTTTGGAACCTTGAAGAAGGAGAAAAGATCTCAGATCTAAAACTTTTTTGGAGAGAGAAAAAGTTGTGAGATATTACATTATCTTTGCCTTTATAGGCCATACACGTGGGCGCTTTATGCCTGTTTTTCTTACATTTATCCATAAAATAAAATAAAATAAATACAACAAAATTATTTATTACAAAATTTTTATCTTGGCATAGGGGAGGCCGGCCGCTTCATGTTCGGGCTCGACCCGGGCATGGGCCCACTGGATCTGGGCTTGGGCCCACTTGGCTTGGGGTGGACTTTGATTTTGACTTGGTCAACCGGGGTGTAAATTTTTACCCCAACAAATTTCCCCACATCAATAAATGCACACCGCATATGTGGGTCGTGTGCATGATATTGATGGATCTTTTTCACGTGGAGGCGACTGGATTCGGTTCCCACCTTTTGGGAAGCTGGCACTGCCCTTTTTACGACATGGACGGTCGATGCTGCCCTTTTTGCGACTTGGACGGTCGGTTCTGCCCTTTTTGCGACTTGGATGGTCGTTGCTGCCCTTTTAGTGACGTGGACTGTCGATGCTACCCTTTTAGCCACGTAGACGGTCGGTGCTGCCCTTTTTGCGACTTGGACGGTCGATGCTGCCCTTTTGCGACTTGGACGGTTGGTGCTGCCCTTTTTGCGACTTGGACGGTCGATGCTGCCCTTTTTGCAACTTGGACGGTCGGTGCTGCCCTTTTAGCGACTTGGACGGTCGGTGCTGCCCTTTTTGCGACTTGGACGATCGGTGCTACCCTTTTTGCGACTTGGACAGTCGGTGCTGCCATTTTAGCGACATGGACGGTCGGTTCTGCCCTTTTTGCGACTTGGACGGTCGGTTCTGCCCTTTTTGCGACGTGGACGGTCGGTTCTGCCCTTTTTGCGACGTGACGGTCGGTTCTTCCCTTTTTGCGACGTGGACGGTCGGTTCTGCCCTTTTTGCGACGTGGACGGTCAGTGCTGCCTTTTTGCGACTTGGACGGTCGGTGCTGCCATTTTAGCGACTTGGATGGTCGGTGCTGCCATTTTAGCGACGTGGACGGTCGATGCTGCCATTTTTGCGACTTGGACAGTCAGTTCTACCCTTTTTGCGACTTGGACGGTCGTTGCTGCCCTTTTAACGACGTGGACGGTCGATGCTGGATTTGACTTGCCCCGCTTCTTGCGGCGTCAGGGATGAATTTGACTTGTTTCTGAGGTGGAATTTGATTCTGCCATGGTGGTCATTGGTTGTTTGACTTGATGTGATTTGGGTTGACATCAGCATCGCTACGCTGGAATATGGTACCAGGAGCGAATCATCATTTATCATGACAGGATTTGGGGATTTTTGTTTTGGCATCAGCATCGCTGCACTGGAATATGGTACCAGGAGCGAATCATCATCTGCCATGAGGAGATTTCCCTCGTTCCTAGTTTAACAACTTAGGGGTCATCTGTTCCCAGTTTAACAACTTAGGGGTCATCTGTTCCTAGTTTAAAGACTTAGGGGTCTATTGGATTGGAGTTTGGGATTTTGGAGCAATTCATCATTTGCCTATTCCTGTTGGGGGAGCGATGGCTTAGGAGACAGGTTTAGGTCTCTATCGCCTAAGGCTTTTCAACTTTATGGGCCATGAGGATCCCATAAAAGTATTTTCTCCCTGCGAGTCGTAAGGATCCCGCAGGTGTATTTTCTGCTTAGGAGTCATGAGGACTCCTAAGTGTGTTTTTCCTTTATGAGTCGTAAGGATCCCACAAAGGTTTGTTCTCCTCATGTATCGTGAGGACACATGAGTGGGTCTTCTCAATGGAGCATAATTCCAAAGGCGGAGACCAGCCGCGTAACCGGTGATTGTGGTAGGGCATAAATATGACGAGAATTATTTGAGCCCGTGGATTGTATATGGCAGTCAATTTGGGGACTGGCCGTAGGGCTGGAGAATTTTGAGAAATTGGATTTTTGGTCGGCGTCTGCATCGCTACACTGGAATATGGTACCAGGAGCGACTCATCATTCGCCGTTTGGAGACTTAGAATTTGGATCTTGTTTGGCATCAGCATTGCTGCACTGGAATAATGCCAGGAGCAACTCATCATTCGCCTTGGGAGGACTTGGGATTTGGGTTTTTGGTCGGCATCAGCACCGCTAACACTGAAGCGAAATGCCAGGAGTGACTCATCATTTGCCGTTGCCTGTTAGGGAACGATGGCTTAGGAGACAGGTTTGGATCCCTATCACCTAAGTCTTTTCAATTTTATGAGCCGTGAGGATCTCATAAAAGCATTTTCTCCCTACGAGTCGAGAGGATCTCGCAGGTGTATGTTCTCCTTAGGAATCGTGAGGATTCCTAAGTGTGTTGCTCCTTTGTGAGTCGTAAGGATCTCACGCAGGGGTTTTCTCCTCACAAGGTCGAGAGGACTTTGCAGTGTATTCATCTCTTTTCACGAGTTTGCGGCCTTTCGGGTTTTCACAAACTTGCTGGTAGTCCTGCTGTTTTTACTCATGGAGCCCTTTCGGGTTTTCATCCGTGCCCGTTTTGCTTGTGAACATACCTTTTTTTCTTTTTTCTTCTTTTTTCTCTTTTTCTTTCTTTTTTCTTTTTTTTGCCGCTGGTGGGACTTTAAAAGTAGTCTCACCGGCAGGATTTGGGAGAGATAGGGGTCATTTACGCCCGTGGATTGTATACGGTTTTGCAGGATGTATGATCCAGACCGTAGGGCTGGTGTGCTCAATTCGCCTGCGACTTGGAGCATTCACGTGTAGTATTTCTTGAGATATCGGCCATTGATGGGTGGCATGGGCCTTTCTCCCTCGGCACTTATTAGTTTGTAGGATCTTCCGTCGAACACCTTCTCGATGACGTATGGTCCTTCCCAGTTTGGCTCGAATTTTCCCTTGGCTTGTCGATTGAGGATGATCGGTCTCTTGAGGACCAACACCAATTCACCTTTCTTGAAAGCGCGGAGACGGGTTATTTTGTCATAGGCCCATGACATTTGGGCTCGATATAGCTCCAGATTTTGCTACACCGCGAGCCTCTTTTCTTCGATGACATCGAGCTCTTCAAGTCGAAGGAGCATGTTTTCCTCCTCCGTCAACTCGTGCTGAACGGCCATTCTTAAGCTTGGAACTTCGACTTCAAGGGGGAGGACCGCCTCCACTCCGAAGAGCAATGAGTATGGAGTGGACTAAGTTGGAGTACGGTGCGTGGTACGATATGCCCACAACGCCTCGTGAAGTTTGAGATTCCAGTCTCTCTTGTTGGTTGAAGCATTTTTCCTCAGGAGCTTGCATAGAGTCGTATTGAAGGCTTCGGCTAGCCCATTGGCTCTTGGATTATAGATGGAGGAATATCTCCAGTCTATCTTATGCTGAGTAGCGAACCTTGAGACATTGAAGCTCTTGAAAGAAGGCCCGTTGTAAGAAATGATTCTTCTTGGTGTACCGAAGCGATATAGAATATTATGCTGGAAGAATGTCAGAATATCTTTTGTCTTGACTTCTTTTAGTGGGACAGCTTCGGCCCATCTAGAGAAGTAGTCTGTCGCGGCCAGTATGAACCGGTAGCCTTTGGATGACGGAGGATCAATTGGGCCAACAATGTCGGTGCCCCAGACTTCGAAGGGCCACGACGCCACCGTAGGATGCAACGGATTGGGATGCTTGTGAATGAAATCACCATGGATTTGGCAGATCTGACATTTCTTTGCATGCTCTCCGCAATCCCGTATCATGGTGGGCAATAATACCCAAGCCGTTTGATTTGAAGTCGCATCTTGGGGCCAGATTGGTGAGCACCGCAAACGCCTGAGTGAACATCTTTCATGACCTTTTGGGCTTCGGCCAATGACAGACACCTGAGCCAGAGTTGGTCATATGACCTGCGGTATAACATGTCATTTACAAACACGTATCGGAGAGCTCTTTTCTTCAGCTGAATCCTCGCAGATTTTTCTTCGGGAAGCTTGTCGTATCGGAGGTACTCTATGAAGGGTTCTCTCCAATCGGGCTCATCTTGGATGATCGAAGCTTCTTCGGTAGGACCGCTCTTCTGTTCCGCGCTTTCCTCTTCTCATAGAGAGACTGGGGGTAGAATTTGCCGGCTCCTGACTGTGATCAGAATTTCGTCCATGTCAGGATCAGCCAGCTCCTTGGCTAAGCGAGCAAGTATGTCAGCCTTTCCGTTCAACGCTCTAGGGACTCTCGTTAGTTCAATATGAGTGAACCGTTTCATGAGTTCCACCACCCGGCTTCTGTACCGAGCTAACTCGGGTCTGTATATCATATAGTCGCCGCTCACTTGGTTGACAACAAGCTGGGAGTCACCGTAGACTCGTAGCCGAAGGATTTCCATTTCTATGGCGAGCTCCAAACCAGCTATCAGAGCTTCATACTCGGCCTCATTATTTGTGCGGGGCTTTGTGAGAGCAAAAGAACGTCATAGGGTTCCCATTGATGGCGTGATGAACAGCAATCCTATCCCTGCTTTTATCTCCGGGATGCTTGATTTACTGGAGGTCCTTATTGATGAGGCTCCATCGAAGTAGAGCTCCCAACATGGCCAATCTTCCTCGAGGTGCAGCACTTGTTCGTCGGGTAACTCACAATTTAGCGGCGACCTTTCTGGTATAGGATGAGCGGCAAGGAAGTCGGCAAGAGCTTGCCCTTTTACTGCTTTCTGGGGATTATAAATTATGTCAAACTCAAGTAACATGACAGCCCATCTTGTCATTCTGCCGGCTAGGCTTGCTTTAGTCATCAAGTGTTTGAGCGGGTCGACCTTGGAGATCAGCATAACCCGATGAGCGAGCAGATAGTGCCTCAGCTTCTTCACAGCAAATATCAGAGCTAGGCATTGCTTTTCGATTGGGGAATAGTTATGTTCCGCCCCGACTAGAGTTTGACTGAGGTAGTAGAGGGCATTTTCTTTTCCCTCCTCGTTATTCTGGGCAAGGAGCGCACCGAGTGACTCATCCAGCGCGGCAGTGTAGAGAATCAGCGGTTTATTTGGAATGGGAGCGGCCAGCACTGGAGGGTGCAACAAGTATTGTTTGATGCTTTCGAACGCTGCTTGACATTCGGCATCCCAGATAAAAGGGGCTCCTTTCTTCATGAGCTTTGAGAAGGGCCTACACCTTCCCGATAAATTTGAGATAAACCTCCGTATATAAGCAAGCTTGCCTTGAAAAGATCTTAGCTGTGTCAGACTCTTCGGAGGGGGCATCTCCATGATGGCCTTTATCTTTGATGGGTCAACTTCGATCCCTCGATGCTGGACTATAAAACCCAGGAATTTTCCCAATGACACGCCAAAAGCGCATTTCAGAGGATTCATCTTCAGATCGTATTCCCTCAGTCTGGTGAGAACGGTCCTGAGATCTTGGATATGATCGGCCTTGGTTTTAGTCTTGACGACTAGATCATCAACATAGCATTCGACGACTTTATGAATTAGGTCATCAAAGATATTTGTCATTGCCCTTTGGTACATAGGACTTGCGTTCTTCAGTCCGAACGGCATCACCTTGCAGCAGTATATTCCGATCGGGGTCGGAATGTTGTGTGCTTCTCATCCTCAGGCGACATCTTGATCTGATTATACCCAGACGAGCCATCCATAAAGGTGAACAGCTCGTAATTTGAGATGTCATCGACCATCATTTCCATGACCGGTAGCGGGAAGTCGTCTTTAGGACATGCCTTGTTGAGGTCCCTGAAATCGACACAAACTCGGATCTGCCCATTTTTCTTCTTCCCTGGGACTATGCATGCGATTCAGTCCGCACATTTCTCTTCCCTGATGAAGCCGGCATCGATGAGTTTCTTGGTTTCCTCGATGACCTTATCTTCCAATTCCCTTCTCATTCTTCGAGATGCATGTTTGACCGACTTAGCATCAGGAGATATGGCCAGCTTATGCACGGCCACTTCAGGGGAAAGGCCTGGCATTTCTTTGTATGTCCACGTGAAGCAGTCGACGAGCTCATGCAGCAGGGCAATTATCTGCTCTTTCATTTCCTCTGACAAGGGTGAGCTGATGTAGGTCAGCCTTGGATTATCGGGCGTTCCTAAGTCAATCTCGGTTAGCTCATCAAAGGTTGCTTGTCATCCATCTTTGAGCTCTTGAGGAGCTTCTTCTGGCTCGGCTATTTCGTCATCATCATTTGATCTTTCGCTGGCCTCACCAACATGGATCATGTAGCACGCTTTGGAATCAGGTTGAACGTAGCCTATGCCCCGTTTATCTGGAATTTGTCCATCGATGAGTGCTCGGACCTGGGGCGGATACCATAGTCCTTCGTAAAACTTTACTTCGGACTCCGTTTGATATAACCGGCATCCGCACTTTTTAAAGTATTCCCGCATCTCGGGCGCATAGTATCTGGGATTGAGGACGGCTCTTATGCCTCTCTCATATGGAAGGCACACGACAGACAAATCGTCCGGGTGCACAACAGGGTTTGACCCATAAAACAGGATGCCTTTTTGTCCACTTTTCCTTCCGGGGACGTAGAAAGTTTTCAGCTGGTCCACGGTGGAGACTGACAATGCATCAAGCTCTTTGCACATCTGCTCCGGAAACCTTGTGACGGCTAGGGACCCTTCTGCAATTTCGAAGGTCTCTCGTAGTTTTGTTTGTTGCATAGGGGTACAATCTGCACCGCTGTTGCATGGCAGGTCCTCTTCCTCCGACTCTTCAGTGTCGCTGCCAAGATGAGGGCGGATTTTGCTGCTAGATGGGCCTTCGGCATCAGATTCGTCCGTATCGCTACCGAAACGAGGGCGAGTTTCACAGAAGGACGGACTTCCAGTGTCGGACTCATCAGTGTCGCTACCGAAATGCGGGCGCACTTGGACGTTTCTACTTTTAAAAGTGACAGCCGGCTCAGATTTGCCTTTGAGTCTTGGGGCCGCTCTATCCTCAGTCAGTTGTGGCTTAGAATTTTGGTGGTTCATAAAGTACCGAGAATCTTCATATCGGACTTCATGCACACCGAACGGCTGGATGTCTCTGTCAATGCGTCTTTCTTCACCATTTTTAGTATTCTTCATGCATTGATGGAGAGTTGACGGGACGATGCCGTAATCGTGGAGCCATGGCCGTCCCAAGAGAATCTTATAAGACGTGTCGGCGTCGATCACATATATCTTAGCTTCAGTTTCCAGATCCCCGAATTTGATTGGCAGAGCTATGAACCCCAGAACTTGCTGGCAATTTTGGTTGAAGCCTTGAATGACAATCCTTTCCCTTGACAGGTGTCGAACGTCCATTAACAAACTCTTCAGAGTTCGCAAGTTCATGATGTTCACTGAGGACCCCGGATCAATCAATATGCGATTAATTCGATCTCCGTCGCTGTACCCGATCACGTAAAGCGGCCAATTATGCTCAGTCGTTCCCAGTAGCAAGTCTTCATCCTTAAATGTGACTGCGGCAGCATGCAAAGCGTGCTGGGCTTCTTTCATATTAATTTCCGCAAAGTAAGCCTGATACCGCTTGGGGTTTTGTAGAGCGTGAATGAGAACATCTCTAAGCTCCTTAGATAGGACCAAGGCGTCGTAGATGCTCAGGAGAGACGGAAGCTTTCGGAGGTGAGCCAAGACATTATAGTCTACTGGGGAAGGACTCGAATCTTCACGAGCAAGTTCTCTGCCATCTTCTTCATTAGCGACTTGTTTTTCCTTCCCTTTTAGGGCGTTGCCCTGATTTGGCGGTAGAGCCCTGCCGCTTCTGAGCTGGACTTGATTGGCCTTTGTGGCGAGCTCCTCATCCTTTTCGGGAAAACAGAGCTCCTCCTCAGAGTCGCTGCCAACATGGATAGCGTAGCAGGTCACTACTGGGATCTCTTCATTGGAGTCTTCCTCTAACTCCTCCAAAATTTCAGCCGCTTGTGTAGGAAAGAACTCCTTCAATTGAATCAGAGTTCTTTCTTTTTGTTCATAATCTTCGAGGGAATCGATATATTTTTGAATGGTCGATCTCCCTGCAGACCCTTTTTCGTGCCGAGCTACACTTTTCTTCTTCTTGAGCTTCTTGGATTTTAAGCCCGATGGAGCCGCATTGGCAGCGGGGCTGGTAGGCTTCTTCTATCCTTCCCATTCCGTCCTGGGCTCTTTCTGAAGCAGCTTTAGCATCTTCTTCGTCTTATTAGATATGTGCGTACTCCACAGAGGCTGCGGTGAGTCAGTTTCGTTTGTCAGGGCAGCGGGTTCAGCTGTCTGCTCCCAGAAGGCTTCAACTTCTGTCTATATAAAGTTGGCGGTTGCAACTTGATTGTTCGCCAACACGCTTTTGGAAAGCTCGATCTCTCCAGCCTTGTACTACTTCTCGACCCAGTCCTTGAAGATATAGCAATCTTCAATCGCATGGCTCACTACTCGGCGGTACGGGCAATACAGGGGATTGTCGGTCATTTTCGCTTCTTGGGGTCTTTTCGACTCCGGCAATTGTAGGCCGTTGTTCAAGGCATCTTTAAATATCTTGTGGACCTTGTCCCTTCTGAAAGAGTAAACCTTGTTCTTCTTCTCCTCTAGGGAAAGCCCATCTCCTCCCAGCAATGGCTTTCGAGACCGGTTGGCTTTGGATTCGCCCGCCCTTCGCTTTTCTTTATTGTCGGACGCATTGAAAACATTGGTACTGCTGGAATTCTCGCTTCTACGGTTGTCGTCCCGCTTTCTTTTCCATTTTTTATCTCTCTGAGAGTCCGGCGGGGACTCTTGCTTCGAGCGTTCCAGCATTTAGACTTTCTTGGTGAGCTCCTGAAATGTCTTGAGGCCCGCCGTACACAAGAATGGGACCATCCAATTGCTGAGGTTCCCAATGAGAAGGCTGACGGACTGGTCCTGCTCCAGCGGCGGTTCACACTTGACTGTGAGATTGCGCCATCGGGCGATAAAGTCGGTGTTGCTTTCATTCTTCCCCGGCTTGGTCCTCACAAGGTCAGCAATGGAGATTTTATCACTGACGCTCATGAACCTTTGCCGAAACAAAGACTCCATTTGGGCAAAGGTAATAACGGACCCGTCTGGTATACTCGCTTACCAGTCGAAATCAACACCGGTCAGGCTGTTGACAAACTGACGAAGAAGGAGCGCGTCATTGCCTCCTGTATTTCCGCACGAGGCTTTGAAGTGGGCGACGTGCTAATTTGCATTCCCGTTCCGTCAAATCTTCCGAACTTAGGAATGACGTAGCCGCTCGGGAACTCGATCAGATCGTATTGTGCGGGATATGGCTTCCCACTACTGCCAATTTCTTTCTGAGCCTCAGCTTCAGCCACCAATGTTTAAACTTTGTTGGTGACCAAATCCATTATCCGGTCTTATGTTAGCGGGATAGTGCTATCTGGGGCCAAGGCGTCTGATCAGTCGAAAATACTGCATCTTTAAACCGCAATTTCCCTATCATTTGCACTCATCTAGAAGTGTTCGGCATTCATATAGCACATATTAGCAAAACAGTCGTAAAATATCAGTTTGCATGTGTTAGACTTTAAAACCGGCACTATAAGGGAAATTGACTGTATTTCATAGCATGGCATCATTCCTATATATAGCAACTTGTGTTTTGAAGTCTGTGCAGGAAATTATAGAAGATCGGTCAAAATTACATAACAGACTGCTAAAAAAAACGCCAACTCAAGGAATTGGAATCTAGCAATGATCTAGAATGAATTAAGAGATTCAACATATCAGGAATACATCAAAATACAGAAGAAGCCAAAACTGAAAAGTTTAAGCCCTGGCTCAGCCACATGGCCGCGGTTCCGCGGCCGTAGCCGTCTTTGAGCCACGGAACCGCGACGGGTTAGCCACATCATCACCCCAATTTCAGGCCATAACTCCTACATCAGCTTCCACACTTCAGAAAGACATTACATTCTCCAGAAAGCCCCAGAACATTCTGCCAGATCAGCAAGCCATAGGGTTCCTAACTAAACATCCCAAGCTTCCACAACAAGCTTCACTTAAACTCCATTAAGGACCTAGAACCTTCTCCCTAACCTCCTAGTTTAGGGTAGAAGCTAAGCCCTAACTAACTACTTCTAGAAGCCTCTTCCTATAACTAACTTTTGGAGGGAAAATTCAAATTTGAATTCCTAAAGCTAGGGTTTAGGAAACCTATAAATAGACCCCAAGGCTCACTTGAAATGGCTAATTTTTTGTGGTTGAAGCTAATTAATCTCTAATCTCCCCCATTTTCTAACACAAGTCAAGTGACACGACTTGTGCCAAACCCTAACCCTAATCAAGAAACCAAATTCAAGATCCTTTGAGTTCTAGCAAGCAAGTCTTCATCGATCCTTTAGAAGCAAAGCCAGACTTCAACGGAGCACGAGATCCAGGCCGATCCATGACTCAAGGAGCCGATGCGATGCTAGATTCGACAATCCTGTTCCTTCTCAAATTCTTGTAGTCCTGAGCAATGTGTAACAATTTGTGGAATAAATAAAGGTGAAGATTCTTTCAACTTGCTTATATTTCAATTCGAGCATTATGATTCATATTCAATTCTTGAATGTATTCTTCTTGATGATTCTTGAGTAAAACTCCGCTCGTGGAGGAATCGAGATGATTGTAGAATGATGATGTTGACGAATCTTTAAAACGTTTTCTTAAGTCTTATAACAATTGTAAATTCTTGAAAATCAAATGATCGATGATCTAGATCGATGCGAATGCGTTCTTGATTCCTTTCGCACGATCTAGAGATCAACAATCGATTATTCGATTTCCTAGAAGCTATCTAGTGAATGTTATTCATCGAATGGACAAAGGATAGGATGAGGAACCCTAATTCTTCGCAAGATCCTTGATCCTCGATGAATCTACAACGATTTAGCATCAATTTGTTAATGGATAAGAAATCGTATTCTTGAATCTTCTTCGCATCTATGATCTAATCGATTCCTACGAGCTTTACTTCGAATCTTGAAACCTAAATCGATTGGAATTCTATCTCTCTTGATTCTTGATGTTTATCGTTTTCTTGATTCTTGATTAGAATAGTTGATTCTTGAAATTCATCAATATAAATCTTGAATCATTTTTTCTTTTCTTTTCAATTAACTTTTCAATTCAAACAAAACAAAATACGAACGAATCGCACAATCCCTGTGGACGATCTGCACTTACTAACGCGCTACATTTCGACACCGTTATTGATTGCGGTAAAAATATTTTTGGTTGTGATTTCTACATAATTTTCATACTACACATCGGAAAATATCATCAATCAAATAGCGCCGTTGCCGGGGATAGTGCGCTAATTGTTCGTATTTTGAAATTTGAGTTGAAAAGTTTATTCCATTACAATTTTTTTAGATCAAAATTCGCGCAAACACTAATACGTGTTGTTGTGATTTGATTGTGAGGAAATCTGGAATTATTGGAGCTAGAGAAAAAAAATTCTGAATATTCCAGAAAGCTAAAGGGAGCAACAAAAGCATTGTCCTAAAATTCTGTGTAGTGATCTCTTTCCCCCACCGCAATTCCGCGGCAAAGACCCACCTCCTGCGGCTGTTCCGCGGCTTCCCTGCTTCTTCATTGTACCAAATTTGCTCTGTGAGCTTCTAACTTTCTTATCTCTTCCTAAATCTGCTCCAATTAACATTTTTCTGCAGGTTTCTTTGCAAATAAATCGCAGCGCCGCAAAAAGCAATAAAATTTGTGCGTGTTTTTGATTTTTGGTTGTTTGCATATTAATACGGAAATTAAGGGGCAAAGACCAAATCCAGATTAGGTGGGGAGTTCATTACCCTTCCTAAGCCCCAAAAATCACAATCTTGCATCCGCATTTACCCTTATTAACTAAAAAAGATCTAGAGATGACTCTAAGGACCGTCGCACTCACTTAGGACAAGAGAAGGCCGTGGGTAATTCATTTCTTATCCGCGTTTCTTTTTGTGGTGTCTAAGGCAAGTGTGTCGAAGGCTAGTGGTTACTTAATTAGTCCCACTACTTACGTAGTGGAGAACCTCCCACTTACCTGGCACTTACCTGGCCACAGGAGAGACAAAGAGGCAGTGGGGGATTTATCCTGCGACTTGTCTTTTGGCAGTTAGGAGCGGTCTAGAGCTTTGACCTAGGTGACTACTAGATTTTAAGGTTTTGCTTGTTGCATTTGTTGTGATCGCATCATATTTTCAAAAATCCGTATCATTTTTCAAAAAAAACACCAACACATTCATCATTTTCCCTAATTATAAGTCACGCTGCCACTTGTACTAACCCTTTTTAGTGCAAGATAGGCTGGACATGGGATTCTAGTGCCCGACTTGTCTGCATTTCACCGATCGACCCAAAAGTCGGTATTTCTACATTTACCTCTTCTTTACCCACCACCACACCCACATCGATGGATCCGTCTCCATCGAACTTCTTTACCACTACTCTGCCGCCGTCCGTTGGTGTGCAGAATCCACCCCGCATCTCTCTCCAAGAGAGGTGCTATCCTACACGAGATCCCCTTTCCACCTGTCTTTCCATTCCACCGGCCAACGGGGAAAATTTTGAAATTAAACCCCAATACATCAACCTTCTACCAAAATTTCACGGTCTCGAGTCTGAAGACGCATATGCCTTTATCACCAAATTTGAAAATGTATGCGTAATGATGGGTACTTCACAGCTTTCTATGGATGCTATGTGTCTACGTCTTCTCCCATTCACCTTGTGCGATATAGCCGAGAAGTGGCTGTATAACACTACCGCACATTCCATTTCAAATTAGGAAGAATTCGTCAGAGCATTCCTTAATAAATTCTACCCACATCAAAAGACAGCTCGAGTCCGTAGCGAAATATATCAATTCACCCAGCTTCCAAATGAAACATTTTCACAATGTCTTGAACGCTTTAAGGATCTATTAGTCCAATGTCCTCATCACGGAATCCCCAAATGGGAACTGTGCCGAATCATTTATGAAGGCATTAATCCTAACACAAGACAGACCCTTGAATTAATGTGTCAAGGCAATTTCATGACCAAAGATGATGGGGAAGCCTGGAAATTTTTAGAAGATTTCGCTGAAAAATCTTTACAGTGGGAGGGTGTGAGTCAATCGTCTAGGGATGGCAATGATATTTCCATAGGAATTAAAGCTGAAATTTCAGCTTTACACAAGAAATTCGATGCTATGGAAAACAAATTTTTAGCTGCCGCCCTAAATCAAATGTCACTCTCCAAAACTGTATGTGGATGCTATTCTGATCCTTCTCATTTGACGGAAGAATGTCCACGAAATTCTCCGTTTCAAGGTCACGAGCATACCAATGCCGCATTTCAAAGACCTAGAAACGATTCATTTTCTTCCACATATAATCAGGGTTGGAGAAATCACCCTAACTTTACTTGGAACCAATCACAATCTCAAAACACGGTTCCAACCCAAAACAATTTCCAAAGGGTCCCTCCACCACAACAGCAACCACCACTTCAATTGAGTCAGCACCCCTTCCAATCACAGAACTTTCAAAATCCGGTCAACACACCGACACCGTCTAGTCCTTTACAATTGACCGGGACTGATGAATCCTCTTCATTCATAAAATTGCTTCTGACAAATCCCATGCAAGTATCGGCTGAAATAAAGACTTCCATCGATGATATAAAGAAAAACTCAGCGTCTCAAGCTGAGAGTATCAAATCGATGGAAGCAGAAATTGCACGATTGAAAGTCGAAATGAGTGCAAGAGAGAAAGGGAAACTCCCAGCTCAACCTTTACCCAATCCTGGCTATTCACATCATGTGAATGCAATCACCCGTTGAGATCTGGGAGAGTGCTTGACAATCACGTTGGGGAAGAGATTGATGACACTGAAAAATCTATCGATGATACCCCGGCTGAGACCTTTCCTTCCACTTCTACTTCTAATTCTGACCCCAGTTCTTCTACCCCATATTCTCCGTTTCCCACAAGGCTCGACACCTCAGCCCACCTCTTCTAGTACGCAGAAAACGATCCCCACTCCTATTCTTAGATCATTTCTACCCACACGATCTTCTCCAATGTTGGACCCCGACCTTATTGCCCAAGCTCCTTACCCGAATCGGTTAAGGGGAAACACACTGAGTCCACAAATGGAGAAGATCACTGAAATATTTAAACAGGTTAACATCAACATCCCTCTTCTAGATGCTATCCAACAAGTCCCCGCGTATGTGAAAGTTCTTAAAGACTTGTGCACTAGAAAGAGGAAGAAACAAATGCCCAAGAAGATATTCATAGCAAAGACTGTAGACACGGCTTTCCCCCGGCAATTACCGAGGAAACGTAAGGATCCTGGCTATCCTACTATTTCCATTTCTATTGGTGAAAAACACATTAACCATGCTCTACTAGACCTTAGCGCAAGTGTTAACCTGCTTCCTTTCTCAGTCTATGAGCAGTTAGGGATCGGAGAGTTAAAACCATCTCCTTGCACTCTCCAGATGGCTGACCGATCAATCACCAAACCTAGGGGTGAACTGGAGGATGTGTTAATAAAAATCGAGGAATTCATATTCCCTGTAGATTTTATTGTAATTGATACACAGCCTGTAACGAACCTACGGAATCAAATTCCGGTGATTTTAGGTCGCCCCTTTTTGGCCACTTCCAATGCAATAATCAACTGTCGTAATGGTTCTATGACCCTATCCTTCGGGAATAGGACAATTGAGCTGAACATTTACAAGTTGGGAAGTGTACCCTCCGAATCTACTGCTCAGGTCTGTTCTGTCGACTTAATGGATGTCGACAGCAGCGAATTTGATGATCCTCATGATACTGATCTTGACTCTTTTCATACGTTGTTGTTTGACCCAACTATGTGTCATACACATACGGACTCTTCCACCGAGATGTCCGGGTCAACAACTAACACTGATTATGAACCGTTCTTAGAGTCTGAAGATCACCCCGCACTTTGTGATGACATTATTCATCGGGGTATAGATGGAACTTTTGAGGAGATCTTCGCTGATGAACTCGCATTTTTGAATGACACGGGTGTTGAGATGAATCATGTCCCAATCAATGAAATTGAACCTCCACCCCTTCTTCTAAACTGTAAAAAGAATGCGAGCAATCCATCACATTCACTGCATAGTCTCTCCAAAATGAGACGCACACACATTCTATTCCACCACTTACCTTTTCCCCACTTATTCTTCCACCAACCAGAGCAATGTATTGATAAAATTTTTGAATGGTTGGTGTTAACTTTCGGTCTTTGCAAAACTTGGAATCGACCAATGATTTTTGACCCCCTCATGTGATTTTCAAAGATTAACATTGCATAACTCAAGTTTGGGGGGGTACATTTTTCCGGGCTCTTGAAAAGAAAATTTTTACAAAATTTTGAGCCAAAAATAAGTTTGGAGGAGGTTCTTCACTTAAATATTTTGCCCCCACTAATAAATTCCTCCTAAGCTTACAGGTTTCTTCGAGATTTAGCAGAAGGCAACAGTGAGGACACTGTTGAAAACAAGTTTGGGGGAGGTTTGTGCTTATTTTCGCATCATTTGCATCATACTTTGCATAAGCACAAAACATTTTTCAAAACCTATAAAAATTTAAAAAATTTCAAAAATAAAAATATTTTTTGTACATAAATAAGATAATAAAAGATTAGATAGTGAAAAAAAAATTACATCCAAAAGATTGGAAAAATTTAAGAAAACCAAGAAAATTAGAAATTTTCTTATACGAACTAGTAATAAGTAGTTATGAGCCGTTGTCCCAAGGGTTAATAAGATGAAGGAAGTCACTAATCTGAGGATACAAATAAGTCTGAAAAATAGTTCCTATTCTGGAAGCCAAACATTTTGAACGTTGATACCCTGCTATACGCACTACACACGTCTTGAAGCCCGGGATAGTAGAGGATACCTTGAAATGCTCTTGTCTAAAAGCCGATGTATGAAGGAAATAAAAAAAATGAATAAAATATAAAATGGTGAGAAAAATGAACACCGGTTTTGTTATCGCCAAGGCAGCAATAAAAAAATATAGCGAGGGTGCCTCTTCACCTAGTGCCCTAAGGCCAACTGGTCTGGGAGTCACTGCTAAGCCTTAGGTGGTGCAAGACGAGGAAAATACACCAAATAAACAAGCACATGAGTAATCGGTCGGTTAGTACCTCAAGAAATATTAACGGTCGCATGAAAGTGTGTGAGCAAATTCAGCTAAATATTTATTAATTAAAAAGTACTGAGCTGGATGGGCAAGAGTATGATAGCTTGAATTGAATTCTCCGGGTGCAGGGATGTTCTTTATACACACGCAGGATTATATGATCTATGTTTGGAAGAAAGATAGGAATGAAGAATAAGACGATGTTTTATTGAGGGAGGACGTGATTTCTGACATCTTTTCATGACTATTAAATTAGGGCTCATGACAACCGAAAAGCTAGCTTAGTTGGAAACCCTAATTTTCAAGGCTTTTCTTTTACAATTCTTTTCTTTAAATGTAATATTCATGATCTTCCTTTTATTATTGGATTTTGTGGGTGCAATCCGCTGAAAACTCTCAGGAGACAACACTCCTCCTACTAGGGACACCTAGAGGTTTAAAGGCTTGTTGCACGTGCTCAGTGCAATCGTGTTGCCTACGAAAGTGTGCTAGTTAGTTTTTCTCTTTCTTTATTTTCTCCTTCTCTTTTTAATAAAACAGTTCGCTCGAGACGACCGAAAATAAGTTTGGGGGAATTTGATCAGTCGAAAATACTGCATCTTTAAATCGGCAATTTCCCTATCATTTACACTCATCTAGAAGTGTTCGGCATTCATATAGCACATATTAGCAAAACAGTCGTAAAATATCAGTTTGCATGTGTTAGACTTTAAAACCGGCACTATAAGGGAAATTGACTGTATTTCATAGCATGGCATCATTCCTATATATCGCAACTTGTGTTTCGAAGTCTGTGCAGGAAATTACAGAAGATCGGTCAAAATTACATAACAAACTGCTAAAAAATACGCCAACTCAAGGAATTGGAATCTGGCAATGATCTAGAATGAATTAAGAGATTCAACATATCAGGAAATACATCAAAATATAGAAGAAGCCAAAACAGAAAAGTTGAAGCCCTAGCTTAGCCACATGGCCGCGGTTCCGCGGCCGGAGCCGTCTTGAGCCGCGGAACCGCGGCAGGTTAGCCACATCATCACCCCAATTTCAGGCCATAACTCCTACATCAGCTTCCACACTTCAGAAAGACATTACATTCTCCAGAAAGCCCCAGAACATTCTGCCAGATCAGCAAGCCCTAGGGTTCATAACTAAACATCCCAAGCTTCCACAACAAGCTTCACTTAAACTCCATTAAGGACCTAGAACCTTCTCCCTAACCTCCTAGCTTAGGGTAGAAGCTAAGCCCTAACTAACTACTTCTAGAAGCCTCTTCCTATAACTAACTTTTGGAGGGAAAATTCAAATTTGAATTCCTAAAGCTAGGGTTTAGGAAACCTATAAATAGACCCCAAGGCTTACTTGAAATGGCTAATTTTTTGTGGTTGAAAGCTAATCAATCTCTAAACTCCTCCATTTTCTAACACAAGTCGAGTGAAACGACTTGTGCCAAACCCTAACCCTAATCAAGAAACCAAATTCAAGATCCTTTGAGTTCTAGCAAGCAAGTCTTCATCGATCCTTTAGAAGCAAAGCCGGACTTCAACGGAGCACGAGATCCAAGTCGATCCACGACTCAAGGAGCCGATGCGACGCTAGATTCGACAATCTTGTTCCTTCTCAAATTCTTGTAGTCTTGAGCAATGTGTAACAATTTGTGGAATAAATAAAGGTGAAGATTCTTTCAACTTGCTTATATTTCAATTCGAGCATTATGATTCATATTCAATTCTTGAATGTATTCTTCTTGATGATGCTTGAGTAAAACTCCGCTCGTGGAGCAATCGAGATGATTGTAGAATGATGATGTTGACGAATCTTTAAAATGTTTTCTTAAGTCTTATAACAATTGTAAATTCTTGAAAATCGAATGATCGATGATCTAGATCGATGCGAATGCGTTCTTGATTCCTTTCGCACGATCTAGAGATCAACAATCGATCATTCGATTTCCTAGAAGCTATCTAGTGAATGTTATTCATCGAATGGACAAAGAATAGGATGAGGAACCCTAATTCTTCGCAAGATTCTTGATCCTCGATGAATCTACATCGATTTAGCATCAATTTGTTAATGGATAAGAAATCGTATTCTTGAATCTTCTTCACATCTACGATCTAATCGATTCCTACGAGCTTTACTTCAAATCTTGAAACCTAAATCGATTGGAATTCTATCTCTCTTGATTCTTGATGTTTATCGTTTTCTTGATTCTTGATTAGAATAGTTGATTCTTGAAATTCATCAATATAAATCTTGAATCATTTTTGCTTTTCTTTTCTATTAACTTTTCAATTCAAACAAAACAAAATACGAACGAATCGCACAATCCCTGTGGACGATCTGCACTTACTAACGTGCTACATTTCGACACCGTTATTGATTGCGGTCAAAATATTTTTGGTTGTGATTTCTACATAATTTTCATACTACACATCGGAAAATATCATCAATCAGCGTCCCCAGAAGCGGAATGTGGCCGACTTTCGTGCGGCTCAACCAGCCTTGGACCCAAAGGAACAGGCATTGGCTGCTTCGGATTGTCATCACCCGGCTGATGAGTAACGGCTTGTGCCTGATTGGGAGGCGCTCGAGCAATTTGATCCATAAGCTGCATCACAACGTTCGTTAAGTCGTCAATCTTCGAATAGAGCTTGGCCATCTCTTTATCTTTGCTACTGAGCTGTTTTCGAAGCTCTTGAAGCAGCTCTTGCTCCGCGGTCCTGGGGCGGAAAGTCGGCTCTTCCTCGCTGTCCGAGCTTGACTCTGCCTGGACCGAAGGGTCCTTCTGCCTATCGTCCTCATCGAGAGGGTTTTCTTCATCCGGCGGAGGCGGCTGTTCTTGGGAAGTGGCAACCACATTCAAGCCAGACTGGGCTTGGGATGTGGTGGCCGCATCCCTGCTTTTGCTGCGAAGGTTGTCGCTGGGGCGCCCGCCCGCCATATAGACCGTATGGATAATATATCCAGCCGTCTTTTTATTATCGACGGCTGATTTCATAGATCACTGTCTTGACCCCCCTGTTTCAGTAGCGGGCAGTCGATTGAAGGCGGATGGCCTGGCCGGATTCTTGAATGGTGCTGGCGCTTCTTTTCTGGATTTGCCCCGCTGCTTTCGCGCGGCACAGAGCGCCTGATAGACTCTTGAAGAGATAGTGTCATACACTTTCTGTTGGGGCCAGGACACGTCTCTTTGTAGCGACGTTCGGACCACTGACTTCTTGATTCTGGCGGTCATGGCATTTTTCTGAACCCACCTCAGAGGTTCGAAGGAATTGCTGATTTTTATGGCCGACTCAGCCATCGTCACAGAGTAACCATGCTCTTGGAACTTCAGAAGATTCCACTTGGTCAAGGACCTGGCCCTCTTGTTGGCTCGATACCTGAGCCGCTTCTGCCTTAACTTTTCGGTTCTAAGCACCTAGCAGACTTCGGCTCTTTGCGAAGACGCCGTAGACCGGGCGATGGAGGATTTTGGAGATACGCTCGATTGTGCATTTGTTGGAGTCATCACCTGAGCTTGTCCGCAACATTTCATGTTGCCCTTTGTACCGGAGTTCTTGCCCCCCGCTGGAGCACCAGAGAATCGCTCAGACACAGTCTTAAGTTTCGGTTGTGGTGCCTTGGCGATCATGACATTCGGCCTCTTGCCCCTTGAGACCGGCTTGGCCGCCTGTTCCGCCGGGATTTTCGTCAAATGAGCGCTTCCAGTAGGGTATATGATGACGGAGCCAAACTAGCGGGGCAGTTCCTCCTACTGTCGACTGAGGCTTGCGGGGAGAACTACACGAGCGTTGATCTTGACCACGTACGGAATCGGGGTCACGTTGGAAGCTGAATTCGTCTTAGGAGACATTGTCGTCGAAGGTTGATTGCTGCATGGGAAAAAAAATATCATTTCAGTATAGGCAATCGATATGTATATTGATTGAGTTCGCATGAACGTTTAACCCGAAATATGGGAGGAGAGAAAGGTCCCACCGGGCGTACCAGAATTCTGTAGGGTGTTTTTAGTCACCCCATTGAGATGGGAATACGTGCTCGCTTGTCATGCGTCCTACAGATTCCTCCTGCCTAGGGTAGGTGGGGGTTTATTGATTGTGGGGACCCGAATCTCCGGCAGCCGCGGACTAAGCTGCCGTTAATAACCCCTCGTCTTTGGGGCGAGGGAACCTCCGATTGACGGGTTAAACTAGTCATGCGAACTCAATGTGAAGTGTACGTGTGTGTTGTTTTGGAAGGGGGTTTGGATATATCGGGAGCTACACAGAGTTTTTACGGGGGTCTCGCTACCCGGATAGCGGGCTGGGGGTCAAGGGGGCTAGCAGCCCCCTTGCGGGGTGCGGGGCAGCGCCCCGGCCCAAAAAAAATTTTGGGAGAGAGAGTGTTGTAGAATATGTGTATGTGTACATATGTATACATATGTATATATATACATGTATATATATAAAGGGGGGAAAAGACATCCAACGGATGCGTGGGGCCAGTGCTTTGAGCGCAAGAGCGCTAGCGCGCAACGTGTCGGCACGTGGGCGCTTTGCGCTTAAGCGCTGGGCGCTTGAGCGCAAGCGCGCCACGTGTCGGCACGTGAGCGCTTTGCGCTTGAGCGCAGAGCGCTGGAGCGCAAGCGCGCCACGTGTCGGCACGTGGGCGCTTCGCGCTTGAGCGCAGAGCGCTGGAGCGCAAGCGCGCCACGTGTCGGCACGTGGGCGCTTCGCGCTTAAGCGCTGGGCACTTGAGCGCAAGCGCGCCATGTGTCGGCACGTGGGCGCTTTGCGCTTGAGCGCTGGGCGCTTGAGCGCAAGCGTGCCACGTATCGGCACGTGGGCGCTTTGCGCTTGAGCGCAGGTCGCTGAAGCGCAAGCGCGCCATGTGTCGGCACGTGGGCGCTTTGCGCTTGTGCACAGGGCGCTCGAGCGCAAGCGCGCCACATGTCGGCACGTGGGCGCTTGGCGCTTGGCGCTTGAGCGCTTGGGCGCCGGCGAGGAAAAGGGGGCTTTTAGTCCCAAAACCAGAAGCTATGCTTCAGAAAGGAAATATTTATTATATATATATATATATATGGAGTTAAACTCCTAGGATGTTTTGAAGCTGATGAAGGGTTTCTCCCCTTGAGCCCTAGTTCTTCCCCAAAGTGGGGTTTCTGGAGATGAGTCTCCTTCTTCTTCCTTTGTTTGGCCGGATCTTGAAGATCAAGAGAAGTGAGATTTTAAATATCTCTTCTTTTTAAGATCTAATGCCAGATCCAAGTTCCCCTTTATGGGTTTTGTGGTGAAAAACTATTTAGTTTTATAAAAATGAAGAGTAAAACTCTTGATTTAATTCAAAAGAAAGAAGAAGGTTTTGGAGCCTTGAAGAAGGAGAAAAGATCTCAGATCTAAAACTTTTTTGGAGAGAGAAAAAGTTGTGAGATATTTCATTATCTTTGCCTTTATAGGCCATACACTTTACACATAGCACCTTGGGCTTCACAAAATAGCATTTTGCCTATCCCATGGCTCATGTGCCATTTCTTTTTGCACATAAGCCATGTGCTTTACAAAAATTTGGCTTTATGCCCATTTTTCTTACATTTATCCATAAAATAAAATAAAATAAATACAACAAAATTATTTATTACAAAATTTTTATCTTGGCATGGGGGGAGGCCGGCCGCTTCCTGTTCGGGCTCGACCCGGGCATGGGCCCACTGGATCTGGGCTTGGGCCCACATGGGTTGGGGTTGACTTTAATTTTGACTTGGTCAACCGGGGTGTAAATTTTTACCCCAACAGTTGGGAGTCTCCGTATATGAGGAGGTTCTCAATCCCCTGTCGATGGCAATCTCGAGACCTGCTATCAAAACTTCATACTCGGCTTCATTATTTGTCCTCGGCTCTGTCATGGAGAAGGCGAAGCGCATTATCCCTCCTTGGGGAGTTACGAAGATGGGGCCTACCCCCGATTTGATTATAGGGGGGCTTTGTTTACGCTTCTTCACGGAAGATGCTCCATCGAAGTAAAGTTCCTATCGGGTATCACCCCCGTCGATCGTGTCAAATGCATGTTCGTCTGGCAATTCGCAGTTCAAGGGAGAATCAGCAGGTATCGGATGCTCAGCGAGGAAGTCAGCGTTGGCCTGGCCTTTCACTGCCTTAAGAAGCTGATAAGTTATCGAGAACTCCATCAAGAGCCAGGTCCATTTAGCGAGCCGCCCCGTCAATATGGCTTTTGACATCAAATACTTGAGGGGATCCACCTTCGATATGAGACGAACTTCATGCGCCAACGCATTGTGCCTGAGCTTCGTTATCGCGAAGATCAATACCAAGTAGTGTTTTTCGATGGGAGAATAATTGCTTTCTGCCCCCAGTAGAACTCGACTCAAATAGTAGAGGGCTCTCTCCTTCCCTTGGTCGTTCTCTTGTGCCCATAATGTGTCTAAGGAACCTTCAAGGGCGGTTGTATACAGAATGAGAGGTATTCCTTTAACAGGAGCGGCCAGTACTGGCGGATTCTGCAGGTATTGCTTGATTTCGTCCAGTGCGTTTTGGCATTTGCGATCCCAAACGAAAGGGGTTCCCTTCTTCATCAGGTGACTGTAATGACGACACTTGCCTGAGAGGTTGGCTATAAATCGCCGGATATACGCGAGCTTCCCTTGGAGAGACCGCAATTGCTTGAGAGTTCTTGGCGGAGACATCTCCATGATCGTCTTGTTCTTTGACGTATCTATCTCGATGCCTCGGTGTTGAACTGTCACGACCCGAAAGTACGGAACGTGACCGGCACTTAGATTACGAAGCGTCTAGAGGTGCCACGTAACCTAAGTAAGCCGAAGCCCAGAAATCTAAACCATAAAAGAAGAAGAAGAAGAAAAAGAAAACAAGTCTAAAAACATCAGCAAATTTTACCAAAAATTTCGGCAGAGTCTCCTCTGTAAAAACTGGCCCCCAAACGGGTACAACAAGTATAATATACATAAACAATAAAAAGCATCCCCAAACGGGAGCTAGCTCAACGCCAATAGGCGGAAACAACCACAACAAGCACAATAATATACAACGCCAAGGGGCGAGGCTCAAAACTCAAAAAGAAAACAAAGCCACCAGATCAGAATAATACATGCGCGACTCTAAGGTCGAAATAAAAGACCGGTCCAATAAACTTATCAATTAATACAAGTATGGTTGATGGAGATTACTAGATACAAATGAATGAATAAAATACAATGGTGGTTCAGATACAAGTGAACCAACCTACCGTGCAAATCACCCTGAAATAAAAGATGTGCCAGCAAACTGCCCGGGAAACCTGTACATCGAACCTGTAATAAAATTTGGCACAACGGGGGTGAGTTACCAACTCGTGAGTAGAAGACATCTACAAAAAGAAATCGAATGCACGACGCTATCCTAGGTCATAATAATACACTACTAAATCTCAATCCTCTAGTAATAGCAGGGTAATACGACGTGTAAGTGCAGATACTCCGTGCTCGTGTCAGTGCCTCATATAGTACTATGTTATATGAATGGATATGCATGCACCATGAATGTAAAATAAGCAATCCTGAAATGCAGGTATATCTGTATAAGAAATCTTTGGCTGTTATCATAGTAAAATGTGTATAAGAATCTGAAATCTCAACAATGAAATCCATGAAAATCTGTGTCAAGCATCGACACAAACATGTAAATCTCAAGTCTCATAGTCTCAATACCTTGGGCTCCGTCAGTCCGGATCGGCCCATAATCAAATATCACGACAACGGTCGGTATCCTCTGGATATCCGCCGCGCCAGACATCACCGGTAGGTAGCCTTCCCCTGCCAGGCTCATCGTCTACAACTCGATCTTCTTGCCCCGGGGTACCATACCGGGCCCACCATGTACCCGAGACGGTTCATCCACTCCTCGAATCGGGTCTCGAAATCCAACAGAAAACATAAAATCTCATGGTGGACGACACATACATCACGAGAAAACCGCAACTTTGTTTAAAAAGAGAAGAGGAGAGAGAGAGAAGTTTTTATATATTTTTGCGGTTTTCCCCAAAAATCCAGAAATCTCACAGAAATCCAAATCTCAAAATCATGAGTAAATATATGATAAGTGTCGGCATATGCCCATAATACTGCGTGATAACATGAAAATATGAATGCATGAATGTCTAAGTAATAAATATCATGTCTATATTAACATCAGCGAGTAATCACAATATTATATCGGTTTAGTTGTTAACTGATTCTATCAATAAAAGATAATCTGATCTAAAGTGTACGTGACATAGCAATTACCAATGATGATGTGTGTGAGCCGGCAAATAAGTGTGCGTGGAATATGCGCATCATCGGTAATGGTGCTGGTGTCCTAACAGGTAAGGTTTATACTGATTATAGCAACATATGTAAGAACATGCACCATGATGATTACAGTATGAATGTAAATACAGATGTGCATTATCCACTCCTCTGCGAAATACGAGTACAACTACCACTATGTGAGTCGAACCTAAACTAGTGTCCATCTAACATCCTAAGGAACTAAACCTAAGAAACTAGTCAGTAAGAAACTAGAGGCTACCTAAGGTCTGAATCAATATCTCTAATAGTCGGCGATCCCGCCTCAATAGCGTCACGTACGTAGTACGGCTTCCTGGAATCAAGAGTGCGGATCAATCATCATATCTAAGCCTCGTACGGTAAAATCCATCGTACGGCATCCCAATATCGGGGTACGGGTCAAGTATCTCCTAAGTGCCTCATCATTCGTATAATGTCATCATCAAAACATCTCATGATCAAGGTGCTAAACTGTAATCCCATACATCAAACATATATCATTGCCATCGTAAAATGCTTAATTAGTTTATCCTCAGAAATGTCATGTCATATGTATCAAATTGTGATTAAGTCATACTGATATCATATCGTCATCAAGTTATATCTATATGATATCGACATCAGGTCACACATATATGATGTCGTAATCAAGTCGTACATATCCCAAATCGTGATCAATCACAAGTTACAATCCGGGTACTATTTTAGAGTCCTATGTATCACAATATCATCACTACCCATTATAATTTATATATACCTGTTCATTATCTCATTCTCTAATGATCCGCTAACACTTAATACGACTGTATAGCCAAGGATTCACGGCATCAAGCCCAGTTACACTGTTTCATCATATCTCAGATGTCATATCACATCAATGAATCCCATGTACGTGTTGTGTATATATATATATATATATATATATATATATATATATATATATATATATATATATATATATACCTATACCTAGTTCTATATATATATACACTTATACGTACACACCATGTCGAGTTTCAGTGTGTGCGTGTGTGTTTCTATCTGAAACCTACGAACCTCCTCCAAGGTATTCATCCTCTGGTATGCTTTTCCTAAATCAGTCTAGTCCAGCCTAGGGTCATTGCTAGGGTCCCACTCATTAAGAATCTAGGGTCATGTCTGGTTTCCTAATGTCAATAAGTACTATTCCTATTCTATGTTGCGGGGGTGCTAAACGCCATCCACCCGACTTCCCCCCGTAGATATACATCTACTCACCTGGTCCATGTCTGCCCAAGACGGTGTCGCCATCCTCCTCTTCATCGCCCGCAGTCCACTTGAAGGGTACCTAAACGCAAACATATAAATAGTATCGTAAACCGAATCACATACAAAAGTCAAACGAGACAAGGAACAAGCATAGGTTAAAACCTATGTCCCGTCCACGCAAAAGAACCAAATACCGCTCGATATCGGCGTACAAACTCCGATGGATCGAGATAACATCATCAAACAACTTGTAGTTTAAAAACACATTACTTATACCATAAAACACGATTAAATCCATCGAAACCCTAAAATCTATCAAACTGTCCAATTTCGCAAAAACCCGAAAATGCCAATATACCGTTTTTCATCAAAACTTGACATTTAAATGAAACTAATGGTCATAAAACTCATTAAATAGCATTACTAGACTATACAAACCATTACTATATTTTTATTACACAAATTTATATAAATTTGAAATTTCTAGTTTACAACATTTAACAATTTTCAACATTTTCCAAGCAAAATACCACAATTCCACCACAAAACATGATTTCGCATGAATTAATGTCTTAAACTATAATTCATGATGATAGTGATATAATAAAACCATAATTATATTTTTAATCTCATTTATATAGAAATTTTCCAAAATCTAGTTAATAAAATAATAGCATTTTATTACTATTTTCCAATTATCAATTGAATCTAGTGATCAAACTAAGTTTTTCTTCCCATTAACATGTTAATATGCTCACTAAAACTACAATCTAATGATAGAAATCTTAATTGGAATTTTATATTACCCATAAACATATTTTATAAAAAACTAGTTAGCTAAAAAGTATAATTAAATCAATTTTAGGTTAACAATTTACAACATATCATCCCTATAAGAATTTCCACTTCTAAATATGTTAAACTAGTGATTATAACCCTCATTAATTAGTAAAAATCACAACTTGATTTTTCAAACCCTAACTTGAATTTTAAAAGTAGTAAATAGAATTAATAGATTAAATCTAATTAAACTTTAAAAGAAATATCTAATAGAAATAAAATAAAAGAGAAGGATTTATACCTCCACAACCTCATGTGCAAACTTGAAAATGAGCCTCAAAAATACATGCTTTCCCACTCCAAATTCCATGTAAAGAAGAGTAGAGAATAAAGGGTATGAAAATATATATGATTTTGTGGAATTTTAATTGAATTTTTGATGTATTTTTGATGATTTTTGAATAAAAATGAGGTGGAAAATGGGGGGGCTGCCATGGATGAGTTGTGGCCGGCCATGGGGAGGGAGAAAGAGAAAAGAGTGAAGAAAAGTGTGGAAGTTTCAAGAAAGAATCATCATTTAAAGTCTTTTCATGGTTTAATTAATTATTTATTTATTTATTTACTATAGCAACTCAAGAAAGCTCTAGAAATTAGGAAAAATTTGCAAATAATTTTTGCATGATACACACTAAATTCTAATATGCCATGGTTCATTTTTACAAATTAAAACCATTTAAATTTGTAATTTACACTAATTTAGTGTAAAAATAAAGCTTATGTTAATATTTAAAATAATTAATTTAGGAAAAATATTTTATTAAACTAAAAATTTATAAGTGGCTAAATAAACACCATTTAATAGTAATTTCATAATTAAAATAGATATTTTTAAAATTATAATGAAAAACAATCACGGTTTGGTTTTACGAAAAATACATTTTACTTTACCGAAAATCCTAAAATTCACTTAAACACTTTTATTCATTTAATTATTTATTTAATCATTTTTAAAACGTTACAATCTTCCCCCCTTTTAGAAATTCGGTCCCCGAATTTAAATTAAAACTCCCCCACCAAATACTAAAACATTTAGCAAAACACTCAAATCATCGGGGCTCCGAAATCATCAATACATAACAAAAATCAACTCCGTCAAGCATAACGAAATCATCGGAGTTATGGCGAGAATAAAATATCAAAACCCAATATGAAAACCAATATAATATACATCAATCTACAACTTATATATAGTGTGCATCATAGTGAAACTGTACAAGTATCTGGATAAGGAAATATACAAAAACCCCTTTTGAAAATTGCCGTGTGATGCACGTGTCACGGCATAAGTAGCGGACGTTTATTTTTTAAAAAAAAATAACTATATATATATATCGTTTATTTAACATACACGTCCCGCCTGGTTACTAAATCAATAATAATAATTAGGAAAACATACTGCTCAAACTAAAATCAATCCCAATCACATCAATAAAATGTCATGTGCGTCCGGTGCGCACTGAAATCGAAACCAATTACAGATACCATGAATACCTACAAAACAAAAATAAGTGCAACAGGTGTGCACCAAAAATATCTGTCAAGTGCAACGGGCGTGCACGACACAATATCAGGTGCCTCTAATCTGCACAAAACCCCGATTTAGTGCATCTGGTGTGCACAAAATCGCATCAAGTGCGCCAAGTATGCGCAAGAATCCTGATCAGGTGCACATGGAGCACGAAAACATACATCGAATATCAAACTCGAATCACAGTACGAAAATGGATAAAAATTAGGTCGAACCATATATCAAAATCATGTGTAACCCATATGCACGAAATCAAATCAAAATCTCAAAATATATAAAACCAAATCAAGTGTACTGGGTGCGTACTAAACCACATCAATACAACTGATATATGAAACACAAATAGAATGAAGGTACATACATGAAATACCAATCGTAGAACAAAAATCCTCAAAATACAAAAATCCAATCAATGAAAATATGAAATTCAAATCACTAGATCACAATCGTAAACACTATCGTCAATGCGCGCATCTTTCCTCTAATGTCGGCTGCTTCAAACTCGTCCCTTCGTAGCTATGCAGACTGCGCTACCAACGACAACACTCATATCTAGAGTCTCCCACGTAGTCGATCCCTTCACCTGATATCCGGACTACATTAAACTTTTCGATCGATCCATCAAAATCCCATAATTCCCCGAGAGCTCAACACTCAAGTACAGTTTAAAAATATCCGGTACATACCCCAGCATCGATGATCCAGCCGTAGAAGGGCAAACCCAAGCCTCACTAATGGCACCGCGGAACTGCCGTAAACCCTAAGGTTCAAGGGCGTTCTCGGGGTCATTATGTCGAGTTAGGGTTTCATTCTTCTAGAGGGTCCATCGAAATACCTGCATGTTCTTCCGAATACCTTAAACTTGGGAAAATGGTTTTCTGATAATCGTTCGAACCCTTTAACTTCATCCGGACGGTATGTGAATACCCTTCGTCCACACGCTAAGCAATGCTTCAATCCTTAAGAATAACCAATACTCTAATGGTTATCGTATTCGAACCGCAGCTCCCTCTGCCAGTGCGCCCTGTGGTAACAGGAACCACCCTCCGACATCGACGAAGATAGATCAAAGGAACGAATGAAATACGGTGCAAACAAATGTACATCCTAAGGCTCCTTAAGCAGAGTAGCGTATCGTAAGTATGCCGCGGACCATACCCACGGTACGTTACTCTACCTAACTCGCCTACTCCATCAACCAAGGGTCACCTAGACTTATACAGGGTTAAACCTAGCGCTCTGATACCAAGTTTGTCACGACCCGAAAGTACGGAACGTGACCGGCACTTAGATTACGAAGCGTCTAGAGGTGCCACGTAACCTAAGTAAGCCGAAGCCCAGAAATCTAAACCATAAAAGAAGAAGAAGAAGAAAAAGAAAACAAGTCTAAAAACATCAGCAAATTTTACCAAAAATTTCGGCAGAGTCTCCTCTGTAAAAACTGGCCCCCAAACGGGTACAACAAGTATAATATACATAAACAATAAAAAGCATCCCCAAACGGGAGCTAGCTCAACGCCAATAGGCGGAAACAACCACAACAAGCACAATAATATACAACGCCAAGGGGCGAGGCTCAAAACTCAAAAAGAAAACAAAGCCACCAGATCAGAATAATACATGCGCGACTCTAAGGTCGAAATAAAAGACCGGTCCAATAAACTTATCAATTAATACAAGTATGGTTGATGGAGATTACTAGATACAAATGAATGAATAAAATACAATGGTGGTTCAGATACAAGTGAACCAACCTACCGTGCAAATCACCCTGAAATAAAAGATGTGCCAGCAAACTGCCCGGGAAACCTGTACATCGAACCTGTAATAAAATTTGGCACAACGGGGGTGAGTTACCAACTCGTGAGTAGAAGACATCTACAAAAAGAAATCGAATGCACGACGCTATCCTAGGTCATAATAATACACTACTAAATCTCAATCCTCTAGTAATAGCAGGGTAATACGACGTGTAAGTGCAGATACTCCGTGCTCGTGTCAGTGCCTCATATAGTACTATGTTATATGAATGGATATGCATGCACCATGAATGTAAAATAAGCAATCCTGAAATGCAGGTATATCTGTATAAGAAATCTTTGGCTGTTATCATAGTAAAATGTGTATAAGAATCTGAAATCTCAACAATGAAATCCATGAAAATCTGTGTCAAGCATCGACACAAACATGTAAATCTCAAGTCTCATAGTCTCAATACCTTGGGCTCCGTCAGTCCGGATCGGCCCATAATCAAATATCACGACAACGGTCGGTATCCTCTGGATATCCGCCGCGCCAGACATCACCGGTAGGTAGCCTTCCCCTGCCAGGCTCATCGTCTACAACTCGATCTTCTTGCCCCGGGGTACCATACCGGGCCCACCATGTACCCGAGACGGTTCATCCACTCCTCGAATCGGGTCTCGAAATCCAACAGAAAACATAAAATCTCATGGTGGACGACACATACATCACGAGAAAACCGCAACTTTGTTTAAAAAGAGAAGAGGAGAGAGAGAGAAGTTTTTATATATTTTTGCGGTTTTCCCCAAAAATCCAGAAATCTCACAGAAATCCAAATCTCAAAATCATGAGTAAATATATGATAAGTGTCGGCATATGCCCATAATACTGCGTGATAACATGAAAATATGAATGCATGAATGTCTAAGTAATAAATATCATGTCTATATTAACATCAGCGAGTAATCACAATATTATATCGGTTTAGTTGTTAACTGATTCTATCAATAAAAGATAATCTGATCTAAAGTGTACGTGACATAGCAATTACCAATGATGATGTGTGTGAGCCGGCAAATAAGTGTGCGTGGAATATGCGCATCATCGGTAATGGTGCTGGTGTCCTAACAGGTAAGGTTTATACTGATTATAGCAACATATGTAAGAACATGCACCATGATGATTACAGTATGAATGTAAATACAGATGTGCATTATCCACTCCTCTGCGAAATACGAGTACAACTACCACTATGTGAGTCGAACCTAAACTAGTGTCCATCTAACATCCTAAGGAACTAAACCTAAGAAACTAGTCAGTAAGAAACTAGAGGCTACCTAAGGTCTGAATCAATATCTCTAATAGTCGGCGATCCCGCCTCAATAGCGTCACGTACGTAGTACGGCTTCCTGGAATCAAGAGTGCGGATCAATCATCATATCTAAGCCTCGTACGGTAAAATCCATCGTACGGCATCCCAATATCGGGGTACGGGTCAAGTATCTCCTAAGTGCCTCATCATTCGTATAATGTCATCATCAAAACATCTCATGATCAAGGTGCTAAACTGTAATCCCATACATCAAACATATATCATTGCCATCGTAAAATGCTTAATTAGTTTATCCTCAGAAATGTCATGTCATATGTATCAAATTGTGATTAAGTCATACTGATATCATATCGTCATCAAGTTATATCTATATGATATCGACATCAGGTCACACATATATGATGTCGTAATCAAGTCGTACATATCCCAAATCGTGATCAATCACAAGTTACAATCCGGGTACTATTTTAGAGTCCTATGTATCACAATATCATCACTACCCATTATAATTTATATATACCTGTTCATTATCTCATTCTCTAATGATCCGCTAACACTTAATACGACTGTATAGCCAAGGATTCACGGCATCAAGCCCAGTTACACTGTTTCATCATATCTCAGATGTCATATCACATCAATGAATCCCATGTACGTGTTGTGTATATATATATATATATATATATATATATATATATATATATATATATACCTATACCTAGTTCTATATATATATACACTTATACGTACACACCATGTCGAGTTTCAGTGTGTGCGTGTGTGTTTCTATCTGAAACCTACGAACCTCCTCCAAGGTATTCATCCTCTGGTATGCTTTTCCTAAATCAGTCTAGTCCAGCCTAGGGTCATTGCTAGGGTCCCACTCATTAAGAATCTAGGGTCATGTCTGGTTTCCTAATGTCAATAAGTACTATTCCTATTCTATGTTGCGGGGGTGCTAAACGCCATCCACCCGACTTCCCCCCGTAGATATACATCTACTCACCTGGTCCATGTCTGCCCAAGACGGTGTCGCCATCCTCCTCTTCATCGCCCGCAGTCCACTTGAAGGGTACCTAAACGCAAACATATAAATAGTATCGTAAACCGAATCACATACAAAAGTCAAACGAGACAAGGAACAAGCATAGGTTAAAACCTATGTCCCGTCCACGCAAAAGAACCAAATACCGCTCGATATCGGCGTACAAACTCCGATGGATCGAGATAACATCATCAAACAACTTGTAGTTTAAAAACACATTACTTATACCATAAAACACGATTAAATCCATCGAAACCCTAAAATCTATCAAACTGTCCAATTTCGCAAAAACCCGAAAATGCCAATATACCGTTTTTCATCAAAACTTGACATTTAAATGAAACTAATGGTCATAAAACTCATTAAATAGCATTACTAGACTATACAAACCATTACTATATTTTTATTACACAAATTTATATAAATTTGAAATTTCTAGTTTACAACATTTAACAATTTTCAACATTTTCCAAGCAAAATACCACAATTCCACCACAAAACATGATTTCGCATGAATTAATGTCTTAAACTATAATTCATGATGATAGTGATATAATAAAACCATAATTATATTTTTAATCTCATTTATATAGAAATTTTCCAAAATCTAGTTAATAAAATAATAGCATTTTATTACTATTTTCCAATTATCAATTGAATCTAGTGATCAAACTAAGTTTTTCTTCCCATTAACATGTTAATATGCTCACTAAAACTACAATCTAATGATAGAAATCTTAATTGGAATTTTATATTACCCATAAACATATTTTATAAAAAACTAGTTAGCTAAAAAGTATAATTAAATCAATTTTAGGTTAACAATTTACAACATATCATCCCTATAAGAATTTCCACTTCTAAATATGTTAAACTAGTGATTATAACCCTCATTAATTAGTAAAAATCACAACTTGATTTTTCAAACCCTAACTTGAATTTTAAAAGTAGTAAATAGAATTAATAGATTAAATCTAATTAAACTTTAAAAGAAATATCTAATAGAAATAAAATAAAAGAGAAGGATTTATACCTCCACAACCTCATGTGCAAACTTGAAAATGAGCCTCAAAAATACATGCTTTCCCACTCCAAATTCCATGTAAAGAAGAGTAGAGAATAAAGGGTATGAAAATATATATGATTTTGTGGAATTTTAATTGAATTTTTGATGTATTTTTGATGATTTTTGAATAAAAATGAGGTGGAAAATGGGGGGGCTGCCATGGATGAGTTGTGGCCGGCCATGGGGAGGGAGAAAGAGAAAAGAGTGAAGAAAAGTGTGGAAGTTTCAAGAAAGAATCATCATTTAAAGTCTTTTCATGGTTTAATTAATTATTTATTTATTTATTTACTATAGCAACTCAAGAAAGCTCTAGAAATTAGGAAAAATTTGCAAATAATTTTTGCATGATACACACTAAATTCTAATATGCCATGGTTCATTTTTACAAATTAAAACCATTTAAATTTGTAATTTACACTAATTTAGTGTAAAAATAAAGCTTATGTTAATATTTAAAATAATTAATTTAGGAAAAATATTTTATTAAACTAAAAATTTATAAGTGGCTAAATAAACACCATTTAATAGTAATTTCATAATTAAAATAGATATTTTTAAAATTATAATGAAAAACAATCACGGTTTGGTTTTACGAAAAATACATTTTACTTTACCGAAAATCCTAAAATTCACTTAAACACTTTTATTCATTTAATTATTTATTTAATCATTTTTAAAACGTTACATGAACGATGAATCCTAGGAATTTGCCCGAGGAAACTCTGAATGCGCATTTGAGAGGGTTCATCTTCAAGTTGTATTGCCGAAGGCGTTGAAACACGATTCTCGGATGCTCTAAATGTTCCTCATATGATTTGCTTTTAACTACGAGGTCGTCGATATAGCATTCGACGATTTCAAGTATGAGGTCATCGAAGATCTTCGTCATGGCCCTCTGATAGGGGGCACCGGCATTCTTTAGACCGAAAGGCATCACCTTGTAGCAGAATATACCCAAAAGGGTCCGGAAAGCAGTATGCTTCTGATCCTCAGGATGCATCTTTATCTGATTGTATCCTGACGAGCCGTCCATGAAGGAGAAAACTTTGTGAGTGGACGTATTGTCTATCATCAGCTCGGTGACCGATACTGGAAATTCGTCTTTCAGGCAGGCTTTATTGAGATTTCGAAAGTCCATACATATGCACACTGTCCCATTTTTCATCATCACCGGGACGATCTTGGTGATCCAGTCAAGATACTGAACCTCTTGGATGAAGCCAGAGTCGATTAGCTTCTTGACCTCGGTATTGACGCTCATCTCAAGCTCGAGCCGCATTCTTCTCGGTGCTTGTTTGATTGGCTTGGCGTCCGGGGATATTGCCAATTTGTGGACAGCAATCTCTGGATCTAGTCCTGGCATCTCAGAATAGTTCCATGCGAAGCAATCTTTATGCTGCATAAGCACGTCTTTTAGCGTAGACACCCTTTCTTCAGACAGCAGCTCACTGACGAATGTCGGTCGCAGGTCACTTGCCGTCCCCAAATCAATTTTCTTGAGGTTATCTGCAGTAATATGTATTCTATCTTCCAGCTCTTTCGGTGCCGGTGGAAATTCTGAGATCACCTCGCCATCATCGTTTTCGAAGCACCACGGGAGGTCATCGGTATTCTCGGGCTCTTCTCTTGACAACGTTATAGCATGACAGGTATGAGATCGTTTCCAAGATCGATGTTGATCTGGTTCTACTCTCGCTATACGCGTCGCTTTCGGTTCATGCTTCTGTGGTGGGCTTACCTTCCAGCTGCTGGATAGAGTAAACCTGCCTTATTGATATTGGTCTTCAACCTAGTTCTTGAAGGTGAATCAGTCTTCGAGAGGATGTCCTATTGCTCGGTGATAGGAGCAATAGTCTGGGTGGGAGATCTCATTCGCTTGCTCGGGGTGTTTAGATTCCGGGAGTGTCATCATTTGATGTTTTATGGAAAGATCAAATATCTTCTGTGTTTTGTTATGGGGAAAGGAGTATGCTCGACCCATCTTTTTTATAAGAGACGAATCCGGATTGCTCCATTCCCGATCGTGTAGCTTCTTGGACCCGCTTTGTCGCTGTCGAACGCTTTTCCCGCTCTTTGATTTATTTTTGCCTCTGCATCGGGCCTTCTGTATGACGGGTTGATAAGGAAGAGCGTTGTCATTCTCCGCGGCCTGCTGAAGGAGGCGCTGCGTCCTGGCTTTCTTGTAAATGGCCATCTCGTGGTTATGGTCATCCCGGATCTTTTGACCCACTTCCCTTACTAGCTTGTCCATCCGTTCTTCAAACGACGGACTCGGCGCTTTGATAACAGGACCTTGTTTTGGTTCAGGATCAGCGTCTTTTAACAGAATGTCTCCTTCTTCATCGAGGTCATGTATGACGTAGCTGCCATGGACTCGTTCTCATTTTTTGGATTGAAGATATCCAAGCCCGATCGTTTCCATTCTTCCGTTGGGCAACTTGCGCTGAGTTCTGGGGACGTCCCAAATCCTATTGTAGAATCGAGCTTGTAGAATAGTCTGTCTGAAGGGTACCCCTTGGCGCTTCAATAGCCTTTTCAAGCCTTCCGTGTAATATCTAGGCAGATGGATGGGCTGGAGCCTGTCGAGCGTAGAATCGGCACCGTGCCAGATTTCTTTATCTACTTTAGTTTCCCCAGATCGGTAGAATAGAATCGCATCTTCACCTTTTCGCCTAGGAGGGACGTAAAATGTTTGCAGTTCTTGCACACTGTAGGTATCAAGCACGTATAACTCTTTATGATGCTGGGGCGGAACCATGGCAACTTGTAAACTTTGCTCTTCATCGGCGAAGGTTTGTATGGATGGCCGAGCAGAGAATATGGCATTGACCTCATCTTCCGAGTCGCTGCCGAAGATCAACATAGGAGCGGATGGTCCCGGCTTGTTTTAGTGGGGCGGACCTGAGTAAACTATCTCTTCCTCTTCTTCGGTATCACTCCCGAAGACCGAAATGGTGGTGATAGCTTTATTCTTCGGTTTGTGACATATTTCCGTGTCCTCAAAGTTTGGAAAGAAGTATTTTGCATCTTCGTACTTGCGGACTTCATTCACGGAGAATGGGTTTAGCTCTCCTGTCACAGTATACTCGAGACCATCCTTGAAATACTTCATACACTGATGTTGTGTAGAATGGATAATGTTGTACTGGTGTAACCAAGGCCGGCCGAGCAAAGCATTATAGCAAGTCTTGGCGTCAATGACGTGAAATTTAATATCCGTGATGAGTAGCCCAAAGCGCAATGTCAGTATCACCGACCCGAGGGTCCGTGATGGCTGGAAGTCCAAATCGGAGATGGTGATTTTATCACGAGCGAGGTGCTGAACGCTCATGCAGATTTCCTTTAACACTCGCACGTTGAGGAGATTGACGGAAGACCCATTGTCGACCAAGATTTTGCCTATCTTGATATCGTGACAGTATCCGGAGACATAAAGGGGATGGTTGTGCTCGCACGTCCCGAGGAGGAGATCTTCATCGCCGAAGGTGATATCGGCTGTGTGTACTTCTTTCAGCTCGTCCTTCATCTTTTCTTCGGCGAGGAACGCTTGGAATTGCTCTGGCTCTTGTAGCGCCTTGATCAAAGAATCTCTAGCTTCTTTTGATAGCAGAAGGACATCGAGAATACTAAGCTGCGAGGGTACCTTTCTCAAGTGTGGCAGAACGTTGTAGTCTACCTTACTTTCCATGGGCGGGTCCTTGGCGGTCAGCTCTTTGATGACTTGGTCATCTAGGATGATATCTTCGGAGACTTTTTCCTTTCCCTTATCTTTTTTTTTCGTTGGTCCGAGATTCTTTTCGGGCAGCGTACGATTGCGTAGCTGAATATTTTCACAAGTCTTTGGTTCTTCCTCTTTTCCCGAGGTGGATTCTTTGAAGAGGGGGCCAAGAGTCATCTCTTCATCAGAGTCGCTCCCGAAGGTGAGAACTTGCGATCCCCCGGCGTTAACCATGCGACAGTTGCCGGTAGTTCTTCTAAGCTGCTCGGTCATACTTTTTCGCTCCCGACGAGTTTTGCGTTTCATCCGCTTAAAATGTTATCGGTGAGCAACATATCCCTGCCACCATCTCTTAAAAGCGTTGCACTCTTCGGTGGGGTGCGCAATCTTTCGATGATATAAGCAGTAGCGAGGATGCATTTCTTCTTCACCAAGAATGTTTCCTTCGGAGGGTGGTAGCTTCATTCCCATTGATGTGGCTTTAGTGAACCTTTTCCTCGTCATGAACCTGTTTTTATTTGCGACGGGTGTACTTTGATCTGGCGGGAGCATTTCAACCCTTCTGTCGAGTCGCCGGCGCTTGGCCTTTTCAAATATGGCCATCTCACTCTCCATATCAGCTTTACGTTTCAGGAGAACTTCATTCAGGAACGCATCAATCATTTCGTCTAATGGCTCTACAAGTTCCGGCTCATGACCTGCCCCCAGTTTCTCTGTGTAAGGAGCATCCTCATCATTTATCAACGAGTGAAAGATCACATGGCAACTTACTACGTAATCCTCAAATTCATCCGACGAGTCTTCTCCATCATCTCCGTCTTCAAGGACGTGGCCGAGGAACTCTTGGAGCGTGATTAGAGTCCGCGCCTTCTGATTATATTCTTCCAGCGTGTCAATCTGCTTTTGCAGGTCCGTGCGCTTGTCGCCAGGCTTCATGGGCTTTTTAGTCTTCCTTTTCTTCTTCGAAGACTTTGATGGCTGGGTGTGAGCGTTCTAAATGTCACCACCAATTTTTGGAGTTGGGCACGGCTTCAGCAACCCCTTGATAATCTGGGGTTCCAGCGGATTGTTCCACCTGATCGCCGGGCATGTCTGGAGATCGTTCAGCATTCTTTTAGTTTTGGCTGAAAGAGCGACCTCCCACGGAGCTTTTTCGACAAAAGAGCATGATGCCCCCGGTGTGTCCGTCTTCTTAGGAGTGTGCGGTTGTGGTGGGCTTACTTTCCACTTCTCAGACAGCGCAAACTTGCCTTCTTGGTACTGGTCCTCGATCCATCCCTTAAAGACGAAGCAATCTTCGATTGGATGGCTTACCGTTTGATGGTAAGGGAAATAATTAGGACTATTAGTCTCGCCGGTTTGCAACGGTAGTTTCGGATTCGGTAGATTGATGAGCCTGTTATGCACCGCTTGTTCGAACAGTCTCTTCGTTTTGTCCCGAGGAAACGAATAAGGACGCTTCATTTTCTCATTGTAGTATTGTCGTCTCTCTTCCAGTTGATCCGTTAGTTTTGGGGCACTGGGCTGCTGTTGGGTATTCGCAACGAAGGTCGCCTTCCCTTTACCCTTTTCGTTCCGCGGCTCCGGCTTCGGAGGAGACGGGACCCATCTGGTCCATCTGGGCTAGCTTGTCGATTAAAGCTTGGAACATGGTCGGTTTGAAGAACATCATGAATTGTGAAATAGTTGCATGAGGGTCTAGGGTGCCCACGAACATGCCCACCGCCGGTGCTTCCTCGATGCGCTGCTCACATTTCGACCACAGATTCCTCCATCGGATCGCATATTGAACCCACGTCTCACCTGGCTTCACCCTGGCATTGATCAATGCCGTTATCGGGGTGCGTTCACTAGCACTCGCGAATCGCTGGGTGAATAATAAGTCCATTTCTGTAAAGTCTTGACGAAGTCGTTTGGAAATTCGGAGTACCACTCAAATGATGTCTCCAACAAGCTGCCGACGAATTGGCGGAGCAAAAGCTTATCGTCACCCCCAGTGTTGCCGCAAAGAGCCCTGAACTGAGCAACATGTTGATGGGGATTGCCTGTCCCCTTGTACACATGGAATTTGGGGATTGTGTATCCCGGAGGGTACTTTATTTGGTCATACCAGCCTGGATACAGCCGCCCAGTTTTAACGACTTGGCCAGCCGCTTCATTTTCCTGGTGAGCTTATATTTGCTGAGCAATATAGTCATCCAGAGAGGCCTTGGAAATAGTTTCCTCTTTGGCTGCTGAAAGAGCCGGAGGAGGATTCGACGTCTCCCCTTTGTCGTCTTCAATAATGATCGGAGGGTCTTCAGCTGGGGGATCCGGCTGTAACATCATCCCGACCATGTCTTGGAAGAGAAGCGGCATTCATTTTATGTTGGCAGCTTGTTCTGCAACTTCTCTGTCCTTCTTTTCGAGGACTCTGCGTAGGAAGTCCGCATCAGTTTCTTGTTCGTGACGCTGCTCCGATGACGCCTCCGGGCTTTCCTTTGGTCCGGTGAGTGCGGCCATTGCAGTGAGCATCTCCTGAAGCTTCTGCTGTTGTTGTTCCTGAGCCCTTGTTATTGATCGGGTGAGCGGTCGGTGGCCCGTCGAAGTGCGACTTTCCTCTTTTCCGGAAGCCATATAAACAGTATGTACCATTATGCCCCTATACTTGGGGCGGTTGGGCTCAGCGTCTTTGCGATCTGCCGTAGTCATGGGGGCTTTCTCTGGCCTCCTTTTCTTTTGAGCAATTGACGTTGAGGGGGCCGTTGCAGCGGGCACCCAGGTGGTTGTCGTCCTTTATGGCTTACCAGGACGGTTCTCTTCCTGCGGGACCTTCAGCTTCTTCTGTCGATGGGGATAGTCTTGATCAATCACCGACTCTCGGACCCGTCGCCAGACTTTGTAAACTTTGGAGGACAGCCGTTGAGGGGGATGATCTGGCTTTATTTCTGTAACATTCTCCACCGGTGGAGGAGAACTTTTCAGTACGGCGGTAGGAGAGTTCCTGCACACCTTGTTCAGCAGTTCAAAACTGTTCCCGGTTGGAACAGCAGCATTGACTTCCACCATTGGGGCTAGTAGAGTTAACCCAGAGGGGGAGTTGCCCACGGCCTTCCTTACTCGGCGCCAGTAGCGACGTCGAGCGTGTCGAGCTGTTGGGATTGTTTCAGCTTGAGGGGTGACTTCGTCATGTCCCCTGTTCAGGTGAGGTGCTGCCGGTACTAGCCTCTTGAAGACCGACATTCGTTGAGCAGCAGTGTCTAATCTATCAAAGACAGACTTCTGAGCAGGAACGGAGCCGGAGTTGGAGCCGGAACAGTCAGTCTTGTAAAGACCGACCCTTTGGCAGGAGAAGCCGCCTTGACGACTTCGGGAGCGGGGATGTTCACTCTCTTTGGAATAACCTTTTCCTGAATTGCAGGCTTCATCACGGGCCCACAGGAACTTTGGCCCAATCTGGCGAAGACCGAAGCGCTAGAACTGGACGACCCGTTGAGAGGGGCCGCAGTAGTTGTAAGCTGATCAAAGACCGACTTCTTCGAAGCTTCTTGTATTGGTATAGGAGCGCTGAATCTCGTTGGCGGGAGCATGGTCCTGAAAAACAATCCAGTGGTGGCCTGAGTGACCTGTTCCACCGGCATCGTGAACAGGGAAGCCACTTGGGGCCCGTAAGCTTTGCCTCCAGATGAGGCGGAATGTTAATTGCAGTTGCAGCCGGAACACTTCGCGCAAGTGGACGCCATTGATCCTTCACTTTCTACACCAAGCAAAACGCCAAATCTTAGTACCTCGAACCCAAGGGCAACCATTAGCAAACCGCGATTCATTCGCGAACACGACACACGAAGTGTGGAGTGGAAAGAAGAAAAGGTCCTACCGGGCGTGCAAGAATCTGTTCCCCGCCGAAAGACGCGACAAAGACATGGCGAACGTCTAGCCTGAATTTCGGGGCAGATGCTAATTGGTGCTATCCGTCCACTTCTCCGAAGATGCCAAGTTGATTTATGGCACCATGTATCGAAGGTTTAAACGGATGCGGCCGATATAGCAGACTTCGTCAGATTCCCCCTCGTTTGAGGGGGTTTTGATTGTGAGGACGCTCTTCTCTGCAGGCGCAATCCCCTGCAGTTAATTACGCTACCGCATCACGGTAACAACTTTCTCCTTCTCCAGATGGTCACTTCGTGTCGTGGGTGTTTGTTTTGTGTTTGGTTGCTCGTGGATTGTATACGGAGACTAATTTATGTTGTCGCCCGTAGGGCGTGGACTAGTCCAACTCCGTATCTTTCTTAGATTTGGGTTTGGGGGTTGGGTTTAAGGATACGTTAGTCTCATTTGAGACTAAGATCAACTTAAACATTTGTTAAGGATACGTTAGTCTCATTTTAGACTAAGATCAACTTAAAGGGATCGTTTAGATCCGACAAGAGAGCATTTGGACTCTATTTTTAGTTTAGTGACATTGCGGTCGATTAGTTTAAGGACATTACGGTCCAATGTTAGTTTAAGGACATCTCAGTCCAATGTTAGTTTAAAGACAACACGGTCGAGGTTAAGGACATCATAGTCCATGAGTTTAAGGATCCCACAGCCCGATGTTAGTTTAAAGACATCACGGTCGAGGTTAAAGACAGCATAGTCCATGGGTGTAAGGACCTCACAGTCCAATGTTAGTTTAAAGACATCACGGTCGAGGTTAAGGACATCATAGTCCGTGGGTTTAAGGACCCCACAGTCCAATGTTAGTTTAAAGACATCACAGTCGAGGTTAAGGACATCATAGTCCTTGAGTTTAAGGACCCCACAGTCCAATGTTAGTTTAAAGACATCACGGTCGAGGTTAAGGACATCATAGTCCATGGGTTTGAGGACCCCACAGTCCAATGTTAGTTTAAATACATCACGGTCGAGGTTAAGGACATCATAGTCCATGGGTTTGAGGACCCCACAGTCCAATGTTAGTTTAAATACATCACGGTCGAGGTTAAGGACATCATAGTCCATGGGTTGAAGGACCCCACAGTCCGATATTAGTTTAAAGACATCACGGTCGGGGTTAAGGACATCATAGTCCATGGGTTTAAGGACCCCACAGTCCGATGTTAGTTTAAAGACACCACGGTCGAGGTTAAGGACATCATAGTCCATGGGTTTAAGGACCCCACAGTCCGATGTTAGTTTAAAGACATCACGGTCGAGATTAAGGACATCATAGTCCGTGGGTTTAAGGACCCCACAGTCCATGAAATGTGTGGTTATCGGGACCCGTCACCTTTTTGAAGACGTTGAGAAATTACAACGACAAATATCAAAGGAGTGAAAAGATATACCCTTGAACCAAGGTTGATTGGGGATCTGTAGTCCAATTTGGAACTAAGATCCATTAATTAGATTGTGAGCTCATTGGCTTAGTTAAGTCTGAATTAAGGACTTATGGCCAGTTTGGGCTAAGTCCAATTAGATTTGAAATATTGGCCCTTTATTGGACCATTAGATTTTTGTCTGGGTTCAACCCCTCATCATTCAGCAATGCTTAAACAAGAGTTTGATGGCTTTGGTAACATTTTTTTCTTTGAATGGGCATTAAACATTATAGCTCTGAATTTTACTCAATTTTGAGATTCAGTTGAAGGGGAGGCTTTTTGCCTCTGGAAAATTAGCTAATTTGGCTAAAAATAGTGTTAAACACTAGAGAACAACAGTGTTAAATACTGGAAATAAAATTCTCAAATTAGTGTTAAACACTAAAAGACAACAGTATTAAACACTGGAAATAAAACCTTTAATTAGTGTTAAACACTAAATAGGAATGGGTCACGTGAGGACACCCAAAGGTGGGGCCAAATCCCTTTTACTTTGTTCTGGAAATAAGTGTTAAACACTTTTTAATTTTCTGAGCATCACGTGTTGACACGTGATGAATATCAGTGCATTGGTTATTAAAGCATTTATTAGGGGTCACGTGATAACACGTGAGAGCGCCCAAAACCAACATTTCCTTTGCTTTTATTCTCTTTGTTTTGGAGGTCACGTAGGAGCACATGAGGCATTGCCTCAAAGCTTTTTCTTTTTCTTTGGGAATCTGTTTAGAGGTCACGTGGGGACACGTGATGGAGATCTTTCAAGTCTCTTGTATTTTTAAGAATTAAATTCTTTGTAGGGTTAAACCCTAATTATACTTTAGAGGAATTAAATTCCTACGTATATGGAAGAATTCAATTCTTATGTAGGGTTAAACCCTAATTTCTTCTTAGGAGGAATTAAATTCCTGTGAATTTTAGAGAATTAAATTCCCTGGTTTTGTCTGTCATGAAGGAATTAAATTCCTATAAATTTAAAAGAATTAAATTCTCATATAGGGTTGAACCCTAGTTTATCTTGAAGGAATTAAATTCCTATAAATTTGGGAGAATTAAATTCTCTAAACTCAATTCTCCCTCTAAGTTTTGGATCTGCACGGCAGAATCTCAACCCGATGAGAATTAAATTCTCAACCTATCGAGAGATTTGCTTCTGCAAATCTTCAACCACGGGAAGAACTAAGTTCTTTTGCAGGAGAGTTAAACTCTTAGATTTGAGAATTAAATTCTCTTTTTGAAGTTTTGATCCCTTTTCTCTTTCTCACCTAGGGTTTCTTTGAGAATTAAATTCTCCTTTCTTTCCTCTTTGCTATTTGCCTTTAGAATGTTTCAAGATCCCAGAATTTTATATATTTTTCTTCTCCTCTTGACTCCTATTTATAGGAGAAAGAAAAGAATCAATTTGTTTAGTAAAATCTTTCATTGAAAGATTTTGTTTGTTTTTCATAACTAATATGATCTTTTAGATCACTCAATGAATTTTATTCACCGTTGAATTTTTAATCCAAAAGATATTTTGTTTGTTATTTTTGGTGAGATTTAGGAAAATCTTTTCTTGTCTAAAAACTTTCTATAAAATGGTGATTTTTAATCACCCTTGGATTTTTAATCCAACGGTCCCCCATAATTCTTTTTTGTTTGGAAAGATTTAGAGAAATACTTTCCCAGTTAGGGTCATTATTTTCCCTTAATTAGAATTTAATTACATCGATTTATAAGGCTTTCAAAGCCTATCACGTGTTGGCATGTGACTCCTCCTTATTCAGAATTTAATTCTGTATTTCTACTGGGCTAAAGACCATCACGTGTCAGCACGTGACCCTTGGTCACGTGTGAGCACGTGACGCCCCTTTGGGGTCTTTCCTCAGCCACTTGTTTTTACTTCCGCTTATTTAGAATTTTAATTCTGTAAATAGATCACGTGTCAACACGTGACCCCTGGTCACGTGTGAGCACGTGATACCTTATTGAGGCAATTCCTGATTTTTAATCAGGGAACAAGATCGTTATTTTTCTCTTGTGAGTTCCCACTGCACTTAGATTACTACCCTAACACGTCTCAAAGAAGTCGTGCAAACAGGTTTTAGTTGGGTACAGTCCTGAACGACACAGTGAGCGATTGTCGGGGATTCGTCTTTCCTGGTATTATGGGTCAATGTTACGCTGTATTCGGTCGGTCATCACCCTAAATCTGTAGCCACGATGGATGAGATTTACTGATATGAGTTCAGTAGTTTCTCGGTTGGTGATGATCTTGACTCCGACATGACTTATCGGGTTATTAAGGGTCTGACGTTATTCACCCCCTAGACTCGGTATGCGATACTCTTAGACGAAGAGACTGGACTGTACGGAGATTGACATATTCAGGCTCAGTAGGGTACAGACGGACTTGATTGTCGACCTCCCTTTCGGCATATACCTGGATAGCTGTAACGTACAGCTAGTGCCGCTGACGTGTTTGTAGTTCTGGATTTATCCAGTAACTCATTGCTAGCGTATTGTCAGGTATTTAGAGTCTCGCATAGAGAGTTTTCCCGGTTCAGGTGATATGATATAGATGACGTATGTTGGTACATACAGGCGTCCGATTAAATACATGTATATGTACACAGAATTTAATTAGATAGTTGATAATACTAGCCGGTTTAGGATTAAGCCGGATTATTAAATCAAGTTTTGATTTAATAATTTATATATATATATATATATATATATATATTCTGGTATTATTGTTCACTATTCATTTTCTCTCTCTTGGTTATTCGTATATTTATACGGATACGCGTATATGTATTTCGATACATATATCGGGTTGTATTCCGTATTTATACGGAATATTTCTATAAGGAGGACACCTTATTATTTTAATTTCCTTTTAGGAATTCAATTGGAGATGAGGTGGAGGGTGAGGTGTCTTTGGGTATGGTTATGGACATCTAGAGAGGGATGAGCTTCATTTGTTTATAAAAGAAATGGTTGTGATATTTTATTTGTTGTTGGAAAAATAATATGAAGCCATTCTATTCTCTCATTCTCACAACACAAGTAAACACTTAGCTTATTTTTTTATGGCTGCCTCTCCATTCACTCCTCCTCCTCCTTCTTTCATACTCTATTGAGCTTGGTTTTTAGTGAAAAAATGATAGTGGAAAATTCCTACTTCCTCACTCTCCTTTCCTAGCGAGCTTGGAGCGTCGGTTGCTTCATTAAGTGAAGCTAGAGGTTAGATCGGTTCCTTCAGGTGAATCATCTTCGGAAAAGACGGCCATCTCTCAAAGTTGTTCCCGACGCCCTACGAGGAGCTTTGAGGGGTCTTCCACGATTGGGTAGATACGCATCGAAGGTTGTAATCCCTAAACCATGCATGCATGTTTTCTAGTTTAGTGTTTGGATCAATAGCTAGGAATTAGTTTCTAGTGCTCTTTTGTAAATTTTCGTTTTTCGGTTCAGCATCGGCCGCAGTTGCTGCGGTGAGGGCACTGAGAACTTTCATTGGTATCAGAGCCAACCCAAACACTAGAACTAGATTTAGACAATGCGATAGTTTCGAAACCAAAATTTTTCCGTATCTAATTCCAAGTATCCAAGTTTCTGTTGAGATTTTCAAACTTTTTTAAATTTTTTTTAACAAGTGCAAAAGTCTCTTCTTGATGTTAGTATTTCTAAAGAGGGAGACTCAAGTGGGAGGCCGATAAGAAGTATTTATTTACTCTAAAGAGGGAGCCTCAAGTGGGGGGCACCCAAAATAAAAACGATTCCATTCAAGCAATGAAAAACCGCCAGAAATTGAGTTTTGACCGGTATAGGCGGTTTTGTTGTTTTAGTTTGTCCTTATTTTTCTTCAGTTGTTTGGATACGTGGAATTAGGACTTTTAGACTTGTTTGATTTTATTTTGCTATATTTGTTCATTTGGGCAATCATGGAAAAACTTTCGATCGAAATTTAAACATTGTTTATTGATTCATATTTTGTATGTGTTGTTGAACGTCGTCTAATTGCTATATATTCGATTAGATGGGGTTGCACACTTGCTTGTGTTGCTTGTGTTTTGTGATGTGTGTGTATGTGTGATGGTTTAGACGGATTGTCGTGATAGATATCCCCTCGTGCGATTACTTGTACAGTTTTGATTTATTATGTTGTATTAATTTGTTAAGGATGAGCTCCAACTTGTGGCCGCCATTTCCGCATTATGTATATTCTTTTATTGGGACTTGACAAGGATGTGATTGATGTCACTATTGTATATATGTTTTTCATTGTTGTACTAGGATTAGCCCTAGGAGAAGTGCTCAAGTAGCCGGGTTCTAGAATACGCTATGTGGCCATCTTATGGTGTTTGAGACCGGACCGCCTCGCTCTAGAATTGGCGGATTGCTCACCGCACTTGTAGTGGTTATAGGATCGACCCGCGTAGGAGTGCTCAAGTTACCGAATTCTAAAAAGCGACGGGTGACCAACTCATGTTATTGAGGGCGAGTTACCCAATTTCTAGAATTGGCAGGTGGCTTTCCGCACTCAGAGGGGTCTAGGATCATTGATGTACGAGCTATCCACACGACCATGGAACGTCGCGTTTTATTTGCAGCTTAAATGAAACGCGGGGCTTTTAGTTTATCTGCTATTCTATATTGTTGTTCGCATGCTTGTGATGGTTATTATCTGTCTATGATGCTATTACATGCCTTTGATGATATATATTATATTATATTATATTTTGTAGATATTTCTATATGTTTTGCATCTGCGCTAGCCCTGTCCCTGCCCTACCATAAGTTAAGTAACCTTACGGTGAAGACCTGGGACCCCGTGGCGATTGCGGATGGCATATAAAAATATGCTATTTTAGTTATTTTTGGTGTGGCTTAGAAACTTATTTGATGGGACTGTGTTATATGTTTAATGCAAGAAAAACAAACCTAAATGATGTTGTCGGAACCAATTTTTAAAACTACTCGGTTTTCTTCAAAATCATAGTCATATTCTTTTGTTTTGCATAGAGGTATTCGGTTAGGAATATCTTGCACCCCATTCTATAAAGAAAGAGCCTTGATCCCTTCACGGGGAGTTCGCTCTTAAGCAAAAGTTTATATTGCTACTTTTAAAAGCGGAGCCTAAACCACTCCATTTCAAAGTCACTCAAGTTCCTTCAACGATATCAAGTTCATTACATTAAAGGTTTTTCACCAAAAACTAGGCGTAGCCCTCTGTCATTTCAGATTAGCACTACTTAGTATTCATGTAACGTTTGTTGACTATAGTTAAGGCGTAGTATGCGGTAGCTAAGTAATGTTTTACTGTTGCATGGTGATGCGATTATTTAGGAAAGTCGTGCGACTTTGTTGACCATAATTAAGGGTCATGCTAGTGGGTCTAAATTAATCCAGGATAATGACGGGTATAACTTGACTAGCGATTTATGCTTTGTTGACCATAGTTAAGGTCATAAGCCGCTAGGGGTAAAAACCATATCGGGGCTTTCAAATATAAGGGAAACTTGCCAAGTTTGCGCATATCTTCTAGAGTATGGTAATTTTGTTCGGCTTACGTCAAAATTATCACATGATGATAGTTGGCTCCCGATTCCCACTGATGAGTAGGTATTACTCTTCAGGTGATTTTCACTTCACAATTAGCTAACCTATTAGGTGTCTAGAGAGTGTTAACGAGGTTATGTTAGTTATATGTATGCCCTAGAGGCCATTATTGTACATACGATGTATATTGTAGTGAATGCTTAGAAATATATAGAGATGACTTTCTTGCTCAACATGATAGTATGCTATCTAGTTGCACTTTATCTTAACATGTACACTTATTGTCTCTCTATTACATGTTGATAAAACCCTTAGGATGAGTACTTGACTACCAGGATTATGATGCAGATCATACTAGTGGGGCTATCGTAGTCGGTAAGTACATCCTTCAAATGTTCCTAGTCGTGGGAGTATCGAGACGGGGCATCGATACTCCAGAGTAGACTAGCGTATGCACTTCTTGACCCATATGATGGGCGATAGATGATCCTACATCCATTGGTGTTTGACATCAGAGAAGGTATATGGGTGCTCAGTGGAGACTGGGTACACTGAACGGACTCGCCGAGAACTCCTAAATGGTATTATACCTATCGTCAGATAGCAGTTCTCTGGTGACACTGGTACAGGTTAGTCTGTCGACCCGAGATCGTCATAGAGTCTTGTGTGATTCCCATTGTGCTTTGATTTCCACCTTACCACGTTCAAGAGATCGTGCAAAACGGTGGTTTTTGGGTACAGTCCCGAGTCATATGGAAGCAATAAGCGATAGGAGGGGATTCGTCTCTCCCGGTATTGGGGGTTGATGTTGTGCTATGCTCTATTGGCCATAACAGGAAATCCCTAGCCAGGGTTGCTGAGATTTACTGGTAAGTGTTATCCCTAGTTTCTCGAACCGGTATGGACCTTGCATCGGCATGACTTATCAGGCTATTAGGATCTGACGTTATACCACCCCCAGGCTGTGATATGCGACATATCAGATGAAGAGACCGGACTGTACATTTGTGTTACTGATTGGATTCGCAGGAGTATGAGCAGGCTTGCTTGTTGATCTTCTGATCGCTCAATACCCGGATGGCCATTACGTTTAGCAGACCGCTTGCGCCTTATGGGTGACTGATATGATCACCACCTACTGCCGACGTATTGACGAGTCTTTAGAGTCCTACACAAAGGTTTCCTGGCTCAAACGAAATGAAGTAAGAGCATATATGTGATAAGTGCAGGACCGAAATTAATGCACGTATGTGATACCGCATTCTATTCTCGCGATATGTGATATCGATCGGTTATATGTGATATAGTCGGGCTGTTGAATCAAGTGTTGATTCGACAAGTTGATACATTTGATATTAGTCGGTTGTATGTGATATAGCCGGATTAAATCAAGTGTTGATTTAATATTTTAATGTATAATTATATATTTGCTATATTATCTTACATTAACAAATATTAGCTCACTTAAGTTTTCTTTTTCTCACTAGTGTACACTTAGTATATATGTGATATATATTAATGTACATCTTTTGTGTCATGCTAGATACCACATGCTACATGGGTGTATGAGACTTGCACCATGCTTATAATAATGATGGGTTTGTTTATTTAAAGTAAATCAAATTAGTTGGAAATTAGTCACATGGTTAAAGCTTGTAGAAGCTTATGGAATCATTGACCAAGTCCACTAATTTTGTTTTACTTGTAGATATTTATTAACCTAACCATTATTGTTAGCCATGATTTATTCTCTACATGAGTTAGTGTATGACACTAACTCACCCATGATTGCTATTCTCACTCTTTATTCCATTCACACTTCATCTTCTTCCTTATCTCCAAAAAAAGCTTTCTAGGTTCATGAGAGGTGAAGAAAATAGTGAGAAAATTATTTCTAAAGTGAGCAAAATTCCTACATCATCATCCTCTTCTCTACTAGCCATTTAGATTGGGTTGTTTCGGAAGAGGATGATGAAAGCTTCATGAGAGGTGAAGAAAAATAGCGAGAAAATTATTTCTAAAGTGAGCAAAATTCCTACTTTATCAACCTCTTCTCTAGCTTCATGAGAGGTGAAGAAAAATAGTGAGAAAATTATTTCTAAAGTGAGCAAAATTCCTACTTCATCAGGTTACGCCTTTGCGAAAACGAGGTTATTTAATTGGGTCTGTGCGAAAGCACGGGGGACCTCCCTCAGAGTACCAGCACTGATCTGGCTGAACGGTTAGCAAACTCGTAAGGTGTATATGATCCCGACTAGTTCTCCTTTTAAGGTCTGAAGGAGAATTCGAGGAAACAGTGGGATCCATCCTGATTAGATAAAGTGATTATCAATCTAATCTCGATAGAGTGCACATTGAGTATTTTTTTTCTTTCTCTCTAGTTACAGCGACCCATGACTTATCTTAAACTAAAACTCATTAACCAAGTTAACCGAACCTTCTTACATGCTTTGGTTTTGGATTGTTATGATTCACGACAAAGTCGCATATTAACCTGCTACTCCTAATTTTCCTTTGCATTTCTCCAGAACACTCTATATCACTACAATGATCTATATTGGTTGGAACGGCCATCCTATAGTTACATACGAACTCGAAGAAGTTAATTCAGTCGAGGATGTCCTATGGTTCTAGAGAAATTGAATAAGATTATTCGGTTGTCTCTTCCTTTTACCTTTTCTAAGATTGCGAGAGCTCCTTGTATTAGGAGAGTATACCTATTATGCTTATTGAATAGTTTTCTTCCAAACCTTAGGCTGGTGCCGAAAGGCAGGGAAAGAAGAAAACTAATTAGCCTAAATATGGTGTACAGAAAGTAAGATGTAGAGACATATAAAGAGTTAGAGTGAGGAAAAAGGAAATTACGACTACTGTTATGAATCTAGATAGTAGAAGAGATATTACTAGGAATACCTGGCTACCCCCTTGAAACATTTTCATGTTTCATCTTTTCTATGTAGTTGTTATGGAGAACCGTTTTCCCAATTAATTCTGACTCTAGGGTATGTATATAACAGATTATGATCTCACATCTATACGGCGTTACAGATGCTGAACAGGAGTAGAATATTAGTAAATAGGCGATTTGATCCTCAATATCGGAATCCATGGCAATTGGTAATATTGGATTAAATCACCCGGTTTTGCCCCACGGCAAATATTTGGTTTTGAATAACCATTGTTATGCGCCAATTTTAAAATTAAATATCTGTATCTTTATTTTATAAAGTAGGATATACATTTTGAAAATTATGTTACAAACATTTACCTTTATCAGTTAAGGATAAAGTAAGGTGCATTGAATAACGGTATAAGACATTCTTGACCAAAATACAGTTATCAACTTACAACACACGGAATTTGAGTTAACATACTCTTGGGACTTATACACGGTAATGTCTACTGTCCGGTGTCCTTTAGGACAAGGGGTTGGTAATCTTACTTCATTCAGTTTATCTATGAGTTCTCTGGTTTTAGATACACATTCGTTGAAATGTAAGGTCGAAAGATTTTGAGAAGTTTATAGGTATAAGAATAAAGTAGAGAATCATGCGTTGGAAATATCAGGATTGTTTGAGGTAATTGAAGATATAGATACTTATGCTAGGTGTTTCATCATAATAATATTGAGAACTTGATTCTCTCACAGGTTACTCATCCGTTGGTGCGCTCCTTAATGAGTAATACTGTATTGACCTTTTTCTATTTAGGTGACACGCACTGGAAATAGCTGCATGGTATTTGAATCCAGTTCCATCTAAATTAGTGCCTTTCATCCTATATGGACATAGATTGGTTGCAAATCTTGAGGTTGTTAAGATATGGAGTTATCTGGTTTCTATTTAAAAGCAGAATCCATAAAAACTCAAGGCACACTTCGGTAATGGCAGTTTGTGGATTATCCCAAGCATTTGCTAGGGTTTTGCTTCTACCATTTTCAAAATCAATAGTTACGTTGCTCTTGGCTAGAGCTGGAAGTGATTTCAGAACCATAAATGGTTACTGAAAATTTAGTAGAACCTGGAGATTTAATTGGACTCGACAAACCTTAGCCACTCCGCAGATTTTAGTAGGTAACCTCAGTCTCCCGAGAGATACTTCGGTTTTCTTATAGACGGTGACAGGAAGGTCAGCATCATGATTATGATGGCTCTACTAGTTATCTGCAGGTTATAAGAAGTGGTAACTTTCAGATGACCAGATACTTTATATTCAAGTTGGACTCCATGCACTTCAGCAAATTATGAATTTTGGATTTTGCTGGGTACTCCTGAATGGGTAAACCCATTAGGAGCAACTAGATCTTTCGAGATCTGTGCAGGTGGAATGGTATTAACCTAATAAGGCTAGACTTGTTGTAAATATTTTCATCAAATACCCGTTGTGGATTGTGATGAGACTTTTACTTCAGCATTGTCATGACCCGGAAATGGCACGTGACTGGCACTTGAATCACGTGAAGTCTATAGGACCCTACCGTAATCTAAGTAAGCCGAAAGCCCGGAAATCTAAATCTTTTTAGGAAAATAATGGAGGTGAAGTTTTGAAATAAAAGTATAATGAAATTAAGTTCTTCTCATAAGAGTATAAGTGATGTTGTATGAAAATACAAGTGGGTTGTCTACTATTTTTAAAAACATTTTCGTCATTTGAAAATTGGGCAGCGCCTCCTTTGTAAATTTTGATCCAAAACCAATATATAGCAATAATAATAGTCATCCCCAAGCGGGAGCTAGCTCTTCGCCAATTGGCAGAATCACAACCACACGAAAAATATATATGACGCGCTAAGGCAAAGATCAACACAGAAAAAAAGATAAAGAAAACCAAAGCACCACCAATCCCAAAAATAAAGAATAAGTACATATCCGTGACTCTAAATCCGAAAGAATATACAATCTGTGGTTTCTAACTCTATCAATATATATAGTCTGGTTGATGGAGCTTTCCACTAGATACAACTGAATAAATATATATACAAATGGTGGTCGCGATCCAATGTGTACCCCACCTACCAATGCAAATCACCCAGAAGAAAGATATAGACCAGCGAGCCGCTATTGAATCCGTGCGGTCGATCCTGCAAGAAAACTGTGAAACAGCGGGGGTGAGTTGCCAACTCGTGGGTAGAAGACATCATCAGGTGAAATCGAATGTATGACGATCTCCAAGGTCATACAGTAATATAATAATAACATAATAATATCGAGTGGTAATAAGGGTGATAGTGTAAACATTAGTATGATAATACTAAAATAATCATTCCTATGTCATAATATGGTACCATGTCATCTGTATCATATGTAAATGTATAGGTGTATCATCCAACGCATGTCAATTAACGACACACGAAATCATCATACAAACATGAGTGCCCAGCATCGACACTCGAAAACAACATAAAACCCGTATCCAGTATTGACACGTAAATCCTCATATCTCGGACGCCGTCTCATCAGATCGGTCCTCATATCCATCTGATCACACGATTCCAGTCGGTATCCTCCGGATATCCACCGAGCCCAGTACTATCACCGGTCGGTAGTGCTCCCCTGCCGGGCTCAACGTCTCTCTATATGATCTTCTTGTCTCGGGATACCGTACTGGGTCCATCATGTACCTGCAGACGGTGCCTCCTCTCTCCTCGAATCGGGTATACACAAAACTCAGAACCGAGAAATTCATGGTGGACGCCACACATCATATCAAGAGAAACCGCGTTTTTAAAACAATCATAAGTTTTCAAAATGTATATGCGGTTTCTTAAATCCAGAAATCTCATGAAAACCGAAATATCATAAGCATGAAACAATAATGAAACAATAAGTACAGGCACAGAACAAATCCGTAATGCGTAAACAGTGTGTTTATATGAGCGTGGTATCTAACTAAGTAAGAAAATACGATAACTGATCTAGTAAATGTTGTATGGATACTAAACAATAACTAAAAAGCTACATGTTGCTAAGTTATATGGTGAAGTAACGATTTCTAATATGTGCATGGCATGGTAATTACAGATGATGAGTGTGTGAGCTGGTGAGTATGTGTATGTGCAACATGCGCATCATTGGTAATAGTGCGTGTGTCTTAGCAGATGATGTCATACAAGATAAGGAAAGAACGTTTGTGTATACCGCAAAATGAGAATAATACGAGTATAGCAGAAAAAGGAAATTGTAAACGCAACAATATAAAATACATAACTACATATGAGCCAAACAATTATAGTTTAAAATAGTATGAATTGTCGTTTTTAGAAAAATAAGGGCTACGGTGTTTTTGAGAAAAAGATACCTTTTGAAAATCCGTAGAGTCCCTTAAGGTTGACATTTAAAAATGCATAACGATTCATTAGTTTTGAAAATAGGTATGGCTCTAATTATATCCTAATATCTACTTAAGTGATTAGAAAATAATAATTTTCCAAGTCGATACATCCATAAGTCGGCAATCCAGCCTCATAGTATAACGTACGGTATAATCCATCGTACGGCATCATCAAGTCGAGAGTGCAAATCAATCATCATGTATATACATGCCATCAGCCTCATTTTTTATCATGTACACCCACCTATTCAGCAACTTTTTCCGACCCTTGGGTAGCGTCACTAAATCCCATGTACGGTTCTTCTTCAAAGAATCCATCTTCTCGTTCATAACTTATTCCTGCTGCTTACTGGCACCGTCACTTATTGCTTCTGCAAGGGATTCGGGCTCTCCCGAATCTGTGTACAAAATGAAGTCAATAACAAGTTTATCAGGTAGCCTCCTCTCTTATGAGATCTCCTCAAAATTAGTACATCTGATTGCTGAAGTTGGTCTTCAACATGTTCTTGAACCTGATCCTGCACAACCGTGCTCATCTCCTCCATATTCTGATTTCCATTTGTAGGTACCTGATTGCTTTCTTGAGTTCTATCTAGTTCGACGAACTCTGATATTTCACCATCATTGGCTTACTTTTCTTCTTTGTACAAGTGTTGCTCATCAAAGACAACATTCCGGTTTCGTATTACCTTCTTACTTGTGTAATCCCGCAACCGATATCCGAGCTCATCTCCACCATACCCGATGAAAGCACGCTTCCTAGACTTGGAGTCAAGCTTACTCATTTCCATCTTATCAAACAAGGAATACGCAATATAACCAAATACTTTGAGGTGCGAATAATTAACCGGTTTACCTGATCAAATTTCTTCCGGAATACCTCCATCATACACACTTGCCGGATTTTTGTTGATCATATACACAGCAGCATCAATAGCTGCTGCCCATGGGAATTTTCGCACATCCGTATCCTAAGTCATGCTCCGCACCTGCTCTAGGATTCTTATGTTCATCCTTTCAGCGATACCGTTCTGTTGCGGTGTCCCCAGTACCGTCTTCAACCAACGAATACCCTTCTGCGAGCAAAACATCTTGAACTCTTGTGTGCAGTATTCCCTACCATTGTCGGACTTCAGGCACTTAATCTTCGTCCCTTTCTGGTTCTCTACCTGCTCAATCCATTATTTAAAGAGACCAAACACATCGGACTTTTTCTTCATCGCATAAACCCATGTCTTCCGGCTTGCATCATCAATGAACGTCACGAAGTACCGATTTCCTCTATAAGCCTCCACCGAGGCTGTCACGCCCCGCTTCCAAAGACGGGAGCAAGCACGTGACGAGGCCCGCGATGTATTTATTCCGAGAAGGTTCTTTCTTGAAACAAATACGCTAAGCGTATTATAAGCAATATAAAATAGAATAAGAATGAACATGATAATGAAAAATCCAACTATGGTATATTTACATTCCACATTCCACAGAGTTTTAAACGGATACAAGATGTCTTAAACAAAAGTACAATAACAAGATGCCTTAAACAGTAGGCGTACAGGAAAGGTAAAATGATGAAAGGAAACTAGTAGTCGGCCTGTGAAGCTAACTAGGAAAACTCCTCTTCTGTTGCCTCGATTTCTTCTGTCTCTAAGTCACCTGACGAACATTCCAATGAAAGAAACAAACAAGGTGGATTGCCCGTCAGTGAACTTGCACTCTGTAAGTCCCAAAAAAGGATGAGAATTATATGTATGAAGTGCGAGGTGATATGTGATATAACGTGAATAGAAATCATGAATATGTGAACAAGTATCATGATAGTGTGCATGTCAACTATATATGCATGGCAAGATAACATGAGCATGGCAATAAGATATAGCATGTGTTGGTCAAATGAGTATGTGATACATATGTATTGGTGAATATGAAGTGAATGTCAATATATCCTAACAGGTCTCTACAAGAATAACCTAATTTAACGTCAGTTCAAATGTGAATGTCAACCAATATCAAGAGTATTCTTGAATCCAAGGCTATCATCTAGGGGCAAGAAACCACGAGCCTGAATCAAGAGTTAGTAATGTACCGTTTCAGCCCGGTACAACAGAAACGTGATTTATACCGTTTCATTCTGGTACCAAAGCAACGTGATTTGTAGTAATGGGACTCCTGAGATTATATTGAACTCACGACTCAAACTACCCCAACATCCCATGCATTCTAGATTATAGTTAAAGTTACAAGTCTTCCCGAATTCATGAATACATAAGAAGAATACAAGTTCAAGTTTCAAGTCAAGTTCAAGTATTCATGTAACAACTCCAATTTCAGTGTACAGAAAATTTATTTAAAAGTTAATGTACAAATGGAGTATTTGAAATCCTGTGTACACTATAAGTATTTGAATTGCTTTTAAACAGCAAGAAAACACTTGTAGCTTATTGGTAAAGCCTTGCATTGCTGTGACATAGCCCCTGTGATCTAATCCCTACAGCCACATTATCTTTTTATTGATTTTTCTTTTAATTTTTTAGAAGCCCAAAGATTTACACGCACACTACACATAAGACGAAAAGTCACAAAAAAATCAAACATGTGCACTGAGGTATACCAACAGACAGGGACACGTGTCATCAATCCCAACCCCAGACTAACACTTACGGCTGGCAAGAAGCACCAAATGACCGGCGGCGCCGGGTCCCCCCGTCAGGAATGATATAAATTTTTTCCCCTGGCACCTCTTCGCCTACCCCCACTAACCCCATATTGTTTGTTTACTCTGAAAACATCTAGAGAGTGTAATTTCACTCTTTAATTCTAATTTATTTTTAATGCATTCTTTAACGCTCAAAACCATAATTTTCCCTATAAATACCACACTCCATTTCACCCCTCCTCACTCAGAATTTCATTACAAAAACTCTCTAAAATTCCCAAGTCCCGAGTTGTGCAAGTGGAGTTAGCAAGAGGCAAAGTTCCGGCGACGTTCCAAGAAGAATCCGGGGACGAAACGACGCCCTGACGATTCCAAAGTCTTTCCCTACCTTCCTCTTTCTTTATAGCCAGTAAGTCCCTTCTCCCCTTCTCTTTTACTATTCTAAAAATTCTCTTTTTTTCAAAACTCGTCGGAAGTGGAGTTATTCCGGCTTCCGAAGCTCTTTTCTTTAAAACCTATTTTTTTCCTAATAACAAACCTACAAATTTTTAATAGATTGTTTCGAAATCATAAACAAACAACTGCGTTAACATTATAATCAAACATTACTCGTTATACTCTCTTTCTGTCTATTCTATCTCTACCTTTCTTTGGGACTTAACGAGCGATTGTTCGCTGACGACATTCCTTTTCTTCTTTCTTTGGAATGTTGTCAAGTGGATCGGACTCACTGGAGATCGAGCCCAGTACTGAAGACTTGGAGCAGTTAGCCTTTGACCCCGAGCTTTAGATACCTGTACATACTTTTCATTTCAGCTCATGCCATTGTTTAGGCACTTTCCATTCATGTATTTACATTCCAGTTGTACTTGTAAAGAAATGTAAATAAATAAAAGTTGCTGTTCAGTTACATCTATTGTCATTTTTCTTGTGTACATTTACTTTATATTGCTTAGATACGCTTAGCATGTTTACTTCTGAGTAAATACGTAGCGGATCTCGTCGCGCCCTCTTGCGGTACACCGGAAAGCGGGGCGTGACAGGTTTTGTTGGCGGCCCATACAAGTCAATTCTGCATAGACATGCGGGTCAATTCTGCATGAACTCCTAAGCAATATAACACAAGAATCAGCAACTAAAAACATTCTTTACATTTCATATTTCTCGAATCTTACAATTTCATATATTTTGAATCTATCCTAACCCAAATTTTTCTTTCAAGGTTATGGATTCTCCAAACAACACCAGCACCAACTTCAACAACACACCACCACCTTTACCGCTTACGTCTACCGTTGTTGCTCTGATCAATGAGCAGACAGTACTGCTTGAGGCAATCCGAAGCCTCCTAGAGGGACAGCAGCAGCAGACTGCTATCTTAATGAACCGTCCAGAAGCGGAAGCGCCCGGAGTGAAACAATTCCGGGTATTGCACCCAAAAATATTTTGGGAAAAAAGAGCCCTGTGGAAGCTTGGGAATGGGCTCAAAGTACTGAGGATGATCTGGCAGCAGCACAAGTGCCACAGATCGCTTGCGCTCGAGTTGCGAAACTGCAACTCACTAACAATGCCCGAGTTTGGTGGAAGGCGGGAGAAAGCCGTCTTGACCAACTGATCGAATGGAGGACTTTTCGCGACATGTTCGACGCGAAATACTTCACAGAGACTGCCCGATTTGACATGGAGCAGCAATTCATCCATCTACAACAGGGTTCGATGTGGACCAAATCAGTGGATGAATATGACGCTGAGTTTACCATGCTCAGTAGGTAAGATATATCTCGATATTCGATATTCAAATAACACATATTACACAGCTAACACAAGACCTTAATAGGTTCGCGGCACACTTGATACCAACAACTGAGATCAGGTCCAGACGATTTCAGCAAGGGTTAAATCTGGAAATCCAACCTGCCTTAGATACAGGGGATTTCCCAACCCAGGAACTGGCCCTGAAAGCTGCCCGCCAATATGAGGCAGTGGTAAAGATGAAGGGTAGACCCCAATCTGCCGGAATGAAGCGCCCTGCCACCCAGATGGTAGAAGGATCCTCTTTAAGGCCACAATTTGTGTCCAGGAGACCAGGAGTACCAATCAACTGGCCCAGCCCAGCCTTTTGTACCTACTGCAGGAGAGATGGACACCTGGCGAAGGACTTCCGGTGTGCAAATCATCTTTGCTTAGTCTGCAGCTCGGTCACTCATGACATTGGGTCTTTTCCTCATATACACAATCCAAATGCTGCACCCAGACCAGCAATTACTTATCAGCAGCGCCCAGCCATCCAGGCACCTGCTCCACGACTCGCTCTCCCTGCTCCACCTCCTCATAGACCAACTGCACCTCCTCCTCATGAGTTCCATCAAGTTCAAAGAAACTTACCTCAAGTACAGAAGAACGGACAGAGGAATGCTCCTCCAGCATGGAGGAATGTACCGAGGCGACAAGCTTTCACAATGACTGTGGAAGAAGCTGAAGCCACTGGCCAAGTCATTACTGGTAACCTTTCAATTTTCAAAGCTGTTCAATACTTGTATTTTTCTATATCTAAACCTATCCCACATAACTTAGGTACAATCTTAGTAGCCTCACTTTCTGCACTAGCACTCTTCGATACTGGAGTATCTCATTGCTTTATGTCGTAACATTTCGTCCGAACTCACATGATTCCAGTCAAACCTCTCGTATCCAGCTGGAATGTCAGTTCAGGGAACGGCATTCTAAAGGCAATAATGGGATACGATCTGTGTCCAGTAGTCGTCTACAGCAGAGAATTCTATGCTGACTTCAAGGTGCTGGACATACCGAATTTTGATGTCGTTTTGGGTATGGATTGGCTCGGAACTTTTTATGCTACCATTGGCTGTCGTCAAAGGAGGGTAGTGTTCGAGATTCCAGAACATCCAGTCTTTTATTTCAAAAGTGGAGACCGTACCCTAAAGCCAAGCACATACAAGGCAAAACCGAAGAAGGCGGTAATTGCAACACTTCAAGCGGAGAAAGGATCGAAGCCGGAGATAATTCGAGAGTTCGACGATGTATTTCCTGAAGACATATCAGGTTTGCCTTCCGATCGAGCTCTTGAATTCAGCATTGATTTAGTACCTGGAGCACAACCGGTAATGAAAGCACCATATCAGTTAAGTCCTGAAGGTTTGAAGGAAGTCCGTACTCGGTTGGACGAATTATTGACAAAAGGATGGATTCATCCCATCACTTCAAGTTGGGGATCACCAGTTCTGCTTGTGAAGAAGAAGGAAGGTTCATACAGAATGTGCGTTGATTATAGAGCTCTGAACGAAGTAACTATTAAGAACAAGTATCCACTTCCACGCATCAATGACCTGTTCAATCAGCTAAGTGGGTTTTGCGTTTTCTCCAAGTTAGATCTTCGTTCGGGTTATCATCAGGTGAAGGTCAAAGAATCTGATATCCATAAAATGGCATTCAGAACTCGCTATGGACATTACGAATTTCTTGTGATTCCATTTGGAGTGACCAACGCACCAGCTATATTCATGAACCTAATGAATTAAGTTTTCCGAGAGTGCCTAGACAGGTTTTTTGTCATCTTCATCGACGATATCATGGTGTATTCTAAAAGTCGGAAAGAACATGTCGAACACCTACGAATTGTCCTGGAGACTTTACGACACATCAAATCTATGCCAAGTACAGCAAGTGCGAGTTTTTGCTAGATCAAGTCAGTTTCCTCGGACATATTGTATCTGGCAATGGAATCTCTGTAGATCCAGCTAAAGTATCAGCAGTAAGCGAATGGTCGGCACCGAAGTCAATGAAGGACATTCGAAATTTCTTGGGTCTAGCAGGATATTACAGAAAGTTTATTAAAGGATTTTCGAAGATTGTAACACCCCTGACCAAGCTCACGCGTAAAGATAAAGAATTCGTGTGGTCAGAAGCATGCGAACAAGTTTTCATAGAACTCAAGTCAAGATTGACATCAGCGCCTATCCTGGTCATACCGGACCAATCTGGAGGTTTTAAAGTGCATTGTGATGCATCCGGTAAGGGATTAGGATGTGTTTTACATCAGCACGGTAAAGTTGTAGCTTATGCATCACGACAGCTGAAGATTCATGAGCGCAACTATCCGACGCATGATTTGGAGTTGGCGGCCGTAATCTTTGCACTCAAGATTTGGCACCATTATCTTCTTGGTGAACGATTGGACATATACACCGACCATAAGAGTCTGAAATATGTGTTTACTCAGAAAGAGTTGAATATGTGGCAGAGAAGATGGTTAGAACTTATGGCATACTTCGACATCAACCTACAATATCATTCAAGGAAGGTGAATGTAGTACCTGATGCACTTAGTCGCCAACCATTAACATTGAATCTCACCGCATAGTGGAAGCTCCAACAAGATTTGCATCAGATGGAGATTGAAGTGGTCATGCCAGGTAACACTTCAAGTTTGATGAACTTACAAGTTCAATCTACCATTGTCAATCAGATCAAAGCAGCTCAAGTAAGTGATGCTAAGATGCAAAAGATCAGAGAACAAGTAGAAAGTGGACTTAGAACAGACTCCATCATTCATGAAGACGGATCTTTAAGATACGGCAGTAGATTGTGTGTACCAAAAGGATTTGTGCAGGAAGAGTTGATGAAAGAAGCTCACAGCTATCATTATTCAGTACACCCTAGAGGTACAAAGATGTACAAAGATCTGCGACAAAATTACTGGTGGCATGGAATGAAGCGTGAAGTAGCCAGAAGCGTCACTAAATGCTCGGTGTGTCGGTAAGTAAAGGCTGAACATCACAAGACTGCTGGTTTACTTCAACCGTTACCTATCCCAGAATAGAAGTGGCAACATATCAGAATGGATTTCGTGTCTGCACTTTATCGCAGCACGAAAGGTAACGATGTGGTATGGGTTATTGTGGATTGACTCACAAAGTCGGCTCACTTTATTTCCTTTCGAGTTGGCCAATCTACTGAGACACTAGCAAAGAAGTATATGGAGGTAAGAATCTAAGTGAGATTTAAATCTTCAATATGTACTATCTCTGATACCCATGAACTCATGCAGGAAATCGTAAGATTACATGGAGTACCAGTTTGCATTGTCTCCGATCGTGACACCAGATTCCGATCGCAATTTTGGCAGAGTCTGCAAGCTAGCTTGGGAACAAGTCTGAACTTCAGCACAGCTTACCATGCACAAACAGATGGACAGTCTGAGCGAACTATACAGATCTTAGAAGATATGCAAAGAGCGTGTATGCTAGACTTCGAAGGATCGTGGGAAGATCACCTACATCTTGTGGAGTTTTCATACAACAACAGCTACCAAGCAAGTATAGAAATGGCACCATTTGCAGCGCTCTATGGAAGAAAGTATCAATTACCATTAAGTTGGGACGACATCGGAGATAGAGAACTTCTTGGACCTGAGATGATACTAGCAATTGTCGATGTGGTTCGCACTATCAGGGAAAGAATGCGCATAGCCTAAGATCGACAGAAACACTGGGCTGATGCAAAGCACCGTCGCTTGAAATTCCAACCGGGAGAACATGTATTTTTGAAGATATCTCCGAACCGTGGAGTGATTCGTTTTGAAAGATGGGGTAAGCTCAGTCCGAGGTATATTGGATCGTTCGACATACTCGAACGAGTCGGAGAAGTAGCTTATCGCTTGGCACTTCCACCTTCATTGTAAGGAGTGCATAATGTGTTCCACATATCCCAACTCAGAAGGTATGTGAGTGACCCCAATCATATTCTTGATCACTCCGAGCTCACTGTACAGCCAGACTTATCTTGTGAGAAACAACCTGTTGAAATCCTGGATAGAAAGGTGAAGTCACTTAGGAACAAGGAAGTAAACTTGGTTAGAGTGATGTGGAGAAAAGATTCACCAGGAGAATCAACATAGGAAAGAGAGGATGATATGCGTGCAAAATACCCTTATTTGTTGGTAAACTAGTCCTTAAAATAATTGTAAATTTTGAGGACGAAAGTTTTGTAAAGAGAGTAGAATGTAACAACTCCAATTTCAGTGTACAAAAAATTTATTTAAAAGTTAATGTACAAATGGAGTATTTGAAATCCTGTGTACACTATAAGTATTTGAATTACTTTTGAACAACAAGAAAACACTTGTAGCTCATTGGTAAAGCCTTGCATTGCTGTGACATAGCCTATGTGATCGAATCCCCCCAGCCACATTATCTTTTTATTGATTTTTCTTTTAATCTTTTAGAAGCCCAAAGCTTTACACGTGCACTATACATAAAATGAAGAGTCACAGATTAAACAAACATGTGCAATAGGTTAGTCGAAGCGACGAGGACATGTGGCAAAGATCTCACCGCCTCTCACCGAATCTCGACCGGTGAGATTGTCTCCATGACCGGCACCGCCGGGCCCCCCGTAGGGGATGGTCCCCATTTTTTTCCCCTGACACCTCTTCGTCTACCCCACTAACCCTATATTGTTTGTTTACTCTGAAAATATCCAGAGAGTGTAATTTCACTCTTTAATTCTAATTTTAATGCATTCTTTAACCCTCAAAACCCTAATTTTCCCTATAAATACCACACTCCATTTCACCCCTCCTCACTCAGAATTTCATTACAAAAACTCTCTAAAATTTCCAAGTCCCAAGTTGTGCAAGTGGAGTTAGCAAGAGGCAAAGTTCCGGTGACGTTCCAAGAAGAATCCGGCGACGAAACGACGTTCCTACAGTTCCAAAGTCTTTCCCTACCTCTCTCTTTCTTTATAGCCAGTAAGTCCCCTCTCCCCTTCTCTTTTACTATTCTAAAAATTCTCTTTTTTCAAAACTCGTCGGAAGCGGAGTTATTCCGGCTTCCGAAGCTCTTTTCTTTAAAAACCTAATTTTTTTCCTAATAACAAACCTACAAATTTTTAATAGATTGTTTAGAAATCATAAACAAACAACTGCGTTAACATTATAATTAAGCATTACTAGTTATACTCTCTTTCTGTCTATTCTATCTCTACCTTTCTTTGAGACTTACTGAGCGATTGTTCGCTGACGACATTCCTTTTCTTCTTTCTTTGGAATGTTGTCAGGTGGATCGGACTCACTGGAGATCGAGCCCAATACTGAAGACTTAGAGCAGTTAGCCTTTAACCCCGAGCTTTAGATACGTGTATATACTTTTCATTTCAGTTCATGCCATTGTTTAGGCATTACTTTCCATTCATGTATTTACATTCCAGTTGTACTTGTAAAGAAATGTTAATAAATAAAAGTTGCTGTTCAGTTACATCTATTGTCATTTTTCTTGTGTACATTTACTTTATATTTCTTAGATACGCTTAGCGTGTTTACTGCTGAGTAAATACGTAGCGGATCTCGTCGCGCCCTCTTGCGGTACATCGGGAAGCGGGACGTGACAATTCAAGTCAAGTTCAAATATCCATGTCAAGTGTTCATGTCAAGTCATTACATATTCATGATTCAGATCAAGTCGAGCCAAGCATGCAATAGGTTTCATCAAGCAAGTCATTTAGATACAATGAATAGGCAGTCACATAGCATGAGAAGAGACATGTATGATATAGTAAATCAAGTAATATCGGTATATATCAAATTAAACTACATGTCAGATGTTGATTCAGTTTGAATAACTGTAACGCCCCAATTCCTGGAATACAGAAATATGGACCAAAACCACCAGTACTCCTAAACAAGGGGAAATCGCCTTGCCATAATCACACCTAAGGCTCTACCTAAACCTGTACGATAATATCCAATATATAATACTAATATCATGCTGCAAGAATAACTAGTAATATCAAAAATGGAATCACAAGATGTAACAACCCTAAACTTTCTGTACAATTTTTTTTCAAAAAATACAGAAAGGGGTACTTTTTCCTGAGCACAAGTTATAAGTTTGTTTTGCTTTAGAACGGTAAGAAAGATCTTGTAGCTCATTGGTAAGACCTTGCACTACTGAACCAAAGCACCAGAGTTCAAATCCCATTAGCCACATTATTTTTTTAATTAGTTTTCTTTTAAATTTTTAGAAGCTCAAGAGTCTACATGTGCATAACTCATAAAAACCAAAAGTCACATATAAAACAAACTGGCCCAGGAGATAGACCAAGCGACGATTGTTGGATATATGTATGCCCTAGAGGCCATTATGTGATAGTGGATGTATCTATACATGTATATATTCAGTATGCATTCTTGCTCGACATGATAGTATGCTATCTGGTTCTTCTTTATCTGACATGTTGATTTGATCATGCTTGTTATTCACTCATACATGCTGATAAAGCCCTGAGGATATTGGCTTGACTGCTCTGATTATGATGGAGATCATACTAGTGGGACATCTGTAGTCTATAAGCATATCCTGGAAAGTCCCTAGTCGTAGGTATATCGAGACGGGGCATTGATATACCAGAGTAGACTAGCGTATATAATACTAGACCCATGTGATGGGCGATGGATGATCCCATATCCATTGGTGTTTGACATCAAGATCATATACGGGTGCTCAGTGGTGACTGGGTACACTGGACGGACTCGCCGAGAACTCCTATATGGAATTATATCTATTGTCGGATAGCAGTTCTCAGGTAACACTGGTACAGGTTAGTCAGTAGACCCGAGATCGTCATGGAGTCTTGTGTGCTCTCCCACTGTACTTTGATTGCCACCCTACCACGGCTCTACTGAGTCGTGCAAACAGGTGGCCATTGGGTACAGTCCCGAGACACACGAAGGCAATGAGCGATAGGAGGGGTTTCGTCTCTCCCGGTATTGGGGGTTGATGCTGTGCTGTGCCCGACTGGTTATATCAGTAAGTCCCTGGCCAGGGCTGCTGAGATTTGCTGATAAGTGTTATCGGTAGTTTCTCGATCTGTTATAGACCATTCACCGGCACGACTTATTGAGTTATTAGGGTCGACGTGACCATCCCTAGGCTCGATATGCAGCATATCTGACGAAGAGACCGGACTGTACGGTAGTGTTGCCGGATGGCTCGACGGGAGTTGTAGCAGGTTCGCTTGTTTTCTTCTGATCGCTCAATACCCGGGTGGCCGTTACGTTTAGCTGACCGCTTGCGGTTTGGGGGTACCTGATATGATCATCACCCTCTGCCGGCGTATTGACGAGTCTTAGAGTCGCACAAAGGAGTTACCCAGTCCAGGCGAAACGTTGTGGTGTGCGTATGCGATATGCGCAAGCACCCGATTAAAATGTGCGTATATGATACCGAACATTGATCGGGTGAACTGCTTTTGGTGGGGTCATATGAGATATGACCGGATTGATAAATCAAGTGTTGATTTATCATTTAACCATTAGTTTTCTCACTTAAAACCTTTTCTTGGATGATGGATGTGTGCATGCATGTGTGCTTTTCTTTCTTTCTTTCATGCTAGTTTCATGCACATATGGATGTGCATACATACACACATACATACACCCATCTATCATGGTTGTTAACATATGGAAATGGTGGCAATATAAGACTCACACCATGGATTAAATAATGGATTATTATTTAATTTTGGTTTTAAAACAAAATGAAAAGAAAAGGATAATCATTCTAGCTTCTACATTCTTCCTTTGACCTAACCATGCTTACCTACCTCTTAACTTGAGTTATCCTTCTCTTTATCATTTAAAACTCAAGTTAAATAATGTCTCCATCACTTTAACCATGGTTCATAGTAAGAAGAAATAAAATATATATTGATATATTTTCTTTTTCTTCTTGTGAGTTATCTTTATCTTATTACCTCTTGTGAAAAATATTGCCACCATCTTCTTCCTCTTTCTCATTTGCTCTCTAGCTTTTTCTAGTGAGTAAATCATATTTAAAGAAAGGTTTTTGAAGTGAGAATCTTAACCACAACTTCATTCTACACAAGTTTAGCCAACTTGTTTAGAGTGTTCTCTTCGGTTTTACGAAGTTGCGAGCTTGGATGGAAAACTCCGTGGTGGATCGTCGTGGACACAAGAGGACTTCAAGAGGACTTCCATTCAACACCCTAGAGACCAAGGAGTCCAGCGAAAGGGAGCTACAAAGGTTGTAGTCTCGAAACCCTAGATTAGTTCACTTTATTTTTCGAAACCCTAAGTTTCTAGGATCGATTCCTTTGCATGTTCGTTTAGCACCATAAAAATTTAAACTTTTGGACATGTGATACTTCAAAACTCTTCATAGGGTGCTAGACAAACCTTTCAATGGTAACAGAGCCGACCTAGAACATTAGGCGACCCTTTTACGAAGTTAAAACTCCGATCGAACCGAAATACGGTTTTTTAGGGTGCTCTCTGGAAATTTTCTAAAAATTGACATTTTTCAGAATTAAAAATATGTAAAAAATACAGCAGGAAAAAAATAAGGATTACGGTACAAAAATTATTCAATGAACAGTGATTCCTACCGCGGAAACGCGGTCTAAGCTTACTTAGACCGCGGTTCCGCGGCCGTATATATTAATTGATGGATAATTTTTTTACAGTAATTCATGAATCTGCTTGTATAACTTTTTGGATATTTTTAATCTGTATTTAGGTTTGAAAAATTCTGGAGATGATTTTGGACCCGTCGGTTCGATCGGAATTTTGTTTTCGTAGCTTTTCCGGGTAAATAAGAAAGTATTGAAGTGTTTGAACGAGTATCATTTGCTCACTATTCACGGGGTTTAAATGCTTTGGAGATACGTGCAAGTCTTTTTGTGGTGGTCCCTCTAGAAGACAACAAACCTTAACTCGATTATGTGACCGTCTTGAACTGCCCTTTGAACCTTAGGGTTTGGGGCAGTACGGCGTGCCACATGTGAGGCGTTGGCTTGACCCTTCTACGGCCGGACCGCTACTACTATGTCACACTCCAGGTGTTTGAACTCTGCTCAAGTGTTGGGCTTTAGTGAATCCTGGATATTTGATCGTTCGTTCGAAAACTTCGATACTGTCTGTTTATCCGGAATGTGATGCAATGTGTGGAATTCATATTACTAGACATGAAATACGGAATATTTTATATTTTGCATTTGCGATGTCTAAAGAGAATGTGAATTCCAGATATTGCAGTTTTACACTTTCTTTTCTGTGACCGTAAGTGTAGTATGTACGATATCGCCAATTTCGTTGCTATACATCAACGACAATTGGGGTATGCATACTTACTTACGTTGATGATATGAGATATTATGTGTTGCTGAGATATGATGTGCAGGATTGTCGCGATTGAATAGCCGGGGGGGTTTTATGTGAGATGAGAGTTTTATATTTTCATTCATGTAAATTAAAATGTAATGTAATATTCTTTTATTTGGGGCACTTCCGGGTTGAGGTTGTGTCACCAGTGTTGTATATTATTTACTTTTCTACATTAGGATGGACCCAAGGAGGGGAGCACAGGTGACCGGGTTCTGGGGTTCAGTGGGAGGCCATCTCGAGGAGTCGAGACCGGGTCTCCTAAACTCCAGAATTGGCAGGGTCACTTGCCGCTCTCGAAGGGGTCCAGGGTGTGGGCTTGGCTATTCATCGCGACTGTGGAATCCGTATTTTCTATTCTGGCTAAATACTAAATACGGACGTCCTAGTATATCCCACGTTATATCTATGTTTCTGCTGCCTGTGTTCTGTGATATCTGAGACGAATGACATATTATAAATATGATATATATAGTAGACGTTGCTTATGTTTTACACCCGCGCTAGTCCCGTCCCGGTATGCCGTTAGTTAAGTAACCTAACGGTGCATAACGGAACATTGCGGCGAATGCGGATGGCATAAGCGTACGTGTTATTTTCGTTTCTTTTCTTTGATTGGCTTAAGGACTTAAATGATGGGATTACATTAATGTGATTAATGTAAAGAAAATAAACCTAAAAAGATGTTGTAGAATCGGATTTGAAAACCACTCGGCTATTTATGGAAAAAGCTATATTTCAAAACTGCGGAGCTTAAGCCACTCCTTTTTGAAAACCATTTGATTCTACAACGATATCAAGTTCAAAGCGTTAAAGATTTTCTTAAAAATCATTCGCAACCCTCCGTCATTTTAGGAAGTAGAGTACTTAGTATTCGTGCTACGTTTGTTGACTTTAGTTAAGGCGTAGTGTACGGTAGCTAAGTGATGTCTTCCTACACTGCATATGATGCAGATTAATTAGGACATTCATACGACTTTGTTGACCATAGTTAAGGGTCATATGGGTGGGTCTAATTGATCAAGAAATGACGGGTAGAACTTGACTGGTGCTTATGATTTGTTGACCTTAGTTAAGGTCATAAGTGCCAGGGGTAAAAACCACATCGGGAATTTCAATAGTTGAAATTTGCAATGAGATTACATACCTTCCATGTGATGGTTGGATCGCGATCCCACTGTGGGCAATAGTTGCTTCTAGGAGAGTTTTGCAGTTTACAATTAGCTAACTCATTAGGTGTCTAGAAAGGTGTTAACGGGGATCTGCCTCTGGGAAAACAAGGTTTACTCTAATTAGGTCTGTGCGAAAGAACGGGAAACCTCCCTCAAGTACAGACACTGGCCTGGCTGAACGGTTAGCGAAGTTGTAGACTGTAATTAATCCTGGCTAGTTTTTCTTTTTAAGGTTTGAAAGAAAAACTCGATAAAAGCAGTGGGAAACATCGATTAAACAAGATAATAACCAATCTGATTTATGCAAGAGCTTTCGCTGAGTGTATTCTTTTCTCTCTCTTAATGGCAGATACCCATGACTGGACTCAAGCTTTTACTAGATAAAAACAAACTGAATGGGACCAACTATAAAGACTGGCTGAGGAATCTGAAAATCGCCTTGACTTATGATAAAGTATCATATGTCCTCACGGCTTCAGCCCCGCCCGTCCCTGGTCCAAAATCCTCAGTTGCGGACATTGAAGTCCGCAAGACATGGGACGCTGACTGTGCCACGGCCACATGCCTCGCGCTTGCATCGATGGATAACACACATCAAAAGCAGCACGAGGACATGGACATTCACGGTATATTGCTCCATACAAAAGAGTTGTATGGGGAGCAATCCCGCGTATTACGATACGAAGCATCAAAGAAATTGTTTCAGATGCGAATGGCCCCTGGCACACCAGTAGGAGACCATGTTCTGAAGATGATAGCTCTTATAGAAGAGCTTGAGGACCTTGGATGGACAATGGACAATGAACAATATATAGATATTATTCTGCAGTCCCTTCCCTCCACCTTTGCTCAGTTCATAGTAAACTTCAACATGCATGGCATGGAGAAGGACCTCCCTGAACTCCTTAATATGTTAAGGAGTGCAGAGAGCACTATGAAGTTAGCAAAAACTCCCGTTATGACTATTGGACAGTCTTCCTCTTCTCGCCCAAAAGCCAAGGCCAAGGGAAAGAGAAAGAAGAAACCCACTAATCCTAAGGGCGGAGTTAAAAAGGTGAAGGGAAAGGGAAAGTCCAAGGCTGGAGACTCAGGGAAGGGCGAATGTTTTCACTGCCACAAGACAGGACATTGGAAGCGCAACTGCACGGAATACTTGAATCTCAAGAAGAAGCATGGTGATGCTTCTGCTTCAGATGCGTTTGTGACTGAAAACTGTTTTTCTATAAACTCTGCTTCCTGGTATTGGATACCGGTTCAGGTTCTCACATTTGCAATTCTATGCAGGGGCTGAGAAATAGCAAGGTTTTGAAGACAGGTGACCATACTCTCCGCGTTGGAAATGGTTCCAATGTACATACAGTCGCAGTGGGAGAGTATCACTTGGGGTTGCCATCTGGATGTATTTTGGTTTTAAATCCATGTTATTTTGTACCAAGTATGCTATGTAATATAATATCCGTTTCTTTGTTGAACAATGAAGGGTATAATTTTGTATTGCAGAACAATGTTATGAACATTAACCTGAATCAAATGTTGGTTGGGTATGGTACGCTTAACAACGGAATTTATGTCCTAAATCAACACACAGTTTTCAGTATACAACACACTAATAAAAGAAAACTTTCAGAGTTAAATGAAGCTTTTCTTTGGCACTGTAGACTTGGTCACATTAACGAAACAAGACTAAACAAGTTACACAAAGATGGATATTTAAATTCTTTTGAATATAAATCTTATGCAACTTGCCAGTCTTGTATCAAGGGTAAAATGACCAAAACTCCGTTTACCGGACACGGAGAAAGAGCTACTCAGCTCCTGGGCCTCATACATAGTGATGTATGTGGGCCTATGTCTACACAGGCTAGAGGCGGTTTTTCATACTTCATTACATTCACTGATGATTTCTCAAGATTCGGTCATGTATTTTTATTAAAACACAAGTCTGAAGCTTTTGAGAAATTCATTGAATATAAACAAGAAGCAGAAAAACAAACCAGCTTGAGTATCAAGATGCTTCGATCAGATCGAGGTGGTGAGTATCTCAGTACAGAATTTGCACACTTCCTAAAAGAGAATGGGATTCTCTCTCAGCTCACTCCTCCTTACACACCACAGCACAACGGTGTGTCAGAACGACGGAATAGGACCCTATTAGATATGGTCCGGTCCATGATGAGTGACGCTGAGTTACCCGTCTCATTTTGGGGGCATGCATTGGAGACTGCAGCGTTTCTACTAAATAGGGTTCCAACCAAAGCCGTGTCTACCACACCATATGAGATATGGCATGGGAAGAGACCATCTCTTAAGAGAATTAAGATTTGGGGTTGCCCGGCCTATGTTAAAAAGCAGAATCCGGACAAACTCGAGACACGGTCCGTCTTGTGTAACTTTGTGGGATATCCAAAGAATTCTTATGGATATCTATTCTACCACAAAGAGGAACAAAAAGTGTTTGTTTCTCAGTATGCCACATTCTTGGAAAAAGAGTTTTTCACAGATAAAGATGATGGAAAGGTGGTGGATCTAGAAGAGGTTCTAGAGACACAAACTACAAATGACGATTTGGTTGAACCGGCTGTTGCAGCAGAAACTGAAGAACCTCGGCCACTCCGTAGGTCTGGTAGGACTTCTCGCCCACCGGAGAAGTACTACGGTTTCCTCATTGATGGTAACGGAGAAGATTGCATCATGGATGATGATGATCCTACCAGTTTTCAGCAAGCTATCACGAGTAAAGACTCTGTGAAGTGGCTGGATGCCATGAGATCCGAAATGGAGTCTATGTACACCAACAAAGTATGGACTTTGGACGTTGTACCCCCTGGGGTAAAACCTGTGGGGTGCAAATGGATCTTTAAAAGAAAGATTGGTGTAGATGGGCAGGTGGAGACCTATAAGGCAAGACTTGTGGCGAAGGGTTTTCGTCAAAGACCAGGTTTGGACTATGACGAGACTTTTTCTCCCGTAGCCATGCTTAAATCCATTCGAATCCTACTTGCTATTGCTGCTCACTACGACTATGAAATCTGGCAGATGGACGTTAAAACCGCATTTCTAAATGGAAATTTAGAAGAATGCGTTTATATGGATCAGCCAGAGGGCTTCATTGACAGTGGGAGCAGCGGGAAAGCATGTAAATTGCTTAAATCCATATATGGGTTAAAGCAGGCATCACAGAGTTGGAACATCTGTTTCGATGATGTCATCAAAGAGTTTGATTTCATTAAAAATCCAGATGAACCTTGTGTTTATAAGAAGGCTGTAGGGAGAGCTGTCACATTCCTCGTATTGTACGTGGACGACATTCTTCTGATAGGAAATGATATTCCTATGCTACAGTCGGTCAAATCTTTCTTATCACTGAGGTTCTCCATGAAGGACCTGGGTGATGCCACGTACATTCTGGGCATAAGGATCTATAGGGATAGATCCAAAAGGTTATTGGGATTGTCCCAAACCAGGTACATTGACACCATCCTAAAAAGGTTTAGTAAGGAAGACTCCAAGCGGGGTGCCTTACCCGCTTGCCATGGGGTCACTCTCTCCAAGGATTCTTGTCCAAAGACCGATGAAGAGAGAGCTCGCATGAGTATCATACCCTATGCTTCGGCAGTAGGATCTATAATGTATGCGATGTTATGTACACGCCCAGATGTAGTTTACGCACTTAGTGTAGTAAGCAGGTATCAATCTAACCCAGAGGAGAATCACTGGACAGCAGTGAAGAATATTCTTAAGTACTTGCGAAGGACTAAAGAATTGTTCTTGGTGTATGGTAATGGAGATCTCCAAATGGAGGCCTTTACCGATTCGAGCTTCCAGAGCGATAAGGACGACAGAAAATCTATCTCTGGGTTTGTATTTACCCTCAATGGAGGGGCGGTGAGTTGGAAGAGTTCCAAACAAGATACCGTTGCAGACTCTACGATGGAAGCTAAGTACATTGCTGCAAATGATGCCGCCAAGGAAGCCGTCTGAATGAAGAAGTTCGTCTCGGAGCTAGGAGTAGTTCCAACCATTATTGATCCAATACCGTTGTATTGTGACAAAAATAGGGCTATGGTGTTATCCAAGGAGCCCAAATCCCATCAACGGTCCAGACACATCCTGAGGCGTTTTCATTTGATCCGGGAGATTGTAGATCGCCGCGAGATCGAGATTAGGAGGGTAGACACAAAGAATAACGCCGCGGATCCATTCACCAAGGCCCTCCCTCAGCCGCAGCATGAGCGACTTTTTGAGAAGTTGGGTATGAGATACGCCAATAACTGGCCTTAGTGCAAGTGGGAGATTGTTGGATATATGTATGCCCTAGAGGCCATTATGTGATAGTGGATGTATCTATACATGTATATATTCAGTATGCATTCTTGCTCGACATGATAGTATGCTATCTGGTTCTTCTTTATCTGACATGTTGATTTGATCATGCTTGTTATTCACTCATACATGCTGATAAAGCCCTGAGGATATTGGCTTGACTGCTCTGATTATGATGGAGATCATACTAGTGGGACATCTGTAGTCTATAAGCATATCCTGGAAAGTCCCTAGTCGTAGGTATATCGAGACGGGGCATTGATATACCAGAGTAGACTAGCGTATATGATACTAGACCCATGTGATGGGCGATGGATGATCCCATATCCATTGGTGTTTGACATCAAGATCATATACGGGTGCTCAGTGGTGACTGGGTACACTGGACGGACTCGCCGAGAACTCCTATATGGAATTATATCTATCGTCGGATAGCAGTTCTCAGGTAACACTGGAACAGGTTAGTCTGTAGACCCGAGATCGTCATGGAGTCTTGTGTGCTCTCCCACTGTACTTTGATTGCCACCCTACCACGGCTCTACTGAGTCGTGCAAACAGGTGGCCATTGGGTACAGTCCCGAGACACACGAAGGCAATGAGCGATAGGAGGGGTTTCGTCTCTCCCGGTATTGGGGGTTGATGCTGTGCTGTGCCCGACTGGTTATATCAGTAAGTCCCTGGCCAGGGCTGCTGAGATTTGCTGATAAGTGTTATCGGTAGTTTCTCGATCTGTTATAGACCATTCACCGGCACGACTTATTGAGTTATTAGGGTCGACGTGACCATCCCTAGGCTCGATATGCAGCATATCTGACGAAGAGACCGGACTGTACGGTAGTGTTGCCGGATGGCTCGACGGGAGTTGTAGCAGGTTCGCTTGTTTTCTTCTGATCGCTCAATACCCGGGTGGCCGTTACGTTTAGCTGACCGCTTGCGGTTTGGGGGTACCTGATATGATCATCACCCTCTGCCGGCGTATTGACGAGTCTTAGAGTCCCACAAAGGAGTTACCCAGTCCAGGCGAAACGTTGTGGTGCGCGTATGCGATATGCGCAAGCACCCGATTAAAATGTGCGTATATGATACCGAACATTGATCGGGTGAACTGCTTTTGGTGGGGTCATATGAGATATGACCGGATTGATAAATCAAGTGTTGATTTATCATTTAACCATTAGTTTTCTCACTTAAAACCTTTTCTTGGATGATGGATGTGTGCATGCATGTGTGCTTTTCTTTCTTTCTTTCATGCTAGTTTCATGCACATATGGATGTGCATACATACACACATACATACACCCATCTATCATGGTTGTTAACATATGGAAATGGTGGCAATATAAGACTCACATCATGGATTAAATAATGGATTATTATTTAATTTTGGTTTTAAAACAAAATGAAAAGAAAAGGATAATCATTCTAGCTTCTACATTCTTCCTTTGACCTAACCATGCTTACCTACCTCTTAACTTGAGTTATCCTTCTCTTTATCATTTAAAACTCAAGTTAAATAATGTCTCCATCACTTTAACCATGGTTCATAGTAAGAAGAAATAAAATATATATTGATATATTTTCTTTTTCTTCTTGTGAGTTATCTTTATCTTATTACCTCTTGTGAAAAATATTGCCACCATCTTCTTCCTCTTTCTCATTTTCTCTCTAGCTTTTTCTAGTGAGTAAATCACACTTAAAGAAAGATTTTTGAAGTGAGAATCTTAACCACAACTTCATTCTACACAAGTTTAGCCAACTTGTTTAGAGTGTTATCTTCGGTTTTACGAAGTTGCGAGCTTGGACGGAGAACTCCGTGGTGGATCGTCGTGGACACAAGAGGACTTCAAGAGGACTTCCATTCAACACCCTAGAGACCAAGGAGTCCAGCGAAAGGGAGCTACAAAGGTTGTAGTCCCGAAACCCTAGATTAGTTCGCTTTATTTTTCGAAACCCTAATTTTCTAGGATCGATTCCTTTGCATGTTCGTTTAGCACCATAAAAATTTAAACTTTTGGACATGTGATGCTTCAAAACTCTTCATAGGGTGCTAGACAAACCTTTCACGATGGACACGTGGAGTCGAGACCCGGCCCGACTCAGCCAACTCAGGCCGGCGGCGAAGCTGACTCGGCCGGCGAGGCCGGGTTGACTCGGCCTGAATCCGATTTTTCTTCTTTTCTTCTGGAACTCTCGGACTCCTTATAACCCCTGTTTGGTTTAAATCCCCTGCACATTAACAGAGCCTTTTTAAAACCCCATTAATCTATTTTTAATACAAATTTTTAATACAATTTTCAATACATCTTTTCATCTACCCTAACCCTAAAATTCTCCTATAAATACCCACACTCTTTTCCACCTCCTCATTCCAAATCTCTGTCCAAAACTCTCAAGAAAATTCTAAGTTCAATAGTGTACAAGTGGAGTTAGCGAATGGCGAAACTCCGACGAATTTCCGACGACGACCCTAGGAGCTCCCGGCGACGAAACGACACAACGGCACCTCCTACCACTCCCTCTTCCTCTTATCTAATCTAAAATCCTGTAATTCCCTCCTCCCTCTTCTCTTTTCTATTCTAAAAACTCGTAATTCTAAAACCCGACGGAAGCGGAGTTAATCCGACTTCCGATTCGGTTTTCTTTAAAAAGTTCCAATTTTCTTAAATACAACAATACCAAACTTGCACACATCATGACCATTAAATATTAACAAAACATATTGAATAAGTTTCATAGCAAAAAAATTCCTATTTTACATTTTATCGCGATTTTACAGAAAAATACCATATAGTTTAGATTCAACATAAAATATCATTACCCTTGCTATACCTTTAGATAGTTCACGAGGTAATGACCTACCTCTTCACGACACTCATATGTATCTTAGCACGATATCTTTGGGAACATAGTTTTGGGAAAATACGGTTTTACACAAAACTACCTCAAACTTATAAAAATCTTTTTCTGCAAAATTATGTATTTTAAACAAATCTTTGCAAAGCGCCGCTACAACCCATTTGGGGAACCCATTTGGGATGATGCGGATTATTGCACATCCTCGGGCTTAGTAGTGCGAGATGCAGATTTCTGCAAGAAGCATGCGGTCTCGAAAGATTTAAAAATACAAATATCTTAAGAAAATGATATTTCTAGAAAAATAATAAATTAAAATTATTTTATATATATATATGTATCATCAAAATATCTAATTTTGATATAATATAAATATTCCAACTTTTCTAAATCAAAAAGAATAACTTTACATGAAAATACAATGCAATTCCATACAAGTTCAATGCTTTACAATTAAATACCATATATTATGAAAATAGGTTTTATTCACTAGAAATGTCACATATATAAAATCTACATCTATGAAAACTCTAAAGACGATAATTAAATACTTGACGTGTATTTTGAAAATTATACAAATTATTTTTACATAAAACCCCCTCAAGTTTTATAAATTACAATAAGGACCCTAGTAAATATAGGTTTAAGCGGGACCAGTCTCTTGAGCCTCAGGAAGCCGGAGATATGGGTGCTTGCCTATTTAAGGTAGATAACTTAACAGATGGTGTTATCAACACGGTAATCGTCTTTGAAAAAGACACAAATCCTGCCGTCCATGTGCAGCAGTTACCGATAACATCAAAACTTAATTCAGGATTTCAATTTCTTTTCTAATTGTCTGACTCAGACTGAGTCTTATTATAATCAATCTGACTTGAATGAGATTCAAGTATATATATATATATATAGCAATTCAACATGAATCCATGAATCCATATATTCAATCTGTTCAATCTATACAATCTATATAACTTGACTGAACCGAACCATGGATATATTCCATTTACATGATTATCCAGTACCTCCATTTCCATTTACGATATCATGGTTTTAGCAAGTCATCCATCTATACCATCTATAATACAAGACAATACAATACAATACCATCGGTACAATCATTACTATCAATCCAATAAATACACGGGGTGTTGGGGTAGTTCATGCGTGAATCCAACAGAATCTCAAGAGTCCCCCTAGATCATGAATCCATGTCTACTAACACAAGCAAGCTATCATAAGGGCCCATGTTTTCTTGCTCCTGGATTACAACCTGTTGAGTTTGGAATATTTCAACACTAGGTTGAAGTTCCATTACTAACATTTGATTCGGGCTCGTGGTTCCCTACCCCTGAATTACAGCCTGTTGGGTTCGAGAACACTCTTGAGAATGGTTGACATTCACCCTTGAACTTACGTTAGATTAGTATACCCAAGTAGAGACCAATACAACATTATAATAATATAATACCACTTTAAAAGTTACACTCTCTCTTTGTTTATTCTACTTCTCCCTTATCTTTGGGACTTACCGAGCGATTTGTTCACTGACGACATTCTCTTTCTTCTTCTTTGGAATGTCGTCAGATGTTTCGGACCTTTTGGAGACAGAGCCCAGCAGCGAGGACTTGGATCAGATAGCCTTCGACTCGGAGCTCTAGTTACTTGTACATTTCATTTCAGTACTTTCCATTTCTGTTATGCCAATGTTTAGGCATTGCTTTTCATTCCACGTATTTACTTTTCCATGTACTGTAAAAGAATGTTAATAAATAAAGTTAATGTTCATTACATTTGTCTCTTGTGTATATTTCTTTTATATTGCTTAGTTACGCTTAGCGTATTTACTTCTGAGTAAATACGTAGCGGCCTCATCGTGTCCTCTGCCCGTATACTGGGAAGCGTGGCGTGACACAAGATGATGATAGATCGAATAAAATATTCATAAAAGATAAAAGATCCGAATAAACGAAATACATGATCCAAAATAAAGATACATCACTCCTAACGCCCCGCGAAGGCGCACATTCTAATAGCAACTGAAATAAAATAGAAATAAATCTACAATTACTACCGATCTTGGCAAACTTCTGATAGTCACTCTGATCCTGCTTTGCCTGTGAATCGGTCTCTAAATCTGAGATGGCAAGTCCCAGGGATTTCAAAATATCCCAACAAGTACTCAATCGTAATAGTGTGTGTATGTGCGTGATAGCATGAATATACGAGTGTGGTGAAGCCCACGTGCATATGTAGATATAGATATGACAGTAATATAAAGGAAGCATGTAAACAGATCAAGTCGGTCAAGTCATATCCTAATTGGTCACTAAAAGGGTAATCTATCCTATCGTAAGTTTGAGTGTGTACGTCAATATCTGCATGAGTATTCCCAACCCAAGAGTAAGGCATCAAGGACAAGGAAACACAGGCCCAACTGTGTAATGAACAAGTAACCGTATAAAACCCGGTACCGGCAATAGTAATATATGACCGTTTAAAACCCGGAACCAGCTAATGAACAGGTGACCGATATAGCCCAGTACGAGCTCCAATGACCGATATAGCTCGGTATGAGTTGTATGAACAAGTGACCAATATATAGCCCGGTACGAGCTCCAATGACCGGTATAGCCCGGTACGAGTTGTATGAACAAGTGACCCATATAGCCCGGTACGAGCTCCAATGGCCGATATAGCCCGGTATGAGCTGTATGAACAAGTGACCGATATAGCCGGTACGAGCTCCAATGGCTGATACAGCCCAGTACGAGCTGTATGAACAAGTGACTGATATAACCCGGTACGAGCTACCGGCAATAGGACTCCCGTGATCCTGTTTAACGAACTCATACCCAAACTACCCCAACACCCCGTGTATTTATAATTAACATGGTAATAAACTGAATCACTAATTAAGAATGCTGACTGGACTGGAACTTGTAATATCATGTTAATTGTATGGAAATAAAACTTGTAAACAGTATAGATTGTGTCATGGCATGTAATTCAGCATTCTAATTAAAGATCTCGTTTTTATATAAGTGGACTGGAGTAATGAATGATCATGACATGTCAAGTACGGTCGTTATCATGTAATAGTGTCCATGAACAATAATAGCATGTAAGGGTTATTCAGGCATGTCAATAGTACTAGTCTCAAATAACATGTTAAATATTGTCGATATATTGACATGCAATAAAGTGTTAAAAATAACATCTCATTTTTTAACAACCCTAAATTTCCTGTACAACTTTCTATAGAAATTTTTTTCAAAATTTAAAGAAAAGGGTACTTTTGCCTAAGCACAAGTTAAATATTTGTTTTGCTAATTAATTACAAGAAGGAGCTTGTAGCTTATTGGTAATACCTTGTACTGCTGAACCAAGCCACCAGAGTTTAAATCCCATACCCCGCATTATTTTTAATATTGTTTTATTTTGGAGTTTTAGAATACCAACAGTTTACACGTGCATATCTCACAAAAACCCCACTACCCTACAAAACTTAACTGTGCCAGAAGGATCACCAACTGACGGGGCACCCTCCGACCACCGGACTCGGCCCGGATCTGCCAACTCGGCCGGCGGACCGGCCGACTCGGACCGCTGCTGCCGGCCGGAGTAGCCGATTCCGACGAGTCATCAACAGGAGAAGTATGTCTTTTAAGATTCTCTATACACCTGCACACTTTAAATACCTAGACCAGTAACAGAGCCCCTTTAAAATCATATTAAACCCAATTTTTATTACATTTTATTACATTTATCACATTTTTTCAATTAAACCTTTCATCTACCCTAACTCTAGCCTAACCCTATAAATACAACCCCTGCACACTACCCCCTCACTCCAAAATTCTGAGCAAACTCTCAAGAAATTCCTAGAAACCCCAGTGTGCATTTGTAGTGAACAAAGAGGCGAAGCTCCGGCGATTTTTCCGAGGACAACCGTAGAATAGCCCGGCGACGAAACAACGCACCGGCGAAGTCTACCGTTCCCTCTCCCTCTCCTCTTTAAGCTAAACCCGTAAGTCCCCCTCCCTCTTCTCTAATCTTGTTCTAAAAAATACGTAATTACAAAACCCGACGGAATCGGTGTTAAACCGATTTCCGATTCGGTTTCTTTCTAAAAATCCCACTTATAACACAACCGTATTAAACCATTACATGTTGACTATTAATTATTAACAAACATGTTGAACAAGTTTCATGACAATCTATATCATTTTGTAACTTTTATCGCTCTTTTTCAGTAAAATACCATGTAGTTTCATTTTGACATTAAATCATCACAATCTTGCTATACCTTTAAGTTAGATCACGAGATAATGACCTAGCTCCTCACAATACTCATATGAAATATAGCACAATACTTTTTGGGAACATAGAATACGGGAAACGAACCTTTACATATAAATACCTTTTACTAATAAAACCATTTTTACAAAATTTAGTATTTTTAAAAAAATCTTTGCAAAGCGCCGCTACAACCCATTTTGGGAAACCCGACTGGGATGGTGCGGATTATCGCACGTCCCTGGGCTTAGTAGTGCGAGATGCAGAGCTCCGCAAGGAGCATTCGGTCTCGAGAGATTTAAAATAGGAAAATATTAAGAAAATGAGATTTATAGAATTATAATATATATTAAAATTTATTTTTATAAAAAAATATATATATATGTAATATCAAAATATCTATTTTCTTTTATAATATAAATATTTCAACTTTTCCAAATCAAAGAATCACTTTACATTACAATACCATGAATTCCATACAAATGCAATATTATAATTTAATACCATATATTATGAAAAATAGGTTATTCTCACTAGAAATGTCACAAATATAAAATAAACAACTATGAAAACTCTAAAGACGATAAATAAATACTTGGGGTGTATTTTGAAAATTATACAAAATTATTTTTACATAAAACCCCCTCAAGTTCTATAAATTACCCTAAGGACCCTACTAAATATAGGTTTAAACGGGACCAATCTCTTGAGCCTCAAGGAGCCGGAGAAGTGGGTGCTTGCCTATTTAAGGTAGACAACTTAACAACGGTGTTATCAACACGGTAATCGTCTTTGAAAAAGACACAAATCCTGACGCCCATGTGCAGCGGTTACCGATAACACCAAAACCTAATTCAGGACTTCAAATTTCTTTTCTAATTGTTCTGACTCAGACTGAGTCTCATTATAAATAATCTGACTTGAATATAATTCAAGTACAATCTACAATATAATAATTCAACATGAATCCATATATTCAATCTATCAATCTGTATTGACTGAACCGAACCATGGATATACTTCCATTTACATGATTCTCTAGTTACATCCATGATTCTCCAGTTATATCTATTTACTGATATCATGTTCGGCAAGTCATCCAATTATACAATCTATATTACAATTCAATTATAAATTGCAATATAATACAAAACAATACAATACAACTATACAACAAGACATCTTGGGGTTTAAGGGGTATATTGGTACGGAAGGTGTTAGAAGTGGCACGAGACTGCAACCATAAGACACCTAACCTGTATTCTGTTGCTGTTGTACCGTGGCATAAACGGTTCCTTGAGTTCCTGATACCTTAGTCTCCAGGGCAAGTGAGACTCCTCTCGTATACACTGGCATCCTTCTGTACCAAGCTACAAACAACAGTGTTAACACCAAATACAACATTATAACAATATAATACAACTTTAAAAGTTACACACACTCTCTCTCTTTCTGTCTTTTCTACTTCTTCCTTATCTTTGGGACTTACCGAGCGATTGTTCGCTGACGACATTCCTTTTCTTTCTTCTTTGGAATGTTGTCAGGTGATCTAAACACTCCGGAGATCAAGCCCACTAATGAAGACTTGGACCACTTCATTGAAGACCCAGAGCTTTAGTTCATTGTACACTTTTATTTCAGTACTTTTCATTTTCTGTTATGCCACTATTTAGGCATTGCTTTTATTCAGATGTATTTACTTTTCCATGCATTGTACAGAAAGAATGTGAATAAATAAAGTTGCTATTTTATTATATCTTGCCTCTTGTGTATTTACTCTTATATTGCTTAGATACGCATAGCGTATTTACTTCACAGTAAATACGTAGCGGCCTCGTCGCGTCCTCTGCCCGCACACTGGGAAGCGGAGCATGACAGGTTTTGTTGGTGTCCCATGCAGGTCAGAGTTGTATGGAACACTGCCATGCAATTCTGTTCTGCGTGAACAACCTAAGCAATATAACACAAGAACCAGCAACTAAAACATTCTTTACAATTCATGTTCCTTGAATCTTATCATTTCATATATTTTGAATCTGTCCTAACCCGAATTTTTTATTCAAGGTTATGGATTCCCCAAAAAACACCAGCACCAATGTCAACAACACTCCACCTCTACTACCAATCACACCTGTCGTTCCTGCTCCACCCAAAGAGCAGACGGTTCTGCTTGAGGAAATCCGAAGCCTCCTGGTTGGACTGCAGCAGCAAACTGCTATATTAGTGAACCGATCAGAAGCAGAAGCAACCGGTATAAAGCGCTCTGCCACCCGATGGCAGGAGGAGCCTACCTTATACAACCTTCTGAACTCAAGAGACAGAAAGAAGAAATTAACCAGTCGAGTCCAGACTTCTGCTACTACTGCAGGAGAAAGGGACACTTGTGGAAAGACTGTAGGCGCGCAAAAGGCTTATGCCTAGTTTGTGGCACATCCGATCATAAAATTGGAAACTGTCCCTATAGACACAACTCAGCTCACACACCCACCAACTACCCGCAGCGGCCAGCTATCCAGGCTCCTGCACCTCGTCTTGCACTCCCAGCACCACCTCCACCTGGACCATCACTACCCAGTCAGGCATCGATGTACCGGCATACAAAGAAAAATGTGCCGAGACGGCAAGCCTCCACCTTAGCAGCCGTGGAAGCCAAGACAGTTGACTAAGGTAACACTAGTAAGTCTCTTTCATATTTTTAAAACCCTTGTATCACTTTATTATTTTTCATACACTATCAGTACTTCAGTCACCAAATTTTCCTTGAATCCGTTACACTTTCCTTTTACAAATTTTGAGGACGAAATTTTTATAAGGAGGGTAGAATTTAACAACCCTAAATTTCCTGTACAACTTTCTGTAGAATTTTTTTTCAAAATTTAAAGAAAGGGGTACTTTTGCCTGAGCACAAGTTAAATATTTGTTTTGCTAATTAATTACAAGAAGGAGCTTGTAGCTCATTGGTAATACGTTGCACTGCTGAACCAAGCCACAAGAGTTCAAATCCCATACCCCACATTATTTTTAATATTGTTTTATTTTGGATTTTTAGAATACCAACAGTTTACACGTGCATATCTCACAAAAACCCCCACTACCCTAGAAAACTTAACTGTGCCAGAAGGATCACCAACTGATGGGGCACCCTCCGACCACCGGACTCGACTCGGATCTGCCAACTCGGCCAGCGAACCAACCGACTTGGGCCGCCGCCGCCGCCGACCGGAGTAGCTGATTTCGGCGAATCATCAACAGGAGAAGTGTGTCTTTTGGGATTCTCTATACACCTGCACACTTTAAATACCTAGACCAGTAACAGAGCCCCTTTAAAATCATATTAAACCCAATTTTTATTACATTTTATTACATTTATCATATTTTTTCAATTAAACCTTTCATCTACCCTAACCCTAGCCTAAATCTATAAATACAACCCCTACACACTACCCCCTCACTCCAAAATTCTGATCAAACTCTCAAGAAATTCCCAGAAACCCTAGTGTGCTTTTGAAGTGAACAAAGAGGCGAAGCTCCGGCAATTTTTCCGACGACAACTCTAGGAGATCCCGGCGACGAAACAACGCAACAGCAAAGTCTACCGTTCCCTCTCTCTCTCCTATTTAAGCTAAACCCGTAAGTCCCCCTCCCTCTTCTCTAATCTTGTTCAAAAAAAATACGTAATTACAAAACCCGACGGAATCGGTGTTAAACCGATTTCCGATTCGGTTTCTTTCTAAAAATCCCACTTTTCTTAAACACAACCATATTAAACCATTACATGTTGACTATTAATCATTAACAAACATGTTGAACAAGTTTCATGACAATCAATATCATTTTGTAACTTTTATCGCTCTTTTTCAGTTAATACCATATGGTTTCATTTTGACATTAAATCATCACAATCTTGCTATACCTTTAAGTTAGTTCACGAGGTAATGACTTACCTCCTCACAACACTCATATGAAACATAGCACAATACTTTTGGGGAACATAGAATACGGGAAATGAACATTTACATATAAATACTCTTTACTAATAAAACCATTTTTACAAGATTTAGTATTTTTAAACAAATCTTTACAAAGCGCTGCTACAACCCATTTTGGGGAACCCGACTAGGATGGTGCGAATTATCGCACGTCTCTGGGCTTAGTAGTGCAAGATGCAGACCTCCGTAAGGAGCATTCGGTCTCGAGAGATTTAAAATACGAAAATCTTAAGAAAATGAGATTTATAAAATTATAATATATATTAAAATTTATTTTTATAAATATATATATATATGTAATATCAAAATATCTATTTTTTTATAATATAAATATTCTAAATTTTCCAAATCAAAGAATCACTTTACATTACAATATCATAAACTCCATACAAATGCAATATTACCATATATATCCTGAAAAATAGGTTATTCTCACTAGAAATATCACAAATATAAAATCTACAACTATGAAAACTCTAGAGACGATAAATAAATACTTGGGGTGTATTTTGAAAATTATACAAAATTATTTTTACATAAAACCCCCTCAAGTTCTATAAATTACCCTAAGGACCCTACTAAATATAGCTTTAAGCGGGACCAATCTCTTGAGCCTCAGGGAGCCGGAGAAGTGGGTGCTTGCCTATTTAAGGTAGACAACTTAACAACGGTGTTATCAACACGGTAATCGTCTTTGAAAAAAACACAAATCCTGCCGTCCATGTGCAACGGTTACCGATAACACCAAAACCTAATTCAGGACTTCAAATTTCTTTTCTAATTGTTCTGACTCAGACTGAGTCTCATTATAAATAATCTGACTTGAATATGATTCAAGTACAATCTACAATATAATAATTCAACATGAATCCATATATTCAATCTATCAATCTGTATTGATTGAACCGAACCATGGATATACTTCCATTTACATGATTCTCCAGTTGAATCCATGATTCTCCATTTATATCTATTTACTGATATCATGGTTTCGGTAAGTCATCTAATTATACAATCGATATTACAATTCAATTACAAGTTGCAATACAATACAAGACAATACAATACAACTATACAACAAAACATCTCGGTGTTTAAGGGGTAGATTGGTACGGAAGGTGTTAAAAGTGGCACGAGACTGCAACCATAAGACACCTAACCTGTATTCTGTTGCTGTTGTACCGTGGCATAAACGATTCTTTGAGTTCCTGATACCTTAGTCTCCGTGGCAAGTGAGACTCAACTCGTATACACTGACATCCTTCTGTACTAAGCTACAAATAACAGCGTTAACACCAAATACAACATTATAACAATATAATACAACTTTAAAAGTTACACACACACACTCTCTCTCTCTGTGTCTTTTCTACTTCTTTCTTATCTTTGGGACTTACCGAGTGATTGTTCGCTGACGACATTCCTTCTTTTTCTTTTTTGGAATGTTGTCAGGAGATCTAGACACTCCGGAGATCGATCCCACTAGTGAAGACTTGGACCACTTCATTAAAGACCCAGAGCTTTAGTTCATTGTACACTTTTATTTCGGTACTTTTCATTTTCTGTTATGCCACTGTTTAAGCATTGTTTTCATTCAAATGTATTTACTTTTCCATGCATTGTACATAAAGAATGTAAATAAATAAAGTTACTGTTTTATTATATCTTGTCTCTTGTGTATTTACTCTTATATTGCTTAGATACACTTAGCGTATTTACTTCACGTAGCGTTCTCGTCGCGTCCTCTGCCCGTACACTGGGAAGCGGGGTGTGACACATTTATGCTATTATATTAACTATATTATAGATATAATGATTATATTTTCCTAATCATTGAATGGCTAGTATATGTATATATTAAAGAAAGCTTAACAAACTTTCAAATTTTATTTGTATTTAATTATATTTCCTTATACATTCATGCTTAATCAATTACCGTCAACTTTACTTTTAAATACGTCAACTTACTAATGTATTATTAACTTGTATACAAGAAACATATGATTTCGTATTATTAAGGTATATGAAGTTGCGTTCTAACACATTTTTATTCAAACAATGTATGTCAACGATATATTTAGAGAATCTCCGATATTGCATCGACCAAAAATATAAATAAATAAAAAAGAATACTTGCCTCGAGACGAACACGGAATGAAAGCGACAGAAACACAAACGCTACACAAAGAAAAAACTAAACTTAGATCTCTGCTTGAACTTGGGCTCGGCACGAGAGATCGACTGTTGTGATGGGTTTACTCGGGGTTCTCAACGAGTCGTGGGTGCTGCGGTAAGGACGAGGTGGCAGGGAGCAGTGATGGGTTTCGATGGAGGAAGGCTGTAGCGAGGGTGAGGGTTTTGGAGGAGATGGGATCGAAGAAGAAGATGATCGTGGTCGAGGCGAGGCGACGGTGAGGGTTGCGGTGAAAGAAGAAGACGAGGGCAATGGAGGTGGAGGGCTCAGGAAGAAGATGGTTTGCAGGGCTATGATGGTGGAGACAAGGCGATGTAGGTTTGGTCGTCTGGGGTTGAAGGAAGATAGCGCACGGTGGTGTAAGTTAGGGAAGAAGAAGGCAGAAGTGATGAGTTTAGGTTATTTTGAGGGGAAATTGATTTGAGAGAGGGAAAGAATATATGATGACAAAGAGAGGGATTAGTTAAGGGAGAGAAAAAAGATATTCGGGGGAGAGAGATGGGATATATTTGCATATGTATATTATATATAAAGAGTTAAAAATTGGTGTTGGGTTGTTTTAATATAGGAAATATATGTAAAGGGAATAGAATATGAAGAGGGAGAAAATCTGTTGAAAAAGATATTTATGTATATATGTGTACTGGTAAAAATAGATACATATAGAGTTAATATATACATGATATTAGAAAATCTCCATAACCCCATCGTTTGTTTTAAAAAATTTAAAAGGGAGATTTGATCACATAACGATCTTAAAATATATTATTACAACTTAATTAAAACTATCAAACTGAAAATATATTATTTGTTATACATCTAATATATGGAAAAATATTATATGAATATTAAAACAAATATATTTAATTTAGCAAACAAATATTTAAAATACACTATATGAATTATTAAAATAGAATATTAATAGATTAGCAACAAGTATCAAATATTAATATTATATATTTAACAAACTTGGGTAAACCATACGTATTACAAACTTAAAGTAACTATAATCAATTCTATATCAACTAAAAGAAAATAATAAGATCCAAATTAATAATAATAATAATAATAATAATAATAATAATAATAATAATAATACAAAATCAATACATCTCCAAAAGAAAAACGAACGCACGATCAGGTTAGGGTGTTACCATATCAGTTTGAGACGGCTCAAGTATGCTTGAGCCGGCTCACAAAACTTGAGACCGTCAATCAGAACTGAGTCGGCTCACCTCACGCTAAGAAAGTGGGTTTCCCTAAAAGTTCTTGGTATTTTAGTGATTCCTTAGCTCCGGCTCTCCGAGACTCAAGAGATAAGATACCATATAAACTTACCAATTATTCTTATTAATTGAAAATACCAGTCTTAGAAATCCTAAGGGATTTATATGAAAATATAGAAATTAAAGTCTCGATGGGATTTTGGTAAAAATATACTGTTTAAAATATCGATAGTGTTTTGATAAAATCCTAACATTTAGAAGTTGAGGGTGTTTTAATAAAAACTTAACCTTTTGAAGTTAAAGGTATTTTAGTGAAAAATTAATTATGGTAAAAATAGTGGTGTTTGTTTGAAAATCTAATCTTGGATTAATTGTTGATATTTTATTTTAAAATGTAATTTGGAAATGTTGTGGGATTTTATAAAAAAATTCATTTTTTAAAAGATACGGGGTTTTAATGTAAAACTAATTCAAAGGAAACTCGATGGTATTTTTGTGCAAGGCTACCGTTTCAAAATTGCTATAGAATTTTAGTGGATTAGGATTCGAACAAGAGTGTGGGGTAGGTCGTTACCCCGTGCGATATCTACAACTAGAGTTTAACAAATAAAAGTTTGTAGATTTAAGTGTTAAACGTTATCTTAACAATTCACATATAAAAACTTGGGTAACGTTTTAAGTTCTAAACGTTATCCTAATATCTAGCATTGTCATTCATCTAGTTCCACCACATGAAAGCGTTATCATTATCAAGGAAAACAATATGTGATCATAATTTTAAAACAAAGCAACTAATATGTTAAATATTTCATATAAACTAAATTATTTGCATAGAAAAAATGTATATTTTGGGGATTATAACGATATAAGACGGTGTTTTAGTGGAGTCATAACAAGAGGCAAAAAGAGCAAGACGGAGGGAAGAGTAGGAAGGGATTTACGGGTTTCACTCATATGAATACATGCAAGAGATGAAGGAGAAGAAAGCTCGATTTGAAAAATCGAGACCGCTAACATGAAGAAGATGGCGAGCTTAATCTTCCAACATTCCCTTAGCGATTTATGGAGCAACGAAGGAGGAGGAAAAGCTTGGGAAGAATTATCAAAGTATTTTGAAGGAATTTTCAGTATAAATTCAGAGGGGGATTGTTCCCCTCCGAATGACGCAGCGGAGACGCGGTGGACTTCTTACCTGAAATTCGGGGCAGATGCTATATGGTTTTATCCGTCCACCTCTCCGAAGATGCCAAGTTGATTTATGGCACCGTGTATCGGAGGTTTAGACGGATGCGGCCGATGTAGCAGACTTCGTCAGATTCTCCCTCGCTTAAGGGGTTTTTGATTGTGGGGACGCTCTTCCCTACAGGCGCAAGCCCCTGCAGTTAATTACGCAACCGTATCACGGTAGCCACTTTCTCCTTCTCCAGGATTTCACTTCGTATCGTGTGTGTTTGTTTTGTTTGTGGTTGCCCGTGGATTGTATACGGAGACTAAGTGTTGCCGTCGTCCGTAGGACGTGGATTAGTCCAAATCCGTGTTTACTTAGATTTGGGTTTGGCGTTTTAGCTTAAGGATACGTTAGTCGAATTGAGGCTAAGATCAACTTAAACTTTTGTTAAGGATACGTTAGCCTAATCTCCAGGCTAAGATCAACTTAATGGGATCGTTTGGATCCGACAAGAGAGCAATTGGCTCTATTGTTTAGTTTAATGACGTTGCTGTCGAGTTCCAGTTTAGGGACATGGTGGTCCATGTTCCAATTTAGGGATGTAGGGGTCCATCATTCCCATTTGGGGACGAGCAATAGTTTAAGGACATTTCGGTCCAACATTCCCATTTTGGGACGAATATTAGTTTAAGGACGTTTCGGTCCACGAGTTTAGGGACCCCGCAGTCCGTATCGATGTGTGGTTGTCGGGACCCGTCACCTCTCTGACGTCGTTGAAGGATTACAACGATAGGAGTCAGAAGAGTTCAGAGATGTACCCTTAAACCGGATGTAAATTGATTTAGGAGAGCAATCTTGCTCAGTCAATTTAATTTGAGGACTTACGGCCATGATTGGGCTAAGTCCAGTTGAGAATATTCAACGTTTTTATCTTTGGCCTATTAGGCCTGTGTTAGAGCTTTGCCCCTGTTTAATAATGCACTACATTTTATTTTGGCCTGCTAGGCCTTTCTAATTTGGGCTCTGTCCCTTTCAAATGATGCACAGCATCTGTTTTGGGCACTGCCCTTTTTTTAAAATAATGCATTGCCTTTTATTAGGCCTGTTAGGCCCTTTTTAATTGGGCTTGGCTCTTCTGTAAATAATGCAGTGCATTAATTACTGACATTGGCTTGTCAGGCGCTTTGCGCCAATTATTGAGCGCAAGCGCATGTGGAGGTGACACGTATCACGCTCTGGTGAGCGCAAGCGCAATGCGCTGCGCTGTTGCGCTGCTGACACGTGGCACGCTCTGGTGAGTTGCGCCAACCTCAGAGAGCAATGCTCTATCTTAAAAGCGCATAGCGCAAGTTGTTATGGTGCTAACACGTGGTGCTCTCTGGTGGCTTGCGCTAACCCAGGAGTGCAACAGTGCAGATTTACAAGTGCAAGGCACTGTTCAATAACTTGATCCAATTTTGGATTTAAGAAAAGAATGTTTAAGATTCCGGAACCAATAATTCATAAAAAAGTGCAAGGCACTGTTATTATTTTATATATATATTTTTTTTATTGAAGATCATTGATCTTGTTCCTAGATCAATGATCTATTCAGAAGAAATTCTTCTTTTATAAAGGTTTTTACCTTCTCTTTTCTTTTTCTTGAGTTCTTCTAAAAGTTCTTCAGAGCTCTCTCTGTTTTGTTGTTTTTGATAATGATCTCGATGTTGATCCTCTTTGAATTAGGGTCTAAGGGCCTTTAAATAGTGCCCATAAATTTGTTAAATTTGTTAAAGAGATCCTTCTATAAGTGATTTGGGAAATTTTCCCCACCGTTGGATCTTTGATCCAAGGGCTTCTGTTTTACAGAAGACAATCTTCTTGTTTTTAACAAGATTGAGAAAGATCTTTCAGAATTTTAATTCTGTTTGGCGCAAGCGCACCTGCTCTTGACATGTGTCGTGCAGCGCACAGCGCAGCGTAACTGCGTTTGCGCAACTGCGCTGACACATGTCGCGCAGCGCACAGCGCAGCGCAACTGCGCTGACACGTGTCGCACAGCGCAGTGCTTGCGCAACTGAAGCGTTGCTTCCTTTAATTTTGTTTTAAATAGAGCCTTACTCTGATTAGGCGCGCTGCCTCGGACGCCACGCTCTCTGCGCTGGCGTGCTTGATTTTGACACGTGGTGTCCTGCGCGCAGCGCAGAGAATCTGAAGCGTTGCTTCATTTATTAAAATTTAAATTTTCGAAGTAGAGCTTTGCTCTGATTGGAGGGAATTGGAAGCGTTGCTTCATCTCCCACCTTAGAATTTTGAACAGAGCTTTGCTCTGATTGGGGTAAACAAATGCCCCCCCCACCGTTGCGCTTACGTGGCCCCAAACGCGAGCGCAACGGTGGCAGAATTCCAATCGTTGCGGCAACTTTTGGAAGTTGAAAGGGCATTTGATGCCTATAAATAGGACCTTTGGTCCTCCACAGATGATCATCATCTCTAAAAATTTTACTTTCAGAATCTCAGAGCCCTGCTCTTTTGTTTAAACACTTTTAAAAGTTCAAACTTTAGAGAATAATAGGTAAAAAATTAATTTGGATTAAATTAAATCAATTTTAAGAGCCTTGCTCTCAATAGATCCCTGATCTAAAGAAGACCCATTTTGGGTTTCACTTAGCAGAGCTTTGCTCTAAAGGGGTCTAAAGAGGACTAAGGAGAACCCTATTAGGGTTCCATTAATAAAGCTCTGCTCTCTAAAAGATTTTCCTTGCATTTTCTTAATTCATTAATGGAGCTTTGCTCCTTCCAAATCATATAGAAGAACTCTTAAGAATTCTTCATAGATCTTGGAAATTAAAGATGGCATTTGGTACTATTATTATTATTATATCATCTTTTCAGAGCAAAGCTCTCAATGTTCTTAGGGGATTTTCCTCAAATTCTTCTCATAACTGATTTTGACAGGTGTCACTCCTGTCTGCAGAGCATTGCTCTCGAGAAGTTTTAACTCCCTATGCTTTTTCCTCATTGCTAATCTTCCAATGATGTTTCCTTCAGGCATTATGGCGGTGCGTCTATACAGTCTGCACGAATTCATTACCTACAGGGATATCCGTGCACAGGGCCGTCAACAAAACCAAGAGTTTACAGACACCCAATGTGCGGAGGTCATGGGTCGTCTGAACGCACGCGTTGGTTGGCTGCTCCCTCGCCGTTCTGCTCTCTTGAAAGTCGTGTTGGGAGCAATCTGGAGAGCACTCCCGGGGTTCCACGAGGCCCTACCGCTCAATGCGCTGGATGATGCCGAAAACAAGATGCATTCAGTGTACCTGTCGGTGCTGATCTCGAAAAAACGACGGGATAGCCTCATCAACATCCTGCATCAAATTTTCCAGCAGACGATGATAATCGCTGCTTATCGAAGGCTGGGGGGCCTCGCCGAAAATCTTGACACACAGGAGCGCGAGAGATTGCACACGAGAATAATCAGAAAGTCCAGAAGAACTCTGGATGGCCTTACTTTTGAATTCCTCAATCCGTGCCCTGGATCTGAGGTTATTCCATTGTAATAATGTTTCTCGTTTATTGCTTTTATGATTGTAAGGATTTCTGGAAATATGAATGGAAAATTTTTATTCTAGCTTGTCTTATTTCTCGTTCTGAGTCTTTTGCTTATGCATGAATGAGTGTGTCTCGAATGCTTGATCAAATGTAAATCGGATGTTCTTTTCTGTCACTTTCTTCTTTCTTTTATTGTCAGCATGCTGTCTTGATAAACATGGTTGATAGATAATAGAGTAAGTATCTTGGTTTCTTCGAGAGATAGCGATGGCTTAGGCCGCAGGTTCAGATCTGCCGCCTAAGACTTTTCAACTCTATGAGCCGTGAGGGTCTCACAGAGACTTTTCTCCCTACGGATCGAAAGGATCTCGTAGGTGGATTTTTTCCTTAGGAATCGTGAGGATTCCTAAGTGCGTTTTCTCTTATAAGTCGTAAGGATCCTATAAGAGAATTTTCCCTCTTACGAGTCGAGAGGACCCATAAGCGGTTGTTTCCCTCCTTGTCGAGATTCAACTTTGGAGAGTGGGACCCGTGAATAGTATACAAGAGACCGTTTTAGGCTGACTTGCAGGGTCCCAGTACTTAGGAAACAAGTTTTTTAATTCCTGCTGCCTAAGGCTTCATCTTGTAAGTCGAGACGAATCGGGAAGTCCTCACGAAGACACTAATTTCCTCACGAGTCGAGACGAATTGTGCAGCTCTCGTCAAGGACACTAATTTCCCTGAGTTGAAGTATTTTGCCGAGGACGCTGGTTTTCTCGAAGTTGAAACAAATCGGAGTACCCCTGCGGAGACACTGGTTTCTCTACGAGCCGACGCGAATCAGGATGTTCTCGTCAAGGACACTGGTTTTCCTGAGTCGAAGGATTTGGCAGAAGACACTGGTTTCTTCGGGGTTGAAATGAATCGGAGTATTCCTGCGGAGACACTGGTTTCTCTGCGGGCCGACGCAAATCAGGATGCTCTCATCAAGGACGCTAGTTTCTCTGAATTGAGGTATTTTCCAGGGACACTGGTTTCCCTGGGGTTGAAACGAATCGATGTATTCCTGCAAAGACGCTAGTTTCTCTGCGGGTCGACGCGAATCAGGATGTTCTCGTCAAGGGCACTGGTTTCCCTGAGTCGAAGGATTTGGCTGAAGACACTGGTTTCTTCGGGGTTGAAACGAATCGGAGTATTCCTACGGAGACACTGGATTCTCTGCAGGCCGACGCGAATCAGGAGGCTCTCATCAAGGACGCTAGTTTCCCTGAATTGAGGTATTTTCCAAGGACACTGGTTTCCCTGGGGTTGAAACGAATCGATGTATTCCTGCAAAGACGCTAGTTTCTCTGCGGGTCGACGCGAATCAAGATGTTCTCGTCAAGGACACTGGTTTCCCTGAGTCAAATAATTTGGCCGAAGACACTGGTTTCTTCAGGGTTGAAACGAATCGGAGTATTCCTGCGGAGACGCTAGTTTCTCTGCGGGCCGACGCGAATCAGGAGGCTCTCATCAAGGACGCTAGTTTCCCTGAATCGAGGTATTTGCCAAGGACACTGGTTTCCCTGGGGTTGAAACGAATCGATGTATTCCTGCAAAGAAGCTAGTTTCTCTGCGGGTCGACACGAATCAGGATGTTCTCGTCAAGGACACTGGTTTCCCTGAGTCGAAGGATTTGGCCGAAGACACTGGTTTCTTCGGGGTTGAAACGAATCGGAGTATTCCTGCGGAGACGCTAGTTTCTCTGCGGGCCGACGCGAATCAGGAGGCTCTCATCAAGGACGCTAGTTTCCCTGAATCGAGGTATTTGTTAAGGACATTGGTTTCCCTGGGGTTGAAACGAATCGATGTATTTCTGCAAAGACGCTAGTTTCTCTGCGGGCCGACGCGAATCAGGAGGCTCTCATCAAGGACGCTAGTTTTCCTGAGTCGAGGTAGTTGCCAAGGACACTGGTTTCCCTGGGGTTTGCACTGATCTGTGGTGGTCTTTCGGGTTCCATATGAGTTACCGTCAAAACCGTGAAGCTAGGAATTTGATCTTCGCTTCGTTTGCTTGCACTGCGTCTGTTGCATCAAGACGAATGTCGAGGTTGTCTCTAGGCTATTGGTGAACCGTCGAGATTTGGCTTTGCTTTCTTGCGGAGCCTGTTGGGAAGGTGTGGTGCCCTCTTTGTTTGTGCCCTTGGATTGTATACAGGGATCGATGTGATCTCAACTGTAGGGCAAAAGTTTCATTCATTTTTATTGTTTTATTTCCACGATACTCTATCATTTCAGCTTTTGATCGCGAAAGTCGTAACTGCCCAATCAGTTCGGCTATTTTTCGCGGTGCCCAATCATTTCGGCTGTTTATTTTATTTTTACCCGCTGCTTTTTATTGCTAGTCGCCCAATCATTTCGGCTATTTTGTGTGCATACGTTTTTACTTGCTGCTTTTTATTGCAAGTTGCCCCATCATTTCGGCTATCTTGTATGCATACGTTTTTACTTGCTGCTTTTTGTTGCAAGTTGCCCTATCATTTCAATTATCTTGTATGGATGTGCGGCCTACTGGCTTTTCGCCGTAAACCTGAAATTAGACACCGATTTCGGCATCAGCACCGCTACAACTAGGATATTGCCAGGAGCGAATCATCATTTGCCTCTGTCGATGTCGAACAAAGGTGGCTTAGCGAACAAGGTTAAGGTCCTATCGATTAAGGCTTTTGACTTTATGAGCCGTAAGGGTCCCACAAAGGTATTTCTCCTTACAAGTCGTGAGGATCTTGTAGGTGTATTTTCTCCTTAGGAATCGTGAGGATTCCTAAGTGTATGTTCCTCTGTAAGTCGTAAGGATCCTACAAGAGGGTTTTCTCCTTGTAAGTCAAGATGACCTACAAGGGCCGTTCATCAGATGAACATATCCCTAGTCACGGGTGGGACTTCGTTAGGGAAATGTTTATTCGCGCCCGTGGATTGTATACAAGGGTCAGTATTGAACCACTTGTAGGGCAAAATCGAAGGTTGTGGGGGTTGCTTAAGCACAGGTTTAGGTCTCTATAACTTAAGACTTTCAAATCTTATGAGCCGTGAGGGTCCCATAAGAGAGTTCTCCTTACGAGTCGTGAGAATCTCGCAAGTGTATTTTCTCCTTAGGAATCGTGGGGATCCCTAAGTGTGTTGCTCCCTTGTGAGTCGTAAGGATCTCATGCGGATGGTTTCTCCTTACAAGGTCGAGAGGACCCTGTAAGTGTCCTTTAACGAGGTTGCACCCTTTTGGGTTTTCACAAACACTCGCCGGTAGTCCTGCTGTTTTTACTCATGGAGCCCTTTCGGGTTTTCATCCGTGCCCATTTTGCTTATGGACATACCATTTTTTTTTATTATTCTTTTTATTCTCTCTCTCTCTCTTTTTTACGAGGTCACGCCCTTTCGGGTTTTCACGAACACTCGCTGGTAGCCCTGCTGTTTTTACTCACGGAGCCCTTTCGGGTTTTCATCCGTGCCCATTTTGCTTATGGACATACCGTTTATTATATTTTTTTTTATACATTATTTTTTATACATTTTTTTTATATATTTTTTATTCATCTCGTCAGCCTAAGGATGCTGCGGTAGTAGTTTAAAGACGTTTCGGTCCTTCGTTAGTTTAAGCACGTTTCGGTCTGTCATTAGTTTAAGGACATTTCGGTCCGTCATTAGTTTAAGGACGTCTCGGTCCGTCCAGGAGAAGGCTGGCTACTGCTTATAAAGTTTGAGCTTAGGAAGATAGCGAGCGGACATAGTCATCGTCATCTATCATTAACCTAGGCAGTAACTCGCTAAGCGTAGTATTTCTTTAGGAATCGACCATTTATTGGCCTGAAAGGCCTTTCACCATGCATATCCATGAGTAGATAGGCTCCACCCTGGTAGACCTTGTCTATGACGTACAGGCCTTCATAGTTTGGCTCGAATTTTCCCCGCTTGGCGCAATTGGGGATCATAGGTCTTTTGACCACTACCACGAGTTCGCCTTGGCGGAATGTCCTCGGCCTGGTCAATCTTTCATATGAGCGCATCATCTTTGCTTTATAAGCCTCCAGATTTTGTTGCGCTATGAGCCGGGTTTCATCAAGGGCATCAAGCTCCTCAAGCCGAAGGTGAGCATTTTCTTCGTCAGTCAGCTCGTAGTGGACTGCCATTCGTAGAGAAGGCAGCTCTATCTCGAGGGGGAGTACTGCTTCTGTACCGAATACCAACGCGTACGGCGTTATGTCCATGGCTGTCTTGAACGTAGTTCGATACGCCCAAAGAGCCTCTTGCAGCCTCTCATGCCAGTCCTTTTTGTTTCGGGACACCGTCTTCTTCACGATCTTTGTCAAGGTTTTGTTGAAAGCCTCAGCTAGACCGTTAGCTCGCGGATTATAAACTGAGGAATATCTCCAGTCTATGTTGTGTTGTTGCGCGAAGCGACTAATCTTGTGGCTTCTGTAGGCTGGCCCGTTATCGGAGATGATCCGTTGCGGAGTTCCAAACCGATATATGATGTGCATCTTGAAGAAATGGAGGATATTCTCCGTCTTCACTTCTCTCAACGGTACTGCTTCTGCCCATTTGGAGAAGTAGTCAGTCGTCGCCAGGATGAAACGATGTCCCCTGGACGATGCCGGTTCGATGGGGCCGACTATGTCAGTTCCCCACATTTCGAATGGCCAGCTAGCCACCGTTGGATGGAGTGGATTTGGGTGTTGATGGATGAAGTCCCCATGAATTTGGTATGAGTGACATTGCTTCGCATACTCGAGGCAGTCCTGAATCATCGTGGGCCAGTAGTAGCCCATCCGTTTGATCTTCAACTTCATCTTTGGGCCTGCTTGGTGAGAACCGGAGAGTCCGTCGTGAACTTCCTGAATGACTCTTTTTGCCTCTTCAGGTCCCAGACATCTCAACCACAGAGAATCAAGCGACCTCTTGTACAGAGCATCATTGACGAAGGCGAAAGACCGAGTTCGTTTCATAAGCTGATGTCTTGAGGACGCATCTTCGAGCGTTCGATGGTATTTGAAGTAGTCTACAAAGACTTCCCTCCAATCCTTGGCCTTTTCCCGGTCTTTTATTTGCATAGCCATTTGCTCAGTCGCTTCCTTCTCTTCGGGTGATTCCGGAGATATTTCCGCTGGGGTGAGCACCCGACGGCTTTGTACCACAATTCTGACGTCATCGAGGTTCTCGTCAGCCAATTCTTTAGCGAGCTTGGTCAACGTGTCCGCTTTGTTGTTTTCCACGCGCGGTTTGTTTTCCAAAGTGTAGGAAGGGATTTGGATCAACAGTCGTTGCACCTTTTCGCCGTACTTCACCAGCTCTGGTTTGCACATTTGGTAATCGCCGTTTACTTGACTAACGACCAGCTGGGAGTCTCCGTATATGAGGAGGTTTTCAATTCCCATGTCGATGGCGATCTCAAGGCCTGCTATCAAAGCTTCGTATTCGGCCTCATTGTTCGTCCTCGGCTCTGTTAAGGAGAAGGCGAAGCGCATTATCCCTCCTTGTGGAGTTACAAAGATGAGTCCTACCCCCGATTTGATTATAGGGGTACTTTGTTTGTGCTTCTTCATGGAAGATGCTCCATCGAAATAAAGCTCCCATCGGGTATCACCACCGTCGATCGCATCAAACGCATGTTCATCTGGAAGATCGCAATTCAGAGGAGAATCGGCAGGTATCGGATGTTCAGCGAGAAAGTCGGCGATGGCCTGGCCTTTCACTGCCTTAAAAGGTTGATACGTTATCGAGAACTCCATCAAGAGCAGGGCCCATTTAGCGAGTCGACCTGTCAATATGGCCTTCGACATCAAATATTTAAGAGGGTCCACCTTCGAAATGAGAAGGACTTCATGCGCCAACGCATAGTGCCTGAGCTTTGTTATCGCGAAGATCAACACCAGGCAGTGTTTTTCAATATGGGAATAGTTGCTTTCTGCCCCTAGTAGAACTCGACTCAAATAATAGAGTACTCTTTCTTTCCCTTGATCATTCTCTTGCGCCCATAATGCGCCTAAGGAACCTTCAAGGGTGGTTGTATAAAGAATGAGGGGCTTTCCCTTGACCGGAGCAGCCAATACTGGCGGGTTCTGCGGGTATTGCTTGATCTCGTCTAGCGCACTTTGGCATTTTTGGTCCCAGACGAACGGGGTTCCTTTCTTCATCAGGTGGCTGTAAGGTCGGCACTTGCCTGAAAGGTTGGCTATAAATCGACGTATATACGCGAGCTTCCCTTGGAGAGACAGCAGCTGTTTGAGAGTTCTTGGCGGAGGCATTTCCATGATCGCCTTGATCTTTGACGGATCTAATTCGATACCTCGGTGTCGGACGATGAATCCTAGGAATTTGCCCGAGGAAACTCCGAATGCACACTTGAGAGGGTTCATCTTCAAGTTGTATTGTCGAAGGCGTTGAAATACGGTCTTCAGATGCTCGAGATGTTCCTCGTATGATTTGCTTTTAACCACGAGATCGTCGATATAGCATTCGACGATTTTATGTATGAGGTCATCGAAGATCTTCGTCATGGCCCTCTGATAGGTGGCACCGGCGTTCTTTAGACCGAAGGGCATCACCTTGTAGCAGAATATACCTAGCGGAGTCCTGAAGGCGGTGTGCTTCTGGTCTTCGGGATGCATCTTTATCTGATTATACCCTGATGAGCCGTCCATGAAGGAGAAAACCTCATGAGTGGACGTATTGTCTATCATCAGTTCGGTGATTGGCACTGGGAAATCGTCCTTCGGGCAAGCTTTATTGAGATCCCGGAAATCCACGCATATGCGCACTGTCCCATTTTTCTTCATCACCGGGACGATGTTGGCGATCCACTCGGGATACTGAACCTCCTGGATGACGCCAGAGTCGATCAGTTTCTTGACCTCGCATTGATACTCATCTCAAGCTCGAGCCGCATTCTTCTTGGCGCCTGTTTGATTGGTTTAACGTCCGGGGATATCGCCAATTTATGCACAGCGATTTCTGGATTTAGTCCTGGCATTTCGGAATAGTTCCATGCGAAGCAATCTCTATGCTGCATAAGCAGGTCTTTCAATGAAGCCACCCTCTCTTCAGACAGCAGCACACTAATGAATGTCGGCCGCGGGTCGTTCGACGTCCCTAACTCAATTTTCTTGAGGTTATCTGCAGTGGTATATATTCCATCTTCCAGCTCTTTCGGTGCTGGTGGAAATTCTGAGATCATCTCATCGTTGCTGTTTTCGAAGCACCAGGGAAGGTCATCCATGTTCTCGGGCTCTTCTTTTGATATTGTTATCATGTGACAAGTATGAATTCGCTTCCAAGCCCAATGTGGAACTGGTCCTGCTCTCGTGGCTTTGGGTTCGTGCTTCTGTGGCGGCGTTACCCTCCAGTTGTCAGACAGAGCGAACTTGCCAAGCTGATACTGATCTTCGACCCAATTCTTGAAGGTGAAGCAGTCTTCGAGAGGATGCCCTATTACTCGGTGATAAGAGCAATAGTTTGGGTGAGAAACTTCGCCTGCTTGTTCGGGGTGCTTGGACTCCGGCAGTGTAAGCATCTGATGTTTTAGAGCGAGGTCAAGTATTCTCTTCGTCTTATCTTGAGGGAAAGAGTATGCTCGACCCATTTTCTTCATGAGGGATAGATCTGGACCGATCAATTCCCGCTTGCGTGGTTTCTTAGTCTCGCTTTGTTTCTTTTGAGCGCCTTTTTCGCCTCTCAACTTATTTCTGCCTCTGCGTCGAACCTTTTTTATAACCGGTTGACAGGGAGCGGCATTTTCATCCTTCACAACTTGTTGGAGGAGGCGTTGCATCTTGGCTTTCTCGTAGATGGCCATTTCGCGGTTATGATCGTCTCGGACTTTTTGACTAGCTTCCCTTATAAGCTTGTCCATTTGCTCTTCGAACGACGGACTGGGCACTTTTGCATCAGGAACTTTTACTGGTTCAGGATTAGCGTCCTCTCACTGAGCATCCGCCTCTTCATCAAAGTCATGTACGACGTAGCAGTCACGGAGCAGCTCTCGTTTCTTGGACCGAATGTATCTAAGCCTGATTGTTTCCATTCTCCCATTAGGCAACTTGTGCTGAGTTCCGGGAACGTTCCAGACCTTATCATAGAATTTGGCTTTTCGAGCGGTCTGTTTAAAGGATATCCTTTGGCGCTTTAGCAGCCTCTTCAAGCCTTCTGTATAATATCTAGGGAGATGGATGGGCTGAAGTCTGTCAAGCGTAGGATCCATACTGTGCCAGATTTCTTTCTCCACTTTGGTTTCCTCAGAGCGGTAGAATAGAATTGCCTTTTCACCTTCTCTCCTGGGAGGGATATAGAACGTTCGCAGCTCCCCTACGCTGTAGATACCAAGTGCATCCAGTTCTTTATGGTGTTTAAGTGGAACCATGGCGACTTGTAGACTTTGCTCTTCGTCAGCGAACGTTTGTATTGAAGGTCGAGCAGAGAATACAGCATGGACCTCATCTTCCGAGTCGCTACCGAAGATCAACGTAGGAGCAGATGGTCCTGGCTTGTTGTATTGGGGCAGACCCGAATAAACTATCTCCTCTTCCTCCTCGGTATCACTGCCGAAGACAGGGATGGTGACATTAGCTTTGTTCTCCGGCTTGTGACACCTCTTCGTGTCTTCGAAATCCGGTAAAAAGTATTTGGCATCTTCATATTTGCGGACTTCGTTCACAGAGAACGACAGTTCTCCCGTCACGGTATACTCGAGACCATCCTTAAAATATTTCATACACTGATGCTGTGTAGAAGGGATGATATTATACTCGTGTAACCATGGTCGGCCGAGCAGAGCATTGTAGCATGTCTTGGCGTCTATGACGTGGAACTTAATGTCCGTGACGAGTAGCCCAAAGCGTAGCGTCAGTATCATAGACCTAAGAGTTCTTGATGATTGGGAGTCGAACCTGGAGATGGTGATCTTGTCCCGAGCAAGGTGCTGGACGCTCATGCAGATTTCTTTTAACACTCGCACATTGAGGAGATTAACGGAGGATCCATTGTCGACCAGGATTTTGCCTATCTTTATATCGTGGCAGTATCCTGAGACATAGAGGGGGCGATTGTATTCGCACGTCCCAAGGAGAAGGTCTTCATTGCCAAAAATGACATCGGCTGTGTGCACTTCATCCAATTCATCCTTCATCTTTTCTTCGGCCAGAAAAGCTTGGAATTGTTCCGGCTCCTGTAGTGCCTTGATTAACGAATCTCTCGCCTCTTTTGATAGTAAAAGGGCGTCAAGAATGCTGAGCTGCGAGGGTAGCTTCCTCAGATGCGCTAAGACGTTGTAATCCACCTTATTTTTCTTTGGCGGCTCCTTGGCAGTTAGCTCTTCCACAACTTGGTCATCCAGGGCGATATCCTCAGAGACCTTTTCTTTCCCTTTATCTTTTTTGTTTGAGGGTCCGAGATTCTTTTCGGGCAGCGTCCGATTACGCAGCCGGATATTTTCACAGACCTTCTGCTCTTCTCCTTTTCCCGAGGTGGACTCTTTAAAGAGGGGGCTAAGAGCCATTTCCTCGTCAGAATCGCTCCCGAATGTGAGCACTTGCGATCCCCCGGCGTTAACCATGCGACAATTACCGGTAGTTCTGTTAAGCCCCTCGGTCGTACTTTTCCGCTCCCGACGAATTTTGCGCTTCTCCCGCTTAAAATGTTGTCGGTGAGCAACATATCCTTGCCACCATCTATTGAAAGCTTTGCACTCTTCAGTAGGGTGCGAAATCTTCCGATGATACAAGCAGTAGGAGGGGTGCATTTCCACTTCACCAGTAATGTTTCCTTCAGAGGATGGTAGCTTGATACCCATTGATATGGCCTTAGCAAATCTTTTCCTCGTCTTGAATTTGCTTTTATCCGCAGTGGATGTATTTTGCTCCAGCGGGAGTGTCTCGGCTCTTTCATCAAGTCGCTGGCACTTGGCCCTTTCAAATATAGTCGTCTCGCGTTCCCGATCAGCTTTACTTTTTAACAGGGCTTCGTTGAGGAATGCGTCAATTGTTTCATCCGATAGTCCCAGAACTTCCGGTTCAAGATCTGCCCCCATCTTTTCAGTGCAAGGAGTTTCCTCATCGTCTGTAAACGAATGGGAGATCATATGGCAGCTCGCCACGTATTCCTCGGATTCATCCGACGAGCTTTCCCCCTCATCTTCTTCTTGAAAGACGTGGTTGAGAAACTCTTGGAGTGTGATGGGAGTTCATGCTTTCTGGTTGTACTCCTATAGTGCGTCAATCTGCTTTTGTAAGTCCGTACGCTTGTCGCCAGGCCTCACGGGCTTCTTGGATTTCTTCTTTTTCTTCTCTGAAGATTTTGACGGCGGGCTGAGAGTGCTTGGGCCACCATTATCGCTCTTTAGAGTTGGGCGCGGCTTCAACATCCCTTCAATGATCTGAGGTTCCAACGGGTTCTTCCACCTAATCGCTGGGCATGTTTGAAGATCGTTCAACATCCTCTTTGTTTTGGCTGATAGTACAACCTCCCATGGGGATTCTTCAACGAGAGAGCACGTTGCCCCCGGCGTATTCATCCTTTTAGAGGTGTGAGGTTGCGGCGGATTCACTTTCCATCTGTCGAACAACGCGAACTTGCCCTGTTGGTACTGGTCTTCAATCTAATTTTTGAAGACATAGAAATCTTCGATCGGATGACCCAGTACTCGGTGATAGGGACAGTAGTTGGGCTCATTGACATCATTTGGCTGCGACGGACATCTTGGATCCGGCAGGTTTATGAGTCGGTTGCGCAACGCCAGCTCGAATAATCTTCTCGTTTTATCTCGGGAAAACGAGTAAGGACGTCCTAACCTCTCCTCAAGGGGTACGTGCGGACGCATATTATTTTGACGGACAGCCGGTTTTAAGTTGCCCGGCTGTTGTTGAGCATTAGCGACAACAATTGCTTTTCCCTTCCCCTTCTCATTTCGAGAGTCCGGCTTTGGAGGGGGAGGTCTATGGCCCATATGGTCCATTTGAGCTAGCTTGTCGATCAGGGCTTGGAAGGTAGTCGGCTTGAAGAACATCATAAATTGGGATTTGGTCGCCTGCGGATCGAGGGTTCCCACAAACATACCCATTGCTGGATCTTCTTCAATGCGTTGCTCGCATTTTGACCATAAGTTCCGCCACCGTATAGCATATTGGACCCATGTCTCGCCTGACTTCACCCTGGCATTAATCAATGCCGTCATCGGGGTGCGTTCGATGGCGCTTGCGAAACGTTGGGTAAACAGCAGTTCCATCTCCGCAAATGTCTTGATAGAGTCGTTTGGGAGCTCAGAGTACTACTCGAACGCTGTATCTGACAAGCTGCCGACGAACTGGCGAAGCAACAATTTATCATCACCGCCGGTGTTGCCGCAAAGCGCCCTAAACTGAGCAACATGCTGGTGGGGATTGCCCGTCCCCTTATAGACATGGAATTTGGGTATTGTATAGCCCGGCGGGTACTTTATCTGATCGTACCAGCTCGAATATGGTCGTCCTGTTTTTACGACCTGACCGGCTGCCTCAGTCGCATGATGATTTCGTATTTTTTGGGCTATATACTCATCCAAGTCAGCTTTGGAGATTGTCTCCTCCTTGGCTGTTGACAGAGCCGGTGGAGGATTTGACGTTTCTCCCCTGAATTCTCCGGATTACCCAAAAGAGGAGGATCTCTGAAGTTGGTCACATTGATTCGGTGATCGTCTTCAAGGACGATCGGGGGATTTTCAGCTGGAGGATCTTGTTGGATCATCATTCCCACCATGTCCTGGAACAGGAGGGCCATTCGTTTTATGTTGGCTGCTTGTTCAGCAGCCTCTTTATCCTTCTTCTCCAATATTCGACGAAGGAATTCAGCGTCAGTTTCTTGCTCCTGGCGTTCATCCGAGGACGTGATTGTAAAGAATTCTTGTTTGTGTAATTGGAAAATTGTAAAGAAATCACAACCAAAAATTATTTGACCGCAATCAACTACGGTGTCGGATGTAGATTGTAAGTGAGTGCGGATCGTCCACAGGGATTGTACGATTCGTTTCTATGTTTAATTTGTTTGAATCGAAAAGTTAATTGAAAAGAAAAGAAAAGAAAACATGATTCAAGAATTTATCAATTGATTCAGGTGTCACGATGTTTAATCAAGAATCAAGAAACTGATAAACAATCAAGAATTGGGTTTCAATAATATTTCCAACCAAAATGTCAAGAATCTAAATGAGGCTCGTAGGAATCGATCAGATCTATAGACGTGATGTAATCTAAAGATAACGTGTTCTTGTCCTTCGAAGGATTGATACTAGATCGATGATGATCGACTAGAGTTAGGGCTTTCTTGATGAAACTAGGGTTTCATCTTTTAACCCTTGTTCTTTCGTCGATATCATTCACACTCTAGCCTCTAGCAATTTTCAAGAAACGATCGTAACTTCCCAATTTCGAGCGATATCAATCAAGAAAGCATCGCAACGAAATGGGTCGTCGATTCTTGAACTTGCTAGGGTTTACAAAACTCGTAGGAATCAAGAATCGTTTTCAGATATATTACAACATCATTCTATTGATCGTCTCGACTCCACGACGAGCGGAGTATTACTCAAACATCACAACAAGAATTATAACTAGAATTTTAGATTGATTCATGATGCAAGAATTTAAAGAAAACAAGATAAAAGAATATCACCTTTTATTTATATCAACACTTTGATTACAATCGCTCAAAAACTACAAGAGGAAGAATCTAAATTGTTGAATTGGCGTCGCTCGGCTCCGTGAGTCGCGGATCGGCTTTGACCACTTGCTCCGTTGAAGATCGGCTCGGCTCATAAAAGATTGCAAGGCTTCTTGCTTGATGGGTACTCGGGATCTTGGCTTTTTGATTGGAATTTAGGGTTAGGGTTTCACACCAGCCTTATCACTAGACTTGTGGAAGAAGATGAAGAAAGAGATAGAATGGCTCTAGTTTGATACTAGATTGGGGATCCCCTTTACCCTAGGTTTAGGCTTCTATTTATAGACTTCCCAAACCCTAGGTCTAGGTTTGAAATTACAATTCCCTCCAAAAGTTTGTTGAGGAGTTTCTAGAAAGAGTTTGTTAGGAGCTAGCTTAGGTTTTAAGCTAGGATTAATTAAGCTTGGAAACCCTAGTTTGCTGATCTGGCAGAAACCCCTGGAGTCTTCTGGAATTTGAGATACATTTCTGAACAGTGGGCCCTGAATGAAGCATTGTGCACCAAAATTGAGGAGGTAAATCCCTGGTTCCACCGCGGATCCGCGGCACAAGCAAGCCATTGCCGCGGATCCGCGGCTCTTTGATGAGCTTGGGCTTTGGGTCTTCTGGTGTGGCCTTGTTCTGTATTTTAGGGCTTCTTCTGATATATTGATTTGTGATTGCTCCTTTGAATTGATACCAGATCTGAAGTTAGTGAGTTGGTGTATCTTTTGAGCAGTGTTGATTTGAGCACGCTTCTAGTTTCCTGCACAGACTTCACAACACGGGTTTCGACATATAGAAATATTGCGATGCCATGCAATGCAGTCAATTTCCCTAGAAATGCCGGTTTTAAGGTCTAATACATGTAATCTGATAATCTATGATAGATTTGCTAATATGTGAAATACGGATACCGAACACTTCTATATGAATGCAAATGATGAGGAAATTGCCGGCTAAAATATACAATATTTTCGACTAATCAAATTCCCCCAAACTTAATTTCGATCGTCTCGAGCGAATGTTTTATTAAAAAGAGAAGGAGAAAATAAAGAAAGAGAAAAAAACTATCTAGCACACTTTCGTAGGCAACACGATTGCACTGAGCACGTGCAACAAGCCTTTAAATCTCTAGGTGTCCCTAGTAGGAGGAGTGTTGTCTCCTGAGGGTTTTCAGCGGATTGCACCCACAAAATCCACTAATAAAAGAAAGATCATGAATATTACATTTAAAGATAAGAATTGTAAAAGAAAAGCCTTGAAAATTAGGGTTTCCAACTAAGCTAGCTTTTCGGTTGTCATGAGCCCTATCTTAATGGTCATGAAAAGATGTTAGAAATCACGTCCTCCCTCAATAAAACCTCGTCTTATTCTTCATTCCTATCTTTCTTCCAAACATCGATCATATCACCCTGCGTGTGTGTAAAGACATCCCTACACCCGGAGAATTCAATTCAAGCTATCATACTCTTGCCCATCAGCCTCAGTACTTTTTAATTAATGAATATTTAGATGAGATTGCTCACACACTTTCATGCGACCGTTAATACTTCTTGAGGTACTAACCGACCGATTACTCCTGTACTTGCTTACTTGGTGTATTTTTCTCGTCTTGCACCACCTCAGGCATAACAGTGACTCCCAGACCAGTTGGCCTTAGGGCACTAGGTGAAGAAGCACCCTCGCTATATATTTTTTATTGCCCTTGGTGATAACAAAACCAGTGTTCATTTTTCTCACCACTTATATTTTCTTTTTTTATTCACTTTTTCTTTTTATTTCCTTCATACATCGGCTTTAAGACAAGAGCATTTCAAGGTATCCTCTACTATCCCAGGCTTCAAGACGTGTGTAAGTGCGAATAGCAAGGTATCAACGTTCAAAATGTTTGGCTTCCAGAATAGAAACTATTTTTCAGACTTAATTTTATCCTCAGATTAGTGACATCATTCATCTTACTAACCCTTAGGACAACAGCTCATAACTACTTATTACTAGTTCGTATCAGAAAACTTCTAATTTTCTTAGTTTTCTCAAATTTTTCTAATCTCATGGATGTAATTTTTCACTATCTAAACTTTTATTATCTTATTTATGTACAAAAAGTGTAAATATTAAAATTATTTTTATACTTGAAAATTTTTAAATTTTTATGGGTTTTGAAAATTTTTCAACTTTTATAGATTTTTAAAGAAATGTTTTGTGCTTATGCAAATGATATGCAAATGATGCGAAAATAAGCACAAACCTCCCCCAAACTTGTTTTCAACAGTGTCCTCACTGTTGCCAAATGCTATACCTACAAAACTGTAAGCCTGGGGGGAATTATTAGTGGGGGCAAAATATATAAGTGAAGAACTTCCCCCAAACTTACTCTTTTCACTCACCTTCATTCAAAAAATGATGCAATGATATACTGGACATGAAGGTGAGACGGAGGAATTTTAATCCAAATAAACTGGCTCTTGTAAGAACAAGAGCTCCTCCGTGGGGTCAGTGGAAAAATACGGCTTTAGTCTATGTCCATTTACTTTGAAAAAGGTGCCGTTTTTAACATTTTCTACTTCTACTGCCCCGTGCGGGTATACAGACCGCACAACAAAAGGTCCCTTCCATCGAGATCGGAGCTTAACCGCGTGAAGGTGTAATCGTGAATCATAAAGAAGGACTTGTTGACCAGGTGAAAATGTTTTCCTCAAAATGTTTTTATCGTGAAAAACCTTAGTCCTATTCTTTGTGATTACAGCGTTATCATAAGCTTCATCGCGGAGTTCGCTTAGCTCATTAAGTTGCAGCTTCCGAAAGTTGCAAGCAAGGTTTAGATCAAAATTTATTTCTTTTATAGCCCACAATGCTTTATGCTCTATCTCGACGGGTAAATGACATGCTTTTCCAAACACTATCCTATATGGAGACATTCCTAGGTCGGTTTTATATGCAGTTCTGAATGCCCAAAGAGCATCCATCAATTTGGTCGACCAGTCTTTTCTATTTTTAGCAACAGTTTTCTCCAGGATAAGTTTGATTTGTCTGTTTGAGATTTCAGCCTGCCCGCTTGTTTGGGGATGATAGAGTGTAGAAAGTCGGTGGTTGATTGGGTATTTTCACATCAGAGTCTCAAAAGATCTGTTGCAGAAATGTGTCCCATTATCGCTAATGATAGCGCGTGGGTGTCCAAATTGCGAAAAGATATTCTCTTTTAAGAACTTAATGACAACTTTCTTGTCATTAGTGCGACATGGAATGGCTTCTACCCACTTGGAGACATAATCAACCGCCAGCAAAATGTACAAATTCCCAAAGGAGTTGGGAAAAGGACCCATAAAATCAATGCCCCAAACATCGAATATTTCAACAACCAAGATGGGTTGCTGAGGCATTTCATTCCTCTGGGATATTCTACCCGTATACTGACATTGTGTACAGGTTTTGCAATACTCAAATGCGTCCTTGAATAAGGTCGGCCAATAAAATCCACATTGCAAAACCTTTTCCGCTGTCTTTCTAGGACCAAAGTGACCCCCACAGGCCTGATCATGACAAAATGAAAGAACACTCTTGAACTCTTCATTTGGGACACACCGGCGAATGATCTGATCAGGACAATATTTAAACTAATAGGGCTCGTCCCAGTAAAAGTGTTTTACTTGGGAAAGAAAACGATATTTGTCCTGTTTTGACCAATCGCTCGATATTAGTCCCGTGGCATGATAGTTCACAATATCCCTGAACCATGGTTCAGCGGATATGCTCAAGAGTTGTTCGTCAGGGAACGAGTCATTAATCGGCAGGGTCACAGGGGAAGAAATGATGCGTGAAAGATGGTCAGCTACTACGTTTTCACATCCTTTCTTATCTTTGATAACAAGATCAAATTCTTGTAACAGTAGGATCCAACGTATTAGTCGACCTTTTGCATCTTTCTTCGCCAGAAGATGTTTTAAAGCGGAATGGTCAGTATACACAACTATAGGTGAGCCAATTAAATAAGGCCTGAATTTTTCTAATGCAAATACAACCGCTAAAAGTTCTTTTTCTGTGGTTGTATAATTGATTTGCGCATCATTCAGGGTCTTACTTGCATAGTAAATCACGTGTGGCATCTTTTCGATGTGCTGTCCTAAGACTGCACCTACTGCAAAATCAGATGCGTCACACATCAGCTCAAAGGGGTAGTCCCAATTTGGTGATGATAAAACGGGGGCTGAAGTGAGTGAGTGTTTAAGTGAGTCGAAAGCTGTCTCGCAGTCCGAGTCAAAATGGAAGGTCGTATCCTTGGCCAGGAGAAGAGTTAAATGTCTAGCAATTTTGCTAAAGTCCTTAATGAATCTCCTATAAAAGCCCGCATGGCCAAGGAAAGATCGAATATCTTTGACGCTTTTGGGATGAGGGAGGTTTTGAATGACATCTATCTTAGCTCTGTCAACCTCAATGCCTTTCTGTGAAATGACATGTCCAAGTACGATTCCTTCTTGGACCATAAAATGGCATTTTTCCCAGTTCAAAGTCAAGTTCTTCTCTTTGCAACGAGTAAGAACAGCGTCAAGATTCGCTAGGCAATCGGAAAAAGAGTCTCCAAAAATCGAGAAATCGTCCATAAAGATCTCCAGAAAATTCTCTACCATATCAGAGAATATCCCCATCATACACCGCTGAAAGGTAGCGGGAGCATTGCATAACCCAAAGGGCATGCGACTGTAAGCAAAGGTACCAAAAGGACAAGTAAAAGTGGTTTTATCTTGATCCTTTTTGGCGATGGGGACCTGATTGTAGCCTGAGTATCCGTCCATAAAACAATAATACTCTCGTCCCGCTAAGCGTTCCAGCATCTGATCAATAAATGGTAGAGGAAAGTGGTCTTTCCTCGTGGCAGCATTGAGTTTTTTATAATCAATACATACACGCCACCCAGTTTGGGCACGTGTCTGAATCAACTCATTTGCCTCATTGGTTATAACTGTGATGCCGGATTTCTTAGGAACGACATGTAGAGGACTCACCCACTGGCTATCGGAGATGGGGTATATAATACCATTATCTAAGCATTTGACGATCTCTTTCATGACCGCTTCCTTCATGACGGGATTCAACCGTCTCTGTGGTTCTCGGGTCGGTATGGCATCATCCATCACATGTATATGATGTTCAACTATCAAGGGACTAATCCCTTTGATGTCCGCCATACTCCAACCAAACGCCTCTTTGTTAGATCTCAATACCGATAAAAGTGCATTTTCTTGCTCTGATGCAAGAGAAGCAGATATGATAACCGGTAAAGATTCATTCTCACCTAGATATGCATATTTTAGGTGAGAAGGTAAAATTTTAAGATCTAATTCGGGCGGAGAAATGATAGAAGGAGGGATCATTGAGTGATTTTTGGATCTACAAAAAAGCTCAGAGCCTGTGAAAGATACAGACTCGGGTGGAGAAAAGTCAGAAGTGCAGGACTCAAGTGTAGAGAAAGTGTCCTCACTAAGATCATGTGTAAGATCAAGCAGAGATGTGTTAATGTCGTCGAGATCTAGCAAGCAAAGATCCTCAGCTCCACAACTATCGGGAGCGATCTCATGGACAGAGCACACATCTAAAATATGAGCAGAGGGTTCTGATGGCTGACTTCCAACTTTGTAGATATTTAGTTCAATGGTCATATTTCCAAATGATAAATTCATTGAACCATTTCTACAGTTTATAACAGCGTTGGAAGTGGCAAGGAAAGGACGACCCAGAATCACCGGAATTTGGCCCCGGGGGTTTGCTACAGGATGTGTGTCGAGCACAATGAAGTCTACAGGGAAAACAAATTCCCCGACCTTTATCAATACATCCTATAATTCACCCCTTGGTTTGGTGATAGATCGGTCTGCCATCTGGAGAGTGCAGTGAGCAGGTTTCAGCTCTCCAATCCCTAATTGCTCATAGACAGAATAAGAGAGCAGGTTAACACTTGCGCCAAGGTCTAAAAGAGCACGATTTATGTTTTTACCCCCAATCGAAATTGATATTGTAGGACATCCTGGGTCCTTTCTTTTCTTTGGAAGCTGGGGTATAAAAGCAGTGCTGATATTATTAGACATGAAGACCTTCTTCGGCACTTGAGTCTTCCTCTTCCTAGTGCACAAGTCCTTAAGAATTTTCGCATAAGCGGGGACTTGCTGAATAGCATCTAGGAGAGGGATATTGATGTTAACCTGTTTGAACATTTCTAAAATTTTCTCCATATGAGGACTCGTTCTATTAGCCCTTAACCGGTTTGGGTAAGAAGCTTTCGCAATAAGCGCAGGGTCCATCACAGGAGAAGGAAGAGGGGGTAGACGTGGTCCCAAAAGAGGTGTGGGGACCGTCTGTGGAGAACTATAAGGATTGGGAGAAGGTGTCGAGCCTAGTGGGAAATGGAGAATAGGCTCGCGAGAAAGTGGTGTGGTAGAAGAAGAAGGATCAGAAGGAGAAGTGTGTGTGTGTGGAAAGGTCTCAGCCGGGGTGTTGATATGATTTTCAGTATCGTCAATACCTTCCCCGACATGATTGTTCAGCACTCTTCCCGATCTCAACGTTGTGACGGCATTTACATTGTAATGCCCAGGATTCTGTAGGGGTTGAGAGGGAAGTTTCCCTTTTTCTCTCGCACTCATTTCGGCTTTCAGGCGTGCGATTTCAGCTTCCATCGATTTGATACTCTCAGCTTGGGACGCTGAGTTTTTCTTTATCTCACTGACGGAAGATCTAACCTCAGTCGAAACCTCTATGAAATTTGACAAAAGTGATTTCATGGTTTGAGTGAATTGAGAGAACTCGTCAGAACAGGACTGCATAGGATTAGACTGTGCAGGAGTGTTGCCCTGGTTTTGGAAATTTTGTGACTGATAGGGGTGCTGAGTGAGTTGAAGGGGTTGCTGTTGTGGTGGAGGAAGAACCCTTTGAAATTGATTCGTGTTTGGAACCGTGTTTTGAGATTGGTTTTGGTTCCAAGCAAAATTCGGGTGATTCCTCCAACCCTGATTGTACGTGGAAGAATATGGATCGTTTCGAGGTCTTTGAAATGCGGCATTAAAATGCTCATGACCTTGAAACGCAGAGTTTAATGGAGATTCTTCCGTTAAATGAGACGGATTAGAACAGCACCCACAAACAGTTTTGGGGAGTGACACTGGGTTTAGGGAGGCTGCTGCAAATTTGTGTTCCATAGCGTCGAGCTTCTTTTGCATTGCTGCCATTTCAGCTCGAACACCTATGGACACATCTATTTGGTGTACGCCATCCCTATTCAATGGTTGGGTTCCACTCTCCCACTGTAGTGATTTTTCAGCGAACTCTTCTAAGTACTTCCAAGCTTCCCCATCATCTTTGATCATAAAAGTACCTTGACACATGTTTTCAAGGCTCTGTTTGGTGCTTGGGTTAATGCCCTCATAAATGATTCGGCACAATTCCCATCTCGGGATGCCGTGATGAGGACACTGAACCAACAGATCCTTGAAACGTTCAAAGCATTTTGAAAATGGTTCAGCAGGGAGCTGGGCAAATTGATTCAGTTCGCTACAGATTCGAGCTGTCTTTTGTATTGGGTAAAATTTCTTAAGGAATGCAGCGACGAATTCTTCCCAATTCGTAATAGAGTGTGCGGTAGTGTTATATAGCCACTTCTCGGCTATATCGCACAAAGTAAATGGAAGAAGTCGTAGACGCATAGCATCCACTGAAAGTTGTGACGTACCCATCATTGCGCATACGTTTTCAAATTTGGTAATGAAAACGTAAGCGTCCTCGGTCTCGAATCCGTGGAATTTGGGTAAAAGATTGATATACTGGGGCTTAATCTCAAAGTTATCCCCATTGGCTGGTGGTGTGGATAAGCAGGTCGAAAGAGGACCTCGAATAGGGTAGCACCTCTCCTGGAGAGAGATGCGGGCTGGATTCTGCGCACCAACGGACGGCGGCAGATTAGGGTTAAAGAAGTTTGATGGATTCGGATCCATCGGTGTGGGTGTGGTAGTGGGTAAAGAAAAGGTAAATGGAGAAATATCGACTTCGGAGTCGATAAAGGGTACGCGGACTAAACGGGCACTAGAATCCCGTGTCCAGCCTATCTTGCACTAAAATGGGTTAGTACAAGTGGCAGCGTTGACTTATAATTAGGGGTAATGAATGAATGCGGTGTTTGCTTTTGAAAAAGGGACGGATTTTTGAAAAAATGATGTGACAAAACAAATGCAGCACACAAACCCTAGAATCTAGTGGTCACCTAGGTCCGGCTCTAGACCGCTCCTAACTGCCAGAAGACAAGTCGCAGGATAGAATCCTCCACTGCCTCTTTGTCCCCCTGTGGCCGGATAAGTGCCAGGTAAGTGGGAAGGTACTCCACTACGTAAGTAGTGGGCCTAATTAAAAACCACTAGCCTTAGACACACTCGCCTTAGGCACCACAAGAAAACACGGATAAGCAATGAATTACCCACGGCCTTCTCTTGTCCTAATTGAGCGCTACAGTCCTTAGAGTCTTCTCTAGATTTCTTTTAGTTAATGTGGGTCAATGCGGATGCAAGTTTTGCGATTTTTGGGGCCTAGGAAGGGTAATGAAATCCCCACCTAATTTGGATTTGGCCGTGCCCCTTAATATCCGTATTTAGAATGCAAACAACCAAGAAATCAAAATCACGCACAAATTTAATTTTGCTTTTGCGGCGCTGCGATTATTTGCAAAGAATCCTGCAGCAAAGTGTTAGTTGGAGCTAAAAGAGGAGAGAGAAGAAGGTAAGAAACTTACAGAGAAAAAATTGCACAGAGATCCCTCAAAGGGGCCGCGGTTCCGCCGCAAATGCCCTCTAATGCCGCGCTTCCGCGGTCTACGTGTGGGATCACTGAACCAAACTTCTTCAGGGAGCTTCTGTGGACTTCCTCAGCTCTCTGGTATTTTCCAAAAATTTTCTTCAATTTCCAAACAGCTCCAGATTTCCTTGCAATGAACAACAGCAAATCGTTTAGGGTTTGCATGAATTTTGATCTCAAAAACAACAATGGAATAATTCTTTCAATTCAAACTATAATATGAAACGAATTAGCGCGCGATCCCCGGCAACGGCGCCATTTGATTGTAAAGAATTCTTGTTTGTGTAATTGGGAAATTGTAAAGAAATCACAACCAAAAATTATTTGACCGCAATCAACTACGGTATCGGATGTAGATTGTAAGTGAGTGCGGATCGTCCACAGGGATTGTGCGATTCGTTTCTATGTTTAATTTGTTTGAATCGAAAAGTTAATTGAAAAGAAAATAAAAGAAAACATGATTCAAGAATTTATCAATTGATTCAGGTGTCACGATGTTTAATCAAGAATCAAGAAACTGATAAACAATCAAGAATTGAGTTTCGATAATATTTCCAACCAAAATGTCAAGAATCTAAATGAGGCTCGTAGGAATAGATCAGATCTATAGACGTGATGTAATCTAAAGATAACGTGTTCTTGTCCTTCGAAGGATTGATACTAGATCGATGATGATCGACGAGAGTTAGGGCTTTCTTGATGAAACTAGGGTTTCATCTTTTAACCCTTGTTCTTTCGTCGATATCATTCACACTCTAGCCTCTAGCAATTTTCAAGAAACGATCGTAACTTCCCAATTTCGAGCGATATCAATCAAGAAAGTATCGCAACGAAATGGGTCGTCGATTCTTGAACTTGCTAGGGTTTACAAAACTCGTAGGAATCAAGAATCGTTTTCAGATATATTACAACATCATTCTATTGATCGTCTCGACTCCACGACGAGCGGAGTATTACTCAAACATCACAACAAGAATTATAACTAGAATTTTAGATTGATTCATGATGCAAGAATTTAAAGAAAACAAGATAAAAGAATATCACCTTTTATTTATATCAACACTTTGATTACAATCGCTCAAGAACTACAAGAGGAAGAATCTAAATTGTTGAATTGGCGTCGCTCGGCTCCGTGAGTCGCGGATCGGCTTTGACCACTTGCTCCGTTGAAGATCGGCTCAGCTCATAAAAGGTTGCAAGGCTTCTTGCTTGATGGGTACTCGGGATCTTGGCTTTTTGATTGGAATTTAGGGTTAGGGTTTCACACAAGCCTTGTCACTAGACTTGTGGAAGAAGATGAAGAAAGAGATAGAATGGCTCTAGTTTGATACTAGATTGGGGATCCCCTTTACCCTAGGTTTAGGCTTCTATTTACAGACTTCCCAAACCCTAGGTCTAGGTTTGAAATTACAATTCCCTCCAAAAGTTTGTTGAGGAGTTTCTAGAAAGAGTTTGTTAGGAGCTAGCTTAGGTTTTAAGCTAGGATTAATTAAGCTTGGAAACCCTAGTTTGCTGATCTGGCAGAAACCCCTGGAGTCTTCTGGAATTTGAGATACATTTCTGAACAGTGGGCCCTGAATGAAGCATTGTGCACCAAAATTGAGGAGGTAAATCCTTGGTTCCACCGCGGATCCACGGCACAAGCAAGCCATTGCCGCGGATCCGCGGCTCTTTGATGAGCTTGGGCTTTGGGTCTTCTGGTGTGGCCTTGTTCTGTATTTTAGGGCTTCTTCTAATATATTGATTTGTGATTGCTCCTTTGAATTGATACCAGATCTGAAGTTAGTGAGTTGGTGTATCTTTTGAGCAGTGTTGATTTGAGCACGCTTCTAGTTTCCTGCACAGACTTCACAACACGGGTTTCGACATATAGAAATATTGCGATGCCATGCAATGCAGTCAATTTCCCTAGAAATGCCGATTTTAAGGTCTAATACATGTAATCTGATAATCTGTGATAGATTTGCTAATATGTGAAATACGGATACCGAACACTTCTATATGAATGCAAATGATGAGGAAATTGCCCGCTAAAATATACAATATTTTCGACTAATCAGGACGCTTCAGGGATTTATTTTGGCCCAGTGAGTGCGGCCATCGCGTTCATCATCTCCTGGAGCTTTTGTTGTTGCTCCTGAGCTTTGGTCACTGACCGTGTAAGCGGTCTATGGCCTGTAGATGCACGGTTGTCCTCCTTCCCCGACGCCATGTAGACGGTATGGACTACAATGCCCCCGGACTTAGGGCATTTGGGCTCGCCGCCTTTGACATTTGCTGCAGGCGTGGAAATTTTCCCCGGCCTCCTTCTCTTATAGGCCGTTGAAGTTGAGGGGGCCGTTGCAGCAGGCACCCTGATGGTGGTCGTCCTTTGCTGTTTGTCCGGACGGTTCTTTTCTTCTTGCACTTTCGCCCTTTTCTGCTGACGAGAGTGATCTTGGTCAATTACGGAGTCTTGAACCCTCCGCCAGACCTTGTATATTTTGGAGGACAGCCATTGAGGGGGCTGCTCCAGCTTTGTTTTTAGGACCCTCTCTGTAGGTGGAGGAGATCTTTTTAGCATAGCAATTGGAGAGTTCTTACGTACCCTCCTAAGTGGTTCAAAGCTGTTCCCACTTGGAACAGCAGCATTAACTTCCGTCATCGGAGCCGATGGAGTTAGCCCTGAGGGGGAGTTTCCCCGGCCTTCCTTACTCGGCGCTAGTGGCGACGTCGAGCATAACGAGCCATTGGGACTGGCTCGGCGATAGAAACAGCTTCTTTTTGCCCCCTGTCTGAATGAGGTGCCGCCGGTGTCAGCCTCTTAAAGACTGAGGTTGTCCTTTGAGTAGCGACATTCAATCTGTCAAAGACAGATCCTCGAGTAGGAGCAGGAGCCGGAATAGTCAGTCTTGAAAAGGCTAACTCTTTAACAGGAGAAGCCGCCTTGACGACTTCAGGAGTAGGGGTGGCTATCTGCCTCGGGACTGCCACTTCAGATACCATAGGCTTCTTGGCGGGCCCTTTGGAGTTCAGGCTCAGTCTGGTGAAGACCGAGGAGTTGGACGACCCATTGAGAGGGGCCGTGGGAGTAGCAAGTCGATCAAAGACTGACTTCTTGTTCGCTTCCGGTGCGGGCACTGGCATGGTGAAGCTTGCAGGAGGGATCATGGTCCAGAAAAACAGGCCGGTGGTGGCCTGAGTCACTTGCTCCGCAGGCATAGTAAGGACGGAGGCCGCTTGAGGCCCATATGCTACACCTCCAGGTGAGGTGGAGTGTCGGTTGCATTGGCACTTCGAGCAGTTCGAGCAGTTGGAGGCCATTGATGCTTGATTTCTCCGCCAGGCAAAAGACCAAATCTTAGTAACTTGCAACCCAAAGGCAACCATTAACAAACCGCGATTCGTTCGCGAAGACGACACACGAAGTGTGGAGTGGAAAGAGGAAAAGGTCCCACCGGGCGTGCCAGAATCTGTTCCCCTCCGAATGACGCGGCGGAGACGCGGTGGACGTCTTGCCTGAAATTCGGGGCAGATGCTATATGGTTTTATCCGTCCACCTCTCCGAAGATGCCAAGTTGATTTATGGCACCGTGTATCGGAGGTTTAGACGGATGCGGCCGATGTAGCAGACTTCGTCAGATTCCCCCTCGCTTGAGGGGTTTTTGATTGTGGGGATGCTCTTCCCTGCAGGCGCAAGCCCCTGCAGTTAATTACGTTACCGCATCGCGGTAGCCACTTTCTCCTTCTCCAGAATTTCACTTCGTGTCATGTATGTTTGTTTTGTTTGTGGTTCCCCGTTGATTGTACACGGAGACTAAGTGATACCGTCGCCCGTAGGACGTGGATTAGTCCAAATCCGTGTTTACTTAGATTTGGGTTTGGTGTTTTAGTTTAAGGATACGTTAGCCGTATTGAGGCTAAGATCAACTTAAACTTTTGTTAAGGATATGTTAGCCTAATCTCCAGACTAAGATCAACTTAACGGGATCGTTTGGATCCGACAAGAGAGCAATTGGCTCTATTATTTAGTTTAACGACGTTGCGGTCGAGTTCCAGTTTAGGGACATGGTGGTCCATGTTCCAGTTTAGGGACGTAGGGGTCCATCATTCCCATTTGGGGACGAGCATTAGTTTAAGGACATTTCGGTCCAACATTCCCATTTTGGGACGAATATTAGTTTAAGGACGTTTCGGTCCACGAGTTTAGGGACCCCGCAGTTCATATCGATGTGTGGTTGTCGCGACCCGTCACCTCTCTGACGTCGTTAAAAGATTACAACAATAGGAGTCAGAGGAGTTTGTACCCTTAAACCGGATGTAAATTGATTTAGGAGAGCAATCTTGCTCAGTCAATTTAATTTGAGGACTTACGGCCGTGATTGGGCTAAGTCCAGTTGAGAATATTCAACGTTTTTATCTTTGGCCTATTAGGCATGTGTTAGGGTTTTGCCCCTGTTTAATAATACACTGCATTTTATTTTGGCCTGCTAGGCCTTTCTGATTTGGGCTCTGTCCCTTTCAAATGATGCACAGCATCTGTTTTGGGCACTGCCCTTTTTTTAAAATAATGCATTGCCTTTTATTAGGCCTGTTAGGCCCTTTTTAATTGGGCTTGGCTCTTCTGTAAATAATGCAGTGCATTAATTACTGACATTGGCTTGTCAGGCGCTTTTCGCCAATTATTGAGCGCAAGCGCATGTGGAGGTGACACGTGTCACGCTCTGGTGAGCGCAAGCGCAGTGCACTGCGCTGTTGCGCTGCTGACACGTGGCGCGCTCTGGTGAGTTGCGCCAACTTCAGAGAGCAATACTCTATCTTAAAAGCGCATAGCGCAAGTTGTTATGGTGCTGACACGTGGCGCTCTCTGGTGGCTTGCGCCAACCCAGGAGCGCAACAGTGCAGATTTACAAGTGCAAGGCACTGTTCAATAACTTGATCTAATTCTGGATTCAAGAAAAGAATCTTTAAGATTCCGGAACCAATGATTCATAAAAAAGTGTAAGGCACTGTTATTATTTTATATATATTTTTTTTATTGAAGATCATTGATCTTGTTCCTAGATCAATAATCTATTCAGAAGAAATTCTTCTTTTATAAAGGTTTTTACCTTCTCTTTTCTTTTTCTTGAGTTCTTCCCAAAGTTCTTCAGAGCTCTCTCTATTTTGTTGTTTTTGATAATGATCTCGATGTTGATCCTTTTTGAATTGGGGTCTAGGGGCCTTTATATAGTGCCCATAAATTTGTTAAATTTGTTAAAGAGATCCTTCTCTATATGATTTGGGGAATTTTCCCTACCGTTGGATCTTTGATCCAAGAGCTTCTGTTTTACAGAAGACAATTTTCTTGTTTTTAACAAGATTGAGAAAGATCTTTCAGAATTTTAATTCTGTTTGGCGCAAGCGCACCTGCTCTTGACACGTGTCGCGCAGCGCAGAGCGCAGCGCAACTGTGTAAGCACAACTGCGCTGACACGTGTCGCGCAGCGCACAGCAACGCAACTGCGTTTGCGCAACTGCGCTGACACGTGTCGCGCAGCGCACAGCGCAACGCAACTGCGCTAGCGCAACTGCGCTGACACGTATCGCGCAGCGCAGTGCTTGCGCAACTGAAGCATTGTTTCCTTTAATTTTTTTTTAAATAAAGCCTTGCTCTGATTGGGCGCGCTGCCTCGAGCGCCGCGCTCTCTGCGCTGGCGTGCCTGATTTCGACACGTGGTGTCCTGCGCGCAGCGCAGAGGATCTGAAGCGTTGCTTCATTTATTAAAATTTAAATTTTCAAAGTAGAGCTTTGCTCTGATTGGGGGGAATCGGAAGCGTTGCTTCATCTCCCGCCTTGGAATTTTGAACAGAGCTTTGCTCTGATTGGGGTAAACAGGGATAAGTTGGGACAGCCTAGTATTTATAGGGAAAAGCAAAGTGAAAAATGGTGTAAAAAGAATTGTTAAAGAGCATTTAAAAGGATTTTAATAGGAAAAAGAATAGTGGGGCAGTTCTCGGATTGAATTGGGAGTTTCAGGATATTGAAACGAAGGGACGGGAGATCAAAGGATCCAATACCACGGGCGGGGAACGTAAAGCTAAGGTCTGGCCTCCCGAACCCTTGCTTGGGCTGCCCGGGTCAGGTCTATCGTGGGCGATGGGTTCGGGTCTCGGGTCATAAGCTCATGTCAGTGTCATTAGTCTAAAAACATGTGTCGTTTCTCGAATAAGTTTTTGAAACTCCGTGCAATGCTCGTGAAACTTTCAGAATTTCAAAACGACAAAAAGAATATAAAATAAAATAATTGTGTTGCAAGGATTCGAACACACGGGTTATAGGACAGCAGTGTAGAAACTTAACCAATGTGCTATAAGTAGTCTTTGTACATATTTAACAAATATTAAATAAATGCCAGATTTAGAAAGGAAAATAATAAAAGATAATTCAAAGGTATAGGAAATTTAGAGTCGTTACAGAGGCCGGACCCTATATGTCTATATACATCATCTCTAGTTTTTTGGTCTTCTTAGTAACTCCTCCAATCTAAAAACTGAGTGCGCTTTGCTTTCTACAGATGTAACTCTTGTAAAGCCCCAACTCCACCTTTTTAGCATAGAAAGAAGCCTCCTATCCTGAAGAATCTTCATATTCTTCTCGTTGGGTGCCCCAATAGCTTGTGCCACAACGAAGACACAGAATCTACTTCTGAACTTGCCGCCAACGCAATCAAACCTCCACTGCTCCTACTAAATGAGTATAATGAACCTCTCAACTTATCCCTTGCGACCACCAACGCTCCTTTGGAAATCTTCCACTGAGAATTCCCAAACATAGTCATGTACTCTTCGCTGTCTAGCTTGTACAAATTAAACTTTTCTTCAGATCTGGTATGTGTCTAGTGTTTTTCAGTTTTATTTAACCTCCTCCTGACGGTTGTAGTATGATCATCCATTTTCCAATGATCTCTGCATGGCTGACCGTTTCCTACCGTCGCATGTCCAAGATCACCCGAACATACTCGCTAAAATGGTGCCGACCTGAAGTGCAATGAAAGGATGCCTCCAAATCTAGGAATTAGGTATCTGCACTGGTACTCTCGTTCGTCGATAGACAAAGCCCATATTCCCCTTGTTCATTGTTCCCCTCCGAAAGACACGGGAAGACGCGATAAATGTCTAGCCTGAATTTCGGGGCAGATACTAATTGGTGCTATCCGTCCACCTCTCCGAAGATGCCAAGTTGATTTATGGCACCATGTATCGAAGGTTTAAACGGATGCGGCCGATGTAGCAGACTTCGTCAGATTCCCCCTCGTCTGAGGGGTTTTTGATTGTGGGGACGCTCTTCCATGCAGGCGCAAGCCCCTGCAGTTAATTACGCTACCGCATCGCGGTAACAACTTTCTCCTTTTCCATATGGTCACTTCGTGGCGTGGGTGTTTGTTTTGTGTTTGGTTGCCCGTGGATTGTATACGGAGACTAATTTGTCGCCCGTAGGGCGTAGACTAGTCCAAATCCGCATCTTTCTTAGATTTGGGTTTGGGGGGTTAGGTTTAAGGATGCATTAGTCTCATTTGAGACTAAGATCAACTTAAACGTTTGTTAAGGATACGTTAGTCTAATTTTAGACTAAGAGCAACTTAACGGGATGTTTAGATCCAACAAAAGAGCATTTGGGCTCTATTGCTTAATTTAGGGACATTGCGGTCGATTAGTTTAAGGACATTATGGTCCATTATTAGTTTAAGGATATCTCGGTCCAATGTTAGTTTAAAGACATCGCGATCAAGATTAAGAATACCATTGTCTATGAGTTTAAGGACCTCACAGTCCAATGTTAGTTTAAAGACATCACGGTCGAGCTTAAGGACATCATAGTCCATGAGTTTAAGGACCCCACGGTCCAATATTAGTTTAAAGACATCACGGTCGAGGTTAAGGACATCATAGTCCATGAGTTTAAGGACCCCACAGTCCAATGTTAGTTTGAAGACATCACGGTCGAGGTTAAGGACATCATAGTCCATGGGTTTAAGGACCCCACAGTCCATGAAATGTGTGGTTGTCGGGACCCGTCACCTCTCTGAAGACGTTGAAGGATTACAACGACAAATATCAAAGGAGTGAAGAGATGTACCCTTGAACCATGGTTGATTGGGGATCTGTTTAGAGGTCACGTGGGGACACGTGACCTTAGTTCTTTTGCATGCATGGAGATCTTTCTAGTCTCTTTATTTCTTTAAGAATTAAATTCTTTGTAGGGTTAAACCCTAATTATGGTTTTAGGGGAATTAAATTCCCATATATGTGGAAGAATTAAATTCTTAGGTAGGGTTAAACCCAAATTTCATTTAGGAGGAATTAAATTCCTGTGAATTTGAGAGAATTAAATTCTTAATTAAGGTTAAACCCTAGTTTTGTCCATCTTGAAGGAATTAAATTCCTATAATTTTAGGAGAATTAAATCCTCATATAGGGTTAAACCCTAGTTTTATCTTGAAGGAATTGAATTCCTGTGAGTTTGGGAGAATTGAATTCTCATATGGGGTTAAATCCTAATTTTATCTTGGAGGAATTAAATTCCTGTGAATTTGGGAGAATTAAATTCTCTAAACTCAATTCTCCCTCTAAGTTTTGGATCTGCATGGCAGAATCTCAACCCGATGAGAATTAAATTCTCAACCTATAGGGAGATTTGCTTTTTCAGATCTTCAACCAGAAGAAGAACTAAGTTCTTTTACAGAAGAGTTAAACTCTTAGATTGAGAATTAAATTTTCTTTTTTTGAAGTTTTGATCATTTTTCCCCTTTCTCATCTAGGGTTTCTTTTCTTGAGAATTAAATTCTCCTTTCTTTTCTCTCTGCTATTTGCCTTTAGAAAATTTCAAGATCCCAAAATTCTATCTCTCCCTTCTCTTCTTGGTTCCTATTTATAGGAGAAGGAAAAGAATCAATTTGTTTAGCAAATCTTTCATTGAAAGATTTTGTTTGTTTTTTCGTAACTAATGTGATCTTTTAGATCACACAGTGAATTTTATTCACCATTGAATTTTTAATCCAAAAGATATTCTGTTTGTTGTTTTTTGGTGAAACTTAGGGAAATTTGTCCTTGTCTAAAATCTTTTCATAAATTGGTGATTTTTAATCACCCTTGGATTTTTAATCAAACGGTCCCCCATAATCCTTTTTTGTTTTGGAAAGATTTGGAAAAATACTTTCCCAGTTAGGGTCTTTGATTCCTCTTAATTAGAATTTAATTCTATCAAATTATAAGGCTTTCAAAGCCTATCACGTGTTGGCACATGACCCTTGGTCACGTGTGAGCACGTGACCCCCCATTGGGGTCCTCCTTCAGCCGTTTGTTTACACCTCTGTTTGTTTAGAATTTAACTCTGTAAAATAGATCACGTGTCAACACGTGACCCTTGGTCACGTGTGAACACGTGATACCTCATTGAGGTAATTCCTGATTTTTTTAATCAGGAAACATTCATGTATAGATACCACATTGGCTTTCTTTTCATCTGCCTTCCCACCTGAGTCTTTCTTGAAGAGTCTACATTCAATTTTTCTATGACCCTTCTTTCTGCAGTTCTAACAGCCACCTTGGATCTTCCCTTTCGATTTTTCTCGGTTCTTTGACTTGCCCATCTTCCCTTTCCCCTTTTCCATCGTTCTGCCGCGATTCTCCACTGAGAGTGCGGAAGTTCCCGAACTCCCGCTCACAGCCTTTCTCCACATCTCATCGTTTAATATGCAACTCACCGCATCATTAAACATGAGAGTCTCTGTGATCGAGTTGCTTACCGCCGTCACGGGGTTTTTCCAACTCTCCAGCAACGAACATAGGAATAAAAGGGCTTGAATCTCATCTTCAAAAACAATTGAAATCGATTCGCGTTGGCTCATCACGCTGTTTAATTCATTCAGGTTCTCTGTCACTGAACCTTTCTCTTCCATCTTCATGTTGAAAAGCTTCTTCATCAGAATTATCTTGTTTGATGTCGAAGACTTCTCATACAATTTCGCTAATGTCGTCATTAGCCCTATGGTTGTTTTCTGCTTTGAGATGTTAAAGACTACTTGCAGAATCAACGATAGCCTAATCATTGTCAGGGCTTTTCTATCCAATAGATTACATACCTCATCGGACATCTTTTAGGACTTTTCGCCCAATAACGGAAGATACAAATCCTTTTGGTATTGGTAGTTCTCCTTCTGCATACTCTGCCAACCATAATTATAACCATTAATTTTCTCGATTCTTATCTTATTACCGGCCATCTTTTCGTCTGTGTCGCAGTAAACTCAATATCTCCTTCGATCTGAACCAACACCTTCAAAACGACGATTTAAGAAAGTGGGGAAGAGCACACAAGCGCCGTTAGCCACCATTAACCTAGATCGAAGAATCGAAGAACCCTAGATTCCCTAACCACGCTCTGATACCAGTTGTTGGTATCAAGCGTCAAGCCCTAGGCTCTGATACCAGTTGTAAGGAGATAACCAATGACGGATAATCAATGCTGCGACAAACAATCATGCAACAACAAACATGATACCGACGAAAGATCACAAATAATAATAAAGTACGGGAATAAGAAAATAGAATCACAATCAAACCAGAAAAGATGAAGGATTTGTTAACGAGATTCACCCACCGTATGGCTAGTCTCCGGCAAAGCGAAATCTGCAAAGTCTACTATAATCTCGAATTAAGTACACCCACGAGAAACCCTAGAAGATTTCTCTCAAATCTCTCAAGATCTAAACCGTCACCCTCTCAATATAATAATCTTTCTTAATAGCAGTACATTAATCATATGAGAGACACTATATATAGGCAAACCCTAATTCTACTTTAAACAGGAGATAAACTCAAATTACCAAATATAAGATTCGCATAGATTTCCCGTCTGCCAACTCTCTATAAGGCTTCATCTTCTTGTGCAGACGTTTTCATTTTTACCGTCAGACGTTTGCCACTGCTCTGGATCGGGCTTCAGTATCTCCAGGCTGCGCTCTATTCTTTTGACTTCCACTTAACCAGACATCTGCATCTTCTCTATCAGACATCTGTCGTTATTCTGGATTTCTGATATGGCTCTCATGCATGTGCAGACGTCTGTACTCCTCACATCAAACGTCTGCAGGAAGTTTCTCCATAATTTTAACAGAGGGCAATATACTTAGAGGTTACTGTGACGCTACCGATGACCTGTCTTCCAGCTCGGTTGCGGCGGCTTAGGTGGCACATAACTAGGGTTTCAGTTAACCTTTTGTTATTTAGGGTGATTTAGTTTTTATTAAAAGCTTTGATGGAGTATTTAGTATTTGTTGTTGCTATGGTGTGTGATTTCTTCTGTCTACGTAGTTTTGTTAGTGAATGGATATTAATATGATGCGTGGCCTTATGAGTTTGTTGTGCTGTTTAAGATCGGAGAAATTCGATAGTTCATTTTGTCCTTATACTTCTCTGAGAAATTTGTTTATTTACTATTAAAACTTTGATCATGCAAACCACACAGAAAACATGTCGGCTTATAAAGAAAAGGCTAAATTGATAAATTTGATTAGGTTTTGCCTATTCGGAAAATATTTAAAGAAAAAGACCATATTTAAACAGCATACATTTTAACTATTTATGTCCTTTTTTCTGAGGAAATTATAGGTTTATAAAAAAAAAGCGGTTTCTGTAATTCGTGCAGAAACAAGAAGAAGGAAAACAGGCTATTTTTAAAACCGATAAATGTAAGGGTTTTAAATTGTCGTCATCTCATCTGTTTTATGAAAATAATATTTTCTGAATTATAATTCAAAGAAAAGAAAAGGCCATAAATGACAAAATAATGGGCCAAAAAGAGCCCATAACTCCTTAGTTAAGAAGGATAAGCGATGAAATGCTTATATAAAAAATTAATATTTGCAAAACAAAATTCCATAATTTTAAAAGCAACCAGCACAGTCTCCTATATCTACTGCTCCGTGTCTACTATCTATTATTATCAACTATTTTTGTCCAAGAAATATTATACTGCTAAAAAAAGAGTAAACCTTTATTTTGAAATTGATTGTTTACGATGCATTTTTCCTTCTTCAAGAAATATCAATAAAAAAATAAAAACTCCAACTAAGATTCATATCAGCAACTAATTCTATCATTTATTATTTAAAAAATACTAATCATATCACGGGTTATATTATACTCCCTCCGTTCACAATTATTTGTTCTTTTAGACTTTTGCACGGCAATTAAAATATGATTTAAGTCTATTTGAAAGAAATTTTATAATATTGTCCGCTTAGCAAAATTTCCTAAATTACCCTCATATTAAATGAATGTTGTTTTATCATCTTCTTAAATTTTCTTTGAAACTTTGCGCCAATACTTTTTAAATGAGATCAGCTTAGATATTTTACAAAAGCATATTAATAAATGTGGTGAGATATTATATACTAGTCACATCTATATCATAAAAGGAGAAGTAATTTAGGACAAAAAAGACTTGATGAACAATTATGAACAAAGGAAATAGCTTTTAGGCATATTTAATAGAAATCGGTCCATGGCTTACCCAACTTGTCGAAAACCACCTTCATGAAACTCATTATCAAAAACCCTTGCATTTTCGTCTGTTACGCAAGACCCTCCTACCGTTAACTTCCTACATTTTTATCCATTTAATGGTCACGTGACCTATCACATGACCGCATTTTGGTTTTTCTTCCTAAATTACCCCTCCTCTTTCCAAACAAGCGCATACTTCTCCAAATTGGGATCTTCCACAGGGTAATTTTTTCGGTGCTCCCATAATAGCATTTTAGTCAACTGTATGATGCAATGTGGACCGTTAGATCAAAGAGGTAACAGGAGAAGAAGGTAAAACAGGTTACCAATTCATTACAGGACAAAAAAAACCATGTGGCCTGCAAATCCGTGCTCTCTCTCTTTTCTCTTTCCCCTGCATCTTTCTCCCTCTCATCAAACAAAAGAAAAAAGAAACAGGAAGGAAAACCCTCAGCTCTTATCTTCATCTGTCAAAGCTATCCCCATTTCAACCATTTTTTCTCTCTCACTGCTTCCATCTTCTTTTCACACAATAAACTCTTTCCAACTGCCGCGGTGGAGTTAATGAGGTTGGAGAGCAAGAGGCAGCAGAAGATGATGATGAAGACGTCAATGCCGGCGGCGAAGGGGAGAGGGGATCCGAGGGTGCGGCGGAGACGGAGACGGCGAGATGAGCTCCTGCATAGCCTCGCTGATCCACGCGCTAATGGCCGCCGCTGAGTCGGTGCCGCTGGCGTCAACGCCCTCGTCCTCGATCGCTTGTCTAGTTCCTAGACACTACTAAAATAGGGGGTTGCCCCTACGGATAATGAAATCCGTAGGGGCAGATTTATTTTTGCCATACGGTTGCCCCTACGATCCTGAAGTACTAATTTAAAAATATTAAATCGTAAATTATTGTTTGCCCCTACGGAGCTGCAAACCAAAGACCTACGGACTAATCCGTAGGGGCATCTAAATAGGGATTTAATTAAAAGGCACAGATCCCCTACGCCGATTATCTCTCTCGATAATCTCTCGCGCGCGAACCCAAAATCCCCAAATCTCTCGTTTCCGCCGATCGCCGTTCTCGTCGTCGCTACCACCCTCCGTTTCGTCGTCGCTACCGCCCTCATTCTTCCTCATCGCCGATTGCGTGCATTGTCGACCACCGATCGATCGTCTCCTTCACCGCACAGGTTAGTAAATCTTCAATTAAACAAATTTTTGATTATTTTAGGGCTAGGGTTCATGGTTTGGGTACCGATGAGGGTTAGGGTTAGGCATCGGTTGGGGTTAGCGTTAGGGTTAGGGTTCGGGTTGCGGTTGGGGCTGGGGATGGGGTTGCGGTTGGGGTTGGGGTTGGGCAGGGGTTGCGGTTGGGGTTGGGGTTGGGGTTAGGGTTGGGGTTGGGGTTCGGCTGGGGCTGGGGCTGGGGCTGGGGCTGGGGTTAGGGTTAGGGTTAAGGTTGGGGTTGGGGTTTGGCTGCGGCTGCGGCTGGGGTTAGGGTTAGGGTTAGGGTTGCAGTTGGGGTTGGGTTGGAGAGGGAGTGTTTTGTGGAAGGTGTTCTTGAAAATGATTAAGAGTCTGGGTTTAGGATTAGTGAAAGAAACCGAGTCTGACCATCTCCTTTGTACAGTTGTACTTAACTAAAAGGTGCTGCATATTTCCCATTCACTCTCAATTGATATGCTTGATCTTTAAACATGCCTCTTGCAAGTTTTTCATTAATATCAATTCTTAAAATCTATAAGATGTAATATGCTATTAAGCAAGCGCTTTTCCTTTTATAAATATTTGAATGTGCCATTTTATTTCTCGGTCTTCTCACTTCACTGGGTAGTTTGAAGTCTGTATGGTGTAGCTTTAGGAATTCTGTATAGTTTATATTTTGTCCCATATATAGTTGTGTCTTTAACTGTAGAATTTTGTGATAAACGGTAGAACTTTAAAACAATAATTGACAATTTCTGATTAATCTGTATTTCTCCATGCTTGAAACCGACATAACAACTTTAAGTTTCGACTTAAAGTTTCAGTTCCTCATTTTCAAAAGTTTCACTTTATTATAATGAAGAAATCAAAAAAAAAGTTTCACTTTATTATAATGAAGAAAAAAAAGTATATCCAAACATTGCTTTAAATGATAGATTTTTAAATATGCATATTTAACTTTCGAAAAGTGCAAAGAGGATAGCTAGATTCTAGAAAAGCACACGAGTTGAAGGCAAAACTGCATGCGGGTTATATGGTTTTTTGAATATGCTCTACTGTTTGTGACAGTCTATCCAAAGTATGATTAAAAAGGTCTTAATTCTCAAAAACTACTTAACTTAGAGGTTGCGGCAAGTAACTACCAAATTATGCATCTTAGTTCTTAAATGCTCAATTCTTCATATATCTTATTCCCAAGTTGCAACTTGCAAGTAACTAAGCAAGTATTATTTCATAAGTTTAAAATCATGTTATATCAGTTACTTTATATTTTATTTAAATACTTCGTATAGTCTATGTGACGAGAAGATTCAATCGTATTATAACCGATAGAAGCCTTACCCCCAACAGCCGAAACACACACATACAACAAGAATACACAACAAACGCATCATTAGAGAGTGATTCAAGATGTTCAAGTTAAAACCAATATATGATACTTGATGATAATATGAAACTTTCATATTCTCATCGATACTCATATATGAAACTAAAAGCGCCACTTAATCCCCGTCTATCGGTTAACATACGTTCAATATTCGTCGTGACATAGAACTATACGAAAGTTGTTAAATATCGGACGGTATAGCTTGATACTAACAACCGTCGTATAGTCTATGTGACGAGAAGATTCAATCGTATGATAACCGATAGATTTGTCCCGTGTGGACAACTTAGGAATGTATAAAGCAAACACCTTCATTCACTTGTGTTTTCATCCGTTTCGAGATATTTCGTCGGTACCTTTCCGCTGGTTCTCCGTGTACAAAGATAGATTAGATGTTCATTTTAACGTTGTTTCACAGCTTTGAAATGATTATCTATTCTATTACAGTGTACTCGGAGAACAGCGGGGAAATGCTGCCGAAATTTACTCGAAACGGTTGAAAGCACAAGCGAATGGGTGTTCGCTCTATACATTCTTAATGGGATAGAAGCCTTACCCCCGACAGCCGAAACACACACATACAATAAGAATACACAACAAACGCATCATTAGAGAGTGATTCAAGATGTTCAAATTAAAACCAATATATGATACTCGATGATAATATGAAACTTTCATATTCTCATCGATACTCATATATGAAACTAAAAGCGTCACTTAATTTCCGTCTATCGGTTAACATACGTTCGAAGTTCGTCGTGACATAGAACTATACGAAGGTTGTTAAATATCGGATGGTATATCTCGATACTAACAACCGTCGTATAGTCTATGTGACGAGAAGATTCAATCGTATGATAACCGATAGATTTGTCCCGTGTGGACAAGTTAGGAATGTATAAAGCAAACACCTTCATTCACTTGTATTTTCATCCGTTTCGAGATATTTTCGTCGGTACCTTTCCGCTAGTTCTCCGTGTACAAAGATAGATTAAATGTTCATTTCAACGTTGTTTCACAGCTTTGAAATGATGATATATTCTATTACAGTGTACTCGGAGAACAGCAGGGAGGTGCTGCCGAAATTTACTCAAAACGGTTGAAAACACAAGCGAATGGGTGTTCACTCTATACATTCTTAATGGGATAGAAGCCTTACCCCCGACAGCCGAAACACACACATACAACAAGAATACACAACAAACGCATCATTAGAGAGTGATTCAAGATATTCAAGTTAAAACCAATATATGATACTCGATGATAATATGAAACTTTCATATTCTCATCGATACTCATATATGAAACTAAAAGCGCCACTTAGTCCCCGTCTATCGGTTAACATATGTTCGATGTTCGTCGTGACATGGAACTATACGAAGGTTGTTAATTATCGGACGGTATAGCTCGATACTAACAACCGTCGTACAGTCTATGTGACGAGAAGATTCAATCGTATGATAACCGATAGATTTGTCCCGTGTGGACAAGTTAGGAATTTATAAAGCAAATACCTTCATTCACTTGTGTTTCCATCCGTTTCGAGATATTTCGTCGGTACCTTTCCGCTGGTTCTCCGTGTACAAAGATAGATTAGATGTTCATTTCAACGTTGTTTCACAGCTTTGAAATGATTATCTATTCTATTACAGTGTACTCTGAGAACAGCGGGGAGGTGCTGCCGAAATTTACTCGAAACGGTTGAAAGCACAAGCGAATAGGTGTTCGCTCTATACATTCTTAATGGGATAGAAGCCTTACCCCCGACAGCCGAAACACACACATACAACAAGAATACACAACAAACGCATCATTAGAAAGTGATTCAAGATATTCAAGTTAAAACCAATATATGATACTCGATGATAATATGAAACTTTCATATTCTCATCGATACTCATATATAAAACTAAAGCGCCACTTAGTCCCCGTCTATCAGTTAACATACGTTCGATAATTTATTCTTTTCAACGACAAACGCACACACAAAGCATATACACGGATTTTCTCCTTTGTCAATAAGTATCACGTTCTTAGATTTCTCAATATAGTCACCATAACCTACAATTTATATGTTATACAGTCTAACATGGCCCATGAGTACGTCAGAGTTAAAGACTGGATGTATGTGGATTGGCAACAACGTATGCAACCTAAGTTTGTCATAGGAGTTGCTGCTTTTATTGAAATTGCACGCGCACATAATAAGATCGTGATAGAGAAGATTCTCTGCCCGTGCGATAGATGTGGGAAGAAGTACTGGCAGAAGGTAGAATTGGCAGAGCTTCATATCGTAAAATATGGTTTTACTATATTTTATACAACTTGGAAATCACGGGGAAGGAGAAGAACGCAGTAATGCTGCAGAAGAAAAAGGAGAACACGATAATGCGGCAGGAGAAGAAGGAGAAAACGGTAATGCGGCAGAAGAAGAAGACGGTAATTTATTTCCATCAGAAGAAATGGAGGATATGGTAGAGGCTGCCCTAGGTGAATCTATTCGTACCGAAAATGACATTCCTTCCGGTCAAGGACCGCGTGCGGATAAATATGAAAATTTTATGAATGATGCTAGAAAACCAATTTATGAGAATGCAAAGTATTCCACCCTCTCATGGTTCGTCCAACTTTTCCAGATTAAATGCCTAAATGGATGGAGCAACAAGTCATTCATAATGCTTCTTTCGTTCTTGAAAGATTCTATGCCCCCGGGAAATAACGTGCCCGACAGCTGGTACGGAGCCCAGAAGATGATGTCTGATTTGGGTCTGAAGTGCGAGAAGATTCAAGTATGTCCTAAAAATTGCGTGTTGTACCGGAAAGAGAATTCAGATTTAAAAGAGTGTCCAACATGCGGAGAGGCCAGATATAAGCCGAAAGATTCTGATAAGAAGTCTGATATACCTGTCAAGATAGCACGATAATTTCCCATAACACAGAGGCTACAGAGGCTATTCAGGTGCAAGAAAACAGCCGAGGCGATGATTTGGCATCACCGTGCTCCTCCAAATGAAGATGGAAAAATGATCCATCCAAGAGATTCACCGGCATGGAAGGATTTCGATAGGAGGCACGCAATATTCAGTAGCGATCCTCGCAATGTCCGGCTCGGACTGGCTAGTGATGGATTCTGCCCATTCAACTATATGGCTGGAACTCACAGCACATGGCCTGTGGTAATGATAATTTATAATCTGTCGCCTTGGTTGGCTATAGACCAATTATACTTTATGATGCCTCTTCTTATCGACGGACCAAACTCACCGGGAAACAATATCGACGTCTATCTCCGACCTCTGATCGAGAAGTTAAAATCTTTGTTCATTGATGGTGTAGAGACTTACGATGCAAACATAAATACAATCTTCATACTGCGTACGGCTTTAATGTGGACAATTAATGACTTTTCTGCGTATGGAATGCTATCAGGTTGGTCCGTACATCGTCACAAAGTATGTCCTCATTGCCATCAACACACAACATCGAAATTCTTGAATTTTAGCAGGAAGGTTTGTTATTGCGGCCATCGACGTTTCCTGCCTCTAGACCACCCCTACAGGTTAGACAATGTTCACTTTGATGGTCATCAGGAGCTTTTTGGACCTCTAGCCCCATTGTCCGGAGAGGACGTGACTGCTCAGTGGGATGGTTACAATAATTGTTGGATATAGTGCCCTCAGAGTCAATTATTGGATCAAAGGCATGTGATTGCAATGATTGAGGGAGGACCTATACCGGTAGGACAGTCTTACTCAAGATGATAGTATGCTATCTGGTTTATCTTTATCATCGTGTACTGCTTTAGGTGACCTTACAGGTCGCTATTACACACTGATAGAGCCCTTAGGATTCTTTCTTGACGACCAGCGGTATGATGGCGATCATATACGTGGGAGCTGGGGTCTATAAGCACATCCTTAAAAGGTCCCTAGTCGTGGGAGTTTCGAGACTGGGCATCGATACTCCATTAGTAGACTAGTGTATACAGTCGAGACCCCGACGAGGGGCGGTGGCCGGTCTCACAAGCCACTGGTGTCAGTTTGTTCACCTAAGATGTATACAGGTGCTCATTGGGTTATGAGTACACCGGACAGGACTCGCCGGGAATATGCTAGTTGGTATTATACCTGACGTCAGATAGCAGTTCCCTGGTGACATGTGTACAGGTTAGTTCATCGACCTGAGATCGTCATTTGTCTCGTGTGAGTTCCCACTGTGCTTTGATTACTACCCTAACACGGCTCAAAGGAGTCGTGCAAACAGATTTTAGTTGGGTACAGTCCCGAGCCACATGGAGGCAGTGAGCGGATCTGCAGGGGTTCGTCTCTCCCGGTATTGGGAGTGAGGTCGCGCTGTGTCTAGGAGAGCCATTACACAAAGCCCTCGGCCGAGGCAGGAGATTTACTAGTAGGTGTTCCAGTAGTATCTCAGGGTGTTCTGGGCTACACTCCGACACGACTTGTACCGCTTTTGGCGGTCTGACTTTTACCAACCCCCTAGGCCCGCCATGCGATACTCATAGAGGAACGAACCGGACTGTACGGATATTGTCACTGACAGGCACAGTAGGGTGTCAGGATGAGTTCGCTCATCGACGTCCCTTTTGTTCAATAGCTGGCAGCCCGTTACGTATGGCTAATACCTCTGACGGGCTAGTGGTTAAATCCACAGCCAAAATATTGGCGAGTCTTTAGAGTCCCCCACAGACAGTTACTCAAGTTTTGGGCGAAACGCTGTAGAGGCCGTATGGAGATATGGCAGGGTTCGATCATATACGTGCGGTATTGCACGGATCATGATCGGACAGATAATACTAGCGGGCTTTGGTTTAAGCCGGATCCTAGTATTGTGCTGTGTAGATTTGTCTCTTTGCATTTGTATTCAGTGGGAATACAAATGCGGGTATGTATATACAGTCGCGGGGTTTTCCTGTAATTTATTACGGGATCAGTTTTCTGAGGTTGCCAGTTTTTATTCCGTTCCGGCCAGTTTTCCTTTGTTCCTTCATGACCGGATTTTTGTGATGGGAGGGGCTAATTTGCAAGTATGCAAATTAGCAATTGTGGAGGGGTTATTTGTGAAATGGTGGCTTCATGATGGTTATAGCATCATGAGATTCTTTTTGCATCACTTCCTTTGCATTTATGTGATTGGATTAGTATTTGATGGTGGTGTGACAATTATATCTCTTTATCATCAAAACCTTTTATTATGGTCACCATCTTGTGTTCACCTCCTTGATACATTTTTCCCTCCTCATTTCTTGTAGGGGCCGACCACATCTTTGAGTGAGGTGAGAGGGATTCATTTTTTGGTTGTGTAGGAATTTTCTTCATCTCATTTTAGCTTGCTACAAAAATTCCTTACTTATCTCCAAAGTTCATTCCACCTCCATTATTATGGCAACTTCAACCCCTTGAGACAAACGGATTCTACACTTATCCTACAGCACCCTTGGGCACGTCGGCTCGCCAACTTCGTACCCGAGTTGCCTCGGTCCAGAGGTGGGAGCCTGTGAAAGAACCCGGCGATGTAGTGCCCGTTCTGATGAGGAGATGAAGACCGGAGATCCCGCGTGGAGATCGGAGTGGAGGCCGAAGACCGAAGGACACGGATCGCTCGGTATAGTATTCTACCCTTTCTCTTGTTAGCTAGGTATAGGTTAATGGTTCGATCCGGGTTTTTAGGATGCGGTAGTACCGGTTTAAAGTCAAGAAAATATTTTGTTTCCGCATTTTGGCCTCGGATAGACGGCCGGGGCGCTACCGTAGTCCTACAATAATGTGACCTTCAGGATGGATCCGACAAAACATGTCAAACCACCATTTTGGAACAAGTTAAGCATTTTCTTCGAGCTTCCGTACTGGTCAACAAATTTAGTGCGTCATTGCCTGGACGTCATGCATATAGAGAATGGAGTATCAGAACACATACTCAACTTGCTTCTTTATAAAGACGGGAAATCGAAAGACAACCTGAATGCTCAGATGGATCTACAGGAATAGGGAATAAGAAGTGAATTGCACTCTAGACCGGTAGCGGGTAAACCAGGCAAGTTTGTACTTCCCAATGCCGCTTGTCATATGTCACAACCGGAGAAGAAAAGATTTCTGCAGGTGTTGCATGATTTGAAAGTTCCCACAGGTTTCTAGGATCATTCAGCAAGAAAATAAAAATTGTGAAAGGTAAGATCGATGGGCTGAAAAGTCATGATCACCATGTTATCGTGGAGCACCTTCTTCTATTAGCCCTCAGGACTTCTCTCCCCGAATCGGTTGATCTAGTAATCAACGACCTATGTTGTTTTTTTATACAGTTGTATGCTAAAACACTGGAGGTTGTGACGCTGGATAAACTAGAAAATTCTATTGCGTTGATACTTTGCAAGTTTGAGCGTATTTTCCCACCGTCATTCTTCGATATCATAATACACTTGACGGTTCATCTTGTAGGGTTCCTAGGCACACTAAGGAGGTCTCACAAGGAATCAACCATACCAATTTCAAATTTTACGGGTGCCGAGAAACCCTAATACGGATCGTTAACTAGAAGTCTAGGCGAAACAAAGCAAGCTAGTTAACAACTTAACTAAAAGAACGGAAATACAACCTTTGTAGATCCGGTGCTCCACCTCCATAGCTCCGCAATGATGTCCCTCCGCTGTCCAAATCGGATCCCGGACTCTTGCGTCGGCTTCGTCGGAGAAATGGGCGGGTTAGGTCGTCGATGTCGATGCCGAAGATGATCTACGTCGAGGCATCACTAGATCAAGCTCCACCTTCACCAAGCCATGAAAACTTGTGAAGGAAACACCCTATACTACTTGGCAAGAGGTAGAGGATGAAGAAATAGGAGGTGGGTTCACTTTAGAATTGGATTTCTCACTCTTTTTCTCCAGTTGCCATTGATGAGGCAAGCTTTTCTTCTTCTTGTTCAAGTGAAGAAGAAGATGAAAAGAATATGATAAGTTAAGTTAATTTGAAAAGAAAATCAATACTTATCATATAATGAACCATGGTCAAGTGTAGAGAGCTAACTATAGTTAGGTGAATGGTTAGGTTAGGCATGAAACAAAAATGGTGGACTTTTTCAAAGGTTCAAGAAGTTTCAACAAAGAAACAAATATAGCCACCATTTTCCTTTTGCCAAAATGAAATAAATAAATCAATAAATAAATCAATAAATGAATCAAATGAAACCCTAACCATTAACTAACCATGGTTTAATCATACACTTAACCAAGTTAGCATGATTCATCAAATATGATACAAACAAGTGCACAAAACTATATCGAATATGCAATGTGCACAATCCAAGTGAGAAAATCCATTTAAAGTGAACCAATACTAGTTAATGCAAAGTAATATATCAAATATATAATTATGCATTAAATCATTAAATCAACACTTGATTCAATGATCCGGTCATGTCGCACACAACCGACTAGTATCCAATGTATCGGCTTATCGAATCAATCCTTGATTCGATAACTAGGTTATATCGCATACAACCATTTGATACATTCATCGCGAGAATAGAATACGGTATCACATACACGCATTATTCTCGGTCCCGCACATATCTCATATGCGCTCCTATTTCGTTTCGCTTGAGCCAGGAAACCTCTGTGTAGGACTCTAAAGACTCGTCAATACGCCGACAGCAGATGATGATCATATCAAGCACCCACAAGCAGCAAGCGGTCTGCTAAACGTAACGGCCACCCGGGTATTGAGCGATCAGAAGATCGACGAGCAAGCCCGCTCACACTCCTGTGAATCCAACCAGTAACACTTACCGTACAGTCCGGTCTGATCGTCTGATCTGTCGCATATCTCGCCTAGGGGTGGTAAACGTCAGACCCCAATAGCTCGATAAGTCGTGTCGATATGAGGTCTATAACAATTCGAGAAACTACTGGTAACACTTACCAGTAAATCTCAGCAACCCTGGCCAGGGATTTCCGGTTATAGCCAATCGAACACAGCGCAACATCAACCCCCTATACCGGGAGAGACGAATCCCTTCCTATCGCTCATTGCCTCTATGTGACTCGGGACTATACCCAAAAACCACCGTTTTGCACGCCCTCTTGGACGTGGTAAGGTGGAAATCAAAGCACAGTGGGAATCACACAAGACTCTATGACGATCTCGGGTCAACAGACTACTCTGTACCAGTGTCACCAGAGAACTGCCATCTGACGTAAGGTATAATACCATCTGGGAGTTCTCGGCGAGTCCGTCCAGTATACCCAGTCTCTACTGAGCACCCGTATATCATCTCTGATGTCAAACACCAAGGGATATGGGATCATCCATCGCCCATCTGTATGGGTCGAGAAGGTATACGCTAGTCTACTCTGGTATATCGATGCCCCGTCTCGATACACCCACGACTAGAGACTTTGAAGGATGTACTTATGGACTACCATGTCCCCACTAGTATGATCCTCATCATAGTCTAGGTAGTCAAGTACACATCCTAAGGGCTTTACCAACATGTAACAGAGAGACAATCAGTGTACACGTTAAGGTAAAGATCAACCAGATAGCATACTATCATGTCGAGCAAGAAAGTCCTCCCTATATATGTCCTAGCATCCACTACAATATACATCCTATGTATAGTAATGGCCTCTAGGGCATACATATAACTAACAATCTCCCACTTGCATTAGGGTCATCTGATAGCAGTGGTTGCAGTATCTCATACTCAACCATCCCATAAAAGTCTCTCTCTGGGAAAAGGCCTTTGTGAGTGGATCCGCCGTGCTGTCCTCTGAGTCTACTCTCCTAACCTCGATCACCCTGGAGATCAACTATCTCCATGATCAGGTGATACTGCCTTAGAATATGTCTGGATCATTGATGGGATGGACGTTCCTTGGCATAAGCCACTACTCTATTGTCACACAATGGGAGGAACTAAGTTCATCTCATGAACAAATATACATCCAGACTGCCTCTTTGGTAGCATCTTAAGTAGCGATGTATCCAGCCTTTATCGTCTAGTATGTCACGGTATCTAGCTTGGAACTCTACCAACATACCGTCCCTCGATAGAGGGTAAAGACAATGCCTGCGACTGACTTTCAGTCGTCCTTATCACTCTGGAACCCTTCCAGTGATTCTCCCCAGGATCGGTTGATACCATCTCACTACAACTAGTGAGAATCCTATCATCCAATTAGATCTATCTCATAGATTCAAAACCCAGGATTTAGGAGGTATCACTTTTGATCCTATGTGGAGAATCCTTGTGATAAGCGGAGATTGACTGAGCGTAGCATAGGAAACTCCTTCCCTATCAAGAGCATGTCATCCACGTACTCTACGAGGATCGTCACCATACTCCCTACTACCTTTTTGTTTATAAAAGGTTCATCTACCATTTTGATGATGTCAAACTCTTTGACTAAATCATCAAAACAGATGTTCCAACTCCGCGATGCCTGCTTTATCCTATAAAGTATCTTACACGTTTCCGCTGCTCCCACTATCTATGAAGCCCTCTGGCTGTGTACTTATAGACGCTCTCTTCCAAAACATCATTTAGAAAAGCAGTCATGGCACCCAACCACCAGATATCCTAGTCATGGTATGTAGCCGTGGCAAGTAGGATCTGGATGGACTTAAGCATAGCCACTTGAAAAGGTTTCATCATTATCCAGGCCTGGTCGATGACGAAAAGCTTTAACAAGTCTAGCTTTGAAAGTCTCAACTTTTCCATCTACACCAAGTAATCTTCTCAAGATATACTTGCTCCTGATGGGGATTTAACCCTTCAGATATAGCAACCAAAGTCCATACTTTGTTGGTGTACATGGATTCCATTTCAGATCGCTAAGCATCCAGCCATTCTTACAGAGTCCCACTCCTGATGGCCAGCTCGAAACTAGTTGGGTCATCATCTCATGATGCAATCCTCGCTCCCACTGTCATAGAGTAACCGAAGTATCTCTCAGGTGGGTGAGGAACCTTACTAGATCGGCGGAGAGGCTGAGGTTCGTTGGTAACTATTGAATCCTTTGGTTCTTTCAAATCATCAGCCGCGGTTTGTATAGCTGGAATATTTCCAGTTCTACATCACAGACCTTGCCTCGAGCTTGTTCGGATTTTGCTTTTAGACATAGCCCGGACAACCCCAAATCTTAACCAACTTAAGAGATGGGCTCTTCCCTTATCATATCAAATATGAAGTGGTAGGCAACGAATTTGATTTGAACCCTATTCAATAGGTATGCAGCTTCTCAAGTGCATAACTCCCAAAAAGGAAATAGGTAACTCTGTAGTACTCATCATAGAGCACACCTAATCACATAGGGTGTTATCGCTCCGCCCCGATATACCATCATGCTATGGTGTATTCGGAGGAGTAATGCTGAGAGAGAATCTCATTCTCCTTTAGAAAAGTCCAAGAGTTTCGTGCTCAAGTATTCTCCTCCTTGATCTCATCAAAGGACATAATACTTATACCCGTATTTTGGTTCTCTACTTCTAACTTATATTCTGTGAATATCTCAAAAGGTTCGGACTTGTGTTTCAACAGGAACATAGGTCTGAATCTCGAAAGATCATCAGAGAATATAACGAAGTATAAAGAACCAGTCCTGGCATATGTAGTCAGGAGACCTACATACATCAACATGTATCATCCCAAGAGTTCACTAACTCTTTCTCTGTTTCCAGTAAACAGAGCTATGGTCATCTTATCTCTGTGACATGACTGGCAAGTTTCACAAGATGTAAATTCAAACTGATTTAAATATGCATCTTCATGTAACTTCAGCTAGTCGGGTCGCATTGATATGACTTAGTCTACAATGCCACAAGAAGGATTCGTTCATTTCTGAACTCTTCCTCTTGTGTATGTTCTGTATACTAAGAACTGTAGTTTGATTTAGAACATTAATGCTTTTAGATAACGTGCCTGAACCGATCAACTTTTGATATAGGAAATGTTCAAAACATTATCCAACAATACAAAATTATATCATTTCTCTACTAATAAAGAGATAGATATGATTTTGTATATCAGGTTCGGTATCTAATAACATTCGTTCAGAATCAATGTATTTGGAATACAGGGTGACAGTGACCAACAGACTTGGTTGCAACACTTGCCCCGTTTTCTGCCTCATGAAACTTATCACCCGTTCTCAGTTCTTTACCTTTCTGTAGCCCTATGTAACATATTACATATTTGGGATCCTGATCTGGTATCACATACCCAGGACGTAAAGGATACGGAGAAACGGTTCTGTATAAAGAACACACCCGAAGATGATGCATCAGCATGCACTCTCTTCGTTTGGGCGGCACGGGAATTCTGGTAATCCCCAATTTCCTGCTCTGTCTTACAACAATTATAAGTTGGAGCGGGACCAACGTTCCCCAGCTCAGTATAACAAACGGGTTCGGTCAATAATCCGTATTATTATCTTGGTTAAGGCGTGATATGGTCGCTACCTGGAGAGAGAGAGAAGAAAACACTCAGCGTGCGCTCTTGCAAGAATAGATTGGCTATTATTTTATCTAATCAGGATGGCTCCCACTGCTTTTTATCAAATCTTCCTTCAAACCCTAAAAGGAAAGACTAGCCGGGATTAATTACACACTACAAGTTCGCCAATCTTTCAGCCAGGCCAGTGTCGGTACTTTGAGGGAGGTCCCCCGTGCTTTCGCACGAACCTAATTAATGTAAACCTCGTTTTCCCAGAGGCGTAACCTCGTTGACACCTTTCTAGACACCTACTTGATCGGCTAATTGTAATGTGTAAAACTCTCCCAGGAGTAACAATTACTCGCAGTGGGTATCGGGATCCAACTATCTCATAGAAGGTATGCAATCTCATTGCAAATTTCAACACTTGAAATTCCCGATAATATTTTGCCCCTAACGTGCTATGACCTTGACGAAAGCCAACAAACCATAGCCCGCTAGTCAAGTTCAACCCGTACATTTCTTGATTGAATTAAACCCACCCGCACGACCCTTGACGAAAGCCAACAAAGCCGCACGACTACCCTAATCCAATCGCATCGTATGCAGCAGATAAGCAGCATATAGCTACCGCACACTGCACCTTGACGAAAGCCAACAAATGCAGCACGAATACTATATACAACTTATCTGAAATGACGGAGGGCTACGACAGGTTTTTCTGAAAACCTATTGCGTAATGAACTTGATATCGTTGTAGAATCAAATGATTTTAAAATGGAGTGTTTTTTAGGCTTTTCTAGTTTTGCTAAAGGGGTCACTCCCGGTGAAGGGATCGTCGGCCCTTTCCTCATCGAATAAGGTGCGAGATATATCATATATATCACTGTGCAAAACAAGAACTGTAGCTACCTGTTTTATTTTGAAATTCAATTCTACAACATCTTAGGTTTCTTTTATTTCATTAATCACATTAATGAAGTCCCATCATTTAAGTACCTAAACATCACAGATAAATACGACGTACACTTATGCCATCCGCATTCGCCTCGATGTCCCCTCGTGCACCGTTAGGTTAGGTAACTAACGGCAGAGCGGGGCAGGGCTAGCGCGGGTGTAAAACATAAGTAACGCCTATATAATATATCATATATACTATATAAAGTATCCATCACAGAACATCACATGATCACATCACAGATATCGCAGCAGAAGAATCATATGAAATATTGAATATACTAGGACGTCCGTGTTTTCAATACGAGCCAGTATAAAACACGGATTCCACGGTCGTGATGAATAGCCAAACCCACACCCCTAGACCCCTACGAGAGCGGCAAGCAACCCTACCAATTCTAGAGTTAGGAGACCCGGACTCGACTCCTCGAGTTGGTCTCCCACTGGACTCCAGAACCCGGTTACTTGTGCTCCCCTCCTTGGGTCTATCCTAGTGCGGAAAAGTAAATAATATACAAAAGGTGACATCTTCCGCAACCTGGAAGTGTCCCAATAAAAGAATATTACATACAAGTTTTTACATGAATGAAAATGAAAAACACTCATCTCACATAAAAACCCCCGGCTATTCAAACACGATGATCCAATATAACATATCCAGCAACACATAACATCACATGTCATCAACGTAAGTAAACATGCGTATCCCAATTGTCGTTGACATATAGCAACGAAACCGGCGATATCACATATTACACTTACGGTCACAGAAAAGAAAGTGTAAAACTACAACAGTTGGAATTCGCAACCTACATAGACATCACATGCCTAATCAAATGAATACCTTAGACATCATATGCCTAACAATTATAAACCCCACATTTTAGTCTCAAAATCGAAAACACTTTTCAATATCAAGTCGGGCAATTCAACAGGATTCCCGACATCCTGATCGAATGCTCGTCGCAAACTTTAGTAGACGGCCGCACCCCCGACGCCGTCGACGAAGTGAACCAAGGCGGAACACCGCTGCCGCGAGCACCCGAACAGATGCTTTCGGCGACGGGGTTCTCCTACAGTCACTTGGTCGGGGCTATGGGGTGTAGCTGTCTATTAAGTTTATCCGGCGAGTATCCGCGTACGCTACGTGATTGCGACGGACTTTTGATCGCATCAAAATTCCGTAGCAACCGATCAAGTGAGACTAAATTGCTATGTTTATAACATTCATTCAGTTATCTCATAACTACTTGTGAATTCCAATTGTTGTATCACATTCCAGATAATTAGAAAATGTTAAACTTTCCGATCGAACATTCAAACACCCAAGTTTTCCCGATACAAATCAACACATGAAACAAGTCTAAAAACATTCAGTTCGTGCCTCAGTACCAACGGTCCAGCCGTAGAAGGGTCAAGCCAACGCCTCACATGTGGCACGCCGTACTGCCCCAAACCCAAAGGTTCAAAGGGCAGTTCAAGACGGTCACATAATCGAGTTAAAGTTTGTTGTCTTCTAGAGGGACCATCGCGTTACTTGCACTACTTAGAACGTCGTTAAACTACGGAAAGATCCAACACTTGGAAATTTCCCGGCAGGGGAAAAAGTGGGTATTTATATCCAGTCGAACTTTTTAACAGTTTCTAAAATATCCGGAAAAACATAAACGAAGTTAAATTATCCGATCAAATTAACGAATCCCCAATAAAACCCTAGAAAACTCAACAATTGAGTGGAATTAAAAAAAACACATAAAAAATTGCCAAAAAAGGACCTAAGAATAAATATATGAAATTTGAGGGACTAATTCCAAATTTTGGCCGCGGAAGCGCCGCCAAACCCCTGGTTTGGCCGCGGAAGCGCCGCCAAACCCCTGGTTTGGCCGCGGTTCCGCGGTCGAATTATGGAATTAGGAGCCGAAACTTCACAGTAATTCTTAGTTTTTCCTGCATATTTTTCTGCATATTTTTAATTCACAAAATTCAACAGTTTTGAAAAATGTACAGAGAGCGATTTTGCAATGGGGTTTCGGTTCGATCGGATTTCTAACTCCGTCTACGCATCGCCTAAGGCTCTAGCTAGGCTCTGATACCACTGTAGGGTTCCTAGGCACACTAAGGAGGTCTCACAAGGCATCAACCATACCAATTTCAAATTTTACGGGTGCTAAGAAACCCTAATACGGATCGTTAACTAGAAGTCTAGGCGAAACAAAGAAAGCTAATTAACAACTTAACTAAAAGAACGGAAATACAACCTTTGTAGATCCGGTGCTCCACCTCCATAGCTCCGCAATGATGTCCCTCCGCTGTCCAAATCGGATCCCGGACTCTTGCGTCGGCTTCGTCGGAGAAATGGGCGGGTTAGGTTGTCGATGTCGATGCCGAAGATGATCTACGTCGAGACATCACTAGATCAAGCTCCATCTTCACCAAGCCATGAAAACTTGTGAAGGAAACACCCTATACTACTTGGCAAGAGGTAGAGGATGAAGAAATAGGAGGTGGGTTCACTTTAGAATTGGATTTCTCACTCTTTTTCTCCACTTGCCATTGATGAGGCAAGCTTTTCTTCTTCTTGTTCAAGTGAAGAAGAAGATGAAAAGAATATGATAAGTTAAGTTAATTTGAAAAGAAAATCAATACTTATCATATAATGAACCATGGTCAAGTGTAGAGAGCTAACTATAGTTAGGTGAATGGTTAGGTTAGGCATGAAACAAAAATGGTGGACTTTTTCAAAGGTTCAAGAAGTTTCAACAAAGAAACAAATATAGCCTCCATTTTCCTTTTGCCAAAATGAAATAAATAAATCAATAAATAAATCAATAAATGAATCAAATGAAACCCTAACCATTAACTAACCATGGTTTAATCATACACTTAACCAAGTTAGCATGATTCATCAAACATGATACAAACAAGTGCACAAAACTATATCGAATATGCAATGTGCACAATCCAAGTGAGAAAATCCATTTAAAGTGAACCAATACTAGTTAATGCAAAGTAATATATCAAATATATAATTATGCATTAAATTATTAAATCAACACTTGATTCAATGATCCGGTCATGTCGCACACAACCGACTAGTATCCAATGTATCGGCTTATCGAATCAATCCTTGATTCGATAACTAGGTTATATCGCATACAACCATTCGATACATTCATCGCGAGAATAGAATACGGTATCACATACACGCATTATTCTCGGTCCCGCACATATCTCATATGCGCTCCTATTTCGTTTCGCTTGAGCCAGGAAACCTCTGTGTAGGACTCTAAAGACTCGTCAATACGCCGGCAGCAGATGATGATCATATCAAGCACCCACAAGCCGCAAGCGGTCTGCTAAACGTAACGGCCACCCGGGTATTGAGCGATCAGAAGATCGACGAGCAAGCCCGCTCACACTCCTGTGAATCCAACCAGTAACACTTACCGTACAGTCCGGTCTGATCGTCTGATCTGTCGCATATCTCGCCTAGGGGTGGTAAACGTCAGACCCCAATAGCTCGATAAGTCGTGTCGATATGAGGTCTATAACAATTCGAGAAACTACTGGTAACACTTACCAGTAAATCTCAGCAACCCTGGCCAGGGATTTCCGGTTATAGCCAATCGAACACAGCGCAACATCAACCCCCTATACCGGGAGAGACGAATCCCCTCCTATCGCTCATTGCCTCCATGTGACTCGGAACTATACCCAAAAACCACCGTTTTGCACGCCCTCTTGGACGTGGTAAGGTGGAAATCAAAGCACAGTGGGAATCACACAAGACTCTATGACGATCTCGGGTCAACAGACTACTCTGTACCAGTGTCACCAGAGAACTGCCATCTGACGTAAGGTATAATACCATCTGGGAGTTCTCGGCGAGTCCGTCCAGTGTACCCAGTCTCTACTGAGCACTCGTATATCATCTCTGATGTCAAACACCAATGGATATGGGATCATCCATCGTCCATCTGTATGGGTCGAGAAGGTATACGCTAGTCTACTCTGGTATATCAATGCCCCGTCTCGATACACCCACGACTAGGGACTTTGAAGGATGTACTTATGGACTACCATGTCCCCACTAGTATGATCCGCATCATAGTCCAGGTAGTCAAGTACACATCCTAAGGGCTTTACCGACATGTAACAGAGAGACAATCAGTGTATACGTTAAGGTAAAGATCAACCAGATAGCATACTATCATGTCGAGCAAGAAAGTCCTCCCTATATATGTCCTAGCATCCACTACAATATACATCCTATGTATAGTAATGGACTCTAGGGCATACATATAACTAACACATCTTGCAACTGAGGCTAAGTTAGCCGGACCGGTACAATATCGATGGATGTATCCCGTCGAGAGGTATGTGTAATTTTTTGTTTCGTGCAATTTTTAAAATTATTGTATTCCTGTATGCCCGTATTTATTTATTCAATATATTTTCTTTAGGTATCTCTACACTCTTAAAAAGTATATACGCAATAGAAATCGACCAGAGGGTTCTATCATTTAAGCTTATTTTCTTGATGAAGCAACCACATTTTGTTCCCTCTATCTGGACGAGAACATTGAGACGAGACTTAACCGGCATCGAAGAATTCAAGACGGGCCATATGGTAAAGCCGATTATAAGAGGGTAGATACTATATTTATCAACAAGATATACCGGTTTATCTTGCTTAATTGCACATGTCTTGAACAAATTAGAGAGTAAGTTTTTTTAGATTAATTGTTATATTTGTGTTTGTGTGTGTATGAAATGATATAATATTAATATCACCCTTATTTGTCGAAAACAGAATTCATTTTAACGAGGTACGTGAGGGGCATCCTGATTGGAACGATGAACGATTGGAAAAATATCATCAGGATAATTTTTGCGATTGAGTCACAGATCATGTAAGTTATTCGAATAACATGTTTTTGCTATTAGTTTTAATCTAAACTTATATCGTTATGTATTTGTCGTAAAATTTGTTTTGTTAGATCCATGATCCGAACTTGTCTGCATCATTTGAGAGTGATTCAAGATGTTTAGCTCAATTCCCTAGTATGGAGGTTGCATATTATAAAGGATTCGGTGTCCTTAGATACAAATTCGAAGTTAAGGATATAGAAACATCTAGAACCACTCAGAATAGTGGGATTGCGACGGTAGGATCGGACGGTGTGATTTATTATGGGTACTTAAATTGTATACTCGGCATCCACTATCCCAGACAATCAGAACCCTTTTATATATTCCAGTATACTTGGTACGATATGTGAACCGATACGGAGAAGTGGAGAAGCAATCTTGGGACTTGGAAAGATGAATATGGATTGACCAGTGTGAACACACTTCGATTTTACGGTCAGGAAGATCCATTTATCTTTCCGAACCAAGCGTTCCAAGTATACTACTCACAGTGTTTGAAGTATCCAGGATGGAGTGTCGTATGCCGTTGGAAACCCAGGGATGTCTACGATGTCTCAGAATTCGAGGACAGCGATGGGGATGAAGAAGAGAGAAGGTTTAGAGTGCTCCGACTATCTGTTTCGAAAGACGAGTTGTTTTCGGCCGATCATGAAGTTACGTGGGTTAGAAATGATATCGATGATGAAATCCAAGTAGATATGTCTAATGTGCCCACGAAACGAAAAAGGTTATCGGTAATGTTATATTATTACTTCACATTTTACGATCTATACATATATAGTCAATGCTTATAATGATTGTCTAATGCGTCCACGAACCGTTTATCTAGATTTGATGACGATGACGGGAGCAGCGAGGGGCGGCAGGAGCTCCGACCGCGGCACCGGCAGAGGCAGAGGCAGAGCGGTTCTACCGTCCGGAGAGCTGCGTAGGGAGCTTCAGAGGGCCGGTCTCGCACCCAGATCAGAGACCCCTTCGGATGCCTCCTTCCATGTGGGCTTTGCCACACCTTCAGGTATATCGCACACATATCCATTTTGAATGTAATATTATAGATATTCATGCATGTTCATGTCAAAATTACTTATATTGTCAATGTTTGATTGTCTAGCTGTTGGTGATGCGTCCACATCGGGGACAGAGGCCACTCCCGCACCTCCAAGTATGTTTATATATCATATAGTGCATGTATTATAACATAAATATACACGCATTCCTTTTGCTCTTACTTAGATAATCATTTTTTTATTGTCTAGCTGTAGGTGGTGCCTCCGCATCTCGGGCAGAGGCCACCACCGCACCTGCGGGTATGTTTATATATCCTATAGTGCATGCATATTGATTTAGAATGTTATATTATTGATCTACACATTCTTTTTGCAATTACTTATATAATCTATTTTTAATTGTCTAATTATAGATGGTGCGTCCATATCTGACGCAGGAGCCACTCCCGCCACTTCCGTACCCTCCGCTCAGTCTGTAGGTTAGTATGAATAAATATAAAATATTTATTCATTTTACATATGCTCTAAAGAATAAATATGAACTTCATGGAAATTTAGCATCAATGTTTATTTTCTAGTTGGAGGGGATGCGTCCGCATCTAGGACACCGGCTGTTCCTCACCGGAGGAACTATCGTCCCGCTCGTGCTGCTGCCCGAGCGCAGGCTCGTGCTTTAGTCACCGGAGGTATATATCACACTTCAATTTTCGTTAAATCTTGATTTCTTAATACAACTTTGTCTTAATATTGATTATCTTGATATTTCTTGCAGACGCAGGGCCTCCCCATCCCCAGAGGAGGACTCGAGGCCCGAATCAGTCCCACAGGCTAAAGCCTGACAGAGCTAGGGGGAGGCAGCATTCCCCCTCTTTTTTACCCCTGATTATCGCTATACCGGCGATCATGCCGAGAGGTTCGGCCGGTATATGGGGGATGAGAGCCGGCTCGTGAAGAACTATCCACTTCACGTTGAGTGGGGCGACCAGCACCGGCGCTCATTCGCCCTCTTCTGGGATCAGGCTCGGGTATTAATATATATTTTCATTTGATTTATCCAATATATTTATTATTAACACTTGCAATCTAATAACAATGTTTTTTTTTGTATTTTCAGTTGGATTACGATTTTCAGCCTGTACCCGACCCTGATCACCCTGGGAGGATGCTCGAACTTCATGCTCTGTAATCGTGGCCGCACACAGAGGGCACCACGGAGGTTGGGAGAAAGGCCGGTGACTGGGCCCTAGCAGGGCCAATATAAGGTTGGACTCCACTCCGGCGGTTACTTCCTCCGTCTCCAGTGAGCGACGTTTCCAGAAAGAACTGGAGAGCTTGAAGGCCACCGTTCAGGAGTTAAAGGAGATGTTAGTATGTATACTACTTAATAGTAAAATATTATGTCATATTATAGATAGCAACATATCCAATATTAGTACGTAGCCTGAGCTTATTTGGTTGTAGACTTAGCTTTGATTAATCATACATACATATCTAATTAAAATAAACTACGGTTTTCCAAACTAGACATCCAAACAAGGCCTAAGTCCCTAAGTATACATAGATTAGGGTTTCGAAATAACTTGATAATGATACGAGTTCGAATAATACACAGTTCTTACTCGCTTATTACACACGTAGGTCCAGACGCGACAGGGTATATCGGCCGAGCCTCCACATGCATCTCCTTCGGCTGCGGCTCCGCAAGCCACTACATCAGCTGCGGTTCCGCAGACAGCTCCTATAGCTCCACTGCCCACTCAGACTCCCGCAGTCGCGGCTCTGCAAGTCACTACCTCGACGGTGGCTGCGCAGACCACTCCTACAGCTCCACAGCCCGCTCAGACTCCCGTATGCTCCGCATTGCATGATTTATTGACTCAGGATATATCCGAGGAGCAGGCGCGGCAGATTATGGCGTTTATCAGAGGTGGAGCTGGACCGAGCTAGGGTAGCTTTTTTATTCTTATATTTTAAACATGTATTTATTTATATGATACATATTGTACTATATTTTGGACAATATTGATATTGGTGGTGTTTGTGTGTTTATATTGATATCATATTCTGCTTGTTGATTTCTTTTGTATATTATGCGTGAGATGTGATTATGAATACTGCGATATATGTTCTGCGTGATGATTAATTTTATATATAATGTATATATTACTGTGCACAGGGCGAGAAAAAAATAGACAGCCCTTTTTAAAAAAAAACCTGATAATATGTACCTACGGATTAATCTGTAAGGCCCAACATTGCCCCTACGGATTAATCCGTAGGGCCCAACAATGTACCTATAGATTTATCCATAGGGGCAAAATATCAGGATACCTGATATTTTGCCCATATGATCTCAGTATTAGAGGTTACGCTTGCCCCTACGGATATATCCGTAGAGACAAACAAATGCCCATATACACGTATCCGTAGGGACAAAATATCATGATACCTGATATTTTGTCCCTACAGATTTATATCTACGCACTTATTCGTAGGGGCAACTATTTGGCCCTACGGATAAGTCCGCAGGGACAACTAATTTATTTTATAAAATCATAAATTAAATAAATTTTTTGTCCCTACAACCTAATCCGTAGGGACAACTGAAACTACACATCACTCCGTAGGGGCAAGTTTTTGACCGTAGGGGCATGTTCAAGGCTGCGACTTGCACCTACGGCGTTTGCACCTACACAGTATTTTCTTGCCCCTACGGATATATCCGTAGGGGCAACCTCTATTTGTAGTAGTGAGGGCAACCCCTATTTGTAGTAGTGAGAGCTGATTCGCGACGCGATCCCAGATCTTGCCGGGGCGACAAAAGAAGGAAAAAAAAACCCAAAGGCCTCGAAATCTGCTGCTGTTGCGCTCTGAGAAAATTGATTAATCCCAGACGACGACGAGATCAAGTAGGAAGAAGAAGTGTTAGAGAGATCGATCGGCCGCTTCACTGATCAGAGAAAATTGATTCCACACGACGACCGTTTTAATGTTTTCTCACTATTTCAACATCTCCATGGCTCCACACCATGACATCACTGCCCCAGTATAGCGATTAAAGCTAGCATCGCGTCCTCAATGTCTTTTGTTGGACTTCTTGTTTTTATTTTTCATTTTTGTCCCATATATATCTCACCTTCGGTTATCTCCTCTTTAAAGATAGTTGATCTTTTAATTCCCGCTATTAACGCAAGACCAACGGCTTGAAGAAAAATACTTCTTTCTATCAAAAAATTCAAGAACAAAAACAGCTTCAATCAATGGAGATTGGAAGATCCATTAAAGTTGCTGGGAAAGGTTTGGTGATGGAGGAAGGGGATATCATGCCATCAAAGGAATATAGGATTGTTCAACCTTTTTTCAATTAATATTTTTTAATAATTAATAGTTATTCAGATGATTGGATTTAATGGCGATTTGGTTAAATTTCTCTATTTACCTGCCGGCTGGCTTTCTAGATATAAAGTTATTGAGCTCTTTCACATTGCTAGCTTAGAGAGGGAGTGGGGAGGCGTTAGACTGCATAATTGGGAAGGGCCGAAAAAACCGGAAACCGACACGTGTCAAATTGTGATTGGGTAGACCTACAAATATCACATCTTTCTTTAGGCACGAGTTACAAAGCAAAGATTCGGAAGCACCGAAGTACTTCCCTCTAGCCCTAACCCTAAAAATCTATTCTTTAAATTAAAAAAATTTCTGAAATTGCAATCAAGTCTACAAAATTCAAAAATTTCAATTTCTTTTACCGTCGATTACCTTTCTGGCTGTAAATTGCCCAGCTAAAAATTTGAAGTCCTCTCTCTCTCTCTCTCTCAAGTTCTCAAAAAAACCATGGCCAAGAAAAAAAAGAATCGAAAGCCTCTCAAACCCACCCCAATCCCCAACTTAACTCCACACCAGTATGCCCTCTCTCTCTCTCTCCTCTCTCTCTCTCTCTCTCTCTGTGTACATTTGTTTTAGTTTGGTTTGATTTAATTTCATTCAGGTCAAATTCCAAGTGCTATGAAGGAGAAATGCTTGATGATCTCCTCACAAAGCTTGCAAGGTTTAATTTACTTCTTTGCCTTTCAAATTTGGTTCAAAACCTATTATTTTCTCTAGTTATTGGCAAAGCTCATCCCCCATCCCCACCCCCAACCCTTTTATGTGATAGGAGCATAGAGGCAGCAAGAGCTTCGAAAGGGGAGCAGCTTCCAGAGAAAATTTGGATCAAGGTTTCCCCTCAAACCCCTTTCCATTTTGTCAATGACGGCGGTAGTAAAAAAAATTGTAATTTGGTGGTGGAATTTGCTATATGCAGCAACAATTTGCAATTGGGGTCAATGATGTCACTCGGGTGCTTGAGAGAATGCCCGCAAGCGGAAAAGCGGATGATTTTATTGAAGATATGACCGAAAGCTCTCTTTGTAGATCTCCGTTGGTTCCACTTCAGGTTCGTGTCCTTTTTTGTTTCCGTCACACGTGAAATTTTCGGTCTTACGTTTTATGTATTGATGTTTGTGATATAATGTTGGTGAATTCTTCACTTGGATTAGCTTGGGTTCAAAGAGAATTGAATCAATTGATGTAAAATCGAACGCTTAGGTGGTTTTATTATATACACGATGCTTGATGAAATTTCCAAATCAATGTCGATAGTTTTTATGGTGCTCTTGACTTATCTCTTTGTGAAACGTACTATGTCGCCTTTGTCAATTTAGCAATTTGACTTATATGATTTCTTAGATTACGCTAATATGATAAATGCATGCCAAAATCTTACACAAAGCTCAAATTAAAATGATGCCTAACTATATGGTCAAACCCTTGGTGATAAAACCATATAATTCTCACGCCACTGCGCATGTCTTCAAACATAAGAGACCAGTCCATGACCCTACATTTTTTAACCATGACCCTTTTGCTTTAGATAACATATAAATTTATGCTACAACATTGCAATTCGATTCTATTTTCAGGGACAAAATTTAAGCACCTACATATTGTTCCGTCGGTAGGAATTAAGTTGATATTTAGTTGAAGTGTAAACTACAATGTAAATTAGATGACTACATCACTAATAATTGTTTGGGGGCAATAACTACTTATGATAGGTACTTCACATAAAGATCTGAGTGCAATTATTCTTGGCCTCCTCACACAATAACCCTTTTAAGCTTCAATTATGGATAAGCACTTAACAAATTATTTGTAAAAACAATGCAACAGAGTCATGTAACACAATATGAGAACATCATCCCTGTAATCATATTGGAGCCAGTATTATGACCAGAACGTTATAACTCAAATCCATTTTCCATAGCATAGGCCATGCGGCCCATGCCCACTTCTTTTAGTTATCAAAATTAATAAAGTTGGTATCACATTCATTGTTGAGTAGACAGGAATATTATTTAGGTAAATTATAGCTGAACAATAATGTATAAATAAGTGTTAGCATTTAATTTAGAATTTGATATGTTAGATAATGTAACCATTAGCCTCTCCATGAATAAATTTTAATTTTAATACACTAGAATTAAATTCTTTATGTTAATCCATTTTTTCTTGTCGAGAAACAACTGACCGCAACAATCTTATTTATTGACACTGACATGTTTATAGAGGAATGTCTTCTTCAATTATCCAGGTAAGTGTGTGTAGGGGAAAATAGGGTTGTGAATGTCACAACCGAATTTGCTATGAATGCGTCTCACAGTCCCTGGAGTGGGTCCCATCCCAACATAAACCTAGGGACTCACCACCCTGGGTTTTCCTTTTTGGGTCATGAACGTTCACAACCCTATTAACCTATTACAAACACTATTATAATGCAAACTCGGTCTCCCAATTAATGCTTTTTTTGTGTAGATGTAGACGCCTTCGATTTTTGTAGGAAAAATTTATAGAATAGGGGAAAATCCTCACAAAAATGCTCCATCCTGGTTTATCCATGTCACTATTCCCATTCAAATTTCAAATGGCCTCTCTCTCTAAACAAATAAAACTTCTCCCTCCACTCCACTGGATTCAGGATAGGGGCTATTTTTAGCACATAGTATTGGTGCTAATCATGATCCAACGGCGGCTAATAGGGTCATAGAGGGAGCCTATAGTCTTATGATCATGAGGCTAGGATTTACAAATAACACCAAAATAGTATGGAATGAATAGCACTCGCCCCAAATCTCCCCACAAAAAGGAAAGAAAATCATATATTTTTATGTTTTAAATTCTAAAAGACCCATAAAACTTTAAAAAAATTGTTAAAAAGAATAAAAGTGGATGCATACCAAAACCTTTATAAAATGTAAACCTATTTTGCTAACATATAGTTTCATGGTAAGTTCAATCAAAAAATAAGTTTATCATACCTAAATTACTATGGATAGAAGATCTTATTTTGCAACACATATAAAATTGATATTATCAATATTATCATATCCTATTTTTGAGTTAATATTTATCATATCACCCTTTGTATATATTTTCTTAAAAAAATAAATTCTCTTATTTTTTTCTATTATATATACAATGCGAGTTTCCAATACTCCACATGCACCACCCGTGCAATGAGAGAGAGAGGGAGGGATAATTGTGTTAAATAATTGACACTATGTGGGAGGTGACATATGACATTGCTTGGCCCTTTTAATCAATAGTATGTCTTTCTTCTCTAGAATTTAGTGTCCAGGGAAATGGCTCTATGATCTCAAAGAGACATTTGCTGGAAATAATCTCTTTCTACTAAGGGGATGTTTGTTTTATGGATTTGAGAGTTGAGGAGAGAGTAAAGAGGACAACAATTTTTCTTATCCTCTGTCCTTGAGTTTGGAGTATTGTGTTTGTTTGCTTGACTCTAATTATTTACTTGGAAGTCAAAACATCATTCCACATCATCAATAGCCGAGAGTTGAGGCCAACTCTATTTTGCCCCAATTCTTGGCTTGACTCTTGCCATCTCACCTATTTTAATAATAAAGAAATAAATATAGATATGGTTGCCTCCCATAGATATAATTACTTTAATAATTATTAATACAACATATTAATATGTGCTTGGGGTGACATAGTTTGTTCTCACCATAGGTATCCATACTTTTCACCCTTTTTTCGACTACAGAAAACAACTCAATCTTCAAACAAACAAAAAACTCTTTCAATTTTACTACTCAAGAGAACAAAAAACATCCAAACAAACAATAGACTTCATACTCAAGGAGACAAATTTTTTTTGACCCCCGACACAAAGTACACTTAAGTTTTTGGGACTCCCCAACAAGCCCTAATAGTTTTTGCTTGGTTGCAAAGAATGAAAACATGAGAACGTGTGAAATCTGAGATTTCTCCCTAACAACTATATAGCACAATAATTCAAAATGAAACACAAGGATTTCGATTATGGCAAACAACTAACAATTTTCCTCATGCCGGCAGTTTCCATAAAAGAATTTTTTATGAATTTAGGAGCCAATAATATTCGTTCTTCTTTTCCTTTTTCTTTTGAAAGAAAAGTAGGAAAATATAATTAGTGCAGGCTGTGATTTTAGCTTCGGACTGCAACCCGCGTGCCCTGACAAAGCATATACCGGGCTTAGCTTCGTCGAGAAATGTCCCTGCAATATTTGTCAAAGATAATAAAGGCAGCTCCTTGAGGTTAGGGGAGCTTCTGAAGCTTAAAACTGCTATGGCTATTGGAGTAAAGGTCAATTTCCAAACATTTTTTTTTCCTGAATTTATTTTGTTAAAGACGTTCTTTCTGAAATCTCTGTCTTTTTCCCCCCTGTAATCTTTACAGGTTAGAGGAAGCAGTATCAACGCAACTGTGGATGAATTTTTGTGATGGCTTGGCTATTTGAAGGAATTTGAGATGATGTAAACATCTTTAATTTTTTTTTTTATTTTAACGGAATTTGGCCTATTCTGTGATAAAAGGATGAGTGGAATATATTTATTGTTTACTAGGAAGTGCCGGTACTTGTTGTCCTTGTGGTTTTGTTTATGATTTTGCAAAGCATTGTGGTTGAACTTTATCTTCCATCCTGATGGAGGTTCAGATGTTGTCCTCCGTCAACCCTGTGATGGCGGTCCTTAAAGGCTGAGATTTTATTTGGGAGTTGTTGTGTGTGGATCTCAATGAGTTGGTGTTGGACGCCGAGCAACCTGTAAAGAAGTCCTGGGATGGGTGACCACCGTAGGACCCTCCGACGATCAAGTTAAATCCGAGGAGATGCAGAATAGCGGCGTATTGGAAATAAATTCGAGATATTTGAATCGTCTGAGAAAGGGGTTTATATAGGGGTCGCGTGGAGCGAGCAGGTACGAGATCACCGCCGTCAGCTACGTCCAAGCGTTATCCTCGCTTTGAATGGCGGGATGCGTCCATTAATGAAGCGATACGTCCATTAATGGGAGGATACGCTAGCATGGGACGCGGATAGTAGGGAGGCGGATATCTCTCCTTGGAGATATATGTGGAACCGTTGTGAGGCGTATAGGATCCGTGCTCTTGGTTGATCGGGGGAGGTCGAGGAAGCTCGGCACATCAGGGGCTCGAAGACGAGCCGGGAGGCCGAGGAAGCTCGGCATGTCAGACGGCTCGGAGACGAGCTGGGAGGCCGAGAAAGCTTGGAGACGAGCTGTTGGTAGTTTCCTAGGTGAAGGTGGAATGTATTCAGGGAGGTCTCCCGAAAGGTCGGATACGTTCCTCGAGAACGGGATCTCGAGGAATGTCCCCGATACAACTCATTTATTCCATCTCCGTAGCCTTCGGGACACGTCATTCGCCACGTGTCGTAATCTGAGAAGACACCACTTGTGAACATCATTATTAGCCCCCCATTCTCATTCAGACCTGTTAGGGTCGAAAATTGCACCCCGGTTGACCAAGTCAAAGTCAAGGTCAACCCCAAGCCAAGTGGGCCCAAGCCCAGAACAAGTGGGCCCATGCCCAGGTCGAGTCCGAACATGAAACGGCCGGCCCTCCTCCACGCCAAAATAAAAATCATGTAATAAATAATTTTGATGTAATTTTTTTTATGCATGAATGTAAGCAAAATAGGCATAAAGCCAAATTTTTGTAAAGCTCATGGCTTATGTGCAAAAGAAATGAGCACATGAGGCATGCGATGGGCAAAATGTCATTTTGTAAAGCCCAATGGGCTATATGTAAATACGTAAGCCTATATAAGGCAACATGATAATGAATAAAGGATAGAGTTTTCATTTCCTCAAACATCTAGGGTTCTTTGTGTCTCCTCCTCCTTCCTCAAGGTTCTAAACCTTTTTCTTTCTTTTGAATTAAATCAAGAGTTTTACTTTTCTTTTTTCAAAACTAAATAGATTTTTACCACAAAACCCACAAAGGAGAGCTCAAATCTTCCATTAGATCTCAAAAAGGAGAGGTTTTTAAGATCTCACCCCACTTGTTCTTCAAGAACCGGCCAACAAAGAGGAGGAAGAAGGAGACCCATCTCCAAAAATCCCACTTTTGGGAAGATCCAAGGCTCAAGGGAGAAGCCCCTTCATCAGCTCCAAATATATCTTAGGAGTTCAACTCCATAAGTCAAATCGGGTGCACAGCTCCCAGTGCAGGGACCAAGTCCCTTTTGCTGCTGACACACAACGCCCGCGTGCCAGGAACGTGGTGCGCTGGCGCTCTGGCGCACAGCGCCCGCGTGCCAGGCACGTGGGGCGCTGGCGCACAGCGCCCGCGTGCCAGGCACGTGGGGCGCTGGCCCACGCATCCTTTGGATGCCCCTTTCCTTTTTATATATATATACACTGTATATATATACACACGCACGCACATACTCCACGACACTGTCCCTGTTAGAAAAAATTTCTAACGGGGCGCTGCCCCGCACCCCGCAAGGGAGCAGCTAGCCCCCTTGACCCCCAGCCCGCAATCCGGGTAGCGGGACCCCCGTAAAAACTCTGCGGGGCCCCCGGTATATCCAAAACCCCTTCGAAACACAACACTGCACATTGAGTTCGCATGACCAGTTTAACCCGTTAATCGGAGGTTCTCTCGCTCCAAAGGCGAAGGGTAATTAACAGCAGCTTAGTCTGCGGCTGCCGGAGATTCGGATCCCCACAATCAATAAACCCCAGCCTACCCTAGGCAGGTTAAATCTGTAATGCGCCTGACAAGCACGCGCGTATTCCCATCTCAATGGGCTGACGAAAAACACCCTACAGATTCTGACACGCCCGGTGGGACCAATCTCTCCTCCCATATTTCGGGTTAAACGTTCATGCGAACTCAATCAATATACATATCTATATTTATACTAAAATAATGCTCTTTCATGCAGGTTTCAAGCAATCACTTCTCAGCAATGTATCCAAAGATGAACGCAGCTCCCGTCTCATACACGATGAAGATGGACTCCAGGATGGTCCTCCCAGCAAGTCTCAGACGACAGTGGGAAGAACCGCTGCTACAATTTGGGTCTATTATGTTTGTCTCGGCTAATGCCATCCCTGCACGTCAAGCTCCGGTAACAGACAAACCGGTCTCAAAAGGGAAAAGGCCGAATGTCATGGTCACGAGGGCACCTCAGCCCAAGCACAAGTCCGTTTCCAGACGACTCTCCATTGCTCCAGCTGGGGACAAGGCCATCAACGTCAACGAAGCAATGAGGCATCTCGGGCAAGCTCCAATGGTACTCTCGACAACTGTTCGATCGGGTATCTTCTTTAAGCTCCCTATCAATCGACTCACGGTGACTTCCCAGAAAACGGATGCCCACCCAGCCCTCAAGATCGAGAAGTTAAGGCAGAAAAGGCTCAGATACAAAGCCAACAAAAGGGCTAGGGCTCATGCTAGGCTGAGCTTCATGAGGCTCCAAGAACGGAGTTACACCGCCAAAGATAAAGAGACGGCTGGATATGTGGTCCACACCGTCTACATGGCCAGATATGAAGAAACAAACCCTCCTATGCTTCACAGCCATGGTGATGATATGGTTGACGCTACCCAGTGTCACGCCCCGCTTCCCAGTGTACGGCGAAGTGGTCGTGACGAGGCCCGCTACGTATGTACTCAGAAGTACATACGCTAAGCGTAACTAAGCAATATAAAATAATCACAAGAGACAAATGAGATTGAGATAACAGCAACTTTTATTAATAACATTCTTTGTACAATGCATGAAATGAAAATACAACTGGAATGAAAAAAAGAAAGCAATGCCTAAACAGTGGCATAATAATAAAAGGAAATACTGGAAAGAACAAAGTACAATTAGCAAACTGCTCCAAGTCTTCTGCAGATGGCTCGATCTCTGCCGGGTCCGAATCACCTGACGACATTCAAAGAAGAAAGAAATAGAATGTCGTCAGCGAACAGGTCGCTCGGTAAGTCCTAAAGATAAGGTAGGAATAGACAGAGAGTAAGAGAGAAAGATAGTAGCTTTTAATGTTGTATTGTATTGTTGTAATATTGTATTAACGTTGTTGTTTGTAGCTTGGTACAGAAAGCTGCCAGTGTATACGAGGGGAGTCTCTATATGCCAGAGACTAAGGGCACGTATAGTACAAGGAACCGTTTATGCCACGGTACAACAGCAACTGAATATAGGTTAGGTGTCTTAATCTGACCACCTCATTCCACTTTTAACATCTTCCGTACCAATCTACCCCTTTAAACCCCGCGATGTCATATTTGTATTGTTATCTTGTAAACTTGTAATGATTGCTTGATTGACTTTGATTGACTTGATTGACTGATTGACTGATTTACTGATTGACTGACCGAAACCATGATATCAGGAAACGGTTATAACCGTAGAGTCATGTAAATGGAATACTGGAAATCATGTAAAAGGAATATCCATGGTTCGGTTCATTCAAACAGATTGTTAACTGGATCTGGAATTCATGTATTCATGTTGAGTTAGAATATAAAAGAATATAGATTGACTTGAAACATATTCAAGTTTTGTAGCTTGGTACAGAATGATGCCAGTGTATACGAGAGGAGTCTCTATATGCCAGAGACTAAGGGCACGTATAGTACAAGGAACCGTTTATGCCACGGTACAACAGCAACTGGATTCATGTTAGGTGTATTAAATCTGACCACCTCGTGCCACCTTTAACACCTTCCGTACCAATCTACCCCTTAAACCCCGCGAAGTCTTATTTGTATTGTTATCTTGTAAATTGTAGTAATTGTAGATTGATTGACTGACTGACCGAAACCATGATATCAGGAAACGGTTGTAACCGTAGAGTCATGTAAATGGAATACTGAGAATCATGTAAAAGGAATATATCCATGGTTCGGTTCAGCCAAATTGTATAAATTGATAATTGTATTCATGGATTCATGTGTTCATTTTGAATTGGAATCTTGTAGATTATAGGTTGACTTGAATCAGATTCAAGTCAAATTAATCAGACTCAAACCCGAGTCAGACAATCAGAATTATGAATCGTGGTCTTATAATTGTTAGGGTCCTTAGGGTAATTTATAAACTTGAGGGAGTTTTATGTAAAAATATTTTTGTATAGTTTTCAAAATATAACTCAAGTATTTAATTATCGTCTTTAAGTACATACAACAATTTAATGATCAAGATAAATATGTATACATGTTCGAATAGCATGAAATGAGTCAAGTATATTATTCGAGTAACTACCATAAACAATGCTGTAAAGAAATATTATGTACGACTAATTAATCAAGTTGAACGAATGCGAAATATAAACAGAAATATGGCTCTAAATGTTTTGCATGCGTGAGTTCCAGTTTTACCTAAATATGACTACCGGTTTGAGAGATATATATGTTTTCGTATCGTCGCGCAAAACAGATCAGAATCTATTCGGCACCGTCACATATTTTTAAAACGCAGTTTGAGTTAATTTGTATCAGGTTTCAGGTTACGAAAATTATTAGAAAATTGTAGGTATTTCGATGTACTTATCGAAAACACTAAGATTCACATGATTTGGATTTCTGAAGCTCTAGTTATGATCATTTTAATATCAGCATTTAAAACAGAAATTCAGATTTCTGGACAGCAACTATATATTCTATTGCAAAGCCTATATCAGGTTGTTTCATGCATTCCTAAGTAATATAATATACAGAAAATTATAGTTCTATCAATGGTGCATCTACACATCTAAATTTTGTCACAAACGGACATCGGGTGTTCGAGTTATGTCCAATTTAAAAACAGTGTGCGAATCGGAACAGATTCTGTCCAGATCCGTCACTTAATATTGTAATGCAGTTTTCTTTATCTTAGATAGGTTTTCGGTAAAACTATAGAACTAAGAAAATCTATATCATTCGATGTAGATATCAAAAACACCTGAGTTTGCTCAATTTGGATACTGGTATACCAAGTTATGTATCCTAGAAATTGACCGATAGCTGCAGTTTTCTGTTTTACGATCAGTGAATAAATACGATTTAATTCCTAAACCGTTATGCGGATCGATCTAAAATTTTTACAGCATGTATAAAATAATATAATCTATCATATGTAAATTCCATGAAATTTTCAGAAGTAAAAATCAATGTCTAAAAATTATTTTAAAACTAAAGGTATTGATGTGTATACTAAAATCGGCAGAAAGATTAACTCGTATTTTATGCAGGCTTCATCCTTTCTTTTAATAACCAAACCGATTCTATGAGATATCGTAGATATATTATGGATTGAAATCTATGTTCTCACAACTTGTAATAAACATTCATAATCATGAAGAAAGAATTAAAAATACTTTAATTTGAACAAGAGATAATAAGATATTATTAAACCATATAGAATCATATATATCTAAACTTATGTATATGTATATGTATATGTTTATGTGTGTCTTCTCTTATGGATTATGATATGAAAAGAATAGGGGGTTCACGATGTATGACAAGAGGAAAAAAAGAGGTGAGGGAAAGGAGAGAGAAGGGACTTACATGCACAAGCCGGTATTGTCACCGGGCTTGTCTATCCGCCGATAGCCTCGCGTTACTAGCGAGACCTTCTTGAAGACTTCTTCATGTTCTTCTTCTTGTCATCTTGGTGAAGAGGAAGAAGTGAGAGATAGAAAAATATGAGGAAGGAAAAGATGGAGGAGGACAAATAAAGATGTTGTAATGGTGAATAATAATATATGCATTTAACATGAGAATTAAAAGAGAAATGAAAGGTCACCATTCATTTTGGAAATGAAAGGTCTCATTTGTAGGTTATGGGAAGAAAAAAAAATGATAAAAAATAATTGCAAGAATGGGGATTTGAACATGTAACTTATGGAATAACAATGCAAGGACTTAACCAATGAGCTATAAGGTTGTTCATGCATATATTTAATTAGAATTAAATATATGATGTTGCTTAAAAAGAAAATGGGCTTTTTAGATGGGCTGTAGAGAATAAGAATAATGGATTTGGGTTAAATTTTTAGGAAAGGAAAAATAAGAATGAGAAGTTAAAAACTTAAATATAAGAAAATGAAATTGTACCTAGAAAAAAAATACATAATAGATTAAGGAATAAAATAATAATAAATTTAATAGAAAGAGGAAAATACCAAGTACAAATAAATACGGTATATTTTTGAAGAGGGATAATACAAATGTATAAAGATTTTGGGGTCATTACACCCAGCATCGCCTCGGTCTAAATGATGAGGAGCTCGTTCAGGCCGCTAAGCCAAAAGAGCCTGCGGAATTGAGCTCAGGCAATAAGGATGACCCAGTTGTCATAACCGGAACTACAGAACAAGCATTATTCCGATAGCTTCAGAGGCAGCTTCAGGACAGGGATGAGAAGTTAGCTAGGGTAGAGTCTAAGGTCGACGAGCTTGTTAGTTATATGTATACCCTAGAGGCCAGTATTTTACATATGATGTATATTATATTGGATGCTTGGACATTAATAGAGAGGACTTTCTTGCTCGATATGATAGTATGCTATCTGGTTGCTCTTTATCTTAACATGTATACTTGTCTCTTGATACTGTCTTATGGTTACATGTTGGTAAAGCCCTTAGGATGTGTACTTGACTACCAGGACTATGATGCAGATCATTCTAGTGGGGCCATGATAGTCCATAAATTCATCCTTTAATATTCCTAGTCGTGGGTGTATCGTGACGGGGCATCGATATACCAGTGTAGACTAGAGTATAGGCTTCTCGACCCATGAGATGGGCGATGGATGATCCCATATCCATTGGTATTTGACATCAGAGATGGTATACGGGTGCTCAGTGGAGACTGGGTACACTGGACGGACTCACCGAGAACTCCCAGATGGTATTATACCTCACGTCAGATGGCAGTTCTCTGGTGACACTTGTACAGGTTAGTCTGTAGACCCGAGATCGTCATAGAGTATTGTGTGATTCCCACTGTGCTTTGATTTCCACCTTACCACGTTCAAGAGGGCGTGCAAAATGGTGGTTTTTGGGTATAGTCCCGAATCACATGGAGGCAATGAGCGATAGGAGGGGTTTCGTTTCTCCCGGTATAGGGAGTTGATGTTGTGCTGTGTTCGATTGGCTATAACTGGAAGTCTCTGGCCAGGGATGATATGGAGTGCTACCGGTAAGAGTAATCGGTAGTTTCTCGACCTGTTATGAGCCTCACATCGACACGACTTATCGGTTACTGGGGTCTGACGTTTACCACCCCTAGACTTGATATGCGACATACCAGACGAAGAGACCGGACTATACGGTAGTGTTACTGATTGGATTCACAGAAGAATGTACAGGCTTGCTTATTGATCTTCTGATCGCTCAATACCTGGGTGGCTGTTACGTTTAGCTGGCCGCTTGCAGCTTGTGGGTGTTTGATATGATCATCACCTACTGCCGGCATATTGATGATTCTTTAGAGTCCTACACAGAGGTTTCCTGGCTCAGGAAAAAAGGAGTAGGAACACATATGTGATATGAGCGGGACCGAGAATAATACGATATGAGATACCGTATTCTATTCTCGCGAAATGTGATATCGTCCGGGTATATGTGATATAGCCGGGTCATCGGATCAAGTGTTGATTCGATGAATTGATACATGTTATATTAGTCGATTATATGTCATATAGCCGGATTATCGGATCAAGTGTTGATTCGATAATTTAATGCATAATTATATATGTGATATATTACGTTACATTAACTAATATAAGCTCGCTTTATGGATTCTTTTTCTCACTGGATAATACATTGATGTATATGCGATATATGTTAATTGTATTATTTTCTTTTGTTACAAAATATATTGTATATGTGATATATAATATTGTAACATGTTAGGGTTACAAATGCAACATGGTTTTAGAGTTTAAACCTAGTTAGGGTTTGGATTAGGGTTAAGCTTTGGATGAGCTTTCATGAAGGTTTGACTTTTGTCTTCATCCTTTGATATTTTGTGAAGATATTTGTTAACCCAACCTAAATCCTTAACCTATGGTTTATTCTCTACAAGGGTTAAGCCTTTCATTATTAATCCATTGTTGCAATTGTAACCATAACAATAATTCATTATTCATCACAAAAGGTTTAGCTTCTTCTTCTTCTTCTTGCTCTTGAAAAAGGTTCACTAGGTTTTTTGTTTGTGATGATTAAGTGTGAGAAATTGAAAACAAAAGAGAGAAAAATTCCTACTTCATCATTCTCATCTATTCTAGTCACTTAGATTGGGGTGTTCACTTTTCTAATAAGTTCATTAGTGAAGTGTAACCTTGTGTTAGAGATTCTTCAAGGTAGAACATCATAGATCAAGAAGACTTCAAGCAAGATGCATCATTCACCACTTTGAGCCTCACGAGAGTCGGAGTTCTTGATGATCGCGGCGAAGGGACCTCAACACGGAGCTTATGAAGCGAAGGAACGGACTACAAAGGTTGTAATCCTAATCTCTTTAGTTCTTTGTATGTGATACAAACTTGTTACCCTAGAATTTCTAGTAAAAGATTCATGGTTTGCTTGCTTTGCACCTCTCTAAATTTTAAAGTGGCATGAGTGATACTACTAAACCCTAGACTAGGTGCAAGGGAAGCCCAACAGTGGTATCAGAGCCAAACTAGAATTCTTGATACGGTGTTAAAACAATTACGAAAACGAAATCGACTCCGAAATACGGTATTTTGAAACCCCCATTTTGCTCTGGAAATTTTCCAAAAAGTCCTTTAAAATTTTTTCAAACTGATGCAGAATGATATTTAGGACATTCTAAGAGCATGGAAGAAATACGGAGGGAGGGGCTCGGATTTTGGCCGAGCCCCAGGCCTAAAATTCCGGCCAGGCCGGCCCCATGGGCTCCCCCTCCCGTATCCCCCTTGTGCTCTCATGTCTCCATTTTGGGTTTCCTAGTATTGTTTATTTATCCCAATTTTCATGTGATGATTAGTTTGACCTGGGGCTAATTCGTAGTGCTTCGTAGTCATATAATTTAACACTGTATTGGTAATCTTGACTATTTTTAGCAGTTCGATCGAATTTCGCACACCACAATTTGTACCCCGCTGAAATTTCCAAGTGTTGTAATTTTTCAAAGTTGATTATATTCGTAAAATCGTGCAAGTACCCCAATGGACCCCCTAGAAGACTATACTAACCTTAACTCGATTCTATGCCCACGGAACCGCGAACGAACCCTAGGGTTTGCCATAGTTCCGTGGTGTCATAGGTGAGGCATTTGTTAACTCCTTCTACGGCTGGTCCATGGACACTGTGGCACGGTTTTTGAGTGTTTCGACTTTGCTCAAGTGTTGAGCTCACGGGGGTAATTTGTGAGTGTATGTTAATTCGATAGAAACGTTAAACATCGTCATGATATTCTGCGATTATGATACATTATGTGGAATTCATATAGTTAGGCATGAAATCTGAAATATGTGATATTTCGGGTTTACGATGTCTAAGGCGACTGTGGATTCCAAATGGTGTAGCTTTTCACTTTTCTTTTTTGCGACCGTAAGTGTAGTATGTGGGGTATTGCCGGCTTTGTTGCTATATATCAACGACAATCGGGATACGCATACTTACTTACGTTGATGATATGAGATATTATGTGTTGCTGTGATATGCTATATTGGATTGCCGTGTTCTGAATAGCCGGGGGTTTTATATGAGATGAGGGTTTTTATTTTCATTCATGTAAAATTCATTATATGTAATATTCTTTTATTGGGGCACTTCCGGGATGAGGTTGATGTCACCATTGTATATTATTTACTTTTCCGCATTAGGATAGACCCAAGGAAGGGAGCATAAGTAACTGGGTTCTAGGGTCCAGTAGGAGGCCATCTCGAGGAGTCGAGACCGGGTCTCCTAACCCTGGAATTGACAGCGTTACTTGCCGCTCTCGTAGGGGTCTAGGGATATGGGTTTGGCTATTCATTGCGATCGTGGAATCCGTGTTTTATACAGGCTCGATATAAAATACGGACCTCCTAGTATATCCAATATTTCATATATTTCTTCTGATGCTGATATACTGTGATGTGATCATATTATATGTGTGAGACGAATGCTTTATTATTGTATATATGATATATAATAAACGTTGCTTATGTTTTGCACCCGCGCTAGTCCCGTCCCGGTATGCCGTTAGTTAAGTAACCCGACGGTGCATAACGGAACATTATGGCGAATGCGGATGGCATAAGCGTACATTGTATTTTCGTTTCTTCTGTGATGCTTAGGAAGAATAAATGATGGGACTTCATTAATGTGATTAATGAAAGAAAAGAAACCTAAAAGATATTGTAGAATCAAATTTTCAAAAAAAGTAGCTACAGTTTTGCTTTGCATTGTGATATATATAATATATCTCGCACCTTATTCGATGAGGAAAGAGCCGAGATCCCTTTACCGGGAGTGACCTCTTTAGCAAAACTGGCAGATGCTACAACACTCGGTTTGTCTTTTGATTGCTTTTGGAGTTTTGCTTTGCATAATGATATATATGATATATCCCGCACCTTATTCGATGAGGAAAGATCCGAGACCCTTCACCGGGAATGACCTCTTTAGCAAAACTAATGAAAGCCTCAAAAACACTCCTTTTCAAAATTCACTTGTTTCTACAACGATATCAAGTTCATTACGCAATAGGTTTTCAGAAAAACCGGTCGTAGCCCTCCGTCATTTCAGATAAGTCCTACTTAGTATTCGTTCTACGTTTGTTGACCTCCGTCAAGACGTAGTGTGCGGTAGCTAACTAGTATTTATCTACTTATGCATATGATGCAGATTGGATTAGGGTAGTCGTACGACCTTGTTGACCTCCGTCAAGGGTCGTGCAGGTTGGTTTGATTCAATCAAGAAATGACGGGTTGAACTTGACTTGCACCCTATGGTTTTTTGACCTCCGTCAAGGTCATGGAATGCTTGGGGCAAAATATTATCGGGAATTTCAAGTGTTGAAATTTGCAATGAGATTGCATACCTTCTATGAGATAGTTGATCCCGATACCCACTGCGAGTAATTGTTACTCCTGGGAGAGTTTTACACGGGACAATTAGCCGATCAAGTAGGTGTCTAGAAAGGTGCCAACGGGGTTATGCCTTTGGGAAAACGAGGTTTATTTTAATTAGGTCCGTGTGAAAGCATGGGGAACCTCCCTCAAATTACCGACACTGGCCTGGCTGAAAAATTGGCGAAATTGTAGGGTGTAATTAACCCCGGCTAGTCTTTCCTTTTAGGGTTTGAAGGAAGATTTGATAAAAACAGTAGGAGCCATCCTGATTAGATAAAATAATAACCAATCTGATCTTGCAAGAGTATACGCTAAAGTGTTTTCTTCTCTCTCTCTCGAGGTAGCGACCATATCATGCCTTAATCAAGATAATAATATGGATGTATTGACCGAACCCGCATGTTATACTGTGCTGGGAACGTTGGTTCCGTTTTTTCTTATAAAAATTATAAGACTGAACATGATATAGAGGAATACCAGGATTCCCATGCCACCCGAATGAAGAAAGTACATGTTGATGCATTTTCTTCGGGTGTGTTCGTTATAGAGAACTGTTTCTCCATTTGCTCTACGTCCTGAATATTAGATACCGGGTCAGGATCCCATATATGTAATCAGTTACATGGACTGAGAAAAGGTGGAGAACTTGGAGAAGGTGATAAAGACATAAGGGTTGGAAATGGTGCAATTGTTGCAGCTAAATCCGTCGGGGAATATCACCTTGTATTACCAACTGGTAATATATTGATTCTGAACGAATGTTATTACATGCCGAACCTGATATGCAACATTATATCGGTTTCTTTATTAAGTAAAGAGGGATATAATTTTGTATTACAGGATAATGTTATGAACATTTTCATGAACCAAAAGTTGGTTGGATCAGGCACGTTGTGCAATGGCATTTATGTTCTAAATCAATGAACAATTTTGAGCATAACAACACACACAAGAGGAAGAGTTCAGAAATGAACGAATCCTTCTCGTGGCATTGTAGACTAGGTCACATCAGTGCGACACGGCTAGCTAAGTTGCATAAGGATGGATATTTGAATCCGTTCAAATTTTCATCTTATGACACTTGCCAGTCATGTCTCAAAGGCAAGATGACCAAAACTCCGTTTACGGGACACGGAGAAAGAGTTACTGAACTCTTGGGACTGATACATAGTGATGTATGCGGTCCCATGTCTACACATGCCAGGGATGGTTCTGCGTATTTCATTACATTCACTGACGATCTCTCTAGATTCGGATATGTGTTCCTGATGAAACACAAATCAGAAGCTTTTGAGAAATTTAGAGAATATAAACAAGAAGTCGAGAACCAAACCGGGAAAAGTATTAAAATCCTTCGATCTGATCGAGGAGGTGAACACTTGAGTAATGAATTCTTGGACTTCCTAAAAGAGAATGGGATTCTCTCTCAGCTAACTCCTCCATATACACCACAGCACAACGGTGTATCGGAACGGAGGAACCGCACCCTATTAGATATGGTGCGCTCTATGATGAGCATATCTGAGTTACCTATTTCCTTCTGGGGGTATGCGCTGGAGACAATTGTATACCTACTGAATAGAGTTCCTACCAAATTTGTGCCTACCACCCCATATGAGATATGGGAGGGGAAGAGACCATATCTTAATTTTGTTAAAATATGGGGTTGCCCGACCTATGTCAAAAGACAAAAACCGGACAAACTCGAGGCAAGGTCTGTTTTGTGTAAGCTTGTTGGATATCCCAAGAATTCGCGAGGGTGTATCTTCTACCACAGTGAGGAACAAAGGGTGTTTGTTACTCAACACGCCGCCTTTTTAGAAAAAGAATTTCTTGCAAAAGAGATTAGTGGCTCTGGGGTAGAACTGGAAGAGGTTCCAGCTATACAAACCACAACAGAAGATATGGTGGAACCAGAGGATTCGGTAGTTCTCGATGAACCCCAGCCACTCCGCCGATCTAGTAGGGTTCCTCACCCACCTGAAAGATACTACAGTTTACTCATGGATGGTGGGAGCGAGGATTGCATCATGGAGGATGATGACTCAACTAGCTTCGAGCAGGCCATCACGAGTGGTGACTCAGTGAAATGGCTGGATGCAATGCGGTCCGAGAAGGAATCCATGTACACCAACAAAGTATGGACTTTGGAAGATGCTCCTGAAGGGGTAAAACCCATTGGGAGCAAGTGGATCTTCAAGAAAAAACTTGGTGTAGATGGGAAAGTGGAGACTTTCAAAGCTAGACTTGTTGTAAAGGGTTTTCGTCAACGACCAGGTGTCGATTATGACGAAACATTTTCTCCAGTGGCTATGCTTAAATCCATCCGGATCATGCTTGCCATCGCTGCATATCATGACTACGAAATCTGGAAAATGGATGTTAAGACCGCCTTTCTAAATGGTGATTTAGAAGAGAGCGTGTACATGACTCAGCCAGAGAGCTTCGTAGCTAATGGGAGCAGCGGGAAGGTGTGCAAGCTGCTTAAATCTATTTATGGATTAAAGCAGGCATCGCAGAGTTGGAACATCTGCTTTGATGTCGTTATCAAAGAGTTTAATTTCGTCAAAAACGTAGATGAACCTTGTATATACAAGAAGGTGGCAGAGAGTAAGGTCGTCTTCCTCGTATTGTACGTGGATGACATACTCTTGATAGGAAATAATGTTTCTATGCTGCAATCGGTCAAACTTTTCTTATCACAACGATTCTCAATGAAAGATCTAGGGGATGTCTCCTACATCTTGGAGATTAAGATCTATAGAGATAGATCTAAACGGATACTGGGATTGTCCCAATCCAGGTACATTGACACCATACTAAAGAAGTTTAGTATGGAAGAATCCAAGCGTGGGAACCAACCCACGATCTCTGGACTCACTCTCTCCAAAGAGATGTCTCCCAAGACTGATTTGGAGAGAGCTCACATGCAAGGGATACCCTATGCTTCGGCAGTAGGCTCTATCATGTACGCGATGCTATGTACCAGACCCGATGTAGCATACTCACTAAGTGTAGTGAGTAGGTATCAAGCAGATCCAGGAGAGAGTCACTGGATAGCTGTGAAAAACATTTTCAAGTACTTGAGAAGGACTGAGGAGATGTTCTTGGTGTATGGTAACGGTGAACTCCAGGTGAATTCCTTTACCGATTCAAGCTTCCAAAGTGATAAGGACGACTCTAAGTCGCACTCGGGATTTGTCTTTACCCTAAATGGAGGGGCGGTTTATTGGAAGAGTTCCAAGCAAGAAACCGTGGCAGACTCGACGATGGAGGCTGAATACATCGCTGCCAACGATGCTGCCAAAGAGGCTGTCTGGATCAAGAAGTTCATAACTGAACTTGGAGTGGTTCCATCCATTGAGCATCCAATACCTTTGTATTATGATAACAATGGAGCGGTGGATTTGGCCAAGGAACCCAGGACCCATTAGCGATCAAGGCATATTCTGAGGCGGTATCACCTGATCTGGGAGATAGTTGATCGCCGGGAGATCGAGGTCAAGAGAGTTGACACGAAGAACAACACAGCGGATCCACTCATGAAGGCCATTCCCCAGATACAGTTCGAGAGACTTTTCGGGATGCTCGGTATGCGATACTACAGCAGCTGGCCCTAGTGCAAGTGGGAGATTGTTAGTTATATGTATGCCCTAGAGACTAGTATTGTACATATGATGTGTATTATATTGGATGCTTGGACATATATAGAGAGTACTTTCTTGCTCGATATGATAGTATGCTATCTGTTTGCTCTTTATCTTAACATGTACACTTATCTCTTGATACTGTCTTATGGTTACATGTTGGTAAAGCCCTTAGGATGTGTACTTGACTACCAGGACTATGATGCAGATCATACTAGTAGGGCCATGGTAATCCATAAGTTCATCCTTTAATGTTCATAGTCGTGGGTGTATCGAGACGGGGCATCGATATACCAGTGTAGACTAGCGTATACGCTTCTCGACCCATTAGATGGGCGATGGATGATCCCATATCCATTGGTGTTTGACATCAGAGATGGTATACGGGTGCTCAGTGGAGACTGGGTACACAGGACGGACTCGCCGAGAACTCCCAGATGGTATTATACCTCACGTCAGATGGCAGTTCTCTAGTGACACTTGTACAGGTTAGTCTGTAGACCCGAGATCGTCATAGAGTCTTGTGTGATTCCCACTGTGTTTTGATTTCCACAAGAGGGTGTGCAAAACGGTGGCTTTTGGGTACAGCCCCGAATCACATGGAGGCAATGAGCGATAGGAGGGGTTTCGTCTCTCCCGGTATAGAGAGTTGATGTTGTGCTATGTTCGATTGGCTATAACTGGAAGTCCCTGGCCATGGCTGATATGGAGTGCTACTGGTAAGAGTTATCAGTAGTTTCTCGAACTGATATGAGCCTCACATCGACACGACTTATCGGTTACTGGGGTCTGTCGTTTACCACCCATAGACTTGATATGCGACATACCAGACGAAAAGACCGGACTGTACGGTAGTGTTACTGATTGGATTCACAGGAGAATGTACAGGCTTACTTGTTGATCTTTTAATCGATCAATACCTGGGTGGATGTTACGTTTAGCTGACCGCTTGCAGCTTGTGGGTGTTTGATAAGATCATCACCTACTGTCGGCGTATTGACGATTCTTTAGAGGCCTACACAGAGGTTTCCTGGCTCAGGAAAAAAAGAGTAGGAGAACATATGTGATATGTGCAGGACCGAGAATAATACGATATGAGATACCGTATTCTATTCTCGCGATATGTGATATCGGCCGGGTATATGTGATATAGCCGGGTCATCGGATCAAGTGTTGATTCGATGAATTGATACATGTTATATTAGTCGGTTATATGTCATATAGCCGGATTATCGGATCAAGTGTTGATTCGATAATTTAATGTATAATTATATATGTGATATATTACGTTATATTAACTAATATAAGCTCGCTTTATGGATTCTTTTTCTCACTGGATAATACATTGATGTATATGCGATATATGTTAATTGTATTATTTTCTTTTGTTACAAAATATATTGTATATGTGATATATAATATTGTAACATGTTAGGATTACAAATGCAACACGGTTTTAGAGTTTAAACCTAGTTAGGGTTTGGATTAGGGTTAAGCTTTGTTTGATCTTTCATGAAGCTTTATGAAGGTTTGACTTTTGTCTTCATCCTTTGATATTTTGTGAATATATTTGTTAACCCAACCCAAACCCTTAACCTATGGTTTATTCTCTACAAGGGTTAAGCCTTTCATTCTTAACCCATGGTTGCAATTGTAACCACAACAATAATTCATTATTCATCACAAAAGGTTTAGCTTCTTCTTCTTCTTCTTGCTCTTGAAAAAGCTTCACTAGGTTTTTTGTTTGTGATGATTAAGTGTGAGAAATTGAAAAAAAAAAGAGCAAAATTCCTACTTCATCATCCTCATCTATTCTAGCCACTTAGATTAGGGTGTTCACTTCTCTAATAAGTTCATTAATGAAGTGTAAGCTTGGGTTAGAGATTCTTCAAGGTAGATCATCTTAGATCAAGAAGACTTCAAGCAAGATGCATCATTCACCACTTGGAGCCTCACGAGAGTCGGAGTTCTTGATGATCGCAGTGAAAGGACCTCAACACGGAGCTTATGAAGCGAAGGAACGGACTACAAAGGTTGTAATCCTAATCTCTTTAGTTCTTTGTATGTGATACAAACTTATTACCCTATAATTTCTAGTAAAAGATTCACGGTTTGCTTGTTTTGCACCTCTCTAAATTTTAAAGTGGCATGAGTAATGCTACCATACCCTAGACCAGGTGCAAGGGAAGCCCAACAGAACTGGCAAGCGTCGCGGCAGATCTCTCTTCCCAAGTCGCCCGATTGCAAATACAGCAGAATCAAATTTTGGTTCATGAGCTAGGGATTGATACTCGGAGGCAGCTAACTGATACCCCCTTCAACCTAAGAGCGGAGCGCCTTCGGCCGCGATCAGCCTCCAGTCCTTCCGATACATACGCCGGAGGGGAATCGCCTCTGAAAGAGAAACTGGATAAGATCTATTCCTTCAAAAGGGACAAAGTCCGTAAAATATTCAAGGGCGCCCTAAGAAACAGTCTACAACTGCCAAAATCGCAAGAAGCGAATATCACCGACGACCAAAAATATTGTCCCTATCACAGAGTGATAAGTCATGCCATTGAAGACTGCTTTGTCTTTAAAGATTGGGTCGAAAGGCAATACAAGACGGGAGAGATAGAGCTGTCTAAAGGCGTGTTAGCAAACAGTCAAGCTACGACCGCCGATTGCATACAAATGGAGACCGAAGCCTTTCGGGAACCTAATCCCCCCAGACATGTTCCATTATCTGAAAAGGGCGAACCAAAGACTGATCGGCCTCAAGGACCAGCATCAGTAAAGGCACCTACTCTAATGGAGAGAAAGAAGAAGGTGTACTCCTTTAGGAGGGATGAGGTCCGCAATATATTCGAGGAAGCCTTGAACAACGGTCTGCAATTGCCTATTCCGAAGAGGCCGCATGAGATGAATATGACCGGCAATCCCGTATACTGCCCATACCATAGGGTGGTGAGTCATACCATTGAAGATTGCTGTCTTTTCAAAGATTGGGCAGAGGACCAATACAAGCTTGGAAAAACCTCACAGTCCTCGGATGTATCGGCAAGCCACAGAGCTACAGTCATCAACACAGCTCCGCCAAGATCAAAATTCAAGGAGCTGGGATAAGCAAAGAGGACCACCACGTCATTAAACTGGGAACAGTCGACCTCTAAGTCGTTAAACTGGGGATGTAGAAGTGTGTAAATAAAAAGAAATGTATATGTGTATATATATAAATAAAAAGCCGAAATGATGGGGCAACTCGCAATAAAAATCAGCGAGTAAAAATAAAAATGAAAACAAAACCGAAATGATGGGGCAACCGCGAATAAATAGCCGAAATGATAGGGCAGTCGCGACCTTCGCGATAATAAAAACTGAAATGATAGAGCAATCGTGGTAAAAAAATAAAATAAAATAAAATAATAAAAAATGACGGATGATGAGTCGCTCCTAGTACCATATTCCAGTGCAGCGATGCAGACGCTAATCAAAATTTCAAAAATCTAAATTCCCAAACGGCGAATGATGAGTCGCTCCTGATACCATATTCCAGTGCAGCGATGCAGACGCCAACAAAAATTCAAATTTTCAAAATTCTTCCAGCCCTACGGTTGGTCCCCAAGTTGACCACCGTATACAATCCACGGGCTTAAATAATTCTCATCATATCTATGCCCCACCACAGTCACCAGTTACGCGGCTGATCTTCGCCCTTGGAATTATGGTCCATTAGGAAGACCCACTCATGTGTCCTCACGACGCATGAGGAGAAAAAACCTTCGTGAGATCCTTACAACTCACAAAGGAAAAACATACTTGGGGGTCCTCACGACTCCTAAGAAGAAAATGCACCTACGGGATCCTTACGACTCGTAGGGAGAAAATGCTTTTATGGGACCCTTGTGGACCATAAAATTGAAAAGCCTTAGGTGATAGGGATCTAAACATGTCTCCTAAGCCATCGCTTCCCAACGGGAAAAGGCGAATGATGAGTCGCTCCCGGTACCATATTCCAGTGCAGCGATCCAGACGCCAACCAAATTCCAAACCCCATACCCTAAGTGGCGAATGATGAGTCGCTCCTGGTACCATATTCCAGTGCAGCGATGCAGACGCCAACCAAATTTCAAATCCCATACTCCAATGGCGAATGATGAGTCGCTCCAGGTACCATATTCCAGTGCAGCGATGCAGACGCCAACAAAGTCCCGAAAATTTTCCGGCTCTACGGTCTGGATCATACATCCTATAAAACCGTATACAATCCATGGGCGTAAAACTATCCCAATCTCTGCCAAGTCCTACCGACGAGACCACATTCAAAGTCCAACCGGCGATGAAGATTCAAAAAAAATGTATGTCCACAAGCAAAATGGACACGGATGAAAACCCGAAAGGGCTCTGTGAGTAAAAACAGCAGGACTGCCAGCGAGTTTGTGAAAACCCGAAAGGGCGCAATCTCGTAAAAAAAAGAAAAAAAAGATGAAATACACTCGTAAAGTCCTCTCGACCTTGTGAGGAGAAAATCTCCGCGTGAGATCCTTACGACTCATAAAGGAAAACCACACTTGGGGGTCCTCACGACTCCTAAGGAGAAAATGCACGTACGGGATCCTTACGACTCGTAGGGAGAAAATGCTTGTATGGGACCCTTACGGCCCATAAAATTGAAAAGCCTTAGGTGATAGAGATCTAAACCTGTCTCCTAAGCCATCGCTCCCCAACAGGAAAAGGCAAATGATGATTCGCTCCTGGTACCATATTCCAGTGTAGCGGTGCTGATGCCGACCCAAAAACCAATTCCAAAATCCTCCCGGGGCAAATGATGAGTTGCTCATGGCATTATTCTAGTGTAGCAATGCAGATGCCGACCAAAACCAAAATCCCCTAATCCACTCATAGCAAATGATGATTCGCTCCTGGTACCATATTCCAGTATAGCGATGCTGATGTCAACACAAATCAAACCAACCAATCCAAGCATCAACCGTCCATGTCGTAAAAGGGCAGTACAGGCTTCCCATAAATCGGGAACCAAATCACTCCGGGCCAGGGAAAAGTCTACCACGGATACTCCGTCTCGGAGACGCGTCAAGCGTCGACCGTCCATGTCATAAAAAGGGAAGTGCAGGCTTCCCACAAATCGGGAACAAAATCGCTCCGGATCAGGGAAAATTCTACCACGGACACTCCACCTCGGAGACGCGTCAAGCGTCGACCGTCCATGTCATAAAAAGGGCAGTGCAGGCTTCCCACAAATCGAGAACCAAATCGCTCCGGGCAGGGCATCGACTGTCCATGTCGTAAAAAGAGCAGTGCAGGCTTCCCACAAATCGGGAACCAAATCGCTCCGGGCCAGGGCGTCGACAGTCCATGTCGTAAAAAGGGCAGTGCAGGCTTCCCACAAATCGGGAACCAAATCACTTCGGGCCAGGGCGTCGACCTCCATGTCGTAAAAAGAGAAGTGCAGGCTTCCCACAAATCGGGAACCAAATCACTCCGGGTCAGGGCGTCGACTGTCCATGTCGTAAAAAAGACAGTGCAGGCTTCCCAGAAATCGGGAACCAAATCGCTCCGGGCCAGGAAAAAGTCTACCACGGACACTCCGTCTCGGAGACGCGTCAAGCGTCGACCGTCCATGTCGTAAAAAGGGCAGTGCAGGCTTCCCACAAATCGGGAACCAAATCGCTCCGGGTCAGGGCGTCGACCGTCCATGTCGTAAAAAGGGCAGTGCAAGTTTCCCGCAAATCGGGAACCAAATCGCTCCGGGTCAGGGCGTCGACCGTACATGTCGTAAAAGGGCAGTGCAGGATTCCCACAAATCGGGAACCAAATCGCTCCGGGTCAGGGCGTCGACCGTCCATGTCGTAAAAAAGGCAATGCAGGATTCCCACAAATCGGGAACCAAATTGCTCCGGGCCAGGGATAATTCTACCATGGACACACCATCTCGGAGACACGTCAAGCGTCAACCGTCCATGTCGTAAAAAGGGCAGTGCAGGCTTCCCACAAATCAGGAACCAAATCGCTCCGGGTCAGGGCGTCGACCGTCCATGTCGTAAAAAGGGCAAGTGCAGGCTTCCCAAAAATCGGGAACCAAATCGCTCCGGGCCAGGGCGTCGACCGTCCATGTCGTAAAAAGGGCAATGCAGGCTTCCCACAAATCGGGAACCAAATCGCTCCAGGTCAGGGCGTCGACCGTCCATGTCGTAAAAAAGGCAGTGCGCGCTTCCGACAAATCGGGAACCAAATCGCTCCGGGTCAGGGCGTCGACCGTCCATGTCGTAAAAAGGCAGTGCAGGATTCCCACAAATCAGGAACCAAATTGCTCCGGGCCAGGGAAAATTCTACCATGGACACTCCACCTCATAGTCGCGTCAAGTGTCGACCGTCCATGTCGTAAAAAGGGCAGTGCAGGCTTCCCACAAATCAGGAACCAAATCGCTCCGGGCCAGGGCGTCGACCGTCCATGTCGTAAAAAGGGCAAGTGCAGGCTTCCTAAAAATCGGGAACCAAATCGCTCTGGGCTAGAGCGTCGACCGTCCAAGTCGTAAAAAGGGCAGTGCAGGCTTCCCACAAATCGGGAACCAAATCGCTCTAGGTCAGGGCGTCGACTGTCCATGTCGTAAAAAAGGCAGTGCGTGCTTCCCACAAATCGGGAACCAAATCGCTCCAGGCCAGGGAAAAGTCTACCACGGACACTCCGCCTCGGAGACGCGTCAAGTGTCGACCATCCATGTCGTAAAAAAGGCAGTGCAGGCTTCCCAAAAATCAGGAACCAAATCGCTCCGGGCCAGGGCATCGACCGTCCATGTCGTAAAAAGGGCAGTGCAAGCTTCCCACAAATCGGGAACCAAATCGCTCCGGGCCAGGGCATCGACCGTCCATGTCGTAAAAAGGGCAGTGCAGGCTTCTCACAAATCGGGAACCAAATCGCTCCGGGTCAGGGCGTCGACCATCCATATCGTAAAAAGGGAAGTGCAGGCTTCCCACAAATCGGAAACCAAATCGCTCTGGCTCAGGGCGTCGATCATCCATGTCGTAAAAAAGGCAGTGTAGGCTTCCCACAAATCGGTAACCAAATCGTTCCGGGCCAGGGAAAAGTCTACCACGGACACTCCGCCTCTGAGACGCGTCAAGCGTCGATCGTCCATGTCGTAAAAAAGGCAGTGCAGGCTTTCCACAAATCGGGAACCAAATCGCTCCGAGTAAGGGCGTCGACCGTCCATGTCGTAAAAAAGGCAGTGCAAGCTTCCCACAAATTGGGAACCAAATTGCTCCGGGCCAGGGAAAAGTCTACCACCGACACTCCGTCTCGGAGACGCGTCAAGCGTCGACCGTCCATGTCGTAAAAAGGGTAGTCAGGCTTCCCACAAATCGGGAACCAAATCTCTCCGAGTCAGGGCGTCGACTGTCCATGTCGTAAAAAGGGCAGTGCAGGCTTTCTATAAATCGAGAACCAAATCGCTCCGGGCTATGGCGTCGACCGTCCATGTCGTAAAAAGGGCAGTGCAGGCTTCCCACAAATCGGGAACCAAATCGCTCAGGGTCAGGGCGTCGACCGTCCATGTCGTAAAAAAGGCAGTGCATGCTTCCCAAAAATCGGGAACCAAATCGCTCCAGGCTAGGGAAACGTCTACCATGGACACTCCGCCTAAAATACGCAAACGTCGACCGTCCATGTCATTAAAAGGGCAGTGCATCCCAAAAAGTGGGAACCAAAACAAGTCGCCTCCACATGAAAGAAGATCTATCAATTTCATGCACACGACCCACATTATGTGGTGTGCATTTATTGATGGGGCACTTTGTTGGGGTCGAAATTGCATCCCGGTTGACCAAGTCAAAGTCAAGGTCAACCCCAAACCAAGTGGGCCCAAGCCCAGATCAAGTGGGCCCATGCCCAGGTCGAGTCTGAACATGAAACGGCCGGCCCTCCTCCATGCCAAAATAAAAATCATGTAATAAATAATTTTGATGTAATTTTTTTATGCATGAATGTAAGCAAAATGGGCATAAAACCAAATTTTTGTAAAGCCCATGGCTTATGTGCAAAGGAAATGAGCACATGAGGCATGGGATGGGTAAAATGCCATTTTGTAAAGCCCAAGGGGCTATATGTAAATATGTAAGCCTATATAAGGCAACATGATAATGAATAAAGGATAGACTTTTCATTTCCTCAAAAATCTAGGGTTCTTTGTGCCTCCTCGTCCTTCCTCAAGGTTCTAAACCTTTTTCTTTCTTTTGAATTAAATCAACAGTTTTACTCTTCCTTTTCCAAAACAAAATAGATTTTCGCCACAAAACCCACAAATGGGAGCTCAGATCTTCCATTAGATCTAAAAAGGGGGAGGTTTTTAAGATCTTATTCTTCAAGAACTGGCCAACAAAGAGGAGGAAGAAGTAGACCCATCTCCAAAAATCCCATTTTGGGAAAGATCCAAGACTCAAGGGAGAAGCCCCTTCATCAGCTCCAAAAATATCTTAGGAGTTCAACTCCATAAGTCAAATCAGGAGTACAGCTCCCAGTGCACGGACCAAGTCCCTTTTGCTGCTGACGCACGGCGCCCGCATGCCAGGCACGTGGTGCGCTGGCGCTCTGGCGCACAACGCCCGCGTGCCAGGCACGTAGGGCGGTGGCACTCTGGAGCACAGCGCCCATAGGCACGTGGTGCGCTGGTGCTCTGGCGCACAGCGCCCGCGTTCCTGGCACGTGAGGCGCAAGCCCACGCATCCTTTGGATGCCCCTTTCCTTTTTTTTTTATATATATACTGTATATATATATACACGCACGCACGCACATACTCCACGACACTGTCCCTGTTAGAAAAAATTTCTAACGGGGCGCTGTCCCGCACCCCGCAAGGGGGCTGCTAGCCCTCTTGACCCCCAGCCCGCTATCCGGGTAGCGGGACCCCCGTAAAAACTCTGTGGGGTCCCCGGTATATCCAAAACCCCTTCGAAACATAACACTGCACATTGAGTTCACATGACCAGTTTAACTCGTTAATCGTAGGTTCCCTCGCTCCAAAGGCGAGGGGTAATTAACGGTAGCTTAGTCCGTGGCTGCCGGAGATTTGGATCCCCACAATCAATAAACCCCAGCCTACCATAGGCTGGGGGAATCTGTAATGCTCCTGACAAGCACGCACGTATTTCCATCTCAATGGGGTGACGAAAAACACCCTACAAGACCTATTCATTGATCGGGTCGAGAATGGCCTGCTCGGTTTTTCTTTTGCTCATTTTGGCGCCAATGAATCATAATGCGGATCGTCCGGGAATGGCATGACATTTGGTGGTTACGTCGTTTCGATCTTTGGTCCCATGTTTCACCTCATCGTTCGCCTGAATCTTCACATGTATCCCCGATGGCGTCAGCGGATCAATAAAATGGTCGCGCTTTAAGAGGGGGTGCCGTTCCAGCCGATCGCCAGTTGGGATACGTGCCACGTGTCGGACGTCGGTTGGTGAAGTGACAGGCTATCTCTGACTCCTGCAGTCGTAAAGACATCCCCAATGGTCGATCGCCACGTGGAGCCCCACCGGTCGCTGGGCACGACGTTTCGTTTTGGTGGGAATCAATCAGGTTTGTAGGATGTTCCTCTTTGGGGTGTATAAATAGGAGGGGACCATCCTAGGGCTGATACTTTGCTCAAATTCTCTTTCATTGCTGAAGATTTCCCGGCGCTCCTTCTTTTAGATCGGAGCCCTTGTTGATTTTACCTCGGTGAGTCGCTTCCTTTGAATCAGGTTTGATGTCTTCATCTGAGGAGTCCGTAGAAGTAGTAAGGGTAGAGTCGGGTGATGAGGCTCCCGTTGTTGGGTCCGGGTCCAGTGGGTCTTCCTCCTCTTCGGCTTCAGATAGCCAAGAGGGTTCTTCTTCTTCTTCGTCCTCTGTGTCAGGTTCGCCCTCTAGAGTCAGGGTCGTCCCTGTCGTTCGCCGTCGTGCGGCGACAAGGTCCCCCAAGGTGTGCATCGGGAACACCCGCGATGCGCCCTTTGTTTTGAAGAGTCTGGACGAGCTTTCCGAAATTCGAGCTCGATTCCACATACTCTCTAGCTATTACATCCGTTTAGCTATAGAGGGCGAGCGAGCAGACCAGGTGCAAGGCAAGGAGATTGCCCTGTATTTGGAAGCGTTCCGGGAAGAAACGCGTCTGCCCTTCCCAACTGAAGTCTGCGGGGTGCTCCGTTGCTTTCATCTCGCCCCGGGCCAGCTAGCGCCGAACTCGTGGAGAATTCTCCTCAAGTTTTTGATCCGGTTAAAACTTGAAAATATCCTCTTCAGATTGACTCTCCTTGTCTCTTTCCTGTGTTATACGAATCACCCCGGCACCAGTAAGGATGAGCCGAGCTGGGTGTATTTCTCGTTCAAAAAACGCAAGGGCGGAGTGGCCGGGTCGGGGGTAGTAGTCGTCCCTTCATCCATTCATGAATGGAAAGAGAAGTTTATATTCATCAGGCCACCCGAGGGCAGGGATTGGCCTGTTCTTATACAGTGGCACAGGGCCGACTGCCCGAGGGCAAAGAAGTCGACTTCCCCCGAAGCAAGGGTGGTGTCCCAGTGGGAGCCGATCCAATGGGCGGATGTCCTGCTATCTGAGCAGGCACCGAGCTGGGCTGGACTCAGTCCTGCGCGTTTCTTAGGTAAGTTAGGGCTTTCTACGATCTGTTTAGACTTTGTCAAGTTTCATTTGCTGTTTTTGTGTTACTGATCCCCTTTGTTCGTGTGTTCCTTTTTTGCAGAGCCCATAGACCAAGCAAAAATCCTAGCCACCTTGGCCGCCAAGACCCAGGGAAAGAAGGCCGGGGGCCCAAGCTCGTCCCGACCGGTCCAAGCTCGGCCCCGAGACCAACTCCACCGCCCAAGCCTTCCGCCGCTCCCCGAGTTCCAGAAGAACGCCGCGGGAGGGAGCCATAAGCACTCGTGGGACCCGGACGCAAGAGGAGGAGGAGGAGGCAGGACCCGCCAAAGACCCCCTCAAAAAGCAGAAGCGGACGATCTCTCGGCCACCTCCTTCTGAGACCCCGGTGCAGGAGGGAGACTTCTGTATTGAAGTGCCCTCGGGACTCTCCGTCGCCGACAGCCTTCTTTCCGATGGGGTTAAAATACCCCGGGGGACCATGAAGGCCCAGGTGGCCGCCATAGCCCAGGAGGCGGTTCGGGTCGATTCTTGACTTTTCTCAAAGAAATTCTTTCAAGTCTTATTTCCTCGGTTCAAGCTTTTTAACCCCTTTGTTGCTTTCTTCGGGTCCTCCACCACTGCGCGCTCCTCGTCGCCATGGAGTCCGAGGAGGTAGCCCCAGCCATGAAAAAGGCGAGCGAGTTCTCCAAGCTGGAGGAGGAACTCCGCCTCCAATTACGACAAGAGGAGGAAAAGGCGGCTCTCCTTGACACTCTTCTGATCACCGAAGGGCCGACGAACTCAAAGCTGAAGGAGTCTCATCGGCTTCTGAACGAGTCCAACCGGGCTATTCATGCCAAGTTGGAGGAGGTGAACGGCTTCTACCACACGATGAAGAAGTCGAGGGACGCCCTCAAGAGGGATATTCGGGTGGCTTTGGACGCAGTGAAGCTCGCCGAATGCCGGGCGGAGAAGGCCGTGGAGGCGTAAAAGGCGTCGGACCAATTCTACGCCGATCTCGCTGAATCTGCGGTCGTTGTGTGACACCGCGCCTTCGACGCCATTAAGGAGTCTGCGCCGGGGATTGATATCAACGAGCTCCACGCTAAATATCCCATGGCCGAGGAGGAGCCGCAGGGGGGAGTTGCCGGGGCGGCCGTTGGGGGTAAGGCTGCCGATGGAAGCACCGATCCAGAGGTCACAGTTTTGGTCCCCAAGGCTGGCGTTGAGCAGGGCGAGAACCTCCCCGAGCGGACGGCCTAAGCTTTCCTTCCTTGGAGATTTTTTTCTTTTTCCGAATTTTTGTAAGCCTCCGGGCATTTTTTGTAAGGTTGAGGAGCCCAGAATACCTTATATTTATTTTTAGATCATAAATAAAGTTCACTCTTTCCTTTTTTGTCCAAATGTCTGCTCATTGTGCAAGTGCCTTTAGCTCGTAGGTCGACCCTTCCCACACTTGCCGACTGTTCATCGAGTAGAGTCAAACGATTGCCAAGTGTCGGAAAGTCGATGCCCTTTTTTTCCTCGGAGTTGAGGTGGCTATCGCGCGTTGGGGGCCATGTGTAGGGAGGTCGGTACCCTCCTTTCAACTCATCTGCCCCATGGTGAGGGCTTTGATCCACAGCGTTGACGGGCAGGAAGCTACCCACTGCAGATGGCCCGAGCAGGAAGCTGCTCGGCGTCCTCGAGAGGAGGGATTTAGATCCTTAGCGTTGTTGGGCAAGAAACTACCCGCTAGGATTGGACCGAGCAGGAAGCTGCTCGGCGGCCTCGAGAGGAGTGCTTTAGATCCTTAGCGTTGATGGGCAGAAAGCTACCCGCTAGGGATGGACCGAGTAGGAAGCTGCTCGGTGACCTCGAGAGGAGAGCTTTCAATCCACGGTGTAAATTGGGCAAGAAGCTACACGCTGCAGATGGACCGAGTAGGAAGCTGCTCGATGGCCTCATGAGGAGGGCTTTCGATCCACAGCTTAATTGGGCAGGAAGCTACCCGCTGCAGATGGACCGAGAAGGAAGCTGCTCGGTGGCCTCGAGAGGAGGGCTTTCGATTCTTAGCTTTGATGGTCAGGAACCTATCCGCTAGGGATGGACCGAGCAGGAAGCTGCTCGGCCGCCTCGTGAGGAGGGCTTTCGATCCACAGCGTAGTTGGGCCGTAAGCTACCTGCTGCAGATGGACCGAGCAGGAAGCTACTCGGTGGTGTAACGACTCTGTTTTTAATGTACAGAAATTTGTTTAAAATTAAAGTACTAAATGGAGTATTTGCAAACCTGAGTATAATATAAGTATTTAATTTGTTTAAGAACAGCAAGAAAGCACTTGTAGCTCATTGGTAAAGTCTTGCACTGCTGTGACATAGCCCATGTGTTCAAATCCCCCCAACCACATTATTTTTAATGATTTTTCTTTTAAACTTTTTGGAAGCCCAAAAGTTTACACGTGCAATACACGTAAAAATGAAAAGTCTCAGAAATCAAACATGTGGAAAAATGATGTATGAACAGATCTAGACACGTGGCACCAATCCAAGCCCCACCCCCTCCAAACGACCGGTGAGGATTCATTTTGGACCGGCGCCGCCGGTCCCAACCGTCGCAAATGCCCCCAAAATTTAAACCCTAACCCCGTAGCCTCCCCCACTACTCCTCTTCTGTTTGTTTTTCCTACAAATTAAACAGAGGATTAAAATCACCTATTAATCCAATGTTTTAATGCATTTTAATTCTCATTTTAATTCCCTAAACCCTAATTCTATCCTATAAATACCACCCCATATCTAGCCCTCTCCATTCTGAAATCTATCATCAAAACTCTCAAATTTTTCCAAGTCAAATTAGTTGTACAAATGGAGTTAGCCCAAGGTCATCTTCCGGCGATGACTTGGGACAAATCCGGCGACACCGTGACTCCACGAAGCTCTCAAATCTTTCCTCTACGTCCCCTCTCTCATCTAATCCAGTAATTCCCTTCTCTTCTCTCATTTTTACCTCTCAAAAAGTTCTCTTTTCAAAACTCGTCGGAAGTGGAGTTAATCCGACATCCGATTCTAATTTGTTAAAAAACCTAAATTTTCTTAATAACAAATCAACCATTGCTTTATATATTATTTAGCAACCATAAACCAATATTAAGAACAAGTTTCAATTTAAAATACCATGCTATGCAACTTTTATTTCACTTTTACGGTTAAATACCACAAACTTTCTATTCGACATCTTTCATCATATATGCTCATATTACCTTTTGAAAACTCACGAGGTAATGACCTAGCTCATCAAAACACTCATCATGACATAGCACGATGGCTTTTGGAACAATATTTTGTGGGATAAATACAATTTTACAATAAAATACCTTAAACTAATAAAACCGTATTCTTTAAGATTGTTTTAATTAAATTCCTTGCAATTAAGGCTCTACAATCCATTTTGGGGTACCCGATTTGGATGGTGCGGATTATCGCACATCCTTGGGACTAGTAGAGCGAGATGCAGACCTTCTTACGGAGCATCCAATCTCAATGGAATTTTTAATACAATTTTTAAGAATAATGTGATTTTCTATTTAATAAATAAATTCTATTTTTAATAATTATATATATATATTATCAAAATATCTATTTTAAATATATATAATAAATTCCATATTTTCTAAACAAAGGAATCACAAATTTCATGAATATACCATCACAAATCTATACAATTCCAATTTACACTAAAATACCCTATACTATTCAATCTAGGTTTATAATCATTAGAATACTTTACTTTTAAAAATTACATCCATGAAAACCCTAAATACGATAAATAAATGCTTTAGCTTTATTTTGAAATTTTACCAAAACGATTTTTCGTAAAACCCCCTCAAGTTTATTAATTTACAATAAGGACCCTAGTAAATATAGGTTTAAGCGGGATAAATTCTCTTGAGCCTCGGGGATCCAGAGAAAGTGGGTGCTTGCCTATTTGAGGTAGAAAACTAAAACAGGGTTATCAATGATAATTGGCTTGGAAAAAGTCACAAATCCTGCCGTCCATGTGCAGCAGTTACCGATAACTCCAAAACCTAATTCATGAATCCAATTCTGTTTAAGTGTCTAACTCAAACAGAGTCTCAGTCTAATCAGAATACAATCTAAACATGAATACAATCTAAATATAACTCCAATACAACATGAATATCTACTGGAACTTGAACATGAATACCAGAATACCATCTATATCAACATGACTTGAACTGACCGAACCATGGATATACATTGACTTGATCACATGAGTATCCGTTTACATCCTTATCCGTTTACATGAGAAATTGATATCATGGTTTTGGCAAGTCTTACAGCTATAAACAACACAATAAACATTACGGGGTTTGATTAGTTCAAAATTTTAAGTTTACCGTAATCAGAAACGGCGTCGCTTTGCAGCTAGCCGGTGAATACGGGTCGATCCGCAGAGATGTGTAAATTTCTGTTTTTGTGTTTTCACGAGTTGATTCCGTTGGTTGTTTGGTTTTTGTCGATGGATTTAAAAACTAATTTATATGATATGAAAGAACTCGTTAGGGTTAAGTCTAAGGTAGGGTTGATGAGATCAATATTGTCACCTCTTTCAATACCGTTTGATTAAAGCTTTTTAGAAAATCATAACAATTATTAGCAAAGGGGATTAGGATGATTGGGAAGAAACGAAGTTTCTTCCTCTAGATCCTTGTCCGTCCTTTCCTATTAATTGCTACAATCTTCATGGACGTCATGTATGTCCGGCCTTTTATACTACGGTTCACCGTTACCTCGTAGGTAGGGTGCCGTAGGGGGCGGATCATACATGCGTGCATGAAGTTCTTATTTTGAAAATGTGTTGGCATTGAAGGAGGTGAGAGATATTCATCTCTCACTCACTCCCTTGTTCCTAACCCTAACGAGCGAGGATTTTACTCGCTCATTAGGGAATTATCTAAAAACGACATTTTTGTTGTTATGTTTTAAAGTGTTTTGTTCAAATCTTGTGTTATACTTACTGCAGATCAAAATGAGCTAAACTAGTTAACTAGGGCAAGTAATAAAATTAGAACTAAGGCAGGAATTAAAAGAATTAAAACTTACAAAAGTGATGCTCTAGATCTCCTAACAAATCTGAATTTTTATTGATTGAAAAGAGGCATAAAGAATTACAATGATTAGAGTTCCTATTTATAATGAATAGGAAACCCTAGGATTACATTTGTTTCGCATGTCTGAAATTACAAAAATAGCCCTAGAAAGACTTAGTCAACGCTGCCACAAATTACTGTAAAGTTTTGCGCTCCTAACTGCACTACCATGCCGCGGAACCGCGGCCCGAGGCCCTGTTTGGCCACGGTTCTGCAGCCCAATAGTGGCTTTGGAATATCATTTTTCTTGGGCTAGCTCTTATTGACTTGGTCTTCCTGTTTCCATATGTCCTTTTCCATTTGGGCTTTTAGGTTGGTTCCAGATTTCCAGTGAACAATTTGCAATGGCTTTTTAACCGTTCGCTTGTAATCTTGGACCTTGCGTTGCCTTGTACTTTGTGAATTTTATCTTTGATATAGGCTTGATCAAGATCTTCTGTTCATTGGTTAGAGTCCACTTTTTCATCATCTTTATATCGTTTTCACTGTTTTCTGTCCAAGAACCTGTAACCTGTAACATGTAGCAGACATGCGTCAAAAGCACCCGTTTATTTATAAAAAGAATAAGAATGGGGAATATAATAATGCAATATTATGGTGTGAACAAATACCCCCAAACTTATCTTTTGCTCGTCCTCGAGCAAACTTATTTTTATTCACTAAAATCCTAACCACACTTTCGCAGGGAAACACGATTGCACTGAGCACGTGCAACAAGCCGTTAAACCTCTAGGTGTCCCTAGTAGGAGGAGTGTTGTCTCCTGAGGGTTTTCAGCGGATTACACCCACAAAATCCTATCAAATCGGCCCATTAACTTTTGTTCTTCATTTAGGTTTTCTAACAAGGAATTCTATTATCCTCGACCCGTAAATTATCCACCCATATTCTTCATACTTCCTCATCATCTAACTTAAGATTATATATGTTCTATAGACTTACTTAGCTTTCGCCATCTCCTAAGTTTTCCTTCTAGGATTCCATCTCGACTTAGGAATTTCTATCAACTCTATTAAAGATATAAGTTCTATTTTTCATTCCTCTCTCTTATCTAAATTCCAATCACATACCCCTACGTGTGTGTATAGATCACCCCTACACTTGGAAATTCAAATCAAGCAATCGTACTCTCGTCCTTTGTCCAAAGCACTTATTAATTAGTGAATTTTTAAATGAAATTTGCTTACACATCCTTCATGCGACCGTTGATACTTCTTGAGGTACCAACAACCGATTACAAGATGCGTTAGCACTTTAAAGCGTACTTCCTAGTTTTGCAACACCCAAGACTTTAGCAGTGACTCCCAAACCAGTTGGTCTAAGGCACTAGGTGATGAAGCACCCTCGCTAAATATTTTTCTATTTTTTACAGCCTTAAGTAATCAGAAAAACCAGTGTCCATTTTTTTTATTCTTTATTCACTTTTTTTTTCATTGTACTAAGGACTTTAGACAAGAGCACTTCATGGTCTCTTCTACTATTCCAAGTTTCAAGGTGCGTGATTGTGCAAATTGTAGGGTATACATTTTCAGAATCTAGACTTAAGCTAGGAACTATTTTTCAAACTTATACTCTAATAAGAACATCAATACTCTTCCCTCATTTTGACTTAGCCCAAGAAGTGAACCCAAAATTTGCCTATTTCTAAATAAACTACAAGGCATATACTTTCTACCGTTAAACTTTAAGGAATGTTATCTTTAGGGTTTTTAATTCACTAAGTCTAAGATCTAGTTGTTCCAAACCAGTTAACCTATTTGTCAAACTGAAGTCAATTATAGCCAAAATTGAATAAAATAATTCTTATAATTTTTGAAAATTTTCAATTTTTATGGGTTTTTCAAATAAATATGCAAATGCAAAAATATGTACAAATAAATGCGAAGGAAGAAGACATACCGAGCATACCCCCAAACTTGAACTTGACAGTGTCCTCACTGTCATGCTAAACCAAGAGGGTCAAAATATCGGCACTCCCCTGTTTATTTATTTATAATTTTTATATTTTTAATGTTTTGAAAAAAATTTATTTTTTTATAGAAAAAGAAAACAAAAAATATATACATATATACAACAAGGTCCCCCCCAAACTTAAGCTTGGCCTTGCACAAGCCAAAAGTTAGCACCAACCATTCAAAAATCTTATCGTGGAAATGGTATAGTTGGTGCAAGAAAATGAGAAGCACGCGAGACCGTGTGGAAAGAAGAATGGTAGAATATGGTCTCGGTGGGGGAGAAGAATGGCGAAAAGAAGAAGGAAGTGGAGTACGATCTTGAGGGTGTAAATTGAGTGAATAAATTAGCGCAATATGTGATGACCGATATGTTATAAGCGATTGCGCTAACCTATCTACTCGTCGAGAAATGGGGTCAAATCCCTCAAGATTCGCAAGAAAACATGGGTACGCCGAACTTGGTATAGGAGATGAAAGCGTAACGGTCATTTGTTCGGTCGGAACAATGGGAAAGACTAAAGGAAGTGAATTAGGGATAGTATTTTTCTCACCGTAGTAAACTTTTTCGAACTTGAAAGATTCCATTAATGGTTCGAAACTACTATAATCAACCGAGTCTGATGGCTCATCTGAAAATGTAAAGGACTCAAACTCGGGCGGTGAGTCATCAACATCGTCCAAAAAAGTGAAACACTCGTAGGTGTTATCGTCTGTGAGAATTGTGTCAGATTCAAAGGAAAATCTTTCAAGCTCACAGTCTTCAAGCGGGGTCGGAACGATGGGAAGGAGGGAGGGTGATATAACAGTCAAAGGTTCAGGAGGATGAATTGGAAAATCAGACACATCAAACAAAAATGATTCAACCTCAATATTATCCTCAAGACTCTCCTCAAGACTATCCTCAATATTCAACTCATCCATGCCATTATCATCAAAATCTAGACGCATATGAGATTCGGGAGAAACATTTAATAACTCAGGATGATGATTTGAACATAAAATTTCAAGCAAATCGACAGGTTCATCATCCGAAATATTCCCGGCGTCTATATCCTCAATAAAGTGAAAATCAATTTCTTTAGACACCTCATCAACAGCATGGATATTTATCAATGTAGTTTCTAGAGTGGAGGTGTAAAGATCGAAAGGATTAGGTGCGGTTTCACTCGAAAGGGGTTCCTCACAATTTGGCAAATCAAGCACTACAAAATCACACAACTTGTTTTTATTTTCAACTGGTGAATCATTTGGAACAATCGATGGAAAACCTGAGTTGTGGGCTTCAATTGGGTAAGGGTAGGTTTGATTTGAAAATCCTCTCTCATTCTCACTCTGTCCAACCGCCTCCTTATACATTAAAAATTTTTGAGCTAGCGGGACATTAGCTACCGGTTCACTAGGTTGTATAAGAGCGGCCATGGACGCTTCCACATTCCTCATCATTTTATTTGTTGCAGCAATATATGCCTCCAACGACTCTTCCAAACTAGACTTGGGTGGTGAGGGGGTTTCGGTAAAAGATTCAAAATGGTGTGGATATGCAAAACTCCCAACAGGCTGTGTAGAAACAGTGTCTGGTGAAGGTGGGAAGGTCGGGTATGACTTGTAGGAAGTGGGTGGTTGGACATGGGTAGGGTCAACATGTGGATAAAAAAGTGAAAAGTCGTGTGGATCCCTAGAACTAGATGAGTGGAGAGGGGTGAAAGATCAGCTGCGAGATTGAGCAATATGCTCAGCAATGGACATCGGCCTAGGAGTGACAGAAGGACTTGAAGAAGTGGTATCAACATATGGAAGTGGTGAAGGTTGACTCGGTTGACACAAAGTGGGTTGAAAAGTCAAACTATTTCTCCTAGACGCCTCTATTTGATCTTTCAAAGATATTTTTGGCAAGGAAGGATCGTCTTTAAATTGACCGAACAAATTGACGTACGACGCAAAATTCGGTTCGGGATACCAAAGTTCGGCTAATGATTTATTATGTGGGGTACCCATGTTGTAAGAAGAAAGGTGACAAGAAGGAAGGTTGGGTGGTGCAAGGATTTATTTGCAGCTAAAAATTTTTGCAAGTTTCTATAAAATATTTGTACTTTTTATTTTCATTTTTCATTGATTTTTTTCTTTCTCTTTATTTGGAAAAATTTTGTTGCAAAAAGATTTTAGAGAAAAGATATGCAACAGCAAAATATTTTATAGAAAAGATATGCAACAGCAAAATATTACTTGCAATCAATTTAGTTCAAGCGGGGCCTAAAAATCCTGCATGAGACTGTTATATGGAAGGGAATATATTTTTGAGCGCAAAGAAATCCTGCAGGCAAATTTACAGAAGATATATCAAGATTTGCAGAGGAGGAGAGAGAAAACTCACAGAAATTTGCAGTGGCGGAACTGTTTTTTTTTTTTATCGCGCTTGTGCCTTTTTTTTCCAAGCCCTGAATCGACCAGGCCGCGGCGGTTCCGCGGCCAAAATGGGGCTGGAGCGGCGGTTCCGCCGCGCTTTGGTCGGTTCGGCTCTTTTTTTTTTTGGTGGACCAGATCACCGCAGTTAACTTGTAGACTCGGTCCTCCAAATTTCTTCTGTTTCTCGGTTCTTGTGATCTTCTGTTGTTCCGATCTGTTTTTTCCTGTTTTGATCTCTGTAGATTTCCAGATCCGATTTTCGTATATCCTGCAAAATTCAAACAACAAAATATCCCTTCCAAAAATAACAGATGATATATTTTTATATTTTTTGTGATTTTTCAGATTTTTATGATATTTTTTTAATTTTGATTAACCCGAAATCGCGAAAAGAAAATTCTACGCCATCCCCGGCAACGGCGCCATTTGATTAGTTCAAAAATTTAAGTTTACCGTAATCAGAAACGGCGTCGCTTTGCAGCTAGCCGGTGAATACTGGTCGATCCGCAGAGATGTGTAAATTTCTGTTTTTGTGTTTTCACGAGTTGATTCCGTTGGTTGTTTGGTTTTTGTCGATGGATTTAAAAACTAATTTATATGATATGAAAGAACTCGTTAGGGTTAGGTCTAAGGTAGGGTTGATGAGATCAATATTGTCACCTCTTTCAATGCCGTTTGATTAAAGCTTTTTAGAAAATCATAACAATTATTAGCAAAGGGGATTAGGATGATTGGGAAGAAACGAAGTTTCTTCCTCTAGATCCTTGTCCGTCCTTTCCTATTAATTGCTACAATCTTCATGGACATCATGCATGTCCGGCCTTTTATACTACGGTTCACCGTTACCTCGTAGGTAGGGTGCCGCAGGGGGCGGATCATACATGCGTGCATGAAGTTCTTATTTTGAAAATATGTTGGCATTGAAGGAGGTGAGAGATATTCATCTCTCACTCCCTCCCTTGTTCCTAACCCTAACGAGCGAGGATTTTACTCGCTCATTAGGGAATTATCTAAAAACGACATTTTTGTTGTTATGTTTTAAAGTGTTTTGTTCAAATCTTGTGTTATACTTACTGCAGATCAAAATGAGCTAAACTAGTTAACTAGGGCAAGTAATAAAATTAGAACTAAGGCAGGAATTAAAAGAATTAAAACTTACAAAAGTGATGCTCTAGATCTCCCAACAAATCTGAATTTTTATTGATTGAAAAGAGGCATAAAGAATTACAATGATTAGAGTTCCTATTTATAATGAATAGGAAACCCTAGGGTTATATTTGTTTCGCATGTCTGAAATTACAAAAATAGCCCTAGAAAGACTTAGTCAACGCCGCCATAAATTACTGTAAAGTTTTGCGCTCCTAACTGCACTACCATGCCGCGGAACCGCGGCCCGAGACCCTGTTTAGCCGCGGTTCCGCAGCGCAATAGTGGCTTTGGAATATCATTTTTCTTGGGCTAGCTCTTATTGACTTGGTCTTCCTGTTTCCATATGTCCTTTTCCATTTGGGCTGTTAGGTTGGTTCCAGATTTCCAGTGAACAATTTGCAATGGCTTTTTAACCGTTCGCTTGTAATCTTGGACCTTGCGTTACCTTGTACTTTGTGAATTTTATCTTTGATGTAGGCTTGATCAAGATCTTCTGTTCATTGGTTAAAGTCCACTTTTTCATCATCTTTATATCGTTTTCACTGTTTTCTGTCCAAGAACCTGTAACCTGTAACATGTAGCAGACATGCGTCAAAAGCACCCGTTTATTTATAAAAAGAATAAGAATGGGGAATATAATAATGCAATATTATAGTGTGAACAGGGTTTTCTAAGGGGTAGATTGGTACGGAATGTGTTAAAAGTGGCATGATGATGGTCATTTTAATACACCCAACCTGAATATCCGTTGTTGTTGTCTCATGGCTTAACGGTTCCTTGTGCTCCGTATACCTTAGTCCACGGAATAGTTGGACTCCTCTCGTATACACTGGTATACTCTGTACCAAGCTACAAACAACAGCGTTAACATAACTATCATACATTATACCAGATATATTCTCTTTACCTGTTCAGTCTATTTCTATCTCTCTTTGGGACTTACCGAGCGATTGTTCGCTGACAACATTCTTTTTCTATTCTTTCTTTAGAATGTTGTCAGGAGGACCTGGCTCTCTGGAGATCGAGCCCAGCTCAGAAGACTTGGAGCAGTTCATCGAGGACCCGGAGCTCTAGTCACTTGTATATACTTTTACTTTCAGTTCATGCCATTGTTTAGGCATTGTTTTCCGCATTGTATTTACTTTTCAGTTGTATTGTAAAGAATGTTTAATAAATAAAAAAGTTAATGTTCATTTACATCTCATGTCTTTCTTGTGTACATTTATATTATATTGCTTATTTACGCTTAATGTGTTTACTCCTGAGTAAATACGTCGCGGGTCTAGTCACGTCTCCTGACCATACACCGGGAAGCGGGGCATGACAGGTGGCCTCGAGAGGAGGGCTTTCGATCCTTAGTGTTGATGGGCAGGAAGCTACCCGCTAGGGATGGACCGAGCAGGAAACTACTCGGTGGCCTCGTGATGAGGGCTTTGATCCACAGCGTAGTTGGGCAGGAAGCTACCCACTGTGGATGGACCAAGTAGGAAACTGCTTGGTGGTCTCGAGAGGAGGGTTTTCGATCCACAGCGTAGTTGGGGGCAGGAAGCTACCCGCTGGGGATGGACCGAGCAGGAAGCTGCTCAGTCGCCTCACAAAGAGGGCTTTTGATCCACAGCGTAGTTGGGTAGGAAGCTACCCGCTGCAGATGGACCGAGCAGGAAGCTGCTCGGTGACCTTGAGAGGAGGGCTTTCGATCCACAGCTTAGTTAGGCAGGAAACTACCCGCTGCAGATGGAACAAGCAGGAAGCTGATCGGTCACCTCGAGTGGAGGGCTTTAGATCCTTAGCATTGTTTGGCAGGAAGCTACCCGCTGCAGATGGACCGAGCAGGAAGCTGCTCGGTGGCTTCGAGATGAGAGCTTTAGATCCTTAGCGTTGTTGGGCAGGAAGCTACCCGCTGCAGATGGACTGAGCAGGAAGCTGCTTGGTGGCCTCGAGAGGAGGGCTTTCGATCCTTAGCGTTGATGGGCAAGAAGCTACCTGTTAGGGATGGACCGAGTAGGAAACTACTCGGTGGCCTCGCGAGGAGGGCTTTGATCCACAGCGTAGTTGGGAAGAAAGCTACCCATTGTGGATGGACCGAGCAGGAAGCTACTCAGTGGCCTCGAAAGGAGAGCTTTCAATCCACAGCGTAGTTGGGCAGGAAGCTACTCGCTGGGGATGGACCGAGCAGGAAGCTGCTCGGCCGCCTTGCAAAGAGGGCTTTCGATCCATAGCGTAATTGGGTAGGTAGCTACCCGCTGCAGATGGACCGAGAAAAAAGCTGCTCGGTGGCCTCGAGAGGAGGGCTTTCGATCCACACCTTAGTTGGGTAGGAAGCTACCCGCTGCAGATGTACCGAACAGGAAGCAGCTCGGTGGCCTCGTGAGGAGGGCTTTAGATCCCTAGCGTTGTTGGGCAGGAAGCTACCCGCTAGGGATGGACCGAGCAGGAAACTATTCGGTGGCCTCGCGAAGAGGACTTTCGATCCACAACGTTGATGAAGCTACCCGCTGCAGATGAACCGAGCAGGAAGCTACTCGGCCGCCTCGTAAGGAGGGCTTTGGAGAATCCCTTGCGCCTTCATGGGGCGTCGTTCAACCTTCCGTGGCCCGCATAGGCGGGAGTGAGGGCGCCGTTCAACCTTCCGTGGCCCGCATAGGCGGGAGTGAGGGCGCCGTTCAACCTTCCGAAGCCTGTATAGCTGCTCGTGAAGAACGGCATGGCCAACACGTGGCAGTTCTATATCGGGAAATTGATACATCCCGTGATTCAAGATTTTTGTTGCGGCTATAAATAGCGAAGGCATGTTGGTTTCTTTCTAGCATTGATTTTATGAAGATGGCCGGATGAATTTTTACCATCGGGGAGACCATCTCTCGTGACGACTTGTACCTTTACTACCTCGATCACTCCAAGCAGACGTACGAGGCGGTGATAGACCGCGTGGAGGTCTACTTTGGTCGCCTACTTCCCCGGCGATCCGCTCTCCTCTAATTGCTTCTTTATGCGATCTAGAGGATGTCCCCGGGTCTGCACAACACCCTATCTCCACAGCTGAGGGATGAGGCGCTTGACAAGGTGCACACGCTCTACCATCTCGGTTTGATCTCACAGAGCAGGCGAGAAAGATCAGTGGGTCTTCTTCTAGAGTGCTTTCAGAAAAGGCTGATCGTTACCTCCTGTCCGGTGGATGGGGTCCCCGGCGCTTCCATGGCATTTAGGATGCACGGGCACCATCAGAGGGAGCGAGTTGAGGAAGCTCGGGCTCGGCTGCAGGAGATTTTCTCGGAGTACCATCAACAGTGCTTTCTTGATCCCCGCCCCCCTCTATTGTAATTATTTAAGGCCGGGAAGCCCATAATACCCTTTACTCAATAAATAAATCATGTTTTTGACGGTAGCGTGTTGTCTCTTTTTTTTCTTTTTTCTTCGTACATTCTATGGACTTAACTAAACGCCGACAGGAATTATATTATTTCAAAAGAGGATACATTTTTTATTTATACAACTTGAGCTTTTCAGCGTTGTAAGGCAGGGGACGGCGGTCTCCCCCGCCTTCCCAAACTTGATCCGAGGTAACGAACATGATGTGACCGGTCGTTAATTCCCCGGGAGGGGTTTGGTCCTAGTTTTCCTGTTCTGCCTGCCGCTTATCCTGCAGGTATTTAGCCAGGTGTCCTGAGTGGATCAACTCCTCGATATAGTCATGGAGTAGCTAGCAGTTCTCAGTCGGGTAACCCTGAGTCCTGTAGAAGGCACAGTATGGTCGCGGAGGCGATTGCCTGCCCTTTGGGTGACTGGCGGGAGCTTAAAGAACCTCTCACCCTTAGCTTCCTCCAGCAGCTCGGTCTGAGAGATGCTCAGGGGAGTGTACTCCTGAAACCTCGGTGAGTAAGGCTTCGGACGGTCGACCTTCTTCTTCTCCTCCCTGTCCCTTTTCTTTCTGTCTGCCTGATCGGCTCGGGGTAGGTTTGAGTTCACCTCGGACTCGAGTTGGATTTCTCGCTCGGTCCAAGCTTTCACCTCGGCCATGGTCTTAAGTTGCGCTAATGCAAAAGAGCGGAGCCACTCTTTGTGCCTAAGACCCGACCTCAGCACGGTGATGACCATTTCATCGCGGTGCTCGGGGACCTCGAGGAGCACGTTGTAGAAGCGGGTGACATATCCTTTGAAGGATTCTTTGTCTCCGCTCTTGATAGTGAATAAGCAGTCGACCATCCTATTCTGCCGTCGATTCCCGACGAAGTGACCGAGGAATTAGGTGGCCAGCTCGTCGAAGGTCGAGATGGAGCGTGGCGTGAGTCTTCAGAACCAGTCCCGGCCAGCCCGGATGAGGCCTGTCACGCCCCGCTTCCCAAAAGAAGGTGAAGGATGACTTGGCATGGTCCGCAACCTAACTGTATTGAAGGTGTTCTATTCAATACAGTTACATTAAACGTATGAAGTTCTAACATGCAGGATGTGTACCAAAAAAATAATAAAAGCGAAAGACATTTATTTTCATTAACCAAACTTTATTACATCCAAAAATAAAGAGTAAAATAAACTAAGTAGTTTAATTACATCGAAGGAGAACCAAAAGCCTTAAACATGTGGACAACAACAAAAATTAAAACTAGCTAATCTTCCGTCGTCATGTCTGTGAAATCTTCATTTGTTGGCTCCACACCTTGATCCTCGTCATAAAACTCATTCTCATCTAATGGGCATTCCAAAGATAGAGAGAGAAAAGGAAAGTCCGTCAGCGAGTTACACTCGGGTAAGATTGCCTCACAAGGAAGTAAAGGTATAGAAACAAGTAACTGTATATAAGTATGATGTATATGATGTACATGGTTATAAAGGTATGAAGGGTATACAATGTTGACAGAGATATATGTGAATATGAGTATGTTGTATGAGATGTATGTGAGTAAAGTTCAAGTCAAGTCAATCGGGTATTCAGTCTAAGAGTTAGATCAGGCTAAATAAGATGTGTATTAATGGAATTGTAACATTTCAGAAATATGAAATATTATTTTTGGAATTTAATATTAAAATAATATATTTCGCGAAAACTATTCGATTTGCGAATTTGGGGTTTTCATAAAATAGTATAAATATATACCAATATTTGGGAAATAATTAGAGATTAAAATGATTTATTCATTTAAAAATATATTTATCGGATTTGGGCATTTTTATAATTAATTATATGCAAGTTTAAATTAAACTCGATTAGTGCACTACTAATCATAATTATACCAAATCCGTATTTTTAATTAAACATGGCTAGTGCACCATAACATGTTGCATTTTGTTGCATATTGTTTCATTTGTATTTGGGTTTTTCTTTATTTTGTGAGAAAGAAAAAGAAAATAAAAGAAAAAGAAAAGATGACATGGGAGAATAGAATAATAAGCATGGGAATGAGAGAGAAAGAGGGAGAGAGAGAGAGTAGCATGGCTCCTACACTTGACATTTTCCCTTCATTCTTTTTCCTTCATCACTTCATTTCTTCATCTCACCATTTGATCACCTCCTTCCTCCACCTCCTTTACCTCCATGGTTCATCCCCAAAACCACCTCAAAACCCCATACTCTCTGCATTAAAAATGATCCCCACCTCATCCTAAACCCTATGGACCTTTCAAGTTTGGATTTTAGAGACTTTGTGCATCTAGGGTTTTTCTTGAGTTGCTCCCATGAGGTATAAGTTTCACTTCTCATCTTGTAGTTAGTTTCTAAACCTTATAGTTTAGTTTAGAGTTCATTTTAGTGTGGATTGTGATCTTTGAATTTTCCAAGATGATGTTTAGTGGAAGACTTGACTTGTAAGTGGTAAATTGAGATGTAGTGAGTGTTTACAAAACCCTAGTGATGATTTTTCCTGAGCAATTAGAAGACTTAAAACCCAAAACACGAAGTTAGAATTTCCCGATATCGATTATTTGACAGTTTGTGATGGTATATGGGAATCTGGGATGACCCGAGACCACCATAAAATAAGTTCCCATGACCATGAGACGAGCAGGCAACCATGAAGCACCCCTTGAAACCTGAGCCCCTCCCATTCAATTCTGGCCGCAGATTTATTCTACGTAGCCGCAAATTGCGGCCACGTCGTGGTGAAATCGTGTGATTTTTGGTTTATAGCTTTGTTATCCAGTGTTTAGACCAACCCTATATGTAAAATGTCTTGATTTGACCTAGGGTAGAATCTGGGAGTGGTTTTCCTAGGTTGTTGTTTACGTGTTTTGCGATTCTGAAACTTGGTTTTGGTATTTGAGCTTGGATCTCGTCGTTGGACGTTTGTACGTCAACGAACGAGGATTATCTGGTTGTTTTGCATGCGTAGGCTATAGGTTCTAACTTATAAGCAATTCATGTGCCGTATCGGTTTTCGGATATTGATTTTAATAGCATTTCGATCGTGTGTTGATATGTAGGTACCTTTGCGTGGACTTTCGAGACAACGGAGCATATCGACTTCAGCTTAGCGAGGAGTATTGCAGGTGAGTAGATTTATATCTACAGGGGAAGTCGGGTGGATGGCGTATAGCACCCCCGTAATTATAAATGGAAACCGATATATAGAATATAGTCGGAGAAACCTATACTAGGAAACAACGGATATGATCAAAAAGTTAGTTGGAGATGATATGAATGATTGAATACATATATCAAGATATAAGACGAAAGCTATAAGGATATGACATGAGATCGATGAATATGATAATATTGAGATAGATGTGTTCTGGGATCGGTAAAATATGATAAATTTATATAAGATTACTTGATGTGAGATATTGATGTTGAAGGGTTACACTAGCGCCCCGGCCTACATCTGTGGCCAAATGAGATACAAAAATTTTACTACGATCAAAACTTGGCACTAGGATAACACAAAAACCAGAGTTTTACAATAAACCTAGCTAGCTAGTTAGGGTTCTATCTACTATGATAGAACGTATACCTCATGAAACCAAGTCCTTAGGGTCTTCTCCGCTGTCCTCCTCATCTCCGTAGGCTCTAAGGGTCGATCCGGATTGCGGCTTCTTCAACGGCCTCCTTGAGTCGAAGACGATCCTCCCGAGAGTCTATAGTCCGAGCTCCACCTCAAGATCGAGGAAACTAGGGCAAAAAGCTTGCTAAGCTTGATATCCTAGGTGATGTAGTGTTTGAAGATGGATTTGTTTGTCTATTTAAACTCTAATTTTCTCAACACATGAGAGCTTAAGAGTTTACTAGTGAGGAAGAAGAAGAAGAGCAAGTATGGGAGCTCTCTTGAGGAAAGAGAAAGTGAATGAGATAATAATCCATGAAAAAAGAAAACTAAAACTTTTATTATGATAATTAAGATGACTACATTGATTTGACCACAAGCTTGTCACAATTAATGCTAAGCATGAAAATATCTAGTGCTTAACAAAAATATCTAAGTCAACAATAGTCAACCTAGTCAAATGGTCAAACTAATTAACCATGACACAATTATCATTAATAAAAGGATTAGTAAACAATATCCTCCACCTCATAATGTATCTAATCAAGTCAATGGTCAAAACCCTAATGAGGCATCTCCTTCTTTGCTCCTCACATCCGTGCATACACACCCGCATCTGCATTCCGAAGAATACGAATACAAAGAGACAAAACTGACCCATCTTTATAATACTAGGATCCGACTTAAACCAAAGCCCGCTAGTATTATCTTTCCGAACATCATACGTGCACAAGTGCACGTAAGTGATCGAAGTCCTGCCGTAAAACCATACGGCCTCTACACCTTTTGTCCAGTGCAGGGAAACTCTCTGTGTGGGACTCTAAAGACTCGACACTTCTCTGGCAGTGGGTTTAACCACAGGCCGCAAGCGGTACTAGCTGTACATAACGGTACCCAGGTAGATGTCGATAAGAAGGCCGATGAGGAAAACCCATCCGAACTCCTACTGAGCCTGAATATGACAATCTCCGTACAGTCCGGTCTGTTCGTCTAAGAGTATCGCATATCGGGCCTAGGGGGTGGTAAACGTCAGACCCCTAATAGCGATATAAGTCGTGTCGGAGTGTAGCCCAGAACACCCTGAGAAACTACTGGAAACTCTACCAGTAAATCTCACTTGCCCTGGCCAGGGACTTTGTGTAATGGCTCTCCTAAACACAGCGCGATATCAACCCCCAATACCGGGAGAGACAAATCCTGTCTAACCGCCACTGCCTCCAAGTGCTTCGGGACTGCACCCAACTACTATCTGTTTGCATAACTCAATAGAGCCGTGGTAGGGTAGCAATCAAAGAACAGTTGGAACACACTTGAGGCGAAGTAGCAGTGTCAAGTCAACGGACTAAGCTGTACTCATGTCACCTGGGAACTGCTAACTGACGATAGGTATAATACCAACCAACAGTTCCCGACGAGTCCTTTCCAGTGTAACCCATAACCCAATGAGCACCTGTATACTATCTCCAGTACGACGTACTGATGGCTGTGGGACAGACCATCTCCCTTGCTGGGATGAGAAGCGTATACACTAGTCTACTCTGGAGTATCGATGCCCTGTCTCGATAATCCTACGACTACGGACCTGTATAAGGATGTGCTTATAGACTACCCAACCCCCACTAGTGTGATCGCCATCACAACGCTGGTAGTCAAGCAAAGATCCTAAGGACTCTATCAACATGTATTAGCGATATGTTAAAAGAAACATATACACATATTAAGATAGATACAAACCAAGTAGCATACTACTATATCAAGCAAGACTGTCGTAAATCCATGTATATATCCCAAGCTTCCAAAATATATTATACAAACTAGTAATATACAATAATGGCCTCTGAGACATACATATCCAACAGATGTGATGAAAAGAGAATATGATGAGATAAGATGTCTTGGCTTAATATGTCGATATACGGATGAGAGACGATATGAGAATATAGATACTGTTACCAAGACATGATATGAGATTGATACGGATGTGACTTGAGATATATATATATTTATGAGGATAATGAGTGATATACCGTACGAGACGTTAGATCCGTACCTTTATTGTTGTATAAGTTGATAGAATCCCTATTTGTTTAATGCCGATGTACGATCGATTACCGTACGCGATAAGTTTTACCTGATGATTGATCCATACCCTTGACTCAAGGATGTCGTACGATGGATTATACCGTACGTGATGCTGTGAGGCTGGACTGCTGATTGATAGATTCATTGACTCGGATATGTTATAGCTATTGTTAATCACTGTCTACACTACTTAGTTTATCCCTTATGCAGATGTTAGATTAGATACGTATACTTTATAATAGTGCGCTTACGACTACTTTCTGCTACGTTTACGATATTCTCATTGCATTATGTATATGTAAGTCTACGGTAGCGCCCCGGCCGTCTTTCAGACGCCAAAATGCGGAACAAAAACTTTTATAAATGGCGCTATCGCATACTATAACCCGGATCTGCCATTAACGCTAAACTAACAAGCTACAAAGAGGGAAGAAAGGTTATACCGAACGATCCGAGTCCTTCGTTCTTTAACCATCATCACACGCTCCGTTGCGGCTGCTCCGATCTCGTCGATCTCCGATCTCCTCGTCCAGGTGGCACCACATCGTCGGATCTTTAAACGGGCTCCCGCCTCTGACTCGAGGCAACTCGGTCGTCAAGTTTGCTAAAAGAGACGACCAAGATTGATGTAGAGAATGAGTGGAATACTTTGTCTCGCTTCGTCCAAAACCATGGACGAACGGTTAATGAAGCTGCCGTGGGAATCGGGTGATGGAATGAAATGAGCTGTGAAATTCCATACACCCCAAAATCTATCATAATCTTTTTACCAGATAAAACATCAAGTGTGAGAGTGCGAGAGGGGGAAGGGGCCGGCCACATATATATAGAGGTGGGGGGTGAGTGTAGGAGAGGGGGAGGTGACAATAAGAAAATATCTCAAGTGTGAACACAAAGTGTGAACACGCTTAATGAAATGATGAATCATTAACCTAGTCATTAAGCATTAATGGAATCATTAAATGCAACCATGACTCACTAAACACCTCACCACTTCTAGAACCTTCTAGAAGCTTCCACACTCATCTCAAGAAAAGATAAATCCGTATTTAACCAAATGTTAAAAGACGGCTGATAGAAAACTGGAAACTGGCAACTTCCAAAAGTGATCCCGAAACGAATTTCAGGATAACCCCGTAACTGTATAAATATACCCGCATTTGTATTACGACCGAATACAAATGCAACTGAGACAAAGATATTATATCTACTCTGTATAATACATGGATCCGGCTTAAACCAAAGCCCACCAGTATTATGTGCCCGAAATATGACACGTGCGTAAACGCACGTGCATTTTCCGAACCCTGCCATAAAACCATACGGCCTCTACAACGTTTCGCCCGAACTTGGGAAACTATCTGTGGGGAACTCTAATGACTCGTCAATACCCTGGCAGTGGGTTTAACCATAAGCCGTCAGCGGCACTAGCTATGCGTAACGGCTGCCCATGGACTGACCTCAAGGGAGGCTGATGAGCGAACTCATCCAGAAACCCTACTGAGCCTAACAGTGACAATGTATATACAGTCCGGTCCGTTCGTCTATGAGTGTCGCATATCCGGCCTAGGGGGCTAGTAACGTCAGACCCCCAATAGCTGTATAAGTCGTGTCGGAGACAAGCCCTGAACACCCTGAGATACTACTGGAGTACCTACCAGTAAATCTCACCTGCCTTGGCCAAGGACTTGGTGTAATGGCTTTCCTAGACACAGCGCGACCTCCACCCCCAATACCGGGAGAGACGAATCCCCTGCCGATCCGCTCACGTGCCTCCATGTGGCTCGGGACTGTACCCAAAAACTACCTGTTTGCACGACTCCTTTGAGCCGTGGTAGGGTAGAAATCAAAGCACAGTGGGAACTCACACGAGACAAATGACGACCTCAGGTCGATGAACTAACCTGTACACATGTCACCAGGGAACTGCTATCTGACGATATGTATAATACCAACTAGCAGGTTCCCGACGAGTCCTGTCCGGTGTACTCATAACCCAATGAGCACCTGTATACATCTTAGGTGATCCAACTGACACCAGTGGCTTGTGAGACCGGCCACCGCCCCTCGTCGGGGTCTCGACTGTATACACTAGTCTACTCCGGAGTATCGATGCCCTGTCTCGAAACTCCCACGACTAGGGACCACTATTAAGGATATGCTTATAGACCACCCAACTCTCACTTATATGATCGCCCTCATACTGTTGGTAGTCAAGCAAGATCCTAAGGGCTCTATCAAAGTGTAATCGTGATCAGTCACCTGAACCTATACACGACTGATAAAGACAAACCAGATAGCATACTATCATCTCGAGTAAGACTGTCCTACCGGTATAGGTCCTCCGCAATCATTGCAATCACGTACCTGCGATCCAATAATTGACTTTGAGGGCACTATATCCAACAATCTCCCACTTGCACTCAAGGCTAATTATTGCGATGTCGCGTACTCACAGCCCGTGTGAAACCAACACCCAACTCATCTACTAATCAGTTTCACAAAGCCCGTTTGTAAAACTATTGTGTTCGAGAAATAGCCTCAGTGAGTGGATCCGCCCTGATGTTTCTTTCTATGTATCTCTTAATCTCAAGTTCGCGGAGAAAGCCATCTCCCGAATTGAGTAATACCTGTCTTAGAATATGTCTGGATATCTGATGGGGCCTAGTTCATAAATGAACTCCAAATCCAAACTTCTTAGACTGTATCGATAACTGAACCTAATCAGTATCCGGCACCATGCCTCCCACAGTATCCTCTTGGACCACCTGTCCATAATACTGTCCCTCTTCGTCAGAGGGAAAACTATAACTCTGACAATCACTCTGTCATCCATGTCACCTTTGAAGCCTGGATTGATAATCGTCTCCCGAAGGAGGCTGCCGTCATCAAATCCGTAGAACATCCACTTATGTTCTAAAACTGCTTCCTTATGTTTCTCCAGGATTGGATTAATAAAAACTTATTGCATCTAGTGCAAAAACAACATTTGGTGTGGTACTTGACATCTCATGATTGACTCAACTGCCTAAGCAAGTGATCTGCCAATCATGCACTTCCCTCTCTCCTTTAGTCTTTAAGACACCTTTAGAGAGGGTGACTCCATCACCTGCAGGTACACCACCATGCCAAAAGTCATCTATTCTAAAAACCATTAGAATACTGTCAAAGTACCCACATTGGGAAACTACCCAAATCCAGATCTAAAACCATAGATCTAGAAACCAGAATGTCAAATATTATATCCATATCCTGTCTGGAGAAACAACTGTGTGAAGACCAGAGTACAACCGATCGTAGTATAGGAATTTTACTTCCTACTCTGTGTATGTCATCCAAATACCAGGACATCACACCCTACTACCTTCTTAACAGATCCATCCCCTATTCTGATGAAGTCAAACCCATGACTGTCACATCAAAATTAGATGATCAATCTCCGCTATAACTGCTCTAGTCTATAAATAGACATAAGCTACTTGCCCACTTTGCTTCCGCTGCTCCCACTGACCACAACAACCCTCCTACCGGGTCTCATAACCTGGAACAACAGTAGTATCAAGTCTGGGTAGATAAGAACCTCCCTGTCACCGTCCTTGAGGCTACCGAAGTACCTCTCGGGTGTCTGAGGTTACCCACCAAATCTGCGGAGTGGCTAATGGAATGTCAAACCTGATTGAATCTGTAGGTCCTATTAAATTTTCCGTAATCGTTTGCGGTTCTGGAATCACTTCCAGTTCTACCATACTCCCACTACTGTTTTCTGAAAAAATCCATTTTACTAAAACTGTGGCGAGTTTAGAACAATATCACTATTGATCTTCCAGATGGTAGAAAGTCAACCCTCATCATAGCCTGGGCCAACCCACAAACTGCCATTACAGAAACGTGCCCTGAGTTATCCAGAGTCTGGTTTTAAGCATAAACCGGAAAACTCCCCGTACCTTAACATCATTAAGATACGAACCATTCTATATCCAATATAGAAACTTTGGCACTTATTTAATTGGAACCAGATTCAAATCATGCAGCTGTCTCCAGTGCATATCAACTTTAATGGAGAAAGGCTATTCAGCATTACTCAACTTAGCAATCCATCCAATTATGAGTAACATGAAAGAGAAACAAGTTTCTCAAAAATTTTACTATCATCTGAATACCATTCACAAGTATCTACATCTTCGATTTCTTTGAAGAATCCCGATACTTGCGACATCTGGTTCTCTACTTTATTATTATACTCACAACTTCTCAAAACTTAGACCTTGTATTTCTACGAAACACTTGTCTAAATACCAGAGAAGTCATAAGTAAACAGAACAAAGTACGAGGACCTACCCCTTTGTCCTGATGGACACTGGACAACATACAATACTCTGTATAAGTCCGGTGAGTTAAATAACTTAAAACCTGTGCGTCGTAGGTTGAAAACTGTACCCTGGTGATTTCCTCAAATATCACCAATTATAACGAATTCCGATATAATGAGGATGATCACCCAATTCCCAATAACTTCCTCCCACTCATTATCTGTAAAACCATACAGATATGAGAATGAAACCTGGTGAATACACACCCTGGAGTAAGTAACTAATCGGGAAAGCAGTTTTCCATTAATAATGCACTGAAACATGATAATGTTTCGTAGGGGTATCCTGGTGTTCATAGTAATGCCTCTTCCATAATCCAATTCATGACTTCAACCGTATATTTCTTTGCCATCTCTCCAAATCCCTTTATTTTTCTTTAGTCGTTACCTTTTGTACACCATCGTTAGGCTAAATGGTTTTCTTCCTTCCCTACCGTTCGGCACCAGCCTATGGTTTAGAAGAAGACTATCCAGTAAGCATAATAGGTGTACCCTCCTAAACCAAGGAGTACTCGCAACCGAGAGAAGGTGATGATAAAAGACAACTGAATAATACCTTATTCTTTTAAAGGTGAAATAGGAGTGGCGATGAAGTACGCGGTTTGGTCGTGAATGATAACAGTCGCAACTTACTTTGCCCTCTTTCTAATCCCTTTATTTTGTCTTTACATATTACCTTCTGCACACCCTACTTAGGCTAATTGGTTTTCATCATTCCCTACCTTTCGGCACCTGCCTATGGTTTGGAATAAGACTATCCAACAAGCGTAATAGGTGTACTCTTCTAAACCAAGGAGCCCTCGCAACCTGAGAGAAGATGATAATAAAAGACAACTGAATAAACCAATTCTATTTCTCCTGAACCTTGATCCATTCTCGAAGGAGTCCCTTCGAGTTCGTAAATAACCATACGATGGATCTATCCAATGGAAGTGGATGTCCGTAGTAATACGGGTGTTCTGAGAAATACAAAGGGTAGAAGAAGGAGTGGCAATGACTTATGCAACTCAGACAATCCAAAAGCCAGTATTTTAAGAAGGTTCGGTCAACTTGGTCCCTGAGTCATAGTTTAGGGTCGGTCAAAGGTCGCTGCCAAAGAGAGAGAGAAAAGAAACACTCTGCGTGCACTTTAACCTAGATCAGAATGGTTATCACTTTATCTAATCCGGAAACCTCCCACTGTACTGTCAAATTCTCCCCAAAACCTGAAAGAAGAATTAATCGGGATCACCCGAAGAGTAAACCAACTCATCAGTGGGAATCGGGATCCAACTCTCATCGTATGATAACGTGACGGAATCCACTCGCGTTATCACACTCCAGAACGTATGCGCATGCCTGGCAAGTTTCAGTTTCTTTAGAAACTCCCGATGTGATTTTTACCCCATGTTCTTATGACCTTGACGAAAGCCAACAAATCATAAGACACATGTCAAGTTCTGCCCGTCATTATCTTGTTAATTCGAACCCACCCGTACATACCCTTGACGAAAGCCAACAAGGTAATACGACTGTCCCAAACCAACTCATCTATCTATGCAATAAATGAATACCCCAGCAACTACCAAACACTATGCCTTGACGAAAGCCAACAAACATAGCTTGAATAGTACTGACCATCCATAAGAAATGACGGAGGGCTACGGCTGGTTTTTGGCGAAAAACCTTTAACCTAATGAACTTGATCTCGTTGAAGGAACCTGATAGCTTTTTATAAAATATAGTGGCGAAAACCTTTGCTAAAGAGGTCACTCCCGGTGAAGGGATCTCGGCTCTTTCCTCGTGGAATGAGGTGCAGGATATTCCACTGAATACCGCGATGCAAAGCAACATGTAATCGACTATAGTGAAGTTATTACCCTGACGCAAACTTCTGCCCAAGGGGTCAGTCCCGGTGAAGGGATATCGGCCCTTGCCCCGTCGTATGAGGTGCAGGATATTCCAACCGAATACCACTATGCAAAACAAAAGGAAACATCTTTGTAATAACACTTTTTAAATTGTTCCAACAACATCCAAACAGGTTTGTTTTCCTTTGCATTGATCAGAATCAACACGGTCCCATCAAATAATCACACCAGAAAAGAACGATAAATGTACGTATATGCCATCCGCATTTGTCACTGGGTCCCGTCATCACCCGTTAGGTTACTTAACTAACGACAGAGCGGGGACTGGACTAGCGCGAGTGTAAAACATATACAACATCTAATAGTATATAAACCAATATACAATAATCGCTCCAGGCGTGATAATATGCAACATTACAGAAAAGTAATAAGCATCACAGAACAATACAGATAATCTGGGATCCCCGAGTTTCACAGAGCCGCTGCTGAAACCCGACGTTCCCCTGTCGTGTGGATAGCCTGTGCAATGAAACCTAGACCCCTACGGGTGCGGCAAGTTACCCGCCAAAACCTGAAGCGAGGCAGCCCCCTACAGCATAGTGAATGGACCACCTATCACTTCATGGAATCCGGTAACTTGAGCACCCCTCCTTGGGTCAACCTGTACCCCCTACGAGTGCGGCGAATAGTCTGCCAATTCTAGAGTGGGGCATCTCTGCCTCTCAAAGCCATGAGATGCGGACCCGTTTCCCTCCAGAACCCGGCTATCCGTGCACTCCGTCGCGGGGCAAAACCTAGTACAGTAATGAAAAATAGTACAATAGGTACATCGACCGCAACCTGGTCGTGCCCCAAAAGAATATTATACAACAGGCAGTGGCGGCAGTCCACATGTTGGACGCTCGCCCCGCAATATCAAATGTACAAATAAACTCAAACTGCACTACCATTGCACACTGCTATCCACCACGACAAATCCGCAACATCACAGAACAACACAGAACATCAACGCGAATGCCACGTTCGCAAACCCGTCTAAAAGAACTATAGCAATCAGACGTGGTTTACCGATCAAATGACATTCACGGTCGGAGATATAATGTAAGCACTGTAAACTAACACATTTAAATTTCGATTGACTAAATTTCCCGAAGTGGGCCCCACGCAAATCTGCTGCACAGTAAAAAATACTTGGCCCGAAAAAAACAGTTCCAGAAACCACAATTTCCAACATAGAATCCACTGTAGAAAATTGGCTAAGTGATGTCACTTTCCTGCGGCGGATCCGCGGCCAAACCCATGCTTGGGCCGCGGATCCGCGACGGAACAGTCGAATCACTTGGTCGAATTTCTCCAGTATTCCTTAAAAACCCTGCTTGATTTTCTAGTATGGTCAAAATGACATTTGGACCAGTTTGAAAATTAACAGAAACTTTAATACTAGAAATTGCGATTTTCGAAAAATCCGTTCGATCGATCTTTTAAACGTGTTAGCACAAGTTAGTAAAGCTTAATGGCGTGTCTCTGATACCATGTAAGTTTACGGTAGCGCCCCGGCCGTCTTTCAGACGCCAAAATGCGGAACAAAAACTTTTATAACTGGCGCTATCGCATACTATAACCCGGATCTGCCATTAACGCTAAACTAACAAGATACAAAGAGGGAAGAAAGGTTATACCGAACGATCCGAGTCCTTCGTTCTTTAACCATCATCACACGCTCCGTTGCGGCTGCTCCGATCTCGTCGATCTCCGATCTCCTCGTCCAGGTGGCACCACATCGTCGGATCTTTAAACGGGCTCCCGCCTCTGACTCGAGGCAACTCGGTCGTCAAGTTTGCTAAAAGAGACGACCAAGATTGATGTAGAGAATGAGTGGAATACTTTGTCTCGCTTCGTCCAAAACCATGGACGAACGGTTAATGAAGCTGCCGTGGGAATCGGGTGATGGAATGAAATGAGCTGTGAAATTCCATACACCCCAAAATCTATCATAATCTTTTTACCAGATAAAACATCAAGTGTGAGAGTGCGAGAGGGGGAAGGGGCCGGCCACATATATATAGAGGTGGGGGGTGAGTGTAGGAGAGGGGGAGGTGACAATAAGAAAATATCTCAAGTGTGAACACAAAGTGTGAGCACACTTAATGAAATGATGAATCATTAACCTAGTCATTAAGCATTAATGGAATCATTAAATGCAACCATGACTCACTAAACACCTCACCACTTCTAGAACCTTCTAGAAGCTTCCACACTCATCTCAAGAAAAGATAAATCCGTATTTAACCAAATGTTAAAAGACGGCTGATAGAAAACTGGAAACTGGCAACTTCCAAAAGTGATCCCGAAACGAATTTCAGGATAACCCCGTAACTGTATAAATATACCCGCATTTGTATTACGACCGAATACAAATGCAACTGAGACAAAGATATTATATCTACTCTGTATAATACATGGATCCGGCTTAAACCAAAGCCCACCAGTATTATGTGCCCGAAATATGACACGTGCGTAAACGCACGTGCATTTTCCGAACCCTGCCATAAAACCATACGGCCTCTACAACGTTTCGCCCGAACTTGGGAAACTATCTGTGTGGAACTCTAATGACTCGTCAGTACCCTGGCAGTGGGTTTAACCACAAGCCGTCAGCGGCACTAGCTATGCGTAACGGCTGCCCATGGACTGACCTCAAGGGAGGCTGATGAGCGAACTCATCCAGAAACCCTACTGAGCCTAACAGTGACAATGTATATACAGTCCGGTCCGTTCGTCTATGAGTGTCGCATATCCGGCCTAGGGGGCTAGTAACGTCAGACCCCCAATAGCTGTATAAGTCGTGTCGGAGACAAGCCCTGAACACCCTGAGATACTACTGGAGTACCTACCAGTAAATCTCACCTGCCTTGGCCAAGGACTTGGTGTAATGGCTTTCCTAGACACAGCGCGACCTCCACCCCCAATACCGGGAGAGACGAATCCCCTGCCGATCCACTCACGTGCCTCCATGTGGCTCGGGACTGTACCCAAAAACTACCTGTTTGCACGACTCCTTTGAGCCGTGGTAGGGTAGAAATCAAAGCACAGTGGAAACTCACACGAGACAAATGACGACCTCAGGTCGATGAACTAACCTGTACACATGTCACCATGGAACTGCTATCTGACGATATGTATAATACCAACTAGCAGGTTCCCGACGAGTCCTGTCCGGTGTACTCATAACCCAATGAGCACCTGTATACATCTTAGGTGATCCAACTGACACCAGTGGCTTGTGAGACCGGCCACCGCCCCTCATCGGGGTCTCGACTGTATACACTAGTCTACTCCGGAGTATCGATGCCCTGTCTCGAAACTCCCACGACTAGGGACCACTATTAAGAATATGCTTATAGACCACCCAACTCTCACTTATATGATCGCCCTCATACTGTTGGTAGTCAAGCAAGATCCTAAGGGCTCTATCAAAGTGTAATCGTGATCAGTCACCTGAACCTATACACGACTGATAAAGACAAACCAGATAGCATACTATCATCTCGAGTAAGACTGTCCTACCGGTATAGGTCCTCCGCAATCATTGCAATCACGTACCTGCGATCCAATAATTGACTTTGAGGGCACTATATCCAACAGTATACATGTGCTTCCATTATTTGTTATGATATTGTCGGCTAGTACACCTGCACAATTATCGGTGATGTGTATGTTACACTTACATAGATTGCCGGCTCACACACAATCATCATCGGTAATTGCTATGTCACTTACACAGTCAAATTTCTATATCATGCCATTACTCTTAATTGTTTAGTATTATCACATGACTCATTGGCATGATATACTGATATGCTCACATCACTATTCTATGTTGCATGATATACTGATATGCTCATATTTTTGTTCTATATTTGCATACATCATGCTTTACGATTATACGCATTGAGATGCTGTTTTCATGAGATTCTGGATTTGAGAACCGTGGTTATATTTCAAAAAAAGTATGTATTGTTTTAAAAACCCAGTTTCTCTTGATATGATATTTCGATGCGTCCACCATGAGTTTTCTCGGTTATGAGCTATGTGATACCCGATTCGAGGAGGGGGATGCACCATTTGCGGGTACATGGTGGACCCGGTATGGTACCCTGGGGCAAGAAAGGTATGTTGTGCAGTAGACGATGAGCCTGGCAGAGGGACTACTACCTACCGGTGATAGTTTGTATCTGGCGGTTATCCGGAGGATACCGACCGGAATCGTGAGATGGCTATGGGTCGATCCGGACTGACGGAGCCCATGGGCCGATCCAGACTGACGGAGCCCGAGATATGAGGATTTACGTGTCGATACTAGACACGGGTTTCATGATGTTTTGAGTGTCGGTGTTGGACACTCAGGTTCTATGATTTTGATGTGTCGTTGATGGACACACGTTGGTTGATATCCTCATACATACATGCATATTCTTTCATGATGTTGCGAATGTCGATGTTGGACACTCAGGTTCCATGATGTTGATTGTGTCATTAATGGACACGTGGATGATTTCCACCTACATATAAGCATATGATTCAGATGTTTATTTGTATATGTCATTGGCATTGATTATATTATTGACATATATACATGGTCACCCTAGATATCATAGTATTACCTTCTTAATATAGTGACCTAAGAAATCGTTGTTTTATTCGATTTCTACCTGCTGATGTTTTCTACTCTCGAGTTGGCAACTCACCTCCGTTGTGCCACAGTTTCTTGCAGGTTTGACCGCTTGGGATCGGTAGCAGTATCGCTGGCACACAGCTTGCATTCGGGTGTTTTTCTATGGTAAGTGGGACATATTGGATCGTGCCCACTTTTGTGTTTATTATTTCCTATTGTATCTAGATAAACTCTATCAATCAGAAACTAGACTTTGTATATTTAGTGGACTTAGACGGACTTGTGTGGTTGCGAGACTTAAAGCGAGGGATTGTATGTTCGCTTCTTGGGGATTTGATGTCTCGCTTTATTTATCATTCTTTCTGTGATGATCTTCACCGTTGGGTGTCATATATATATTTCTTACTTGCGTGGTTGTGATTCTGCCATTTGGCGAAGAGCTAGCTCCCACTTGGAGATGCCTTTTATATTATTATGTATATGTGGTTTCGGTTCAAAATATACAAGGGAGGTGCTGCCCAAAATTTTAAAGACGAAAAATGTTCTCAACTTTAGTACATTCTAGTTGCATTTTCTTATATCATTAGTTATGCAATTATAGATTAACTTTATTTCATTATACCCTTATTTCAAAACTGCACCCCCACTATTTTCCGCAAAAAAGTTTAGATTTTCTGGGCTTCGGCTTACTTGAATTACGTTACGCCTTTGGACGTCGCGTGATTTAAGTGCCAGTCATGAACTAAATTTCGGGTCGTGACAAAGTTGGTATCAGAGCGCTAGGTTTAATCTTGATTTGAGTCTAGGTTTGACTATGCGGAGTCTAGGGCGTATATATATTTCGGAACCTAGGCTGGACCTTACGGAACTTAGACTTGACGGGGGGTGTTAGACCCGAACTTTTGTTACATAGGTTGAACTTGATTGATGGAGTAGGTAGTTTGAGTAGAGTGGCGTACCGTACGTATGTTCCGCGGCATCTTACGATACGATACTCCACTTAAGAAACCTTAGGATATACTTATCTTGAGATCTGTGATACTATTCGTTCCTGTGATCATATATCCATTTGGGATTTATTGATCTCTTTCGTTCATTTGATCCAGCTTCTTTGATACCTACTTGAGATTCCTGTCACCATGGTTTAAGAGCCGATTGAGCTGAGGCTAGAGATGCGGTCAGAGCGAGCTCGTCATGGACGAAGACTGACCATGATGTTTACTGATGATATAGGAACATGTAGGTATAGTGTTGTGTTGTGACCTCTTGTTGAGGAGAGTGTTCGGTTTTGCACCGGATGATCGGGCCATTGATAGAGGCTGCCAGATTGGGAGGACTGTTGATGTACAGCCTACCTCAAAGATCGTGATGTTGCCTACCGTGCAGATAAACGACACAGCTGTTGCTGAGATTGATGGGATGTCGTTTTCAGAGTTTATGAGCTGGAACCGCTGGAGCTGTCAGGAAGAGATGTGACAGGAGATAGCTAGTCTATCTCGAGTTGAGCGACTGATATGATTCGCCAGATTTGATGTGCCAACGCAGGCTCAGTTGAGTTGAAGAATTCCAATTGAAGGATCTTACTTAGATCTAGAGTAAATCGAGTAAGAAAGGACGTTGTTCGTCGGATGCTCCGATCTGAGATCGGTAAGTTGACCAGTTTCAGATAAAAAGACCTCACCAGATGCGTTGTGAGTTGATCGAGAACGGACGAATAAAGTGTATTCCTTCGATGATTTGGACGAGTTCCCGAGGACGTGTTTGGCTAGATATCTTCTACAGAGTGATAGAGATACTGAGTTTGAAATTTCGAGTCCGTATGAGAGACTCCGGATTGACCGTAGCCGAGGACGAATTGCAATATGCAGACAGCAAGAGATGACGTCAATATGGACGATAATGAGGACGGGTGAAATAAGAGGTTCGTGCGAGATGTTAACGAGCTGTTGTTACTCCCCGTTGAGATTAGAGGTCGGATATGTATATAGAGGCGTTGGGATACGGCCAATTCCCGAGGAAAAGCTGTGCTGAAAACGCAAATGTCTAGAAAATGAGAAAGGATTGAGTAAAGAGTGCAAACCTCCGTATAGTTCGGCATAGGCGAGATCGGGAAAGACCTTGAAAAGGTTCTTTCCAGGGTACTGCTGCGATACGATTTACACCCAGGATCGGTTGTGCCGCATGTATTCAGAGGGCCAGATGCCGACATCAGTAACGTGCCATTTGCGAGTGGTCATGATAATTGGCCAAGAGATGATTTGTGGGGTGCTAGAGCGGACTGTTCCTCTAGTACATCTAACCGGGCCGACTAGCCGAAAGATTGCGAGCTAAGTAATCCATAGAGGAAACAAAAACCCATAGACCGAAGATGCCAGACCGTGAGCATGATGCAAGTAAATGATCTTGCTCTGCCAGCTTGGACGCGCCGGTATATTTTCGACATTGAAGGAGGTGTATCTCAATGTCATTTATAACGATTTGTGTTTTGTGATCCGAGTATTACACTTTTATCGCTTGGATTTGAGTTTCGATGATTGGGTTTCGTGATTTATGTTTTCGTGCACCATGGTTGCACCTATTGGATATTTTCTTTTGTACACAGTTATTGCACTTGATTTATGTTTATACACCGCTACATCGGTTTGCGATTTGTACATATCAGTTGCACTTGATATTGATTTTGTGCCTTGGCTGCACGTGTTTATGATGCCGTGGATTTCGTACGACTGATTTGATTTTGTGCATATGGTTCGCACTCAATTTGATTTTTGCACTCGGTATAGATCACAGGTGCTTGCGGTGCATTGATATGTGTTTTGTGCACGCAGTTACACGCATTTATGATTTTATACACCTTGTTACACTCGGTGTTGTTTTTATACGCATTTGAGATATTGATGGTATTTCGTGCATTTGTTGCACTAGATTTTTATTTCGTGCATTTGTTGCACCAGATTGGTATTTCGTGCATTTGTTGCACCAGACTTATATTTCGTGCATTTGTTGCACCAGATTAGTATTTCGTGCATTTGTTGCACCAAACTTATATTTCGTGCATTTGTTGCACCAGATTTTATTTCGTGGATTTGTTGCACCAGATTGGTATTTCGTGCATTTGTTGCACCAGACTTATATTTCGTGCATTTGTTGCACTAGATTTTTTCGTGCATTTGTTGCACCAGATTGGTATTTCGTTCATTGGTTGCACTAGTTTTATACTCTGTACATTGGTTGCACCCGATTTATGTATTTGAGCATTTGTTTCACCAGATTTATGATTTTTGTGCACGTTTGCACTTGACGTTCATTATCGTGCACGCTACTGCACTAGATATTTTATACGGACCTAACGCGCTTGTTTTGGATTTTTGCGCATATTAGGCGCATGGTATGAGATTTTATTCGTGCATGTCGGATGCACTTGATTTAGATTTTATTCATACATATTGGATGCGGTTGATTTAGATTTTATTCTTGCATGTTGGATGCACTTGATTTATATTTTATTTGTGCATGTTGGATGCACTTGATTGAGATTTTCATTCGTGCAGGTTAGTTGCACTGGATTGAGATTTTTGTGCACTCTAGATGCACTTGATGTTGTTGTCATGCACACCAGTTGCATTTGACAGATACTTTCGTGCACACGGTTGCACTTAGTTTGGTTTTTGTGCACATTCATAGCACTCGTATTTGGCTTTGATTTCCATGCGCACCAGACGCACATGATGTTGGATACGCCTTTTGAGGCTGATTTTTGCCCTTGAGTATTATATTTTGATGTTGGATACTATATATATATAGTAACCGAGTAGAACTGATCTAAGGACATTGCCTGAGTACTTTTGCATGCATCAAAAGTTTACCAAGAGGTTTTCAATAATGAGCTATAGCCTCGCTATTTCTTAAGTGTCTGTAAGTGACACGAATCTTTTTACAAAGAAAAACCTCTGGGATATTTTAAAAAGGCGGAATGGATATTTTGAGCAAAACATATATAGATATATTTACTACTTTATAATTGAGTGTCCGCCACTTGTGCCGTGAGCTACGCATCGCACGACGATTCGGAAAAGAATTCCATGTGTTTTATCCAATTTTTAGAGGAATTTAAAGGGATGCATACTATATACATATTATGATTTTGACCATAGTATATTGGATTTCAGTAGTGGATTTCGAGATTTACATCTCCTTTGTAACTCCTATGATTGCAGGATACTTGACGGAGATTGATTTTTGAGTTTCACACTCGTTTACATGCGCACATGATGCGCTATGGTGTTTTGTGTATTCCGTGTTTTCGGAGCCCCGTTGATTTGAACAAGATTATTGAAATGTTTTGGTATTTGGGGGTTTAAATTTAAATTCGGAGACCGAATTTATTTAAGGGGGGAAGATTGTAACATTTCAGAAATATGAAATATTATTTTTGGAATTTAATATTAAAATAATATATTTCGCAAAAATTATTCTATTTGCGAATTTGGGGTTTTCGTAAAATGGTATAAATATATACCAATATTTGGGAAATAATTGGAGATTAAAATGATTTATTCATTTAAAAATATATTTATCGGATTTGGGCATTTTTATAATTAATTATATGCAGGTTTAAATTAAACTCGATTAGTGCACTACTAATCACGATTATGCCAAATCCGTATTTTTAATTAAACATGGCTAGTGCACCATGACATGTTGCATTTTGTTGCATATTGTTTCATTTGTATTTGAGATTTTCTTTATTTTGTGAGAAAGAAAAAGAAAAGAAAAGAAAAAGAAAAGATGACATGGGAGAATATAATAATAAGTATGGGCATGAGAGAGAGGGAGAGAGAGAGGGTAGCATGGCTCCTACACTTGACATTTTCCCTTCATTCTTTTTCCTTCATCACTTCATTTCTTCATCTCACCATTTCATCACCTCCTCCCTCCACCTCCTCCACCTCCATGGCTGATCCTCACCTCATTAAAAATAATCCTCACCTCATCCTAAACCCTATGGATCTTTCAAGTTTGGATTTTGAAGACCTTGGGCATCTAGGGTTTTTCTTGAGTTGCTCCCATGAGGTATAGGTTCCACTTCTCATCTTGTAATTAGTTTCTTAACTTTATAGTTTAGTTTAGAGTTCATTTAAGTGTGGATTATGATCTTAGAATTTTCCAAGATGATGTTTAGTGGGAGACTTGACTTGTAAGTGGTAAATTGAGATGTAGCTAGTGTTTACAAAACCCTCATGATGATTTTTCCTGACCAATTAGAAGACTTAAAACCCAAAACACGAAGTTAGAATTTCCCGATATCGATTATTTGACAGTTTGTGATGGTATATGGGAATTTGGGATAACCTGAGACCACCATAAAATAAGTTCCCATGACCATGAGACGAGCAGGCAACCATGAAGCACTCCTTGAAACATGAGCCCCTCCTATTCAATTCTAGCCGCAGATTTATTCTATGTGGCCGCAAATTGCGGCCACGTCGTGGTGAAATCGTGTAATTTTTGGTTTATAGCTTTGTTATCCAGTGTTTAGACCAACCCTTTATGCAAAATGTCTTGATTTGACCTAGGGTAGAATCTGGGAGTGGTTTTCCTAGGTTGTTGTTTTCGTGTTTTGCGATTCTGAAACTTGGTTTGGTATTTGGGCTTGGATCTCGTCGTTGGACGTTTGTACGTCAACGAACGAGGATTATCTGGTTGTTTTGCATGCATGGGCTATAGGTTCTAACCTATAAGCAATTCGTGTGCCGTATCGGTTTTCGGATATTGATTTTAATAGCATTTCTATTGTGTGTTGATATGTAGGTACCTTCGCGTGGACTTCCGAAACGACGAAGTACATCGACTTCAGCTTAGCGAGGAGTATTGCAAGTGAGTAGATTTATATCTACGGGGGAAGTCGGGTGGATGACGTATAGCACTCTCGCAATTATAAATGGAAACCGATATATAGAATATAGTCGAAGAAACCTATACTAGAAAACTACGGATATGATCAAAAAATTAGTTGGAGATGATATGAATGATTGAATACATATATCAAGATATGAGACGAAAGCTATAAGGATATGACATGAGATCGATGAATATGATAAGATTGAGATAGATGTGTTATGGGATCGGTAAAATATAATAAATATATATAAGATTACTTGATGTGAGATATTGATGTGATGAAAAGAGAATATGATGAGATAAGATGTCTTGGCTTAATATGTCGATATACGGATGAGAGACGATATGAGAATATAGATACTGTTGCCAAGACATGATATGAGATTGATACGAATGTGACTTGAGATATATATATATATATATATATATATATATATATATATATATTTATTTATTTATTTATGAGGATAATGAGTGATATACCGTACGAGACGTTAGATCCTTACCCTCATTGTTGTATAGGTTGATAGAATCCCTATTTGTTTAATGCCGCCGTACGATGGATTACCGTGTGCGATGAGTTTTACCTAATGATTGATCCATACCCTTGACTCGAGGATGCCGTACGATGGATTATACCGTACGTGATGCTATGAGACCGGACTGCCGATTGATAGATTCATCAACTCGGATATGTTATAGCTATTGTTAATCACTGTCTACACTACTTAGTTTAGCCCTTATGTAGATATTAGATTAGATGTGTATACCTTATAATAGTGCGCTTACGACTTACTTTCTGCTACGTTTACGATATTATCATTGCATTACGTATACCTGTGCTTCCATTATTTGTTATGATATCGTCGGCTAGTACACCTGCACAATTATCGGTGATGCGTATACACTTACACAGATTGCCGGCTCACGCACAATTATCATCGGTAATTGCTATGTCACTTACACAGTCAAATTGCTATATCATACTATTACTCTTAATTGTTTAGTATTATCACATGACCTGTTGGCATTATATACTGTTATGCTCACATCACTATTCTATGTTGCATGATATACTGATATACTCACATTTCTGTTCTATGTTTGCATACATCATGCTTTATGATTATACGCATTGAGATGCTGTTTTCATGAGATTCTGGATTTGAGAACCGTGGTTATATTTTAAAAGAAAGTATGTATTGTTTTAAAAACCCGGTTTCTCTTGATATGATATTTCAATACGTCCACCATGAGTTTTCTCAGTTATGAGCTATGTGATACCCAATTCGAGAAGGGGATGCACCGTCTGCGGGTACATGGTGGACCCGGTATGGTACCCCAGGACAAGAAAGGTATGTTATGCGGTAGACGATGAGCCTGGCAGAGTGACTACTACCTACCGGTGATAGTTTGGACCTGGCGGTTATCCGGAGGATACCGACCGGAGTCGTGAGATGGATATGGGCCGATCCGGACTAACGGAGCCTATGGGACGATCCAGATTGACGGAGCCCGAGATATGAGGATTTACGTGTCGATGCTGGACACGGGTTTCATGATGTTTCGAGTGTCGGTGTTGAACACTAAGGTTCCATGATTTTGATGTGTCGTTGATAGACACACGTTGGTTGATATCATCATACATACATGCATATTCTTTCATGATGCTGTGAGTGTCGATGTTGGACACTCAGGTTCCATGAGTTTGATTATGTCATTAATGGATACGTGGATGATATCCACCTGCATATAGGCATATGATTCAGATGTTTATTTGTATATGTCATTGGCATTGATTATATTGTTGACATATATACATGGTCACCCTAGATATCATAGTATTACCTTCTTGATGTAGTGACCTAGGAAATCGTTATTTTATTCGTTTTCTACCTGCTGATGTTTTCTACTCATGAGTTGGCAACTCACCCCCGTTGTACCACAGTTTCTTGCAGGTTTGACCGCTTGGGACCGGTAGCGGTATCACTGGCACACATCTTACATTCGGGTGTTTTGCTATGGTAGGTGGGACACATTAGATCGTACCCACTCTTGTATTTATTATTTTCTATTGTATCTAGATAAACTCCATCAATCAGAAACTAGACTTTGTATATTTAGTGGACTTAGACGGACTTGTGTGGTTGCGGGACTTAGAGCGAGGGATTGTATGTTCGCTTCTTGGGGATTTGATGTCTCGCTTTATTTATCATTCTTTCTGTGCTGATTTTCACCGTTGGGTGTCGTATATATATTTCTTACTTGCGTGGTTGTGATTCCGCCATTTGGCGAAGAGCTAGCTCCCACTTAGGGATGCCTTTTATATTGTTATTTATATGTAGTTTCGGTTCAAACTATACAAGGGAGGTGCTGCCCAAAATTTTAAAGACGAAAAATATTCTCAACTTTAGTACATTCTAGTTGCATTTTCTTATATCATTAGTTATGCAATTATAGATAAACTTTATTTCATTATACCCTTATTTCAAAACTGCACCCTCACTATTTTTCGCAAAAAGGTTTAGATTTTCCGGGCTTCGGCTTACTTGAATTACGTTACGCTTTTGGACGTTGCGTGATTTAAGTGTCAGTCACGAACTAAATTTCGGGTCGTGACAGGAATTGACCGGTGGACGTACTCGTATCTTTGAGATATCCCATAACTAGCTGGTAGCAGTATGAGCTGGCGCTCATGCCTAAGGTAACAATCAATGCGGTAGCGTGAACATCCCCGAAAGATGTCCCATGATTACGATGGAGCTTTGTCTAGCGTGAATATCACTCAAGTGCACAGGTATTTCCACCCTTCGGTTCCATAATAAACAACAAGTCTAAACTGGTAAAATATCTACATCCAAGATACTGAATAATTTGTGTCTCATAAAGAAAAGTGGATAAGGTAACAGGTGGGTATAACGCATGTTGTGAGTTTAGTGTTGAGTATCAATAGGTATTGTAAACGTTTTAGTTTGTCAAACAAGGGTCCGGATACTCGCGATTATTCCGTTGTGGTCACGGAACAACAACTGGGAAAGTAAAATGTACCGTTTCACTTCCCAGGATTATGATCGAGTAGTAGGGAAATACGAGTTCCGAATCTCCTTGCCTAATCAAACTACCCATCCACATGGTTCAGTATAAAGGTCTTGACGAATTAGAGTTAGTGCGTATACATCTAGGTATGGAATTTTCACATTGTGTGTTGTTTACCCCAATCAGAGCAAAGCTCTGTTCAAATTCCAAGGCGGAAGATGAGGCAACGCTTCATCTTCCCCCAATCAGAGCAAAGCTCTGTTCTGAAAGTTACAATAAAAATTAAATAAGCAACGCTTCAGCTGACTTGCGCTCTGCGCTGCGCGACACGTGTCAGCGCAGTTGCGCAAGCGCAGTTGCGCTGCGCTCTGCGCTGCGCAACACGTGGCAGCGCAGTTGCGCAAGCACAGTTGCGCCAGCACAGCGCTGCGCGACACGTGTCAGCGCAGTTGCGCAAATGCAGTTGCGCTGCGCTGTGCGCTGCTTGACACGTGTCACGCGCTGGGGCATCTGCGCCAAACAGAATCAAGATTCTAAAGAAATCTTTCTGTTCTTGTTAAAACAAGAAGATTTTCTTCTGTAAAATAGAAGCCCTTGGATCAAAGATCCAACGGTGGGAAAAATTCCCCAAATCACTCAGAGAAATATCTCTTTAACTAATTTATGGACACTATAAAAAGGACCCTAGACCTCAATTCAAAGGGATCAACATTCTTGAAAAATCAAGAGCTTCAAACAGAGAGAACTCTGAAAAAAATTTCAAGAAAAAGGTAAAAATCTTCACAAAATAGAAGAAATTTCTTCTAATAGATCATTGATCTAAATACAAGATCAATGATCTTCACATAATTAACAGTGCTTTGCACTTCTTATGAACCACTGGTTCTTTAAAACAAGAAAAACAAAATGAAGAATAGTGCTTTGCACTTTTACGAACATTTGGTTCCTGAAATAAAAAGAAAAACTTGTTTTTCCTTGATCTAAATTAGATCAAGAAAACGAATAGTGCTTTGCACTTTTTTATAAACCATTGGTTCTTGAATCTAAAAGATTCTCAAATCATAGTGCCTTGCACTTGCAAACTACGCTATTGCGCTCCTAGATTGGCGCAAGCCACCAGAGCGCGCCACGTGTCAGCAGCGCAGGCGCAGCGCATTAGCGCAGCGCACTGCGCTTGCACGACACGTGTCAACACTACAAGCGCTTGCACTCTCTGATTGGCGCAAAGCGCCTGATAAATGCAAGACATTTCCTAAAGGGCCAAGCCCAAATCAAAAAGACCAAGCAGGCCTAATTAAATTGATACTCTGCATCATTTATAAATGGGCAGAGCCCAAACAAAATAATAAAAATGCTATGCATTTTAAAAGGGGCAGAGCCCAAACAAAGTAGATGCCTTGCATCATTCATAATTGAGCAGAGCCCAGAATAAATTGATGCTCTGCATCTTTTATTGGCAGAGCCCAAACGAAAAAATAGAAAATAATGCAATGCATTATTTAAAAATGGGCCAAGCCCTAGCATAGGTCTAACAGACCAAAAACAAATAAAAGCGTTGAATATTTTTCAACTGGACTTAGCCTAATCATGGCCGTAAGTCCTCAAACTAAATTGACTGAGCAAGATTGCTCTCCTAAATCAATTTACGACCGGTTCAAGGGTGCATCTCCAAACTCCTTTGACTCTTATCGTTGTAATCCTTCAACGATGTCAAAGAGGTGACGGGTCCCGACAACCACACATCAACATAGACTGTGGGGTCCTTAAACTCGTAGACCGAAACGTCCTTAAACTAATGTTAGACCACCACGTCCCTAAACTGGAACATAGACCACCATGTCCCTAAACTGGAATACGGACCACCACGTCTCTAAACTGGAACATAGACCACCACGTCCCTAAACTGGCGATGGACCACCACGTCCCTAAACTGGCGATGGACCACCACGTCCCTAAACTGGAACATGGATCACTATATCCCTAAACTGGCGATGGACCACCATGTCCCTAAACTGGCGATGGACCACCACGTCCCTAAACTGGAACATGGACCACTATGTCCCTAAACTGGCGATGGACTATCACGTCCTTAAACTGGAACATAGACCACCACGTCCCTAAACTGGAATACGGACCACCACGTCTCTAAACTGGAACATAGACCACCACGTCCCTAAACTGGCAATGGACCGCAACATCCTTAAACTACCTATGGACCACTACGTCCCTAAACTGGAACAATAGAGCCTCCAAATGCTCTTTTGCCGGATCTAAACGATCCCGTTTAACTTGATCTTAGCCCCCAAACACGGCTAACGCATCCTTAAACATTCAAATGGACTATAAAACTCCAAATCAACTTTGGTTCAAGGGTACCTCTCTGAACTCCTCTGACACCTGTCGTTGTAATCCTTCAACGACGTTAGAGAGGTGACGAGTCCCGACGGCCATATATCAAAGGGATCACCACGTTAAGTTGATCTTAGTCTCAAACGAGACTAACGTATCCTTAACGAACGTTTAAGTTGATCTTAGCCCCAAGCACGGCTAACGTATCCTTAAACTAAAAACACTAAACCCAAATCTAAGTAAATACGGATTTGGACTAATCCACGTCCTACGGGCGACGGCATTACTCAGTCTCCGTATACAATCCACGGGCAACCACAAACAAAACAAACACACACGACACGAAGTGAAATTCTAGAGAAGGAGAAAGTTGTTACCGCGATGCGGTAGCGTAATTAATTGAAGGGGCTTGCGCCTGCAGGGAAGAGCGTCCCCACAATCAAAAACCCCTCAAGTGAGGGGGAATCTGACGAAGTCTGCTACATCGGCCGCATCCGTCTAAACCTCCGATACACGGTGCCATAAATCAACTTGGCATCTTCGGAGAGGTAGACGGATAAAACCAAATAGCATCTGCCCCGAATCTCAGGCAAGACGAACCTACGCGGTACTCGTCTCTGTATTCGGAGTGGAATAGATTCTGGCACGCCCGGTGGGACCTTTTTTTCTTTCCACTCCATACTTCGTGTGTCGTGTTCGCGAGCAAATCGCGGTTTGCTGTGGTTGCCTATGGATTCAAGGTACTTAGATTTGGTGTCTTTCTCCGTGCAGAAAGAAAACAGAAGATCAATGGCTTCAAACTGCACTGCCTGCAATTGCAACTCTCGCTCCGTCCTCGCTGGAGGGGTGACTTATGGGCCCCAAGCGGCCTCCCTTTTCAAGATGCCAGTGGAGCAGGTAACTCAGGCCACCGCTGGATTATTCTTCGGGACCATGCTCCCACTGATGAGCTTCAATACCCCAATGACATCGCAAGAAGCTCCAAAGAAGCCGGTCTTTGATCGACTTACCACTGCCACGATCCCTCTCAACGGGTCGCCCAGTTTCAATATCTCAGTCTTCAACAGACTGGGCCAGAACGTCCACAAACCTGCGATACCCGAAGCTTCCATCCCAAAGAGGATAGCCATCCCAACTCAAACGGACGAAATCATTGGAAAGGCTCCTCCTTCCGAGAAGTCAGTTTTTACAAGACTGGCCATTCCGGTTGCTGCTCCAGGCGAGATCCTCAAAGCTGCTTCCCCTACCCAGAGCAGGGGGCATGAAGAAGCTTATTCAACAACGGAGGTGACTCCATCCGCAAGACACACTCGACGTCGCCACTGGCGTCGAGTAAGAACGGCTGGGGGCAACTCCCCCTCTGGATTTACGCTACCAGCTCCGATGGTGGGGATCGATGCTGCTGTCCCAACCGGGAACAGCTTTGAATTGCTGAATACGGTACGCAGAAACTCTCCTACTACGGTGCTGAAACGAACTCCTTCACCTGTAGAAAATACTCCAGAGAAGAGGCTAGAACAGCCCTCTCAATGGCTGTCCTCTAAAATTTACAAAGTCCGGCGACAGGTCCAAGAGTCGGTAATTGATGAAAACTATCTCCGCCGTCAGAAAAAGATGAAGGTGCGGCAGGAGAAGGATTACTCTGTCAAGCCACAAAAAACAAAAGCTACTTGGGTGCCTACTACAACGGCTCCCTTAACTCCAATCACTCAAAAAAGGAGGCCGCATAAAGTCCCTGTGTCTTTAGCAAATCGCAAAGATACCGAACACAAATGCCCCAAGTCTGGGGGCATGGTGGTGCACACCGTTTATATGGCTTCCGGAAAGGAGGAAAGCCGTGCTTTGACGGGTCACCGACCGCTCACCCGATCTGTGACGAAAGCCCAGGAGCAGCAACAGAAGCTTCAGGAAATGATGACTGTGATGGCTGCACTTACCGAACCGAAAGAAAGTTCGGAAGTATCATCAGAGCAGCGTCACGAACAAGAGACTGATGCTGATTTCTTACGTAGAATCCTCAAAAAGAAGGACACAGAAGCCGCAGAACAAGCGGCTAACATAAAACAAATGGCACTCCTCTTCCAAGACATGGTAGGGATGATGTTACAGCCGGACCCTCCAGCTGAAGACCCTCCAGTCATTGTCGGAAATGACGGAGGGGAAACATCTGATCCTCCTCCGGCTCTTTCGGCAGCCAAGGAAGAAACTATTTCCAAGGCTGCGCTTGACGACTATATAGCTCAGCAAATACGAGCTCATCAGGCGAGTGAAGCGGCTGGGCAAACTATTAGAACTGGACGGCCCTATCCGGGCTGGTATGACCAAATCAGTTACCCGCCGGGATATACGATCCCTAAGTTCCACGTATATAAAGGGACAGGGAATCCACATCAACATGTCACTCAATTCAAGGACTTATGCGGCAACACTGGAGGCGATGACAAACTGTTGCTTCGCCAATTCGTCAGCAGCTTAGCAGAAACAGCCTTTGAATGGTATTCGGAGCTACCTAATGACTCTGTCAAAACATTTGCGGAGATGGAGTTATTGTTTACACAAAGATTTGCGAGTGCTAGTGAACGCACCCTGATAACAGCACTGATAAATACCAGGATAAAGCCAGGCGAAACGTGGGTCCAATACGCAACACGATGGCGGAACCTATGGTCGAAATATGAACAACGCATAGAAGAGGCACCTGCGGTAGGCATGTTCGTGGGCACTCTTGATCCGCAAGAGACCATCTCACAATTCATGATGTTCTTCAGGCCGACCACCTTCCAAGCATTGATCGACAAATTAGCCCAGATGGGCCATGGACCGCCTCCTCCAAAACCAGACTCTCGAAATGAGAAAGGAAAAGGGAAGGCGACTTTCGTTGCCAACGCTCAACAACAGCCGAGCAACTCAAAGCCGGTCGCTCGCCAAAATAACGCGCATCCACGTCCGTCCCTCAAGGAGAGACTAGGACGTCCTTACTCGTTTCTTCAGAATAAACCGAGAAAACTTTTTGAACTGGCAGTACACAACAGACTCATCAATCTGCCGAATCCAAAACGTCCATTGCGACCAGGCGATCTCAATAATCCCGATTACTGCCCTTACCACCAAACGGTAAGTCACCCGATCGAGGATTGTTTTGTCTTTAAGGGATGGATCGAGGATCACTACCTACAAGGTAAGTTTGCGCTGTCTGAAAAGTGGAAGGTAAACCCACCGCGGCCGCATACTCCAAAGAAAACGGACGCGCTGGGGGCAACTTGTCATGTGATCTCTCACTCATTGGCAGATAATAAAGAGGCTCCTTGCACCGAGAAACCGAGGGCGGACCCTGAACCAGAAATTCCGCGGCCGTCGGACAAGTTGATCGATGTCTTCCTGAATGAGATTCGTTTGAAAGTTAAAGCCGATCAAAAGCGTGATATGGCCATACTGGAAGGAGCCAAACGCCGACTACTAGACCAAAGAGTCGAAGCACTCCCGTCAAATCAAAAGCCATCCGCTATGGATAAAAACAAATTCAAGATGAGGAAAAGGTTCGCTAAAGCCCTGTCAGCGGGAATGGTGCTACCAACCTCTGAAGAAAATACTCTCGGTGAAGTAGAGATGCATCCTAACTTCTGCTTATATCATCAGAAGGTCACACATCCTACCGAAGACTGCGACTCCTTTAAGTGCTGGTGGCAAGGGTATGTCGCTCAAAAGCAACACTTCAACAGGACAAAGTGTGGATCTCGTAGACATCAGAAAAATGTGATAGATGAGCGCAAAAGATCCGTCGACGATTATCATATAGCCGACTCCAAGGGATCGCAAATTATCACCTTTGGAAGCGACTCTGACAAGGAAGCTGCCCTCAACCCTCTCCTCAAGGAATCCATTTCAAAGATGAAAGAATTGAGAAGTTGCGATAACGTTCAGCCGTGTAATCGCACGCTGCTCAGAAAAGATCTCGGCCCCTCAAATAAGGGATCGAACAAAAAAGATAAAGGGAAGGGAAAAACAGCCTTCGTAGCCAATGCTCAACAGCAATCGAGTGGCCCTAGACCGGTTGTTTGCCGAAACAACAAGCAGCAACCCCTCCAAGAAAAGTTGAAACGTCCTTACTCATTTCCGCAAGATAAAACAAGGGGACTGTTCGAGTTGGCGTTGCGCAACCGACTCATAAATCTGCCGGAGCCAAAACGTCCGTCGCGACCAAATGACGTCAATGAGCCCAACTACTGTCCCTATCACCGAGTACTGGGTCACCTGATCGAGGATTGCTACGTCTTCAAAAACTGGGTTGAAGATCAATACCAACAAGGCAAGTTCGTCGTCTCCGAAAACTGGAAGGTAAGCCCGCCACAACCGCACGCATCGGGAAAGATGGAGATGCTGGGGGCATCATGCTCATTAATAGGGAAGGCCCCAGGGACCGAAAAGTCAGTAAACTAGAGCTTCGCCTCAAATACGGCGATGACGGACCGAAACGTCCTTAAACTAATGATGGACCACAATGTCCTAAAACTTACAAACGACCGAAACGTATTTAAACTAATACCGCAGCATCCGTAGACTGACGAGATAAAAAAAGAAGAAGAAAAATAAAATATATAAAAATGGTATGTCTATAAGCAAAATGGGCACGGATGAAAACCTGAAAGGGCTCCGTGAGTAAAAACAGCGGGGCTACCGGCGAGTGTTCGTGAAAACCCGAAAGGGCGAGACCTCATAAAAAAATATATAAAAATAAAAAGAATAAAAAAAAAGAAAATACGGTATGTCCATAAGCAAAATGGGCACGGATGAAAACCCAAAAGGGCTCCGTGAGTAAAAACAGCAGGGCTACCGGCGAGTGTTTGTGAAAACCCGAAAGGGCGCAACCTCGTTAAAAGACTCTTATAGGGTCCTCTCGACCTTGTGAGGAGAAACCACCCGCGTGAGATCCTTACGACTCATAAGGGAGCAACACACTTAGGTATCCCCACGATTTATAAGGAGAAAATACACTTGCGAGATCCTCACGACTCGTAAGGAGAACTCTCTTATGGGACCCTCACGGCTCATAAGATTTGAAAGTCTTAAATTACAGAGACCTAAACCTGTTCTTAAGCAACCCCCACAACTTCCAATATTGCCCTACAAGTGGCTCAATACCGACCCTTGTATACAATCCACGGGCGCGAATAAACATTTCCCTTCTCAAGTCCCATCTGCGACTGGGGATATGTACGCATGATGAACAACCCTTATAAGTCCTCTCGACTTACAAGGAGAAAACCCTCTTGTAGGATCCTTACGACTTACAGAGGAACATACACTTAGGAATCCTCACGATTCCTAAGGAGAAAATACACCTACAAGATCCTCACTACTTGTAGGGAGAAATACCTTTATGAGACCCTTACGGCTCATGAAGTTAAAAGCCTTAGTCAACAGGACCTTAACCCTGTTCGCTAAGCCACCTTTGATCAACATCGACGGAGACAAATGATGATTCGCTCCTGGCAATATCCCAGTTGTAGCGGTGCTGATGCTGAAATCGGTGTCTAATTCCGGGCTTACAGCGAAAAGCCAGTAGGCCGCACGTGCATACGAAATAGCCGAAATGATGGGGCAGCTTGCAATAAAAAACAGCAAGTAAAGAAAACGTATGCATACAAAATAGCCGAAATGATTGGGCAACTCGCAAAAAAAAGCAGCGAGTGAAAATAAAATAAATAGCCGAAATGATTGGGCAATCGCAACCTTCGCGATATAAAAGCTGAAATGATAGAGCATCGCGGAAATAAAATAATAGAAAAAATGAATGAAACTTATGCCCTACAGGTTAGATCACATCGATTCCTGTATACAATCCAGGGACACAAACAAAGAGGGAACCATACCTTCCCAACAGGCTCCATAAAAAAAAAGCGAAGCCAAATCTCGACGGTTCACAGACAACCCAGAAACCATCTCAGCATTCGTCTCGTTACAGCGGATGAGATGTCAATAAAGGAGTTCCTTCGCAGTCCATCAAGATGCAGATACAACGCCAACAAAAGACCTTGCGGTCGAAACAAAGCGAAGCGACGGTAAAATCGTTGCTTCATTTCGACAATCGTCCCGATACAGCTGACGAGATGTTAACAAAGGCGTTCCTTCGCAGTCCATCAAAATGCAGATACAACGCCAACAAAAGACCTTGAGATCGAAACAAAACGAAGCGACAACAAAATCCCAGCTTCATTTCGACGTTCGTCTCGATACAGTAGACGCAATGTCACCCCGGCGTTCTTCCTCCAGCAGGGTTCGGACGTGACAAAGCAAACGAAGCGAAGGCCAAATTCCTAGCTTCAAGGTATTAGCGGTGAGTCATATAAAGCCTGAAAGACAACTGGAGATCGTCTCACACCAGTGCGGAATGGTCACCACTTTGACGTTCGTATCGACACAGTAGACGCAACATCATCAAACAAACGGAGCCACGGCAAAATTCCAGCTCCACCCCGACGTCCGTTTCGATACAGCAGACGAGTTGTCACCCCAGCGTTCTCCCTCCAGCAGGATTCAGACGCGACAATCAAACAAACGGAGCCACGGCAAAATTCCAGCTCCACCCCGACATTCGTTTCGATACAGCAGACGAGTTGTCACCCCAGCGTTCTCCCTCCAGCAGGATTCAGACGCGACAATCAAACAAACGGAGCCACGGCAAAATTCCAGCTCCACCCCGACATTCGTTTCGATACGGCAGACGAGTTGTCACCCCAGCGTTCTCCCTCCAGCAGGATTCAGACGCGACAATCAAACAAACGGAGCCACGGCAAAATTCCAGCTCCACCCCGACATTCGTTTCGATACAGCAGACGAGTTGTTACCCCAGCGTTCTTCCTCCAGCAGGATTCAGACGCGACAATCAAACAAACGGAGCCACGGCAAAATTCCAGCTCCACCCTGACGTTCGTTTCGATACAGCAGATGAGTTGTCACCCTAGCGTTCTTCTTCCAGCAGGGTTCAGACGCGACAATCAAACAAACGGAACCACGGCAAAATCCCTAGTTCCCACCGCGACATTCGTCTCGATACAGTAGACGCAATGCCAGCAAACGAAGCAAAGGCCAAATTCCTAGCTTCAGGGTCTTGACGGCAACTCACATAAAACCTGAAAGACTATCGGAGATCATCCCACACCAGCGCGGAGTGGTTATGACTCATCGGGGCTCGCCAAAATGAGCCTAACCTCAAGTAAAAAGCGACATGGCAAATTCCTAACGCTTGCTCTTCCAACGGTCAAACTGCCTAGGAAGATTGCTTGAAGGCATCTTGTCCAGCCCCCGAAGGGATCAGAGACACGGCAGTCGCAGGGCTACTCGAACAGCACGATTGCCTATCGAGGAACATATCAGCTTATGCGACGGTACGACGGCCAAAACCCTAAGTACCACAGACCCTAACGGACTTCTGTCATAAATAGCAGAGGTTAACTGTGACGTTAGGATATTCTTGCGAGAAATGCTCGATTCGTCTCGACTTGTGAAGAAATTGATGTCTTTGCGAGAAATTCTCGATGCGGCTCGGCTCGTGAGATAAAGCCTTAGGCAATAGGCATAAAAGGAGCCTGTTTCCTAAGCACTGAGACCCTGCAAGTTGGCCCAAAACGGTCTCTTGCACACTATCCACGGGTCTCACTCTCCAAACTCGAAACTCGACAAGGAGGGAAGCAACCGCTTACGGGTCCTCTCGACTCGTAAGAGGGGAAAATTCTCTTATAGGATCCTTACGACTTATAAGAGAAAACACACTTAGGAATCCTCACGATTCCTAAGGAGAAAATCCACCTACGAGATCCTCTCGATCCGTAGGGAGAAAAGTCTCTATGAGACCCTCACGACTCATAGAGTTGAAAAGTCTTAGGCGGCAGATCCGAACCTGCGGCCTAAGCCATCGCTATCTTTTGGAAAAACTAAGTTATCTTCCAATTATGTTTATCAAGACAGCATGCTGATAATAAAAGAAAGAAGGAAGTGACAGGAAGAACATCCGATTTACATTTGATCAAGCGTTCGAGACACACTCATTCATGCATAGGCAAAAGACTCAGAAAGAAAAATAAGACAAGCTGGGATAAAAACTTTTCCATTAATATTGCCAAAAATTCTTAAAATCATGAAGAAATGGATAATAACATTATTAAAATGTTTACAAAGGTATAACCTCGAACCCAGGACATGGATTGAGGAACTCGAAAGCGACCCTATCTATCACTTTCCAAGCCTCGCGGACCATCCTGGTGTGCTTTCTTTCGCGAGCACAAGCGTCAAGATCCCCCCTGATGTCTTCCACCCTCCGATAAGTAGCGAGTATGGCAGACTGTTGAAAGACCTCGTGCAAGAGATCGACGAGACTGTCTCGCCGTCTCTTCGAGATAAAGTTCATCAGGTACACCGAGTGCACCTTATCCTCGGCGGCATCCAACGCCCTAAGCGGCACACCGGAACAGAATAGGGGAAGCGCTTCCCAGATGGCTCCCACGATAAGCTTAAGGAGAGAGGAACGTCGGGAAAGCAGTGGACCGTTGTATGCGTCGAAGCGGCTCATGATTTCAGCACACTCCGCGTTTGTGAACTCTCGATTTTGAGAACGGACAAGTTGGCGGATGTCCCCGTAAGAGATGATCTCGTTAAGAGCATACATATGGGCGTCCATTGTTTCTGTGAAAGAAAATCAACAAAATTATCAGAAAGACTGATTAAGCAAAACGACATAACGCACTGAGGAATAAAATGCCTTCCAAGATCCATGAAGAATTCTTAAGAGTTCTTCTATATGATTTGGGAGGAGCAAAGCTCTATTAATAAAATGAGAAAGTACAGGGAAGATCTTTTAGAGAGCATAGCTCTATTAATGGAACCCTAATAGGGCTCTCATTAGCCTTCTATAGACCCCCTTAGAGCAAACCTCTGCTAAGTGAAACCCTAAATGGGTCTTCTTTAGATCGGGGATCTATTGAGAGCAAGGCTCTTAAAATTGATTTAATTTAATCAAAATTAATATTTTTACCTAAAATTCTTTAAAGTTTGAACTTTTAAAAGTGTTTAAACAAGAGAGCAGGGCCCTGAGTTCTGAAAGTAAAATTGTAGAGATGAAAATCATCTAAGGGACCAAAGGTCCTATTTATAGGCATTGAAGTGCCATTTCAACTTCCAAGAGATAGCGCGACGGTTGGAATTCTGCCACCGCAGCGCTCACGTTTGGAGGCCACGTAAGCGCAACGGTGGGGGGGCATTTGTTTACCCCAATCAGAGCAAAGCTCTGTTCAAATTCCAAGATGGAAGATGAGGCAACGCTTCATCTTCCCCCAATCAGAGCAAAGCTCTGTTCTGAAAGTTACAATAAAAATTAAAGAAGCAACGCTTCAGCTGACTTGCGCTCTGCGCTGCGCGACACGTGTCAGCGCAGTTGCGCTGCGCTCTGCGCTGCGCAACACGTGGCAGCGCAGTTGCGCAAGCACAGTTGCGCCAGCACAGTTGCGCTGCGCTCTGCGCTGCGCGACACGTATCAGCGCAGTTGCGCAAATGCAGTTGCGCTACGCTGTGCGCTGCTTGACACGTGTCATGCGCTGGGGCATCTGCGCCAAACTGAATCAAGATTCTAAAGAAATCTTTCTGTTCTTGTTAAAACAAGAAGATTTTCTTCTGTAAAACAGAAGCCCTTGGATCAAAGATCCAACGGTGGGAAAAATTCCCCAAATCACTCAGAGAAAGATCTCTTTAACTAATTTATGGGAACTATAAAAAGGACCCTAGACCTCAATTCAGAGGGATCAACATTCTTGAAAAATCAAGAGCTTCAAACAGAGAGAACTCTGAAAAAGTTTTCAAGAAAAAGGTAAAAACTTTCACAAAATAGAAGAAATTTCTTCTAATAGATCATTGATCTAAAAACAAGATCAATGATCTTCACATAATAAACAGTGCTTTGCACTTCTTATGAACCACTGGTTCTTTAAAACAAGAAAAACAAAATGAAGAATAGTGCTTTGCACTTTTATGAACATTTGGTTCCTGAAATAAAAAGAAAAACTTGTTTTTCCTTGATCTAAATTAGATCAAGAAAACGAATAGTGCTTTGCACTTTTTTATGAACCATTGGTTCTTGAATCTAAAAGATTCTCAAATCATAGTGCCTTGCACTTGCAAACTGCGCTATTGCGCTCCTGGATTGGCGCAAGCCACCGGAGCGCGCCATGTGTCAGCAGCGCAGGCGCAGCGCATTAACGCAGCGCACTGCGCTTGCGCGACACGTGTCAACACTACAAGCTCTTGCGCTCTCTGATTGGCGCAAAGCGCCTGATAAATGCAAGGCATTTCCTAAAGAGCCAAGCCCAAATCAAAAAACCAAGCAGGCCTAATTAAATTGATGCTCTGCATCATTTACAAATGGGCAGAGCCCAAACGAAATAATAAAAATGCTATGCATTTTAAAAGGGGCAGAGCCCAAATAAAGTAGATGCCTTGCATCATTCATAAATGAGCAGAGCCCAGAATAAATTGATGCTCTGCATCTTTTATGGGCAGAGCCCAAACGAAAAAATAGAAAATAATGCAATGCATTATTTAAAAATGGGCCAAGCCCTAGCATAGGTCTAACAGACCAAAAACAAATAAAAGCGTTGAATATTTTTCAACTGGACTTAGCCTAATCATTGCCGTAAGTTCTCAAACTAAATTGACTGAGCAAGATTGCTCTCCTAAATCAATTTACGACCGGTTCAAGGGTGCATCTCCAAACTCCTTTGACTCTTATCGTTGTAATCCTTCAACGATGTCAAAGAGGTGACGGGTCCCGACAACCACACATCAACATGGACTGCGGGGTCCTTAAACTCGTGGACCGAAACGTCCTTAAACTAATGTTAGACCACCACGTCCCTAAACTGGAACATAGACCACCACGTCCCTAAACTGGAATACGGACCACCACGTCCCTAAACTGGAATACGGACCACCACGTCTCTAAACTGGAATACGGACCACCACGTCTCTAAACTGGCGATGGACCACCACGTCCCTAAACTAGAACATGGACCACTATGTCCCTAAACTGGCGATGGACCATCACATCCCTAAACTGGCGATGGACCACCACGTCCCTAAACTGGAACATGGACCACTATGTCCCTAAACTGGCGATGGACCATCACGTCCTTAAACCGGAACATAGACCACCACATCCCTAAACTGGAATACGGACCACCACGTCTCTAAACTGGAACATAGACCACCACGTCCCAAAACTGGCAATGGACCGCAACGTCCTTAAACTACCTATGGACCACTACGTCCCTAAACTGGAACAATAGAGCCTCCAAATGCTCTTTTGTCGGATCTAAACGATCATGTTTAAGTTGATCTTAGCCCCTAAACACGGCTAACGCATCCTTAAACATTCAAATGGACTATAAAACTCTAAATCAACTTTGATTCAAGGGTACCTCTCTGAACTCCTCTGACACCTGTCGTTGTAATCCTTCAACGACGTTAGAGAGGTGACGAGTCCCGACGGCCATATATCAAACGGATCACCACGTTAAGTTGATCTTAGTCTCAAACGAGACTAACGTATCCTTTTCGAACGTTTAAGTTGATCTTAGCCCCAAGCACGGCTAACGTATCCTTAAACTAAAAACACCAAACCCAAATCTAAGTAAATATGGATTTGGACTAATCCACGTCCTACGGGCGACGGCATTACTCAGTTTCCGTATACAATCCACGGGCAACCACAAACAAAACAAACACACACGACACGAAGTGAAATTCTGGAGAAGGAGAAAGTTGTTACCGCGATGCGGTAGCGTAATTAACTGCAGAGGCTTGCGCCTGCAGAGAAGAGCGTCCCCACAATCAAAAACCCCTCAAGCGAGGGGGAATCTGACGAAGTCTGCTACATCGGCCGCATCCGTCTAAACCTTCGATACACAGTGCCATAAATCAACTTGGCATCTTCGGAGAGGTAGACGGATAAAACCAAATAGTATCTGCCCCGAATCTCAGGCAAGACGAACCTACGCGGTACTCGTCTCTGTATTCGGAGGGGAACATGTGTCATCCATATATTTGATCATTCACCCTCAAATAGGGTTAGTATTCGCTCGAATATCGGGTTAGTAGTTGTCCACACATTGGATCATTCACCCCTAAAGTAGGGTTAGTATTCGCCCAAATATCGGGTTAGTCGTTGTCCTTACATTGGACTGTTCATCCTGCCTGCAGAGATCCTCATATATAAGTATTCCATACCTAGCTCCGCGCATTCTAACCCTAACCGTATCATGTGTCATGTATGTTATAAACTTGTAATTAAGAAGTTGATCTCATTTAATATGGTCTTCCACAACCACTCATTTTATCTTGTTATCTTTTAAAGTTTATAAGGTACTTCATGTCATTTTATAGAACACTTAGTTAATAAAGAATAATAGTGTTTAATTATATTTATTGTTTATAAGAAAACCATGAGCTTTGGAATATATATCATTTTGGAAACCCATAATATTTTACTGAGAAAATATCCTTTTAACAAAAGGTTGTGATTTTTATTTGAAAATCATCTTTTAATAAAGTTTTAGATAATCTTTAGAAAAATATCGTTATAAGCGTTATGGTTTTTTGTTGGAAATAGCTTTTTAGTAAAGGTCAAGGTATTTAAAAGAAATTATCTCTTTTAAGGATGGATTGAGGCCTTTTATTGTAAATAATAATTTTATGAAATTATAGTGTTTTAAGTTTGAGATAATATTTTAGAAAATACGTTCGTGTTCGCAACCGCTGCACATGGACGGCAGAATTTATGTCATTTTCAGTGACGATTGCCTATCAACCACGAGATACTTACATAAAACATTACCCTATTATTAGGGTAATCTATTAGAGGTGTTATTCTACAAGAACGACTCCGCGTTGACAACCGCTGCACATGAGCGGCAGGATTTGTGTCCGTTTCAAGGACGATTGTCTGGTAACCACGGGATGATTCAGGTAAAACATTCTCCTATTAGGGTAACTCATTAAATTTTAGTTAACATTCTAAGAAGAATTAATATAAAAATATCCTTTCGAGTGAAAGGAGCTAGGTTGGAAAAACCATATGCCTTTATTTAGATTTAGTATTACCCTCTTTCAAAAAGATAAAGGGATTTAACAAAACTAAAGTAGTTGGTAGATAAAAGTGTAAGTAAAATATATATATCGTATCTAAAACATTTATTCCAAATATCTTATCTCATATGGATATTTTAAACAATACAACATTTTAATAAAACGAGGGTATTTTGTGGAAGTAACCTATTTCGAGATCATATTGGTAATATGGGTAAGTGTGGGTATGTAAGGGGTGAATTGATACCCCGTAAGTTATAACATTAAGCATATCACATTCCATGTTGTATGAGGGTGCAATATTTTTGCATATAGGAGTGATCAAAGAAACCATTTTAAACACGGGTTAATATTATTATCATTAAGAGGTACCAAAATAGGCATGCAAAAATATTTTTAACGTCATTTTAATGTGAGGTTGATGATTAGAAGTTGAAAATAAGATCATTAAAAGAAGGAAGGCGACAGATGAGTGGAGAGAGACGGATCCTACCTTTTGTTTGAGTTCGATGTCGATGGGTCGAAACGTAGGCTCGTACTAAATCCTCAATAGCTCTGCGCTCAGATTTCTCCTTGATGCTTGGGTGGAACCACAGTGTCGGTGTCGTCGATACAAAGGCGTGGGTATTTTTTTCAGAATTTTCGAAGTTCTGAGGAGTGAGAAATCAGTGTTTGAAGGTCTCTATTTATAGGGATTTTTTACCAACCATAAAATCCAAAAAATCCGTTAAAGTCCCCCAAAATCCGCGCCCAAATGATTGCCCCATGATTTTCTGAATGATTGCCACCGCCACCCTTCATCTCGACCGTTGGATCAAGATCCAACGGCCGAGATCGTTCCGCCACGCGCCGCGCGTCTGCATTGTGGGGATCACGTGTTTTTGCGTGGTCCCCACCACGTGGGCTCCGCCGGGTGATTCTGGGCCGTTAGATATTGTATCCAACGGTCCAGGATCAAGGAATTTAATATTTTTTTAAAATAAATAAAAATAGTAAGCTGTTTATTATTTAAAAATTGAATTTGGTTTTAAAAAAATTGTTAAAAATAGTTTAAAATACGGGAAAATTATGGAAAAATTCAGAAAATATATTTTATTGGTATCTTTAGTATAAAAATAATTTTAGGGTAAAACCAAATAATATATCCATATCTATGGTGTTTGCTAGTTATTATAATTATTTAAAAATCTATTTTATTCTAGGAAATATTTTAATTACGAAATTGTCACGCCCCGCTTCCCAGTGTACAGGCAGAGGACGCGACGAGACCGCTACGTATTTACTATGAAGTAAATACGCTAAGCATATCTAAGCAATATAAAAATAAATGCACAAGAGACAAGATATAATAAAACAACAACTTTATTTATTCGCATTCTTTCTGTATAATGCATGAAAAAGTAAATACAACTGAATGAAAGCAATGCCTAAACAATGGCATAACAGAAAAGGAAAAGTACTGAAATAAAAGTATACAATGAACTAAAGCTCTGGGTCTTCAATGAAGTGGTCCAAGTCTTCACTAGTGGGCTCGATCTCCGGAGTGTCCAGATTACCTGACGACATTCAAAAAAGAAAGAAAGAGAATGTCGTCAGCGAACAAATCGCTCGGTAACTCCCAAAGATAAGGAAGAAGTAGAATAGACAAAGAGTAAGAGAGGGAGTAGTTTTTACAGTTGTATTATGTTGTTATAATGTTGTATTTAGTGTTAACGCTGTTGTTTGTAACTTGGTACAGAAAAATGCCAGTGTATACGAGAGGAGTCTCACTTGCCCTGAAGATTAAGGTATCAGGAACTCAAGGAACCGTTTATGCCACGGTACAACAGCAACGGAATACAGATTGGGTGTCTTATGGTTGCAGTCTCGTGCCACTTCTAACACCTTCCGTACCAATCTACCCCTTAAACCCTGCGATATATTGTTTGTATTGTGTTGTCTTATAATATAGATTGTATAATTGGATGACTTGTCGAAACCATAATATCAGTAAATGGATGTAACTATAGAATCATGGATGTAACTGGAGAATCATGTAAATGGAAGTCTATTCATGGTTCGGTTCAGTCAATGCAGATTGAATAGATTGAATATACGTATTCATGGATTTATGTTGGATTGTAAATTGTATTTGAATCATATTCAAGTCAGGTTATTTATAATGAGACTCAGTCTGAGTCAGACAATTAGAAAAGTAAATTGAAGTCGTAATTATTTTGATATCATCGGTAACCGCTGACATGGGCGGCAGGATTTGTGTCTTTTTCAAAGACGATTACCGTGTTGATAACACCGTTGTTAAGTTGTCTACCTTAAATAAGCAAGCACCCACTTCTCCGGCTCCCCGAGGCTCAAGAGATTGGCCCCGCTTAAACCTATATTTACTAAGGTCCTTAGGGTAATTTATAGAACTTGAGGGGGTTTTATGTAAAAATACTTTTATATACTTTTTAAAATACACCCCAGATATTTAATTATCGTCTTTAGAGTTGTAATGAATGTAGATTTCATATTTTGTGACATTTCTAGTGAGAATAACCTATTTTTCATAATACATAGTATTTAATTATAATATTGAACTTGGATGGATTTCATGGTATTTTAATGTAAAATGATTCTTGTGATTTTGGAAAAGTTGAAGTATTTATATTATAACAAAAATAGGTATTTTTGATATTACATATATATATATATATATTATAAAAATAAATTTTAATGTATATATTATATTTCTAGAAATCTCATTTTCTTAAGATGTTCGTATTTTAAATCTTTCGAGACCGAATGCTCCTTGCGGAGGTCTGCATCTAGCACTACTAAGCCCAGGGACGTGCGATAATCCACACCATCCCAGTCGGGTTTCCCAAATTGGGTTGTAGCGGCGCTTTGCAAAGATTTGTGTAAAATACTAAATCTTATAAAAATGGTTTTATTAGTAAATGGTATTTATTTGAATTGTTTCGTTTTCCCGTATTCTAGGTTCCCGAAAGTATTGTGCTAGATTGCATATGAGTGTTGTGAGGAGGTAGGTCATTACCTCATGATCTAACTTAAAGGTATAGCAAGATTGTGATGATTTAATGTCAAAATGAAACTACATGGTATTTTACTGAAAAAGAGCAATAAAAGTTACAAAATGATATAAATTGTCATGAAACTTGTTCAACATGTTTGTTAATGATTAATAGTCAACATGTAATGGTTTAATAGGGTTGTGTTTAAGAAAAGTGGGATTTATAGAAAGAAACCGAATCGGAAATCGGTTTGACTCCGATTCCATCGGGTTTTATTAAAAGATGTTTTTAGAGTAGCAAAGGAGAGAGGGAGGTGGGACTTACGGGTTTAGCTTAAAGAGGAGAGGGAGAGGGAGTGGACGTAGCTTCCGGTGCGTCGTTTCTTCGCCGGGATCTCCTAGGGTTGTCGCCGGAAAAATCGCCGGAGCTTCGCCTTTCGTTTCTTCCAAAGTACACTGGGGTTCTAGGAAATTTCTTAAGAGTTTTAATCAGAATTTTAGAGTGAGGGGGTAGTGTTTAGAGGTTGTATTTATAGGGTTAGGATAGGGTTAGGATAGGTGAAAGGTTTAATTGAAAAAAAATATAATAAAATGTAATAAAATGGAGTAATTGGTGTTTTAAAGGGGCTCTGTTACTGGTCTGCACATTTAAACTATACAGGAGTACGGGGGAGATGAAAAGCCCAAACTTTCATGTTGAGGACTCGGCGGTCCGGCCGAGTCCGGTCGGCGGCGGCGGCCCTATTCGGCCGAGTCAGGTGGCCGGAGTGCTCCTTGTCGGTTCATTAGTCCCCTGGTACAGTTAGTTTTCCATGTGTAGTGGGTTTTTTTATGAGTTATGCACGTGTAAACCCTTGGTATTCTAAAAATTCAAAATAAAACAATGTTAAAAATAATGTGGGGTATGAGATTTGAACTCTGGTGGCTTGGTTCAGCAGTGCAAGGTATTACCAATGAGCTACAAGCTCCTTCTTGTAATTAATTAGCAAAACAAATTTATAACTTGTGCTCAGGCAAAAGTACCATTTTCTGTATTTTTTTGAAAAATTTGTACAGAAAGTTGTGCAGGAAGTTTAGGGTCTTTACTTTCTACCCTCCTTATAAAAATTTCGTCCTCGAAATTTGTAAAAGTAAAGTGTAACAGATTTAAGAAAAGTTTGGTGATAGAACTATTGGTAGGGTATGAAAAATATGTGAAAGAACGAAAAAATGCGAAGGTTTTGGTAAGATTGTAAAAGAGGTAAGGGAATTTTGGGTTAGGACAGATTCAAGATATATGAAATTGGAAGATTCAAGAAACATGAATTGTAAAGAATATTTTAGTTGCTGGTTCTTGTGTTATATTGCTTAGGTTGTTCACGCAGAACAGAACTGCATGATAGTATTCCATACAGCTCTGACCTGCATGGGCTACCAACAAAACCTGTCACGTCCCGCTTCCCAGTGTACGGGCAGAGGACGCGACGAGGCCGCTACGTATTTACTATGAAGTAAATACGCTAAGCGTATCTAAACAATATAAAAATAAATGCACAAGAGACAAGATATAACAAAACAACAACTTTATTTATTCACATTCTTTCTGCACAATGCATGGAAAAGTAAATACAACTGAATGAAAGCAATGCCTAAACAATGGTATAACAGAAAAGGAAAAGTACTGAAATAAAAGTGTACAATGAACTAAAGCTCTGGGTCTTCAATGAAGTGGTCCAAGTCTTCACTAGTGGGCTTGATCTCCGGAGTGTCCAGATCACCTGACGACATTCAAAGAAGAAAGAAAGAGAATGTCGTCAGCGAACAAATCGCTCGGTAAGTCCCAAAGATAAGGAAGAAGTAGAATAGACAGAGAGTAAGAGAGAGGGAGTAGCTGTTACAGTTGTATTATGTTGTTATAATGTTGTATTTAGTATTAACGTTGTTATTTATAGCTTAGTACAGAAGGATGCCAGTGTATACGAGAGGAGTCTCACTTGCCCCGAAGACTAAGGTATCAGGAACTCAAGGAACCGTTTATGCCACGGTACAACAGCAACGGAATACAGATTAAGTTTCTTATGGTTGCAGTCTCGTGCCACTTCTAACACCTTCCGTACCAATCTACCCCTTAAACCCCGCGATATATTGTTTGTATTGTTTGTATTGTGCTGTCTTGTAATATAGATTATATAATTGGATGACTTGCCGAAACCATGATATCAGTAAATGGATGTAACTGTAGAATCATGGATGTAACTGGAGAATCATGTAAATAGAAGTATATCCATGGTTCGGTTCGGTCAATACAAATTGAATAGATTGGATATACGTATTCATGGATTCATGTTGGATTGTAGATTGTACTTGAATCATATTCAAGTCAGGTTATTTATAATGAGACTCAGTCTGAGTCAGACAATTAGAAAAGTAAATTGAAGTCCTGATTATTTTGATGTTATCGGTAACCGCTGCACATGGGCGGCAGGATTTGTGTCTTTTTCAAAGACGATTACCGTGTTGATAACACTGTTGTTAAGTTGTCTACCTTAAATAGGCAAGCACCCACTTCCCCGGCTCCCCGAGGCTCAAGAGATTGGTCCCGCTTAAACCTATATTTACTACGGTCCTTAAGGTAATTTATAGAACTTGAGGGGGTTTTATGTAAAAATACTTTTATATACTTTTCAAAATACAGCCCAAGTATTTAATTATCATCTTTAGAGTTATAATGAATGTAGATTTCATATTTTGTGACATTTCTAGTAAGAATAACCTATTTTTCATAATAAATGGTATTTAATTGTAATATTGAACTTGTATGGATTTCATGGTATTTTAATGTAAAGTGATTCTTGTGATTTTGGAAAAGTTGAAGTATTTATATTATAACAAAAATAGGTATTTTTGATATTATATATATATATATATATATTTTATAAAATAAATTTTAATATATATATTATATTTCTAGAAATCTCATTTTCTTAAGATGTTCGTATTTTAAATCTTTCGAGACCGAATGCTCCTTGCGGAGGTCTGCATCTCGCACTACTAAGCCCAGGGACGTGCGATAATCCGCACCATCCCAGTCGGGTTTCCCAAATTGGGTTGTAACGGCGCTTAGCAAAGATTTGTGTAAAATACTAAATCTTGTAAGAATGGTTTTTGTAGGGTGTTTTTCGTCACCCCATTGAGATGGGAATACGCGCGCGCTTGTCAGGCGTACTACAGATTCCCCCTGCTTAGGGTGGGCCCGGGGTTTATTGATTGTGGGGATTCGAATCTCCGGCAGCCGCGGACTAAGCTGTCGTTAATTACCCCTCGCCTTTGGAGCGAGGAAACCTCCGATTAACGGGTAAACTGGTCATGCGAACTCAATGTGCAGTGTACGTGTGTTTTGAAGGGGTTTGGGATATATCGGGGGCCTCTCAGAGTTTTTACGGGGGTCCCGCTACCCGGATAGCGGACTGGGGGTCAAGGGAGCTAGCAGCCCCCTTGCGGGGTGTGGGGCAGCGCCCCGGCCCCAAAAAATTTTTGAGAGGGATAGTGTTGTAGAGTATGTGTGTGTGTGTGTGTGTGTGTGTATACATATATATACAAAATAAAAAAAGGAAAGGGCATCCCAAGGATGCGTGGGAAAAGCGTCAGCGCTTTGGGTGCTAGCGCTTTGAGCGCTAGCGCACCACGTGTCAGCACGTGGGCACTGTTGGTTGATAGTGCCCTCAGAGTCAATTATTGGATCGCAGGTACGTGATTGCAATGATTGCGGATGATCTATACCGGTAGGACAGTCTTACTCGAGATGATAGTATGCTATCTGGTTTGCATTTATCAGTCGTGCACATGTTCAGGTGACTGATTACATGTTACACTTTGATAGAGCCCTTAGGATCTTGCTTTACTACCAACAGTATGATGGCGATCATATACGTGAGAGTTGGGTGGTTTATATGCATATCCTTAATTGTGGTCCCTAGTCGTGGGAGTTTCGAGACAGGGCATCGATACTCCGGAGTAGACTAGTGTATACAGTCGAGACCCCGACGAGGGACGAGGGCCGGTCTCACAAGCCACTGGTGTCAGTTGGATCACCTAAGATGTATACAGGTGCTCATTGAGTTATGAGTACACCGGACAGGACTCGCCGGGAACCTGCTAGTTGGTATTATACATATCGTCAGATAGCAGTTCCCTGGTGACATGTGTACAGGTTAGTTCATCGACCTGAGGTCGTCATTTGTCTCGTGTGAGTTCCCACTGTGCTTTGATTTCTACCCTACCACGGCTCAAAGGAATCGTGCAAACAGGTAGTTTTTGGGTACAGTCCCGAGCCACATGGAGGCACGTGAGCGGATCGGCAGGGGATTCGTCTTTCCCGATATTGGGGGAGAGATCGTGCTGTGTCTAGGAGAGCCATTACACAAAGCTCACGGCCGTGGCAGGAGATTTACTGGTAGGTACTCCAGTAGTGTCTCAGGGTGTTATTGGGCTATACTCCGACACGACTTATACTGCTATTGGGGGTCTGACGTTACTAGCCCCTTAGGCAGATATGCGATACTCATAGACGAACGGACCGGACTGTATATACATTGTCACTGTTAGGCTCAGTAGGGTTTCCGGATGAGTTCGCTCATCGGCCTTCCTTGAGGTCAGTACATGGGCAGCTGTTACGCATAGCTAGTGCCGCTGACGGTTTGTGGTTAAACCCACTGCCAGGGTACTGACGAGTCATTAGAGTCCCCCACAGACATTTTCCCAAGTTCGGGCGAAACGTTGTAGAGGCCGTATGGTTTTATGGCAGGGTTCGGAAAATGCACGTGCGTTTACGCACGTGTCAGATTTCGGGCAGATGATACTGGTCGGCTTTGGTTTAAGCCGGATCCGAGTATTATATTGAGTAGATATAATATCTTTGTCTCGGTTGCATTTGTATTCGGTCGTAATACAAATGCGGGTATATTTATACAGTTACGGGGTTATCCTGAAATTCGTTTCAGGATCACTTTTGGAAGTTGCCAGTTTCCAGTTTTATATCAGCCGTCTTTTAACATTCGGTTAAAGACGGATTTATCTTTTCTTGGATGAGAGAGGGTCATGCTTTTAGAAGGTTCTAGAGAGGGTGACTTGGCTTGGTGAGTCATCAGTGCATTAATGGAGTCATTAATGTCTTGATGAGGTGTATAATGACTCATGCTTTAAGCTTTAATGTTTCTTGTTTACTTAAGGATATTTGCTTTAGATCTTTTTGCTTACACTCACCCCCTTTGCTCCTACACTCACTCTCCTCCTTCTACTTATATTGGCCGGCCACCCTTTGAGAGAGAGAGAGAGATTGATTTCATTTTTGGTAAAAAGACTATGGTTTATGGTGTATGGAATTTCACAGCTCATTTCATTCCATCACCCGATTCGAGTGGCAACTTCATTAACCGTTCGTCCATAGCTTTGGACGTAACGAGAAAAAGTCTTCTACTCATTCTCTACATCATTCTTGGTCGTCTCTTTTAGCAAACTTGACGACCGAGTTGCCTCGAGTCAGAGGCGGGAGCTTGTTTAAAGAATCGTTGGCGTGGTGCCACCTGGACGAGCAGATCGGTGATCGACGAGATCAGAGCAGCCGCAACGGAGCGTGGGATGATGGTTCAAGAACGAAGGACTCGGATCGTTCGGTATAACCTTTCTACACTCTTTACAGTTTGTTAGTTTAGCAATAATGGCAGATCCGGGTTAAAGTATACGATAGCGCCAGTTATAAAGTTTTTGTTCCGCATTTAGCGTCTGTAGACGGCCGGGGCGCTACCGTGGACGCACAGTGGTATCAGAGACTCACCATTTTGCTTTACTAACTTGTGCTAACACGTTTAAAATATCGATCGAAACGGATATCGAAAACCGCAAAATTCTATATTCACAGTTTCTGTCGATTTTAAATGATGTCCTAAAATTAATTTTACATATCACAGAAAATTCAGCAGGGTTTTATTAGAACACCATACAAATTTGGGCTCATGAATCGACAAGACTGCCGCGGAATCGTGGCCAAACCCATGGTTTGGCCGCGCATCCGCGGCCATTCTGTGGGATCATGCCCCCAAATTTGCACAGTGTATTCTTCTCTGGAAATTGGGGGTTTTGGTACATATCTTTTGGGCCCGGATTTTGTTACTGTTCACCAGTTGTTCGTGTGGCCCACTTCGTGATATTTTGTCGGTCGAAATTTAAACATGTTAGTTTACAGTGCTTACATTATATCTCCGACCGGGAATGTCATTTGATTGGTAAACCGCGTCTGATTGCTATAGTTCTTTTAGACGGGTTTGCGAACGTGACATTCGCGTTGATGTTCTGTGTTGTGCTGTGATGTTGCGGATTTGTCGTGGTGGATAGCAGTGTGCAATGATAGTGCAGTTTGGATTTATTTGTACATTTGATATTGCGGGGCGAGCGTCCAACATGTGGACTGCCGTCACTGCCTGTTGTATAATATTCTTTTGGGGTACGACTAGGTTGCGGTCGATGTACCTGTTGTACTATTTTTCATTACTGTACTAGGTTTTGCCCCGCGACGGAGTGCACGGATAGCCGGGTTCTAGAGGGCAACGGGTCCGTATCTCATGGCTTTGAGAGGCAGAGGGGCCTCACTATAGAATTGGCAGACTATTCGCCGCACTCGTAGGGGGTACAGGTTGACCCAAGAAGGGGTGCCCAAGATTACCGGATTCCGTGAAGTGCAGGGTGGTCCATTCACTTTGCTGTACGGGGCTGCCTCGCTTCAGATTTTGGCGGGTAACTTGCCGCACCCGTAGGGGTCTAGTTTTCATTGCACAGGCTATCCACACGACAGGGGAACGTCGAGTTTCAGCAGCGACTCTGTGAAACTCGGGGATCCCAGATTATCTGTATTGTTCTATGATACTTATTACTTTTCTGTAATGTTGCATATTATCACGCCTGGAGCGATTATTGTATATTGGTTTATATACTATTAGATGTTGTATATGTTTTACACCCGCGCTAGTCCAGTCCCCGCTCTGTCGTTAGTTAAGTAACCTAACGGGTGATGACGGGACCCAGTGACGAATGCGGATGGCATATACGTACATTTTATTTTCGTTCTTTTCTGGTGTGATTTTTTGATGGGACTGCGTTGATTCTGATCAATGCAAAGTAAAACAAACCTGTTTGCAGTTGTTGGAACAAATTTAAAAGTGTTATTGCAAAGACGTTTCCTTTTGTTTTGCATAGCGGTATTCAGTGGAATATCCTGCACCTCATTCGACGGGGCAAGGGCCGATATCCCTTCACCGGGACTGACCCCTTGGGCAGAAGTTTGCGTCAGGGTAATAACTTCACTATAGTCGATTACAAGTTGCTTTGCATCGCGGTATTCAGTGGAATATCCTGCACCTCATTCCACGAGGAAAGAGCCGAGATCCCTTCACCGGGAATGACCTCTTTAGCAAAAGGTTTTCGCCACTATATTTTAAAACGCTATCAGGTTCCTTCAGCGATATCAAGTTCACTACGTTAAAGGTTTTTCGCCAAAAACCAGTCGTAGCCCTCCGTCACTTCTTTTGGGTATTCAGTAGTATTCAAGCTATGTATTTTGACCTAACGCCAAGGCATAGTGTTTGGTAGCTGCTGAGTATTCAATTGTTGCATAGATATATGAGTTGGTTTGGGACAGCCGTTCTGCCATTTTGACCTAACGCCAAGGGCATGTGCGGGTGGGTTCAAATTAACAAGATAGTGACGGGTAGAACTTGGCATATGACTTATGACATTTTGACCTAACGCCAAGGTTATAAGAGCATGGGGCAAAAATCTTATCGGGAGTTTCTAAAGAAACTGAAACTTGCCAAGTATGCGCATACCCTCTGGAGTATGAGTAACGTGGATGCATTCCATCACGTTATCATGCGATGAGAGTTGGATCCCGATTCCCACTGATGAGTTGGTTTACTCTTCGGGTGATCCCGATTGATTCTTCTTTCAGGTTTGGAGGAGAATTTGACAGGACAGTGGGAGGTTTCCGGATTAGATAAAGTGATAACCATTCTGATCTAGGTTAGAGTGCACGCAGAGTGTTTCTTTTCTCTCTCTCTTTGGCAGCGACCTTTGACCGACCCTAGACTATGACTCAGTGACCAGGTTGACCGAAGCTTCTTAAAATACTGGCTTTTGGATTGTCTATGTTGCATAAGTCATTGCCACTCCTTCTTTTACCCTTTGTATTTCTCAGAACACCCGTATTACTACGGACATCCACTTCCATTGGATAGATCCATCGTATGGTTATATACGAACTCGGAGGGACTTCTTCGAGGATGGATCCAGGTTCAGGAGAAATAGAATTGGTTTATTCAGTTGTCTTTTATTATCACCTTCTCTCAGATTGCGAGGGCTCCTTGGTTTAGGAGAGTACACCTATTACGCTTATTGGATAGTCTTATTCCAAACCATAGGCAGTTGCCGAAAGGTAGGGAAGGAAGAAAACCAATTAGCCTGAGTAGGGTGTGCAGAAGGTAATATGTAAAGACAAAATAAAGGGATTAGAAAGAGGGCAAAGTAAATTGCGACTGTTATCATTCACGACCAAACTGCGTACTTCATCGCCACTCCTATTTCACCTTTAAAAGAATAAAGTATTATTCAGTTGTCTTTTATCATCACTTTCTCTCAAGTTGCGAGTACTCCTTGGTTTAGGAGGGTACACCTATTATGCTTACTGGATAGTCTTCTTCCAAACCATAGGCTGGTGCCGAACGGTAGGGAAGGAAGAAAACCATTTAGCCTAACGATGGTGTACAGAAGGTAACGACTAAAGACAAATAAAGGGATTTGGAGAGATGGCAATAAAATATACGGTTGAAGTCATGAATTGGATTATGGAAGAGGCATTGCTATGAATACCAGGATACCCCTACGAAACATTTTCATGTTTCAGTGCATCGTTAAAGGAAAACTGTTTTCCCGATTAGATACTTACTCCAAGGGTATGTATTTACCAGGTTTCATTCTCATATCTGTATGGTTTTACAGATGATGAGTGGGAGTAAGTTATTGGGAATTAGATGATTATCCTCATTATATCGGAATTCGTTGTAATTGGTGATATTTGAGAAAATCGTCAGGGTACAGTTTTCAACCTACGACGCACATGTTTTGAGTTGCTTAACTCAGCGGACTTATACAGAGTAATGTATGTTGTCCAGTGTCCATCAGGATAAAGGGGTAGGTCCTCGCACTATGTTCTGTTTACTTATGACTTCTCTAGTTTTTTAGACAAGTGTTTCGTAGAAATACAGGGTCTAAGTCTGAGAAGTTGTGGGTATAAGAATAAAGTAGAGAACCAGGTGTCACAAGTATCGGGATTCTTCAAAGAGATCGAAGATATAGATTCTTGTGATTGGTATTCAGATGATAGTAATGGTTTTGAGAAACTTGTTTCTCTTTCAGGTTACTCATAATTGGATAGATTCCTAAGTTGAGTAATGCTGATTAGCCTTTTTCCATTAAGTTGATTTGCACTGGAGACAGCTGCATGATTTGAATATGGTTCCAATTAAATAAGTGCCAAAGTTTCTATATTGGATATAGAATGGTTCATACCTTAAAAGATGTTAACGTACGGGGAGTTGTCCAGCTTATGCTTAAAACCAGACTCTGGATAACTCAGGGCACGTTTCTGTAATGGCTGTTTGTGGGTTGACCCTGGCTATGACGAGGGTTGATATTCTACCATTTGGAAGATCAATAGTGATATTGTTCTTGACTCGCCACAGTTTTAGTAAAATGGATCTTTTTCATAAAACAGTAGTGGGAGTATGGTAGAACTGGAAGTGAGTCCAGAACCGCGAACGATTACGGAAAATTTAATAGGACCTATATATTCAATCAGGTTTGACATTCCAATAGCCACTCCGCAGATATGATGGGTAACCTCAGACACCCGAGAGGTACTCCGGTAGCCTCAAGGACGGTGACAGGGAGGATCTTGTTTACCCAGACTTGACACTACTGTTGTTCCAGGCTATGAGACCCGGTAGGAGGGTTGTCGTAGTCAGTGGGAGCATCGGAAGAATAGTGGGCAAGATGCTTATATCTATTTATAGACTTGAGCAGTTATAGCGGAGATAGATCATCTAATTTTGATATGACAGTCATGGGTTTGACTTCAATCAGAATAGGGGATGGATCTGTTAAGAAGGTAGTAGGGTGTGATGTCATGGTATCTGGATGACATACACAGAGTAGGAAGTAAAATTCCTATACTACGATCGGTTGTACTGTGGTCGTCACACAGTTGTTTCTCCAGATAGGATATGGATATAATATTTGACATTCTGGTTTCTAGATCTATGGCTTTAGATCTGGATTTGGGTAGTTTCCCAAGGTAGGTACTTTGACAGTATTCTAATGGTTTTTAGAATAGATGACACCTGGCATGGTGGTGTACCTGCAGGTGAAGGAGTCACCCTCTCTAAAGGTGTCTTACAGACTAAAGGGGAGAGGGATGTGCATGATTGGCAGATCACTTGCTTAGGCAATTGAGTCAATCGTGAGATGTCAAGTACCACACCAGATGTTGTTTTTGCACTAGATGCAATAAGTTTGTATTAATCCAATCCTGGAGAAACATAAGGAAGCAGTTTTAGAACATAAGTACATGTTCTACGGATTTGATAACGGCAGCCTCCTTCGGGAGACAGTTATCATTCCAGGCTTCAAAGGTGACATGGTTGACAGAGTGACTGTCAGAGTTATAGTTTTTCCCTCTGATGAGGGACAGTATTATGGACAGGTGGTCCAAGAGGATACTGTGGGTGGCATGGTGCCGGATACTGATTAGGTTCAGTGATCGATACAGTCTAAGAAGTTTGGATTTGGAGTTCATTTATGAACTAGGTCCCATCAGATATCCAGACATATTCTAAGACAGGTATTACTCAATTCGGGAGATGGATTTCTCCGCGACCTTGAGATTAAGAGAGATATAGAAAGAAACATCTAGGCGGATCACTCACTGAGGCTATTTCTCGAACACAATAGTTTTACAAACGGGCTTTGTGAAACTGATTAGTAGAGGAGTTAGATGTTCGGTTTCACACGGGCTGTGAGTAGTCGACATCGCAATAATTAGCCTTAAGTGCAAGTGAGAGATTGTTGGTTGATAGTGCCCTCAGAGTCAATTATTGGATCGCAGGTACGTGATTGCAATGATTGCGGAGGATCTATACCGGTAAGACAGTCTTACTCGAGATGATAGTATACTATCTGGTTTGCCTTTATCAGTCGTGTACATGTTCAGGTGACTGATTACATGTTACACTTTGATAGAGCCCTTAGGATCTTGGTTTACTACCAACAGTATGATGGCGATCATATACGTGAGAGTTGGGTGGTTTATATGCATATCCTTAATTGTGGTCCATAGTCGTGGGAGTTTCGAGACAGGGCATCGATACTCCGGAGTAGACTAGTGTATACAGTCGAGACCCCGACGAGGGGCGGTGGCCGGTCTCACAAGCCACTGGTGTCAGTTGGATCACCTAAGATGTATACAGGTGCTCATTGGGTTATGAGTACACCGGACAGGACTCGCCGGGAACCTGCTAGTTGGTATTATACATATCGTCAGATAGTAGTTCCCTGGTGACATGTGTACAGGTTAGTTCATCGACCTGAGGTCGTCATTTGTCTCGTGTGAGTTCCCACTGTGCTTTGATTTCTACCCTACCACGGCTCAAAGGAATCGTGCAAACAGGTAGTTTTTGGGTACAGTCCCGAGCCACATGGAGGCACGTGAGCGGATCGGCAGGGGATTCGTCTCTCCCGGTATTGGGGGCGAGATTGTGCTGTGTCTAGGAGAGCCATTACACAAAGCCCAGGGCCGTGGCAGGAGATTTACTGGTAGGTACTCCAGTAGTGTCTCAGGGTGTTATTGGGCTATACTCCGACACGACTTATACTGCTATTGGGGGTCTGACGTTACTAGCCCCTTAGGCAGATATGCGATACTCATAGACGAACAGACCGGACTGTATATACATTGTCACTGTTAGGCTCAGTAGGGTTTCCGGATGAGTTCGCTCATCGGCCTCCCTTGAGGTCAGTCCATGGGCAGCCGTTACGCATAGCTAGTGTCGCTGACGGTTTGTGGTTAAACCCACTGCCAGGGTACTAACGAGTCATTAGAGTCCCCCACAGACAGTTTCCCAAGTTCGGGCGAAACGTTGTAGAGGCCGTATGGTTTTATGGAAGGGTTCGGAAAATGCACGTGCGTTTACGCACGTGTCAGATTTCGGGCAGATGATACTGGTCAGCTTTAGTTTAAGCCGGATCCGAGTATTATATTGAGTAGATATAATATCTTTGTCTCAGTTGCATTTGTATTCGGTCGTAATACAAATGCGGGTATATTTATACAGTTACGGGGTTATCCTGAAAGTCGTTTCAGGATCACTTTTGGAAGTTGCCAGTTTCCAGTTTTATATCAGCCGTCTTTTAACATTCGGTTAAAGACGGATTTATCTTTTCTTGGTTGAGGGTGGGTCATGCTTCTAGAAGGTTCTAGAGAGGGTGACTTGGCTTGGTGAGTCATCAGTGCATTAATGGAGTCATTAATGTCTTGATGAGGTGTATAATGACTCATGCTTTAAGCTTTAATGTTTCTTGTTTACTTAAGGATATTTGCTTTAGATCTTTTTGCTTACACTCACCCCCTTTGCTCCTACACTCACTCTCCTCCTTCTACTTATATTGGCCGGCCACCCTTTGAGAGAGAGAGAGAGAGATTGATTTCATTTTTGGTAAAAAGACTATGGTTTATGGTGTATGGAATTTCACAGCTCATTTCATTCCATCACCCGATTCGAGTGGCAACTTCATTAACCGTTCATCCATAGCTTTGGACGTAACGTGACAAAGTCTTCTACTCATTCTCTACATCATTCTTGGTCGTCTCTTTTAGCAAACTTGACGACCGAGTTGCCTCGAGTCAGAGGCGGGAGCCCGTTTAAAGAATCATTGACGTGGTGCCACCTGGACGAGCAGATCGGAGATCGATGAGATCAGAGCAGCCGCAACGGAGCGTGGGATGATGGTTAAAGAACGAAGGACTCGGATCATTCGGTATAACCTTTCTACACTCTTTACAGTTTGTTAGTTTAGCAATAATGGCAGATCCGGGTTAAAGTATACGATAGCGCCAGTTATAAAGTTTTTGTTCCGCATTTGGCGTCTGTAGACGGCCGGGGCGCTACCGTGGACTTACAGGCACTCGAGCTCTAGCGTTTTTTGGTGCTAACGCTTTGAGTGCTAGCGCCCCACGTGTCAGCACGTGGGCTCTCTGGCGCTAGCGCTCTGAGCATAAGAGCGCTAGCGCGCCACGTGTCAGCACGTGGGCGCTCGGGCGCTAGCACTCTGAGCGCAAGAGCGCTAGCGCCCCATGCAAAAGGGACTTGGTCCCTGCGATGGGAGTTGTACTCCCAGAAAGGAGCACTTATTATTCTCTGTGTGTGTGTGTGTGTGTGTGTGTGTGAAGAGTTAAACTCCTAGGATGTTTTGAAGCTGATGAAAGGCTTCTTCCCTTGAGCCCTAGTTCTTCCCCAAAGTGGGGTTTCTGGAGATGGATCTCCTTCTTCCTTTGTTGGCCGGATCTTGAAGATCAAGAAATATGAGATTTTAAAAATCTCTCCTTTCTGAGATCTGATGGCAGATCTGAGTTCCCCTTTGTGGGTTTTATCGTGAAAAACTATTTAGTTTTATAAAAGGAAGAGTAAAACTCTTGATTTAATTCAAAAAGAAAGAAGAAGGGTTTAGAACCTTGAGGAAGGAGGAAAGAGGCACAGACCCTAATTTTTGGGGAATGAAAAGTCTATTCTTTATTCATCATCATGTTGCCTTTTATAGGCTTACATATTTACATATAGCCCCTTGGGCTCTACAAAATGGCCTTTTGCCCATCCCATGGCTCATGTGCCATTTTTTTTTTGCACATAAGCCATGGGCTTACAAAAATTTGGCTTTATGCCCATTTTGTTTACATTCATGCATAAAAAATTACATAAAAATTATTTATTACATGATTTCATTTTGGCATGGGGGAGGGCCGGCCGCTTCATGTTCGGACCCGAGCTGGGCATGGGCCCGTTTGGCTTGGGGTTGACTTTGACTTTGACTTGGTCAACCGGGATGCAATTTTCGACTTCAACAGTTTTATTAGTAAATGGTATTTATTTGAAATGTTTCGTTTTCCCGTATTCTAAGTTCCCGAAAGTATTGTGCTATATTGCATATGAGTGTTGTGAGGAGGTAGGTCATTACCTCGTGATCTAACTTAAAGGTATAGCAAGATTGTGATGATTTAATGTCAAAATGAAACTGCATGGTATTTTACTGAAAAAGAGCAATAAAAGTTACAAGATGATATAGATTGTCATGAAACTTGTTCAACATATTTGTTAATGATTAATAGTCAACATGTAATGGTTTAATAGGGTTGTGTTTAAGAAAAGTGGGATTTGTAGAAAGAAACCGAATCGGAAATCGGTTTGACTCCAATTCCGTCGGGTTTTATTAAAAGATGTTTTTAGAGTAGAAAAGGAGAGAGGGAGGTGGGACTTACGGGTTTAGCTTAAAGAGGAGAGGTAGAGGGAGTGGATGTAGCTTTCGGTGCGTCGTTTCGTCGCTGGGATCTCCTAGGGTTGTCGCCGGAAAAAACGCCAGAGCTTCGCCTTTCGCTTCTTCTAAAGTACACTAGGGTTCTAGGAAATTTCTTAAGAGTTTTGATCAGAATTTTGGAGTGAGGGGGTAGTGTTTAGGGGTTGTATTTATAGGGTAAGGCTAGGGTTAGGATAGGTGAAAGGTTTAATTGAAAAAATATAATAAAATATTATAAAATGTAATAAAATGGAGTAATTGGTGTTTTAAAAGGGCTTTGTTACTGGTCTGCACATTTAAACTATACAGGAGCACAGGGAAGATGAAAAGCCCAAACTTTCATATTGGGGATTCGGCGGTCCGGCCGAGTCCGGCCGGCGGCGGCGACCTGAGTCGGCCGGTCCGCCGGCCGAGTCAGGTGGCCGGAGTGCTCCTTGTCGGTTCATTAGTCCCCTGGTACATTTAGTTTTCAATGTGTAGTGGGGTTTTTGTGAGTTATGCACGTGTAAACCCTTGGTATTCTAAAAATTCAAAATAAAACAATGTTAAAAATAATGTGAGGTATAGGATTTGAACTCTGGTGGCTTGGTTCAGCAGTGCAAGGTATTACCAATGAGCTATAAGCTCCTTCTTGTAATTAATTAGCAAAACAAACTTATAACTTATGCTCAGGCAAAAGTACCCCTTTCTGTATTTTTTTGAAAAATTTGTACAGAAAGTTGTACAGGAAATTTAGGGTTGTTACAGAAATAATTATTTTAATCGATAATAAAAATATGTAAATTTATTTAAGGCATTATAAAGTTTTATTAAAACATTTTAAGCCTACAAAAATATAAATAGAATTTAGAAAATTCCTTTAATCATTTTTCAATGCTTTGAAAATTATTAACATTACTTTAAAAATATTCTTCTATCAACGAAACACGTAAATAATTATTTGATTTTAGAAATTTAAATAAAATATATTTTATTATGTATTAGAAAACACGGTCGTTACAAGGGTGGTGGGGAAATCTCGGCATTGAACCGCGTCAGAGTTATCCTGGAAGCTCATGCCCGCAGTAAATGCGTCTAGGTGGTCCTTCGGGTCAGATTTTCCGTCGAAGAGTGCCACTTTTGGCGGCTTGTTCCTGGATGAGACGTGCTCGGCCAGCAGCTCTTCCGTAAAAGGCTTCGTCAGTGAATCGGCGGAGTATCTGACCCCTTCGCCGGACTCATGGTCGTCCCGTCGTATGCCCTCGATTTTCTTCTCGATGGATTCGAGTCGATGGTGGCACCCCGAGCATTCTGCACAGTCAGAGTGGTGTCTACCCCCGCTCCGGGTTTGTGCGAAGGTGCGGCTTCGATTTCGCTCTATCAAGTGTCTCAAATCCTCGGGCGAGGCCCCCCTCGAGTAGTCCCTACGCTCGTCGCTCGCACAATCCCGGCGAGAGTGGGGGCGTCGGTCATGCCTGGAAGCAGGTGAGATGACTGACACCTCCTCAAGGGGAGAGAACGCGCGACGGGCATTGGAGCGACGGCCCAGTCTTTCCTTGGACCGCGGCGTAGAACTGTCCGGCACCCAGCGGGTCATGACATCAATTGCCGCATGCGGGTTAAGGAAGCCGGAGTCAGCCAGCCGGCGCTCGATGGTGCTATGATGAGGGTGAGAGAGATTGAGGGCTTGAGTGTGCCCGTCCATCCTTCGGCGGATGTCGTAATCCCGGGGAAGGGGAGCCACGGCCTGGTGGGTAGGGCCCGCTGCTTGAACGCGGACGAGGGCATCCACCAGCGATATGAGCCTGTCGATCCGGGCGGACAAGACGTTGATGGCATTAGAAGGGGGAGACGAGCCGCTCCCGCCTCCGTTGTGGCGGCTCATATTCGAATCGTTACGGTCGTCGCTCGCCATTGGGTCGAGAGCAAAAGATCAACTTTTATGGTGGAACAAAAAAAGTCTTTCGTTCGCACAGACGACGCCAGCTGATGGAGGCTGGGATCTCCTTCAGATGTTGTCCTCCGTCGATTCTGTGATGGTGGTCTTTGACAGTTGAGATTTTATTTGGATCTCAATGGGTTGGTGTTGGACGACGAGCTACCTGCAAAGAAGTCCCGGGGTGGGTGACCACCGTAGGACCCTCCGACGATCAAGTTAGAGCCAAGGTATAGTGCAGAGTAGCAGCGTATTGGAAATAAATTCAAAATGCATGAGTCGTCTGAGAGAGGGGTTTATATAGGGATCGCGTGGAGCGAGCAGGTGCGAGATCACCGTCGTCAGTTACGCCCCAACGTTATCCTCGCCTTGAATGGCAGGATGCGCCCATTAACGGGGGGATACGCTAGCGTGGGACGCGGATCATGGGGAGGCGGATATCTCGTCCTGGCGATATACGCAGAGCCGTTGTGGGGCGCATGAGATCCGAGATCTTGGTTGATTGGGGGAGGCCGAGGAAGATTGGCACGTCAGGAGCTCTGAGATGAGCTGGGAGGCTGAGGAAGCTTGGCACGTCAGGGGCTCGGAGACGGGCCAGGAGGCCGAGGAAGCTCGGCACGTCAGACGGCTCGGAGACGAGCTAGGAGGCCGAGGAAGCTCGGCACGTCAGGAGCTCAGAGACGAGCAAGGAGACTGAGAAAGCTTGAAGACGAGCTATTGGTAATTTCCTAGGTGTCACGCCCCGCTTCCCAAAATACGGAATACGAGAGGTTGACAAGGCCAGCCATGCTCCTACGGTCGAGGTAATAGCTCTCCGTAGTCACACTTCGGCTTCTAACTTTACGTGGTAATCAGTAAACAACGCACAGGTAATGAGAAATGCAGTAACTAAAACAAAACAGATACAAGGAACTAACCTGATGGAGATCAAAAGAGTATAGCTCTGAATAGCTGATCAAGATGTACGCGATGTACGTCTGGTCCTGGTCCAAGCTAGATTCCACTTCTCACTCTGAGCATGCATACTCAGGTCGTCAGAGCGACGCGGTAGCAATATATATATATAGGTGCAAGTGGTAACTCGAACAGTAATAATGAATATATGACAGTAAATCAAGATAGTAAAGATGTGAACATGAAGTAGCCAATGCGGGTGTATAATAGAGCAGGTGAACAGTAAAGCAGTAAAATAATATGTCATGTGCGTTGATTCAGTAAGTAATGCATGTCAATGTCACTATCCCTATCAGTCTCTAAGTCTCACTGTACAGGTCACTAAGCCTATCGTCAGTCCAAGTGTGAGAGTCAACCACTCGTGAGTATCCCCTAACCAAGGGTAGGACCCAAGGGCAAGGGACCACGGGCCCAAAATATAAAACGCACGGTAATAATCAGTGATAACCCTGTAAATCTCCATATATCTCCATATATATATATATGTCGGCAAGGGACTCCCGAGATTCTGTTGAACTCACACTCAAACTACCCCACACCACGGGCAACGGCGCCATTTGATTGTAAACGATTTCGGATTGTGTATGTTGGAAATTGTATAGAAATCACAACCAAAAATTATTTGACCGCAATCAACTACGGTGTCGGATGTAGATTGTAAGTGAGTGCGGATCGTCCACAGGGACAGTGTAATAGTTCGTGTTTCGAATTAGATGAGTCGAAACTTTAAAGAAAAGAAAACAAAACAATTCATGATTTATAGTTGAAGTTAAAGAATTAGAAAATATAGATCTAATAACAAGAAAAAGATAGAATCAAGAATTGAGAGTTTGATGATTTTTCCAACCAAATATCAAGAATCGAAATGAGGCTCGTAGGAATCGATCGGATCTATAGATGTGATGCAATCTTATGATGACGTATTCTTATCCTTCGATGAATTGATACTAGATCGATGATGATCGACGAGAATTAAGGATTTCTAGTGAAACTAGGGTTTCATCATTTATCCCTTGTTCCTTCGTCGATATCATTCACATTCTAGCCTCTAGTAAATTCAAGAAACGATCGTAGATCCCTAATTTCGAGCGATCACAATCAAGAAAGCATCGCAACGAAACTAGGTTATCGATTCTTGAACTTGCTAGGGTTTACAAAACCCGTAGGACTTAAGAATCGTTTTAAGATTTGTTACATCATCATTCTATTGATCGTCTCGACTCCTTTACGAGCGGAGTTTTACTCAAACATCATCACAAGAACTACAATTACAAATTGAGATCGAATCATGATGCAAGAATTTAAAGAAAACAAGATTAAAGAATTTCACCTTTTATTTATATCAACAATTTCATTACATTCGCTCAAGAACTACAAGAGGAAGAACTCGATCGTCGATTTGGCTTCGCTCGGCTCCGTGAGTCGCGGTTCGGCTTGGATCACTTGCTCGATTGGAGATCGGCTCCGCTCCTAAAAGATTGAAGGGTTTCTTGCTTGATTGGTACTCGGGATCTTGAATTTGATTGGAATTAGGGTTAGGGTTTCGCACAAGTCTTGTCACTAGACTTGTGGAAGAAGATGAAGAATTGAAGAAGAATGAGGAAGTAATGAACTATTAAAGAACTATTGATGAACCCCTTCAATCCTTAGATCTAGGCTCCTATTTATAGACATCAAAACCCTAGATCTAGGCTTTCAAATTTGAATTTCCCTCCAAAAGTTTGTTGAAGAGATTTGAATTTCCCTCCAAAAGTTTGTTGAGGAGAAGCTTCTAGATGAAGTTTGTTAAGCCGAGCCTTCTAGATGTGCCACGTGGATAATCTGCAATGTTCTGGAAGCTAAGGCCGTTATTTTAGAGCATGTGAGGAAATTTAAGGAGCTGATGACGTCATCACGCCGCGGTTCCGCGGCGCAAGCAGGCTCCCGCCGCGGAACCGTGGCGCTTTTGAAGCCTTAGGGCTTGCAACTTCTGGGCTTTTCTGCTGCTAATATTTAGACCTTTTTGTGATATGTTGATTTTCCGATTGAGTCCCTGATCTCTGCCAGATCTCTGGCCTTTGAGTTGGCGTATTTTATCAGCACTGTTTTGGCTTTGTTCCTGCACAATTTCTCAAGACAAGTGTTGCGCAATATAGGGATGATGCGATGCCATGAAATGCGGTCAATTTCCTTTATAGTGCCGGTTTTAGAATCTAACACATGCAATCTGATATTTAATGACTGATTTGCTAATATGTGCTATATGAATGCCGAACACTTCTAGATGAGTGCAAATGATAGGCAAATTGCCGTGTTAAAAATGCAGTATTTTCGACTGATCAAATTCCCCCAAACTTATTTTCGATCGTCTCGAGCGAACTGTTTTATTAAAAGGAGAAGGAGAAAATAAAGAAAGAGAAAAACTAACTAGCACACTTTCGTAGGCAACACGATTGCACTGAGCACGTGCAACAAGCCTTTAAACCTCTAGGTGTCCCTAGTAGGAGGAGTGTTGTCTCCTGAGGGTTTTCAGCGGATTGCACCCACAAAATCCAATAATAAAAGGAAGACCGTGAATATTACATTTAAAGAAAATAATTGTAAAAGAAAAGCCTTGAAAATTAGGGTTTCCAACTAAGCTAGCTTTTCGGTTGTCATGAGCCCTATCTTAATGGTCATGAAAAGATATCAGAAATCACGTCCTCCCTCAATAAAACATCGTCTTATTCTTCATTCCTATCTTTCTTCCAAACATCGATCATATCACCCTGCGTGTATGTAAAGGACATCCCTACACCCGGAGAATTCAATTCAAGCTATCATACTCTTGCCCATCAGTCTCAGTACTTTTTAATTAATGAATATTTAGATGGAGTTGCTCATACACTTTCATGCGACCGTTAATACTTCTTGAGGTACTAACCGACCGATTACTCATGTGCTTGCTTATTTGGTGTATTTTCCTCGTCTTGCACCACCTCAGGCATAGCAGTGACTCCCAGACCAGTTGGCCTTAGGGCACTAGGTGAAGAGGCACCCTCGCTATATATTTTTTATTGCCCTTGGTGATAACAAAACTAGTGTCCATTTTTCTCACCACTTTATATTTTCTTCATACATTTTTTTTTATTTCCTTCATACTTTTGGCTTTAAGACAAGAGCATTTCAAGGTATCCTCTACTATCCCAGGCTTTAAGACGTGTGTAAGTGCGAATAGCAAGGATCAACGTTCAAAATGTTTGGCTTCCAGAATAGAAACTATTTTTCAGACTTATTTTTATCCTCGGATTAGTGATGTCTTTCATCTTACTAACCCTTGGGACAACGGCTCATAACTACTTATTACTAGTTCGTATAAGAAAACTTCTAATTTTCTTGGTTTTCTTAAATTTTTCTAATCTTATGGATGTAATTTTTCATTATCTAAACTTTTATTATCTTATTTATGTACAAAAAATATTTTTATTTTGTTTTGAAAATTTTGAAATTTTTATAGGTTTTCAAAAATGTTTTGTGCTTATGCAAAGTGATATGCAAATGATGCGAAAATAAGCACAAACCTCCCCCAAACTTATTTTCAACAGTGTCATCACTGTTGTCATCTGCTAAATCTCGAAAAACCTGTAAGCTTGGGAGGAATTTATTAGTGGGGGCAAAATATTTAAGTGAAGATCCTCCCCCAAACTTATTTTTGGCTCAAATTTTTGTAAAAATTATCTTTTCAAGAGCCAGAAAAAATGCCCCCCCCCCCAAACTTGAGTTATGCAATGTTAAGCTTTGAAAATCATAAGAGGGGGTCAAAAATCAGTGGTCGGTGCCAAGCTTTGCAAAGACCGAAAGTTAACACTAACCATTCAAAAAATTTATCAATGCAGTGCTCTGGTTGGTGGAAGAAGAAGTGGGGAAAGGTTAAGTGGTGGAATAGAATGTGTGTGCGTCTCATTTTGGAGATACGATGCAGTGAATGTGATGGATTACTCGCATTCTTTTTACAATTCAGAAGAAGGGGTGGATGTTCAATTTCATTGATTGGGACACGATTCATCTCAACACCCGTGTCATTCAAAAATGCGAGTTCATCGGTGAAGATTTCCTCAAAAGTTCCATTAATACCCCGATGAATAGTGTCATCACAAAGTGCGGGGTGATCTTTAGACTCTAAAAATAGTTCATAATCCGTGTTAATTGTTGACCCGGACATCTCGGTGGAAGAGTCCGTATGTGTATGATATATAGTTGGGTCAAACAATAACGTATGAAAAGAGTCAAGATCGATATCAGGAGGATCATCAAATTCGCTGCTGTCGACATCCATTAAGTCGAAAGAACAGACCTGAGCAGTAGGTTCGGAGGGTACACTTCCCAACTTGTAAATGTTCAGCTCTATTGACCTATTCCCGAAAGATAGGGTCATAGAACCATTATGACAGTTGATTATTGCATTGAAGTGGCCAAAAAGGGGCGACCTAAAATCACCGGAATTTGATTCCGTGGGTTCGCTACAGGCTGTGTATCAATTACAATAAAGTCCACAGGGAAGATAAATTCCCCGATTTTTATTAACACATCCTCCAGTTCACCCCTAGGTTTGGTGATTGATCGGTCAGCCATCTGGAGAGTTATGCTCGAAGGCTTCAACTCTCCGATCCCTAGTTGCTCATAGACTGAGTATGGAAGCAAGTTAACACTAGCGCCAAGGTCTAGTAGAGCACGGTTAATGTGTTTTTCCCCAATAGAAATGGAAATAGTAGGATATCCAGGATCCTTACGTTTCCTCGGTAATTACTAGGGAAAGGCTGTGTCTACTGTTTTTGCCATGAATATCTTCTTGGGCACTTGAGTCTTCCTCTTCCTAGTGCACAAGTTCTTAAGAGTTTTCGCATAAGACGGAACTTGTTGGATGGCATCTAGGAGAGGGATGTTGATGTTAACTTGCTTAAAAATGTTCATAATCTTCTCCATATGTGGACTCGGTGTGTTAGCCGTTAACCGATTAGGATAAGGTGCTTTAGCAATAAGCGCTGGGTCCATCATAGGAGAAGGAAGTGTGTGTGGAATCGATCCCAAAATAGAAGTGGGGATCGTCCGTGGAGGAGTAAAAGAGGTGGGCTGAAGTGGCGAGCCTTGTGGGAAACGAAGAATAGGCTCGCAAGAAGGTGGTGGAGTAGAAGAGCTGGGGTTAGAATTAGAAGGGTGTGTGTGAGGAAAGGTCTCGGCCGGGGTGTTATTGATTGATTTATCAGTATCATCAAACTCTTCCCCAACGTGAGTGTCAAGCACTCTTCCAGATCTCAACGTGATTGCATCCACATGATGTGAATAGCCAGGATTGGGTAAAGGTTGAGCTGGAAGTTTCCCTTTCTCTCTTGCACTCATTTCGGCTTTTAATCGTGCAATTTCTTCTTCCATCGATTTAATACTCTCGCTTTGGGACGCAGAGTTTTTCTCAATTTTATCGACAGAAAACTTTATTTTAGCCGATACTTGCATGAGATTTGTTAGAAGCAAGTTTATGAATGAAGAGGATTCATCAGTCCCGGTCAACTGCAAAGGACTAGATGGTGCAGGTGTGTTGACCGGATTTTGGAAATTTTGTGCTTGAAAGGGGTGCTGACTCAATTGAAGTTGTGGGTGTTGTTTTGGTGGAGGGGCCCCTTGGAAATTATTTTGGGTTGGAACCGTGTTTTGAAATTGTGATTGGTTCCAAGCAAAATTTGGGTGATTCCTCCAACCCTGATTATATGTGGAAGAAGATGGATCGTTTCTAGGTTTTTGAAATGCGGCATTGGTATGCTCATGACCTTGAAACGGAGAATTTAGTGGACACTCTTCCGTCAAATGAGAAGGATCAGAACAGCATCCACATACAGTTTTGGAGAGTGACATTTGACTTAGGGCGGCAGCTAAAAATTTGTTTTCCATAGCGTCAAATTTCTTGTGTAAAGCTGAAATTTCAGCTCTAATTCCTATGGAAATATCATTGCCATTCCTAGAAGATTGACTCACGCCCTCCCACTGTAAAGATTTTTCTGCGAAATCTTCTAAAAAATTCCAGGCTTCCCCATCATCTTTAGTCATGAAGTTGCCTTGACACATAGATTCAAGGGTCTGTCTTGTGTTAGGATTAATGCCCTCATATATGATTCGGCACAGTTCCCATCTGGGGATTCCGTGATGAGTACATTGGACTAACAGATCCTTAAAACGTTCAAGACATTTTGAAAATGTTTCATTCGGAAGCTGGGTGAATTAATAGATTTCGCTACGGACTCGAGCTGTCTTTTGATGTGGGTAGAATTTCTTAAGGAATGTTTTGACGAATTCTTCCCAATTTGAAATGGAATGTGCGGTAGTATTATATAGCCACTTCTCGGCTAAATCGCACAAGGTAAATGGGAGAAGACGAAGACGTAAAGCATCCACAGAAAGCTGTGAGGTACCCATCATTGCGCATACATTTTCAAATTTGGTGATAAATGCGTATGCGTCCTCAGACTCGAGACCGTGAAATTTTGGTAGAAGGTTGATGTATTGGGGTTTTATTTGAAAATTTTCCCCGTTGGCTGGTGGAATGGAAAGACAGGTGGAAAGTGGACCTCGTGTTGGATAGCACCTCTCTTGGAGAGAGATGCGAGGTGGATTCTGCGCACCAACGGACGGCGGCAGAGTAGTGAAAAAGAAGTTCGATGGAGGTGGATCCATCGATGTGGGTGTGGTGGTGGGTAAAGAAAGGTAAATGTAGAAATACCGACTTTAGGGTCGATCAAGGAAACACGGACTAACGGGCACTAGAATCCCGTGTCCAGCCTATCTTGCACTAAAAAGGGTTAGTACAAGTGGCAGCGTGATTTTATAATTAGGGGAATGATATGAATGCGGTGTTTGATTTGAAAATTGAACGGATTTTTGAAAAAAATGATGCAACACAACAAATGCAACACACAAAACCCTAATTCTAGTGGTCACCTAGGTCAAACTCTAGACCGCTCCTAACTGCCAAAAGACAAGTCGCAGGATAAATCCTCCACTGCCTCTTTGTCCCCCTGTGGCCAGGTAAGTGCCAGATAAGTGGGAAGGTACTCCACTACGTAAGTAGTGGGCCTAATTAATAACCACTAGCCTTCGACACACTTGCCTTAGACACCACAAGAAAACGCGGATAAGCAATGAATTACCCACGGCCTTCTCTTGTCCTAAGTGAGCGCGACGGTCCTTAAAGTCATCTCTAGATATTTTTTAGTTAATTAGGGTAAATGCGGATGCAAGTTTTGCGGTTTTCGGGGCTTAGAAAGGGTAATGAACTCCCCACCTAATATGGATTTGGTCTTTGCCCCTTAATGTCCGTATTAATTATGCAAACAACCACAAAGAACAAAACAGGCACAATTTAATTTTTTGCAATTTGCGCGCTGCGAATATTTGCAAAGAAACCTGCAGGAAATGTTAATTGGAGCAGATTTAAGAAGAGATAAGAAAGTTAGAAGCTCACAGAGCAAATTTGGAACAGAGAGGAGCTAGAGCTGCCACGAAACCGCCGCAGGAGGTGGGTGTTGGCCGCAGAATCGCGGTGGGGGAAGGATATCTCAGCACAAAATTTTAGGAAAATGCTTCTGTTGCTCCCTTTAGCTCTCTGGAATATTCACAAAAATTTTATCCAAGCTCCAATGATTCCAGATTTCCTCGCAATCAAATCACAACACGCGTATTAGGGTTTGTACGAGTTTAGATCTAAAAATTAAAATGGAATAAATTTTTCAACTCAAATTTCAAAATACGAAAAATTAGCGCACTATCCCCGGCAACGGCGCCATTTGATTGTAAACGATTTCGGATTGTGTATGTTGGAAATTGTATAGAAATCACAACCAAAAATTATTTGACCGCAATCAACTACGGTGTCGGATGTAGATTGTAAGTGAGTGCGGATCGTCCACAGGGACAGTGTAATAGTTCGTGTTTCGAATTAGATGAGTCGAAACTTTAAAGAAAAGAAAACAAAACAATTCATGATTTATAGTTGAAGTTAAAGAATTAGAAAATATAGATCTAATAACAAGAAAAAGATAGAATCAAGAATTGAGAGTATGATGATTTTTCCAACCAAATATCAAGAATCGAAATGAGGCTCGTAGGAATCGATCGGATCTATAGATGTGATGCAATCTTATGATGACGTATTCTTATCCTTCGATGAATTGATACTAGATCGATGATGATCGACGAGAATTAGGGATTTCTAGTGAAACTAGGGTTTCATCATTTATCCCTTGTTTCTTCGTCGATATCATTCACATTCTAGCCTCTAGTAAATTCAAGAAACGATCGTAGATCCCTAATTTCGAGCGATCACAATCAAGAAAGCATCGCAACGAAACTAGGTTATCGATTCTTGAACTTGCTAGGGTTTACAAAACCCGTAGGACTTAAGAATCGTTTTAAGATTTGTTACATCATCATTCTATTGATCGTCTCGACTCCTTTACGAGCGGAATTTTACTCAAACATCATCACAAGAACTACGATTAAAAATTGAGATCGAATCATGATGCAAGAATTTAAAGAAAACAAAATTAAAGAATTTCACCTTTTATTTATATCAACAATTTCATTACATTCGCTCAAGAACTACAAGAGGAAGAACTCGATCGTCGATTTGGCTTCGCTCGGCTCCGTGAGTCGCGGTTCGGCTTGGATCACTTGCTCGATTGGAGATCGGCTCCGCTCCTAAAAGGTTGAAGGGCTTCTTGCTTGATTGGTACTCGGGATCTTGAATTTGATTGGAATTAGGGTTAGGGTTTCGCACAAGTCTTGTCACTAGACTTGTGGAAGAAGATGAAGAATTGAAGAAGAATGAGGAAGTAATGAACTATTAAAGAACTATTGATGAACCCCTTCAACCCTTAGATCTAGGCTCCTATTTATAGACATCAAAACCCTAGATCTAAGCTTTCAAATTTGAATTTCCCTCCAAAAGTTTGTTGAGGAGATTTGAATTTTCCTCCAAAAGTTTGTTGAGGAGAAACTTCTAGATGAAGTTTGTTAAGCCGAGCCTTCTAGATGTGCCACGTGGAGAATCTACAATGTTCTAGAAGCTAAGGCCGTTATTTTAGAGCATGTGAGGAAATTTGAGGAGCTGATGACGTCATCACGCCGCGGTTCCGCGGCGCAAGCAGGCTCCCGCCGCGGAACCGCGGCGCTTTTGAAGCCTTAGGGCTTGCAACTTCTGGGCTTTTCTGCTGCTAATATTTGGACCTTTTTGTGATATGTTGATTTTCCAATTGAGTCCCTGATCTCTGCCAGATCTCTGGCCTTTGAGTTAGCGTATTTTATCAGCACTGTTTTGGCTTTGTTCCTGCACAATTTCTCAAGACAAGTGTTGCGCAATATAGGGATGATGCGATGCCATGAAATGCGGTCAATTTCCTTTATAGTGCCGGTTTTAGAGTCTAACACATGTAATCTGATATTTAATGACTGATTTGCTAATATGTGCTATATGAATGCCGAACACTTCTAGATGAGTGCAAATGATAGGGAAATTGCCGTGTTAAAAATGCAGTATTTTCGACTGATCAATCCCCCACCCAAGGGTAGGACCCAAGGGCAAGGGACCACGGGCCCAAAATATAAAATGCACGGTAATAATCAGTGATAACCCTGTAAATCTCCATATATCTCCATATATATATATATATATATATATATATATATATATGTCGGCAAGGGACTCCCGAGATTCTGTTGAACTCACACTCAAACTACCCCATACCCCGTGGTCTATATCAAACGCCAACCATAAACTCAAACACCAGTCGGTCCATGACGAGTCTACGCGAGAACTGAAGACATGGTCTCCATCAAGCATGTCTCGAATGATACCCAAGATAAATGGACAGTATTTGGTGCCTTACCTGTGACACCCATAAAAATGCTTCCATAAGTGTCCCATACCAATTATAGTCACACTTATACGCGTCCCACAGACGTCGACAATGCAATAAATCAATAGGGTCCACTGACTGTGTACAAGTATGTGTCACTTTCACTTATCCATTCATGCTTAAACACTAATGTACTTGCCACAATCAAACACTAAAACCTAACACTGGGTAATGCATATGATCGCTAGGTTACCAATGCAATGATGTATATATAATGTGATGAGAAAACAGTATTTAAGGCATGATTAAAATGTCATCAATCGATGTCCTACCACTTGCATAATTTATCATAGATCATACATGCAAAATCTAGCGAAGCAATAAAAAGGGGGTAAGCAGTACGTTTAAATATCTAACCATCAGAATTGGTTTCACGCTAATCGGGTTTCAGAATCACTAGATATGGCCATTTCATTTTAAGCGTTCACTGCTGGAAATCCGGTTTCAGAATCAGAAGTCCGTTTCGTAACTCATTTTAATCCCAGTTTGGATCAGAATTTAGCGACGCTACAGTTGAATGAAATTTATATTTTTCAATAAGATTTCGAACGCAATAGACGGATTCTCAATCGCGTCTCTACGTCAGAAGTTATGTGCTGTTCAACACTAGGGTATCAGTTCTGGTTCTGTTTGAGACTGCTATACGTCCCGATTTTTTAAATTGCAGTTTAAATAGTAAACGACGATAAAACAGGGTGAAATCACTTGCGTTATTTAGATAACAGATTCATATTCAATAAGGTGTAGGGTTACTCAACATACGAGTTCAGGCAGCAAGGTAGTAAACATTACGGGACAGAAAACAATAACCAGAGTTGCTCTGGACTGCAGTCCAGAGCCGCTCTCCGAACCAATTCTCGTCATGATTTCAGTACAGAAACAATTAAGAACTTGCGTAGGGTTACAGGTCGTCGAGTATTCTTCGATTTAAGCCCTCTAACGCCTCATTTCAGTATGTACACAATTAATTGTGATTTTAAAAATTTTCAGGTGCAGGAAAATCCTAGTTTTTACGGGTGTAATTGGGGGTGGTCGTTTAAGTCGTTAACAGTTGTATTTTCCAGTAAAATTTCTACAAAGTACTCATTGCCACACGGGCCAGAATATGCAATCAAGTTCCGTCAAATTAAATGAAGGTTTTCATTCAGATCTTGTATCGAACACTTATGTTATATAAGGTTTCACGAAACGTAAACGTGGAATTTATAGTATTATGAAATGTAGCGGATATAATATAGCATGCAGCAAGTAGGGTACTTGCCTGGAGACGTTTTGGCGATGCGCGGAACAAACGCGCGACGAACGGCGCGGTTTGGATTCACGGCCTCGGCTGGCGTTTCCGGCTCGTCGTCGGAGTTGTCCGGGGGTGGCTCGTGTTCGCTGGAAGCGGAGGGGGATGCTCTGTGGATCTCCGGGGATGTGCTGGGGTCGACGATGGTCGGCGGTGACGCTCCGACGATGGGCAGCAGTGAGGTTCGAGTGATGGTTTGGTGTGGGTTGGTGGTTTTGGAGAGAGAGCGAGAGGTAGTTGGGCTTGGGCTAGGAGGTAAGGCGATGATGTTGAGGATGCAGGGGTGTCGACGAGGTGGTTCAGGGCAGTGGAGGCTCGCCGGCGTCGAGGTGCAGGGGGTGGCCGAGATGGGTATGCAGGTGAGGGGAATGAGCTCGGTGGTTGAAGAGAGTGGGGTAGTGTAGGGACTTGAGTTCTGAGGAGAAGCGACGGAGGAATGGAGAGGTGACTGTTGTTATCGTCGTCGTCGTCGGTTCGGTGGGGTGCAGAGAATGGAGCAGGGGGTTTAGGTTTGCGATGGAGAGAGGAGGTAAGTGAGGTGAAGAAAAGATTCGCAGTGGGGGTGAGTGATCGTCCTTGTATGGAAGCGAGGGAGACGAGGTCGCGGCGCGCGCGCAGTCGTGGGCTCGTGCTCGCGAGGACGTGGGACAACGTGGGTTCGTGACGTGGGGAATGCAGGAGAGTTCGGGCGGGAAAATTTTGATGAGGAAGAAGGAAGAATGGGTTGGAGCGGGTCGGGTCGTGGGAAGGCTGGGCCGGCTTAAGGGGTTTGGGCCGGGGAAAAATAATAATTCATTTGGGAGAAAGAGAGTTGGGCTAAGGAGGGGAATTGGGCCCGGGGTGTTTGATTAACATATTTTATTAGTTTAAATTTTGTTTTGGGTTGAGTTTTGTTGGGCTGAGGAAGGGAATTGATTAATTTATTAAGGGGGAAAAAGAGTGGGCCGGAAAGAGGATTTGTAGGCTGGGGAAAGGAAATGGGCTTAGAGAATAGAGAATAAAATGAAATAGGGTTTGGGTTTGGTGTTTAAAGGGGTTTAAAAGAAAATAAAATAATTATAAATAAAATAAATAAATTTTCTAAATAATATATTATGAAGAATACGGTTAGTGGTGTACACAAAGAACTGGGTATTACACTAGGTGAAGGTAGAATGTATTCAGGGAGGTCTCCCGAAAGGTCGGATACGTTCCTCGAGAAAGGGATCTCGAGGAATGTCCCCGATGCAACTCATTTATTCCATCCCTGTAGTTTTCGGGACACGTCATCCACCACGTGTTGTAATCTGAGGAGACACCACTTGTGAGCATCATCACATCCTCGGTCAACTTCCACCCAAATTTATGAAAATAGATGAATATGATTTCTATTCAAAGCACAGGCACTCTGTAACTGGTATGTTGGATGTGCAATGCACATTTGTATATTTTGAAATCATAAAAATTTGAAAAGATTTTTAGTTAAAGAGATGGGAACATAGGAATGAGGAGAGTTGGAGAGATTATGGAAAGCTAAAAAAATTTGGTTGTGGGGAGTTTGTTATGGGTGATAGCAACAATAACCCTAAAATCATCATATTTTATTTTTTATTTAAAGTTTAATATAATTCAAAATTACCAATTTTTGGCACATCAGTATTGCTGACATAGCAGAAAATTAGAGCGTTTCTTTTGCACATACTCCATACACCTTTCTTTGGCATTAATATGGCAGAGATGTGGTTCCCGAACTAATCCATTCTTGTTATTGATCCACAACTAAACTTGTGGTGTTCATGCTTTCATTTTGAATAACATACCATGTCTTAATAAAAGCGAGTTTGAACTCCATAAAGCGGGTTTGAAGGCCATGCCTTGCTCACCTGGTAAGAGGTTGAGAAATATGTTTTATCCTTAAAACTTATTTTAAGGGTTAGGAGTCCAAAGACCCTAAACGGCGGAAAAAACTACTCTAGAAGGGCTTGCATGGTGCAAGCCTCTCTAGAGCCAGTGGGGGTCCCCCATCTAATGGCTATATAAGCCTTTGCATAGTAGTTTTTTTCCCAAACGGCTACAATACAATCTTACAAATTTTCTTTTATACATGCATCATGTGGCATGTTGTTAATGTGATGGAACAATGTCTATTTGGAATCACCACTGCCTTTCTAAAACTAGACCCAATGGCTAAAAGTTTACACCAACATTTTTCCTGTTCGTAATTTGTCTATCCAAAAGTTTATTAAAAAGATAAAACTGTAGGACCTACAACATTTAGATAATAGTGCCAAACAAGTAACCCCATGGTATTTGTGTCATTGGTTACCTTTTGGATAGACAAAATATGGAAAAAGTATTTTCGGAAAGCTTCATATATCATGTTTGGCATGGTATCATTGAACATTTAATCATGATATATATCATTGTCCTAGAAAAAAAGAAAAGAAAAGTAATAAACAACAACTTGATTTTATGCCCCTAATCTAATCCACAAAAAGATACCCAAAAATTGGGATTAGATCCTTACTACCTACTAAACCAACTTGTGCCTCAATTTAACCCCCAACCCAACTTGGGCTTATCGGACCTGGACCTATAATTACCATTAGCTCCATCACTAAATTAATATTTACAAAAACCACTCCTTTTTTTCCACTCACTCGCTCATTTTATTAGCAATTTAATCACAAGCACCAACGAGCTCAAAGTTCCCAAATCCCTAATGACGTAAGTATTTCATCTTCATCCTCTCTCTCTTTCCCAAACCCTAACCCTAAACCTAACCCTAATGGATCCCCACTCCAATAACGGCCGATCCAAACCCGAAACCAACGGCCCATCCCCCAAAAAAGCCAAGCCCTCGTTCATCACCGCCGCCGAGATCGCCGCCGAGTTCGCCCACCACGACCCCGCTGTCGCGAGAATCAACAACGGCAGCTTCGGAAGCTGCCCTAGATCAATCCTCGACGCCCAATCGAGATGGCAGCTCGAGTTCTTGTCACAGCCCGACGATTTCTACTTCAACACTCTCCAGCCCTCGATCTTGAAATCGAGAGCCCTAATCAAAGACCTCATCAACGCCGATCACGTCGACGAGGTCTCGATCGTCGACAACGCCACCACCGCCGCGGCGATTGTTCTTCAGAAGATCGCCTGGGCTTTCACTGAGAAGATCTTCGATAAAGGCGATGCTGTTGTGATGCTTCATTATGCCTACGGGGCTGTGAAGAAATCGATCCAGGCTTACGTGGCACGCGCCGGCGGCCACGTCATCGAGGTCCAGCTGCCGTTTCCGGTGTCGTCGAATGAAGAGATCGTGCTCGAGTTCAGAAAAGCTTTGAATTTGGGGAAATCCGACGGGAAAAAGGTGAGGCTTGCTGTGATTGATCATATAACCTCGATGCCGAGTGTTGTGATTCCTGTTAAGGAACTGATTAAGATTTGTAGAGAAGAAGGGGTCGATCATGTGTTTGTCGATGCGGCTCACGCTATTGGGAATGTGGAGGTTGATGTTAAAGATATGGATGCTGATTTTTATACGAGTAATTTGCATAAATGGTTTTTTTGCCCACCTTCTGCTGCTTTTTTGTATTGCAAGAATTTGGGATCGAACGATTTGCATCATCCCGTTGTGTCTCATGAGTATGGAAATGGGCTTGCAATTGAAAGTGGGTGGATTGGGACTAGAGATTATAGTTCGCAGCTCGTTGTGCCATCTGTGATTGAATTTTTCAACAGGTTTGAAGGAGGGCTAGAAGGAATTCGGAAGCAGAATCATGAGAAAGTGGTGGAAATGGGGAAAATGCTTGTGGAATCTTGGGGAACCTGTTTAGGGACGCCCAACGATATGTGCTGTAGCATGATTATGGTTGGACTGCCTGGAAGTTTGGGGATTGAAAATGAAAAGGATGCTTTGAAGTTTAGGACTCATTTGAGGGAGGAGTTTAAGGTTGAGGTGCCGATATATTTTAACTCGTTGAAGAGTGGGGTTAGTTCGGTTACTGGTTTTGCGAGAATTTCCCATCAGGTTTATAACGTGGAGGAGGATTATAATAGACTCAGAGATGCAGTAAACAAGCTTGTTAAGGATGGATTCAACTGCGGGAAGCTTTCATCTAGCTGAGAAGGTTTGACATTTTAACTTCCTAAACTATATATCATTTGGCGTGCTTTATGATGCTTTTTAGCTTCAAACTTATCTGTGTGCTATCGAATGGCTTGAAGAACTTGGGTGCTCTTTTTGTTTGAAATCATTTACCTTGTTTATGTTCATTGACGATACCAAGGAATATTGATGCTTTACTATTGGAAACACTGTTTTATACAGAAAGGTTACTCAGATTGGACTTGCATATGTGTATTAACCAAAGTCTATAACTAAGATTGTGATCGGGTCAAGTATCGGTCTAATAGCTTAGCTTACTTCAAATAAAGAGAAAGTATGAGTGTAATAAATTGTATCTGATCTCATCTGATGAGCCTACCAAAAAATCTTCAGAAGTTTAAATAGACTTTACCAGAGTTAAGCATGAATGAAATTTTATCAAATCATAATCACGCCACATTATTAAGGTGATGAATTGGAATTGGGTGCTGATATAGGAATGAAATAGTATTTGATCAAACCAAACAACTTTATTAGGGGTGTGTTGGATTTGGGTCCAAGCCCAAGACTAGAAATTTCTGTAGCTCTAGATTAGACCTCGACTATATGGTTCATTAGAAGTGTCTGGATAACCAGAAGCGGTCCTATTTACCCAGACTTCATCAGCATTTACACAATATGAACCCCAACTATCTTTTCTCTCTCCTTCACGACAAAAACTCTTACTTAAAACCTGCTGAACGACATTTGCAATTTTCCAACAGTTACTTAGGGGTTGTTTGTTACAATGAAAAGAAAATTTTACGCCAAAGAAAAAGCTTTTCCAAACTTTTCATAATTTGCAAATCAATTGTTTGCTTGCTAGAGTTAAATGGTGTGGACCGTGTGGTGAAGCAAAATTTTATTTTCATGTGATTGTTTGGCATGAATGATGTTCATATAGAAATGCAATGTCACTTTTCATAAGAGAGAGAAAGAGAATATCAGACAAATAATTATATTTAAATTCAAAAAAGTACCATTTCCAACCCATTTCATCGCTTTAAGTCGCGAAATGCTTTTCCTTGATTTGCTTATGTCATGGCAAAATGGTAATAAAGTTATGAATTGAAATATGCCAAACCAAACAAGGGATTTCCCCTTGTGAATAGCACTGATGGGGGCCACTTTTTCAACAATTTCCTACCCTTTTACAGCATAACAGACAGACCCTTAGTATCACTAGAATAGTTATCTGAGTTACATTAGATGCATGAATTTTATAGGCTGCACAAAGTAGTGTAGGTTGATACACATGCACGCCCATGCATGTACATACATACATACATATACACACGCACACACATACACACACACATAGATACACATACATACATGCATACACACACACACAAAAATATTTATACATAGATATATTTATACATACATGTATCCATATATACATGTATACATACATACATACTGCATACATCATATAAAGCATTATTCTAGATATAAATGTGCAATTCTTCTTCAGTCCTTAACCATTTGCAGCTGGAGGTGACGCTATGGTAACTAGTTCCGTCAATTCATTGCACGAGTGACAGAAAAGTTCTTAAAAAGTAATATATATTAACCATAATGCCATGTGTGTGAGAATAATAAAGAAAATAAGCATTAGGAGGCTTTTTTGATAGGTGGCGTCAGATATCTATGCCTTCCACGATTTTTTTCGACGATCGACATCCATCATCATCATCATGTAAGATGTGGATACACCAAATTTCACGTGATTCCACCACTTTTTCACCGTTGAATTAGCAATGTAAAAAGTTCTATTGTCGGTAAACCGTTAATTTTGCACCAACTAAATCAAAGGTGAAAATGTGATGGAATCACATGACATTTGGTGTATCCACATCTTACATGATAAAGATAATGATGGTGAGTGTCGATCGTAAAAAAAATCATGGAGGGCGTATTTTTTCGATACCATAGGAGGAAATTTCCTCCTCTGGCACCTTTCTCCATTATTTCTTCTCTCTCTCTCTCTCTCTCTCTATATATATATATATATATATAGGAGAGATCTATTGCAAATCGGTCCGCGTTTTTTAAAAACGTGGACTCTTGATCTACGACATATTTTAACGAACCGATCCGTTCAAGTTGACGTCATACCCTCAAATGTATGTGCATGAAAAATCAAAGGGTTTTAAGACGTTTAACCTATGCATCGATGGGTGCAAAAATGAACGTTTTTCGATTATGCGATATAAACTTCATCAGATGCATAGGTTAAAGGTCTTTAAATCCTTCGATTTTTCATGCACATATATTTGAGAGTGGCGATCAATTTGAACGGATCGGATCGTTAAAATATGTTGTAGATCGAGAGTTTCCTTTTTTTTAAGAACACTGACCGGTTTGCAATAGGTCACTCCCACACACACAGGAATAACGAAGAAAAGAGGCCCTATGAGGCTTTTTCGTTAGGTGGCATCAAAAATATACACCCTCCATGATTCTTTTCAACGATCGGCACCAATCACCATCTTCATAATGTAGGATGTGGATACATCAAATTTCTTGTGATTCCACTACTTTTACACCATTGAATTAGCAATGTAACAAGTTATATCGTCGGTAAACCGTTAATTTTTCACCCATTAAATCAACGGTGAAAAAGTGATGGAATCACATAAAATTTGGTGTATCCATATCTTACATGATAAGAATGATGATGGGTGCCGAGCGTCGGATAAAATCGTGGAGAGTGTATTTTTTCGACGCCATAAGAGGAAATTCCCTCCTATGGCATCTCTCTCTCTATATATATATATATAGAGAGAGAGTAGCGAGATGGTGAGATGGGATTCTTAAAGTGAGATGGAAAAATCGGACCGTTGGATTGACGATCGAATATTTGCATATGTTCTACACGTCAAAATATGTATGTGCATAAAAAAATTAGACAATATGGAGGCCTATAAGTCATGAATCAAGTGCATGCAAGTTTTGCGATGCTTTAACAACCATCCATTTTGCGACCGTGATATCCATAGCTTAGATGCGTCTAAATTTTTGCGTGATCGCAACTTTCCGTTAAAATTGAAAGGGAAGTTTTATCGAAGCGCTATTCGACTTGTCTTATTATATGGTACAGAATGCTGGGCTTCTAAGAAGCATCATACACAGAAGATGCACGTAGCGGAGATGCGCATGCTTCGTTGGATGTGTGGTAACACTAGAAAAGATAAGGTGCAAAATGAGGATATTCATGCAAAAGTTGGTGTAGCACATGCGGAGGAGAAGATGCGGGAAAACCGGTTAAGATGGTTTGGTCATGTGCGACGCAGACCTATGGAAGTACCGGTTCGACGAATGGATACTCTCGATATAGGCAATGTCAAAAAGGCGAAAGGGAAACCAAAGAAAACATGGATGGGAGGTGATATGAAAAGATATGGTTGCCAAAGGCCTCAATGAAATTATATTGTTCGATAGGAGTGAGTAGAGGCGGAGGATTCATGTGCTGGATCCGGCGTGATAGGAGCGAGTGGAGGCGGAGGATTCATGTGCTGGACCCGGCGTGATTCTCATGTTGGTTCATGTAGCTTACCCCATATGCTTGGGATAAAATGCTCAGTTGTTGTTTGTTTGTTTGTATGTTGATTGGCATCTAGAACAAGATGTATGGAGCCGATCGTCGTTTTGATTGATGGATAATAGTCGGATTTTTCCATCTCGCTTTAAGAATCCTATCTCATATATATATATATATATATATATATATATATATATATATATATATATATATATATATAATTTGTGAATGATGATGGAAAAGAAGCTCTCAATTTCGTTCTGTCTACCTAAAGCTATTGCCTAGTACTTTCTCTTAAGTAATAATTAAAGTTGCCAAGTTAAAATAATTAGGCTATATTATTTATTTTTCTTGATCTGGAGAAAACCTGTTTCTGGATAAACCATTGGTTGAGGAGAAGGAAGCTCTAGTACTCTGCAGGTTTCAATTTTGAAGTATTTCTATAGACTTGACATATAGGCCTCTGAAAAGTGCAGAGAGAGAGAGAGAGAGAACAATAATAATTGTGGTCTACTTATAGAAACAGTAATTATCTGAAAAGCGCTGAAAGTTCATGCTATTTCAGTACTATTTCAATGCGCACATGCGTGCGTGAGTGTGTTGAATACCATGAACTCTGCTTTAAAACAGTGTTGAGGCTTGCTTTACTTTTCAGTTATTTTTCTCATAAAAAATCTGCGATTATCATTTCCATGTATGTTTCTGCATAGGAGTTGTGATTTTCCTATGCAGAAACTGGACTCTTGCTGACTAGCAAATTTGATATTCGAGTTTAATATTGATGACGTTTTTCTGATACAATTACTTTTCTCTATTTGCTTTTCTGCAGTTTTCTTGGTATCATGAAGTAACTAGTCATCGATTCTTCGCTAGCTCGAAGGGTAATGCATGGATACAGCAAATTGATACCTGCTATTAGAGAGTAGAATGGTGTCTTGCCTTCTTTTTCCTGCGAATATAACCTAGTCAGTGATAACTTATTTTTTCTTGCGCATTTTAATGATGCTCGCTTTGAACTTGCTAACTCCAATAAATTAGCATCATGCATTCTCTGTCGACAATGTATTCAATAATTCAATCTGCTTTAGGTTCGGCTATTTATTTTTTGTATATAATGTGTGATGTGGCCCTGGAGTAAATAATGACAGGCAGAAGATTTATACTGTTATTGGCCAAGCAAGATGCTGAAATTGTGAAAAATTCATCTTCTATGGTAATATTGAGCATTGGAAAGGTACAAATTGTACAATGCTTAATAATGATTGTTTTGGTCTTATGGTCCTGCTGTGTGAAAATGTTGAGCAAGTAAGCTATTTTACCATCGAAACATGCTTTTTGGGAGATCAGAGGAATTGAATGATGATGATGATGATGATGATGATAAATCTCTCTCATAACTTAAATTGGAAAAATAAGTGGGTTTCTAAAGTCTTCGTTTTGTTTTAATGCTATAGCTTAGGAAATTTGAGAAATGCATGGCAAAGCTTTTATTATCCCCCGTCATTAATATTTGGCATGAAGCAGAATGCTAAAATTGTAGTGAGTATAAAATTTCTAGTTTGCCAAAATTATCAATATTTAGCATGCTATTAATTGTGGAAAAATGAAAAATAGGGCCAACTCTACTGTTCTTCAAATCCTTAGATTTCTGGGATCATTATCCCATTGAAATAGGTAAAATTCTTTGACTATTTTTTTTTATATACCAGGGACATGAAATCATGAACATATGGCTAGTTTCCAAACAATCTCAATTTTCCCTTCGATAAAAAAAAAATTGCAATGTGAAAATAAGTAAACCACTTAACTTCTTAATGACAATTGGGGTGTAATGAGAGGACCAAAATATAGAAAGTCTTTTTTTTACTATAGAATCATATTCATAATTTCGGTAGCAAGTTTAAGTATAAAATTATCTTTACCATTATAACTTAAACTCATGAGGGCAATACAAAAAATTTCTCATTTTTTCATTAAAAGAATGCAGAAAAAATGAGAAAAAATCCATGTGAGTATTCTAATGCAAGAGCATGACATGTCATTCTTTCATATACATGTAATTAACTTTATACCCTGCAACAATTTTCAATACAAAATATCATCTGTTTGGGAAATGAACAAACTAAGTAAAAAGATCATTGGACTAATGACCATCAAGGAAGCATACAAAAATATCATGACACGTGATGATTTTTCCTCATCACACACGCATAGCATATGCATGTTACTAGAATCATCAACTCTCACCACCACAAGTTTAGAGTCTGTGTTTCAGTGCAAGGACTCTAGGCATTGGATACAACAAGCAATCTAAGAGCAGAAAGCCATCTCTATAAATGTTGAGACCTTCATGATATACAGCATATATATAAGGCTATATATTAACATTATACAGAGAACTGCAACTACCACATTATCATTCTTTCATTTAAAAAAATTACAACAAAATCACAACACATCATCTTAATTTAAATATGCATCAGCTATAGTTTGCACAATCATGAAAATACAGGAAGTAAACAAAATTGTAACCTTCAAAGCTCAACGATACCAAAAAGAAAAAGAAAATGGCGGTATTATACACTATGAAGCAGAACTCGAGTGAAGAGCGACTAAAGATGCATAAGCCCCGTCCTTGATTTTAATCAATGCATCATGCTTTCCTTTCTCTATGATCATACCATTTTTAACCACAGCAATAAGATCGGCACCTCTGATAGTAGATAATCGATGAGCGATGATTATCGTGGTCCGATTTACCATGACTCGATCCAGCGCATCTTGAACAACTCGTTCGGATTCAGCATCGAGCGCGCTTGTTGCTTCGTCTAGAAGTAGGATTTTAGGCTCTTTTATGATTGCACGTGCAATTGCTACCCGTTGCTTCTGGCCACCCGATAGCTGGATCCCTCGTTCTCCAACCATTGTGTCATAACCCTGAAGTTTTAAAATTGGTTTTAAAACTATATCTTAAAACGCAAATTATAGATTAAGTTTGTGTATGGCTTTGTTGGATAACTCCAGTATTGTAGAGTTATCTAAACTTAACTCTAGAATCCAGACTTTACCTTGTTTGGCTCCAGTATTGTCGACTTGTATAATTTGACAAATTAGTTAAGAAATTTTGATGTAATTATTTTTTGTAACTGAGATGTGAGAACCAACCTGTTGCAAACTACTAATGAACTTGTGGGCATTTGCTGACTCTGCGGCAGCTACTATCTCGGCCTCACTGGCCTCTCCTTCTTTTCCATAGGCAATGTTGGCTCGAATCGTGTCATTAAACAACACCGGTTCTTGGCTCACTAGACCCATCTGTTGCCTCAACCATCGAACTTGGAACTTTCCGATCTCAGTATCATCTATTAGAATATGGCCTGAATCGGGGTCGTAAAATCTCTGTAACAATGATATCACAGTCGATTTCCCACTTCCGCTCTCCCCGACCAATGCAACAGTCTGAATTTTTTATTAAAAAAATAGTTAGAGTCCAGAAGCAACGAACTGCTAAAGTCTGCATCTTTCTATATTTTAAAAAGCCTATAAAATAACAAACAAGCACTTAAATAGACACCACTTAAGAAAACTTAATCAGGGAAATTAGCTGTAATATATAAACCTTTCCGGATTGAATCGACAGGCATAAGTCCTGGAAAATTTGGACATCTGGCCTTGTTGGATACTTGAAACTGACGTGGCGAAACTCGATGTTCCCCTTCAATCTTTCTAATGTCAACCCAGAATCATCGCTTGGATCGATCGTAGACTTACGATCAAGAATGGCAAACACAGAAGCTGTAGCTGATTTGGCTTTGCTAGAATCCGGTGCTAAGGAACTTGATTGAGATATTCCAATGGCTGCCATAGAAAGAGCAAAGAAAACCTGCAAAAAGAAGGAATCAGATACCGCTAATCAAGCCACAGATTTAATTTTACGACCGTGATAGGTGCCTGCAAAAAGAAGGAAGTTAATAAACGCAAAATAGAACAGCGTGTACCCGGAAAACTTTTCCGAATGTAGTCTTCCCATCCTCTACAAGGTGAGCTCCGGCATAAAAACTTGTTGCATAGACACAAAATAGCATGAAGAATGAAACTCCGAAACCGATACCGCTAATCAATCCTTGCCTAATTCCTGTTCTCATAGGTCCTTCGCATTTCTTCTTGTACAATTCCATAACATTTTCTTCAGCCGAGAAAGAAGCGACCGTTCTTATACTTCCCACTGCGTCGGTGGCCACTTGACTGGCCTCCTCGTACATCATCTGAAACCGGTTTCAATATGCAAACATATATTATGATCTTATGTCATCTATTTTTATGAGATCAAACGATAAGGTTATAGAGACAAACCTTTGCATCAGCACTAAACCCTGTCATGAACTTTACTTGGATGTATCCGTTGAGGCCGATGAGGGGTAGCAAAGCCAAGATAATAAACGACAGTTGCCAATTCGCAATGAAAGCAATTACCAAACCCGCAACTAAAGTCGTAGTATTCTCAACAATTAAAGCAAGTGTATCACCGACAAGACCTCTGACAGTCGCTGCATCTGCCGACAGCCTCGCTCCAATGGCTCCGCTCGAGTTTTCAGGATCATCAAACCAACTAACTTCCATACGAACCGCTTTCTCAAAAGTCATTGATCTAATTCTTCGTATTAATTTAGCCCCGGCGACTCCAAAGAAATAAGTTCTAGCTGGAACAGCTATGAAAGAAATCACTCCAAATAACACAAACAACAAGGACCAAAACCTTGAATCCTTCTTTAGCTTTTCGGGTGGCTGGTAAAACGTGTTTATCACATTTGATAGTAAGATTCCAAATATCGGAAAAATTGATCCATTAACAATAGCGGAAACTGCACCAATTATGAGGACGGGGATCTCGGGCTTGTTGAGAGCGGCCAGGCGACGAATTGATACTTCTTTTGTTGGTTGTGAAGAACCTTTGGTATTTGATCCGTCGGAATTGCTTTCTTTGATATCAATTCCTATAGGCAAACCTAATGGTGCATTGAAAGAGTGCCGACTGCTATTTCCTCTTGGTGATGAGCCACGGCTTAATGAACGATTTAATGACAAGTGCTGGCTAGAGCGCCTCCCTCCATCGTATGAGAGGCTAAGTTTATCTTTGTCAGATTTAGATAAATGATCGGAATTTTGATTCGTTTCTTGTAGGCGAATGAGTTGGCAATAGGCTCCATCAGGATTTTTTAGCAGCTCCGAATGCGAACCTAATTATAATTAGAAGTTAATATAAGGTGATTTGGAGATAATTTATGGTGTGTACACATATGTAGTTGTGTAACTGCCGGTGTTGTGCTCAATTGTTTTGTTCTCATCTTTTCCCAGAAAAAAATGCAATCCTAAAAACGATGCTTTCTAGGAATCGAACTTTAAAGCGATCGAACAAGCAAAAAATGTATACCTTTTTCAACAATTGAACCTCTATGTATGACAGCAATGGTATCGGCGTTCCTTACGGTACTCAAACGATGAGCGACGATGACAGTAGTCCGGTTCGTCATTACCCTATCAAGTGCCTCTTGTACTACTCGTTCAGATTCTGCATCCAAAGCGCTAGTGGCTTCATCAAGAAGAAGGATACGCGGGTCTTTCAAAATAGCTCTCGCAATCGCAACTCTTTGTTTCTGGCCCCCAGATAGCTGGGTCCCATGCTCTCCAACCATTGTGTCGAGTCCCTGAACACACGATCCACACCACACATTCAGCCATATTGCAATCAACAATATATCGACAGAAGACTGGGTTAGCTACAGTAACGCAGATGTGGCAACATGGTTGTGCCTCTTGTTTAAAAGGATTAATTGTATACAACACCCCTCATCTACATCTTATCCGCCATCCTAACTAGCACGGATACAGATATGTGACAAGATACAAATCGGATTCGTGGGTCGGCTATTTTCCAAAACTTAAGGACATGACTTACACACCAAGTTCATTTTGTATAGATCTATTTTCTTGCTTGCGAAAATTGTACGATGTGTTATAAAGGTCTGGAGGACCATACCTGCGGCATCTTGTCTATAAACTTCGACGCATTGGCAAGCTCGGCTGCAGCTCTAATCTCTTCGGTGGTTGCGCCGTCCTTTCCATAGGCTATGTTATCTCTAATGCTCGACGCAAACAAAACAGGCTCTTGACTCACTAGCCCAATTTTTCCTCGGATCCATCTAAGCTGAAACTCCTTGAGATTTATACCATCGATGAGAACTTCACCGGCTTGTGGATCATAAAACCTCTCGATCAAACTTATCACCGTTGATTTTCCGCTTCCACTCTCTCCAACCAAAGCTACAGTCGCACCAGAATTTATGAATAACGAAAATCCTCGAAATATTTGTTCGTCTTGTCTTGTTGGATAGCTGAAGTACACATCTTTAAATTCTATGTCCCCATGAATATCATCTAATTTTTTTCCTGTTGGATCGGATGCATCGATCTCTGGCTTTCGGTTGATTGTCTCGAACATTTTGTATGCTGCGGCTTTCCCTGCTGCGAATGCCGTCAAGCATGGAGAAGCCTGGCCTAAAGAGCTGGGGAAAACGGAACATAAGAGTTTTTATAAAAAAAATCTGAATTAGGTATATTTTTTGTAGGTAGATTCCTAGACCATAACAACCGAGACCAAGGTTCAAGAACTCGGTTTTGGATTCGGTCTCTCATAATTTTATTAGTTTCGCTGGGTTTCAGCTAGTTTCGCTAATCTCGGTTCGGGTTTCGGTTTCGACTGTAATATACATAAGTGTAGATATATTAAATACTTAAATTTATGGTTCTATATTACAAGACAATGATTTTAGTGTTTTAAAAATCCAGTCATGATGCAAAATATATTAAAAAGTGTGCTTAGATGAGTATTAATATAGTGTTTAGGTTCACTTTTTTGCGGTTTTCTAACAACGAAGAGCTACAATGATCATGATGACAGTAAAAATGGTATAAAAAATAAATTTTTAAAGATTTCAGCTGAAACTATATTGTATGGTTGGTTTCATATCAGTTTCAGGTTTCGTATTGGTCTCCACCGAAACCGATACGAAACCACCACGTATCGGTGGTTTCGACCGAAAGCTCGAATCTTGACCAAGATTGTGAAAACTAGATTGCATTGAATTTTCCTTTTCCTTTTTTTCTCTTTTTGTTTGCCAGTATAGGGGATATTACCTTCTCTTCTTTAAAGCCGTACTAGATATACCCTTACTACTTCAACGGTATTTTAGGGGAAAAAAGTTTGCAGAAATGGCAGAAACAAGTGATTATTAAAACAGACAACACAATGAGTCTCTTGAAAGAAGTGGGCGGTATCTTGCTATATGGAAAAAGTGGGGAATTTTCTGGCTGATATTTTCTGATATTACGAGTCGACTATGATGAATGAACCACTTACAATGAGCCAGTCAAGACTGCGAATATCACATTGATGACATCGCCTCCTGTGTAGCCTTTATCCAATATTAACTTGGACCCGTACCATATTCCCAACCCGTAGCCACAAAACATTACAAGCATTACAGTGCCAAGACCTAATCCGGAAGCGAGACCCTCGCGGACACTCGATTCGTAAGCACTCTTAAGAGATTTCCTATACTTGTTGACGGAACGTTTTTCCCCGGTAAAAGATGCGACCTGGTTAAGAAAATACATCAACAAAAATGCGGTATTTAGTGCAAGAAAGGATTCCAAATTCACTTTGGTGTGCTTTATGTAGCAACTTGTTGCATGTGGATAATTAGCAGGTAATGGTAGTCATTTTAGAGGCAGTTTATGAAGTAAAAAATTTAATGTGCACAAAACATGAAAATAGATTTTTCTTTTTTATTTTCCTTTTCAATTTTGAAGAAAATGTTGCATATATATATGCCTCCATTTTCCAACCAAAAAACCCCATAAGTGCAGAATTATCTACTATTTTTAACAAATTACTTACGGTTCTGATTGAACCAATTGTTTCCTCGACTACAGTTGCGGCCTCTGCATAAGCTGCTTGTCCTAACGAGGCCATCTTTGATATTGCGGCGGCCATGGCTGCAGCAGCTACCACAAGGAACGGGATCGTGGTTAGCATCACGAGCGTCAGAAGCCATCCTTGATAGAATGCAACTATAAATCCCCCAAAAAATGTTGATAGTAGTTGAATGGACTTGCCAACCTGTGAAAAGAGGGGGGGATGAACAACCGCTTATATGCATTTATAATAGGATAACACTAAAATACCCATAACTATCATTGTTTTTCACTAAACCAAACTCCCTTAAACTTTGATTTTAAGGGAGTTTTTTTCCGCTTAAATACCCTTAAATGTAGCACTTTAAGGGAGTTTCTGTAATTTAAAAACACTTCAAGGATGTTTAGTGAATAAACAGCAAATCATTTGTGATATCAATGTAACGGCAAGAAAAACAGGTTTTGTTCTAAATTACAAGATGTGGCATTGTAGCAAAATTATCAGAATAACACATATGATACTGCAGTGTTGTACATCTATCAAGTCCATGGAATTTTTTTGGATCCTCAGTTGTTAAGCGATATTAGAGAAAAATGGCCAGAAATTAGGATGATATTCAATACCTTTTCGCCCATGGCATCTTGAATGAGAACAGTATCACCCGACATTCTGCCAACAACCTCTCCAGTATTTGTTTCCTTATCAAAGAATGCAATTTCTTGTCGTAAAATGGTTCTCAGGTACAAATTCCTTATTCTCGCAGCCTGCCTCTCCCCCGTCACCATCCAACAACTCACCTCTGAAAAAATGATTAATAACATAACGATGCATATCCAATATCTAAGCAGGCGCATTGTTTCGTCAATTAATAGAAACAATTGGAATGTTGATGTTACTTACGAAAGAAGGATGCTACTCCTGATCCCACAGCTAAGTAGACAAACTCGAGACATACCTGAGATCATGAGCTTAAATGTATCATTATGCAAAATTTGATATTCTTTGTGGTTCATAAATTTAATACGCCTTATTGGATCTCCTTTGTATGGATGTTTAAATGCGCTTCAAGGAAATGAAAATTTAAATAAAATGCTAAATTACACTAAACTACCCTAACTCTCGCCGTTTTCACTAAAATACCTTAAAGTCGCTGTAAGCTAATTCCTTTAAGCAAAAATTATACCTTGGAAACCCTGTGAACCACATCATGAGCATCAGTAGCTCCACCAAAAGACTGGATCAAATTCCCGAAGAGAACGGTCATGAGAGGCAATGCAGCCCCATTTGCCATAGCTCCGATCGAGCCGGCGGTCATAAGCAAAGCATCGGTCGAATCTGCGAACGCAAACAATTTGTAGAAGGGAACGGTCAGCTTCGCCTCATCATGCTTCTCGGTGTTTTCGGCGTCATTTCCTTTGAAAATTACAGGGCCGCTTGATGATGCATTGGGTTCAATTGGTGAAGGACTGATCATGTCCTCCTGTTTCTCAACACCCATCGCTAGCTAGCTATCTGCAGAAATGGATCCATAAGGGGCCAAAAAATCTCAACTTTTTCTTGAATAAAAAGAAGGAACAAACAATTGCTAATCATTACCTAACATGAACATAGAGCAGGATGTCACAAAAGGGGCATGAATATATATGTATTAAATGGACAAAACAAGCTAGAAACAAATTTAGGCTACAAAAGAAAACCCCAAAGCCTACATAATAAAAGGGGTTACCAGAAGTGATATGATCCAGAGGGGAACTTGCTTTGAGCTGCTGCCATTGATGGGCTCTGAAACTTTATATATACATACAGCTATGGGATTCCTTGGGCAATGGGCATCCGAATGTCAACATGCTGTCCCAAATCAAAAGCATTGGGACTTTTGCTTGCACAGCAAGGATTGTAAGAAAACAATTAGGACTTGACACCCTAAAACTGGATTTTTTTTTATTATTATTTACATTTTATTTAGTCAAAAGAAATAAAAATTGGTCCTGTTGAGTGCAACCAACTTTCCTTCCTCCTTCCTTTGCTTTGGAAATTGGATTTCTTAGCGGTTTTAGAACTTTTTATTTGATGATAACTAGTAATTAATTAGCTTTGTTGTTTTAAAAATAAAAGGTTTTATAGATCGCTAATCATCATTTCTCGCTATTATCTTTTTATGTGCTTTTCAAATTCCTGCCACTTTGACCAAAATCTCATGATTTCCCACTTGTGAAACCTCCCATTACAGCTTGGCCACTGGTCGTAGTGGCGCATCGTCATGAGACAAATGGAACTTTATCAGTCATTTTTGAAGTGATGGGCTTTTTTCTCTCCATTTAATATCTTTATCTTGGGAGTTACACCATTTAGACAAAGAGGATAAATTTTCCCTTTTAATTTTTCCTTCTTGTGTGTGGGGTGTGGCCCCCACACGCTGAAGCGAGTTGCACAGCCCCAAAGTGCGTAGTTACACCAAACCCTTTTTATTTTATTTTAATATATAAACCCTTCATACTCTTCTTATTTTTATTTTATTTTAATATATAAACCCTTTTTATTTTATTTTAATATTCATTCAACTCACTTATATTCCAAGTCTCAATTACGCATGGAGCCCTTCATACTCTTTTCCAAATCCTTGATCATCTTACTTAATAAGCTGAAAAGGAGATAAAGCGAAGGAGCTGCATATTTTCGAGTCGCGACTTTCTACAGACTAAAATAAAGATGGGTGAGATGAGTGGAGATAGAAGAAGAGCAAGAAGAGGACTTGTACGCTCGAGCATAGTCGATGCGTGGCTAATCCCTCATCGACTATAGCATATTATTTTCTACAGACTAAAATTAGTGGTCAAATAGTTGAAACCACGAGCTTGGTAAAGAAGAAAAGTCCAGAGTCTAATATTCTCTGTTTCTTGGATCCCAAGATTTTTTTGTTCTTTTCTGATGGAGGTTGAGATCTCCCATCAGATGTGTTGAGTTTTAGTTTGGTTAAGACAGAATTAAAAGCTTTGAGGCATGTATGATACACTTTCCGAAATGTGATATTGAGTAGAAGATGCCTTAAATGTGAAGAGTAGGACATAATTTATAGACTTGGACAGACACAACCGTTAGTTCTGTTCAGACAACCTTTGAATCTGAAATTCAAAATGTCAACTCTTATACTAAGTCAACCCAAGACTGACCAAATGCCCAAGTGCCTCATCAAAGACAATAGTAAATAAATGTTATAAGCCTGCTAGAAATCAGGCCAACTTGGCTCATTATTCACTTTATTCAAGTTATTACTTAAATATTGGGAACTATTATAAAGACTTGGGTATTCGTCTCTCCATCCGATGTGGGACTATTTCCCACATACAAATGCAACCAATATATTCAAACTACTAACAATTCCTCCGTCGATCTGTAGAACGATTGAGATTTGAGTTGAAGGTTGTCTTCTAGAGTGTGTGGATCTCAATGGGTTGAGTTTGACGTGGAAGCCGAGCTACCCGCAAGTAAGTCCCGGGGTGGGTGACCACCGTAGGACCCTTCGACGATCAAGTTAGAACCGAGGAATATTGGCAGAATAGTGGCTTTATTAGAATGAATTCGAGTTACCTAAGTCGTCTGTAAGAGGGGTTTTTATAGTGGTTGCAAGAAGCGAGCTGATGCGGGATCTTCGCCGTCAGTTACGCCCTTACGTTACGTCCACGTTAATGGCGGGGTCCGCTCATTAATGGAGGAACGAGCCTGCGTGGGACGCGGAGCGTGGGACGGCGGATATCTCGCTTTGGCGAGATGCGCGGAGCCATTGCAGAGATGCTTGGGATCCGCGTTCTCGGTTGATCAGGAGAGCTGAGGAAGCTCGGCACGTCAGACGGCTCGAAGACGAGCTGGGAGGCTGAGGGAGCCCGGCGCGTCAGAAGCCTTGGAGACGAGCAAGGAGATTGAGAAAGCTCGGAGACGGGCTGCTGATAGTTTCCTAGGCGAAGGTGGAATGTATTCAGGGAGATTTCCCGAAAGGTCGGATACATGCCTCGAGAAAATTACCCCGAGGAATGTCCCTGAGGCAACTCATTTATTCCACCCGTGTAGCCATCGGGACACGTCATCCGTCACGTATCGTTATCTGAGAAGACACCATTTGTGAACATCATCATTAGCCCCGACTCTCGTTCCGACCTATTTATGGGTCGGGTCGAGAATGGCCTGCTTGGTTTTTCTCGGCCCAGTCTGTTGTTGAGAATCATTAGTGCAGATTTTCTGGGGCGACGTGGCGTGTGGCAGTTGCGTCGTTTCGATCTTTGAACCCACGTGGCACCTCCCCCAGAGCTTGGATCTTTGCACATATCTCCGATGATATCGGCGAATCAGTGAAATGATTGCGCATTTAAAGAGGGTGTGCCGTTTCGTCCGTTTGTCCGATAGGCTGCGGGCCACGTATCCGACGTGGGTTAGCGGACGCGACAGACTGTCGCTGTCACATACGACCGAAAGGACGTCGCCACATAGAGCTCTGACGGCTGGTAGGCGCGACGCTTCGTTTTGGCGGGAATCGATCTGGACCGTTGGATGCTTTTTTTGGAGTGTATAAATAGGAAGGGACCCCCTTAGGCCAACACTTCCACCATAATTTACTTTCGTTGTCAAAGATTGCTTGGCGCTCCTTCCTTTTAAATCGGATCATCTGTGATTTTTCTTTGGCGAGCCCATTCCCTTGAATCGGGATAGATGTCTTCATCTGAGGAGTCTGTAGAGATAGTTAGGGTTGAGTCGGACAATGAGGCTCCAGTTGTTGGAGCCGAGTCCAGCGGGTCTTCCTCCCCCAGGCTTCAGATAGCCGGGAGGGTTCTTCTGCTGCGTCACCTGTGTAGGGCTCGCCCCCTAGAACCAGGGTTGCCCGTGTCGTTCGTCATAGGGTAGCGAGAAGGTCCTCTGAGGTGCGCATCGGGAACGCCCGCGATGCGCCCTCCGTTTTGAGGAATGTGGACAAGCTTACCGAGATTCGGGCTCAATTCCATATTCCCTCCAACTATTCGCTAGAGAGGGTGAGTGAGCGGACCAGGTGTAGAGAAAGGAGATTGCCCTGTATTTGGAAGTATTCCGGGCCGGAATGCACCTGCCCTTCTCAGCCGAGGTATGTGGGGTGCTTCGCTGCTTCCATCTAGTCCCGGGCCAGCTAGCACCGAACTCGTGGAGAATCCTTCTCGGGTTTCTGGTCCGGTTGAAACTTGAAAATATCCCCTTTAGTTTGACCCTCCTTGTTTCCTTCCTCTGTTATAAGAATCACCCTGGCACCAGCAAGGATGAGCCGAGCTGGGTGTATTTTTCTTTCAAAAAATGTAAAGGCGGGATGGCCGGGTCGGGTGTGGTAGCCGTCCCTTCTTCCATCCATGAATGGAAGGAGAAGTTCATATTCGTCGGGTCATCCGAGGGCGAGGATTGGCCCGTGCCTACACAGTGGCATAAGGCCGATTTCCCGAGAGCGAAACAGTCATCTTCACCCGAGGCAAGGGTAGTGTCGTTGTAGGAGCCAGCGGACCGACGTCCTGCTTTCTGAGCAGGCTCTAAGCTGGGCTGGGCTCAGTCCTGCGCGCTTTCTGGGTAAGTTAGGGCCGTAGACGATCTATTTAGACTTTGAAAATTTTTCTTTGCCCTTTTTAGCGCCACTAACTCTCTTTTGTGTATTCTCCTTTTCGCAGAGCAAATGGATCGATCCAAGTTCTTGGCTGTTATGGCCGCAAAGGCCCAAAAGAAGATCGGGGGCGGAAGCTTGTACAGGCCTGGCCCGAGCTCGGCCCCAAAGTCAACTCCACCGGCAAAGCCTTCCGCTGCGTCCCGAGCCCCGGAAGACAGCCACGGGGAGAGCTGGAAGCATGCACGGGACCCGGCGTCCCGGGCGAGGGAGGAGGAGGAACCTAGAGACGTTCCCCTCAAAAGGCAAAAAAGAACGGTCTCTCGGGCGCCCTCAACCGGAATTCCGGTGCAGGAGGGGGACTTCTGCTTCGGGGTTCCCTCGGGACTCTCCATCGCCGACAGCCTGCTCTCTGACGTAGAGCAATCAGCTGGGGGCAAGATTCCTCGCGGGCCCCTGAAGGCCCAGGTGGCCGCCATTGCTCAGGTGATGCTTCAGGTCGGTATCCGTTTTCCTTTAAGAATTTTCTGAAGTATATTTTTTTTCAGTTTGAACATTTCTAACTCCTTTTGCTGCTTTCCTCAGGTCCTCCACCACTGCCCCCTCATTGTCAATATGGAATCCGAAGAAATAGTTTCAGCCATGAAGAAGACGGGCGAATCATCCTCACGGAAGGAGGATCTGCGCCTTCATCTGCAGCAGACGGAGGAGAAGACGGTTGCTCTCGAAGCTCGAGTGGTCGCCGAGGAGCCTTTCATACTCTTCTCCAAATCCTTGATCATCTTAATTAATAAGTTGAAAAAGAGATAAAGTGAAGGAGCTGCATATTTGCGAGTCACAACTTTCTACAGATTAAAATAAAGATGGGTGAGGTGAGCGGAGATAGAAGAAGAGCAAGAAGAGGACTTGAACGCTCGAACATAGTCGATGGGGGACTAATCCTTCATTTTAATCCTTCAGCGGTTATATTTAACGACATGATGGATGTCGATGGAACATAGGCACTATACAGCAGAATTCAGAGTTTCAAGGGTTGTGTTTAGAATATAGAGGTTTTTGGTTGTATTTAGAAATAATAACCCTTTAGCGGTTTATATCTTTGTTATTTTGCATCACTTATAAATTTCTCAATTCTAATATTACCACTAACGGTATTCATTTAATTTAAATTTTAAAAAATGTTAGATGTCTTTAGAAATTTTCATATAAGTTCCGCAACCTTCAATATACATGCAGTTGAAATTAATCTTAAGCCAAAAGACAACGGGGAGTGATTAATTTCAACAAAACCGACAGCTCAGGCCTAAACCCTACCTAGTTCAATAATTAAGTAGACCATAGCTTGAAACTTGGGATTTTAGTTGAAGGTTTCCAAAAGTTCAGATGAGAAATGAGAAATGCCAAATCTAAAAAATGGAAATTAGCGGTCAAATAGTTGAAACCACAAAGCTTGGTAAAGAAGAAAAGATATCCACAGTATAATATTCCCCGTTTCTTGGATCCCAAGGGTTTTTTCTTTCTTATCATTGTTTTTTCGCTCCCGACCTATGCACAACCATCCAGACAACACATCCACACACACAAGAACACAATACACACACATCGAGCAGACCCATGAATTTATCCTGAAATCTTTAATTTATGAGCACTTGGTCTAGGTTTCTGAGATCCGGACCAACCGTTGCGTAGATAAATATGAACCTCTTGCGTCATGGCTGCGCTCAGCAATGCCAAAATGAAGCAATATTTTTTAATTAAAAACATACGAACAAGTGCAATTGGAAACAGCATGTTATTAATTATGCCAGGGCCCTCAATAATTCTTTATTGCATAATGCACTTATTCCAACTTCTTGTGTCACGCACTTTTTGCAGATAGATATTTTATATACTCCATAACCAAGATAATGTATATTGCTATTGCATCGGCGCAGCATGCTTATATGCATTTGATTAGCTTTCATTTTACATGTTTTAGAATATTCCTTTGGTGTGTTTCAAGCACTTTTTACATGTCTTCTGAATAAAACCAAATAGTTTCATTTCAATTTGTTGTAGACAATCATCTGGGTGCAAAAACAAAACACAAGTTTTAGAATTTAGCGGTTATATTCTGATGCTGGCAGTGACATTTATCTAATTCGCTTATGGTTGCGTTGATGGTTAACTCAAATTTAAACCAATAACAATGGGATTTGTATTTTATTGAAAAACCAGTCTTCTATTTTAGTTTTTTGTCCATAAAAAAATACATGCGGATATTTTGATTACAAAACTCCACCGAATTTCTAATCTACTATTATAATGGCCGCCAAAGGAGGGGTGTAAAAAGCACATGAAAAAACAACCCTCTAATTTGCCGCCGCCTAAGCAATGACGACGTGTCGGTTTATTATGACACGTGTGCTGCACATAATTAAATTAATAAAATATGAAAAATAAACCATACCAGGCTTGAATTTGAGGCAACTTCTTCTTATCATTTGGCATCAAATTATTGCATTATTATTTTTTGATTAAAATTCTATTCGTATTATTTATAGCCGCTAATTAAGAAACCAAAGAGGCCTGTCATGTGATTTTCCTCTTTCGGTAGGTCAAAGTTGAAAATTATTAGAGAGGTACAGTTTTAGACGTAAAGCATCTCTTGCGCATTTCATGTCAGCTTCAAGAATTTAATTAGATTGATACTACTAAACCAACTATTTCACAACTGGGTCCCACTAAACCATGATCTATTTTTCTTTAATTTCTTTTTGGGATTGTTTGGTCGCAAAATTGTGAAATTTGGATTCACAAGTTGCACAATTGAAAAAAAGCCGGTTTAGATAGTTTTGTATTCGGTTGGTATATTAGATTTCTTTAGATTTGTAGATCCTTATAATTCTTATTTGGTTGGGAAAAAACAAGTGTTATATGGATTTGAGAATTAAAGAGAAAGACGGCGAGAGGGGATTTTTTAATAAGTGCACGGGCCCCACATGAACAGTGCCAAATCCTTTATAATCCATGGTGTTTTTAGGATTCATGAAGCCAAAAAAATCATGGGTCCCTCACAAATAACAACCCCTTATTATCCATATATTTGAATTCTTGAATCAGGTTTTTTTATTCTTGAATCCAAATGGCACAAAATCATTTGTAATCCTGCAACCAAACAACCCTTTATTATCCATATATTTGAGCCTTTCCAGGAATCGAATCAACGGCCTTTTTAGGACCGGATTAATTGGCAACGGTCCGATGAATATTTATGTATGTATTCCCCCTCCGATCAACTTCGGAAAATAACATTCAAATCAATGGACAGTAACCGCAAGCTTTATTTTGTCGGTCTCTATGTTCAAATATCTAATGAGTTTTCTTTTATGCTGGTTTAGTGATCAATGATGATCCTTCTTAAATATGTTGTTTTGAAAATGTATTCAAATTTATTTGCTTAATAACAAACATATATGCTTGGAAATTTACGAAAATTGAAGATTATTCTGAAGTGGTCAAGTATATGAAAAATATTCAAAAGCCAAAAATAAGAAAAGTTGAAAAATATTCAAAGTATGACTATTCCGATTGCATTCCTTTGTGCGTTGGAAAAATCATATTTTGGGGTCAATCTATGCAACTTCTTATGCATTGGTTATAAACGACATACATACATGGTTATAATCATATTTTGGGGGCAAGCCTATATAAAAAAAACAAACACATAAATTGGTATGAAATAACTGCCTATGGATAACAACGATTTTTAAACCATTTGATTTGGATAACTCAAGATGATAAATATACATAATCCATCTTTTCATTGTTTTAGAATATTGGCTTTGTCCGTTGACCTCACACTATACAAATGAAAGTTTTGCTGCATGTGTAGTCCCAACTATTTTCATCGAATTATACTCCAAGAGCGGTGAAGGAACAATATAGGGAGTCAATATTATTCAAAATTAATAGGTTTAAATCCAACCCAAAATCATAAATACATATATTGAGTGGCATCACATACCCATAAGCCCCATCCTTAGTATTTTCTAGTTAGGAAAATGAAATGAGAAGCTTTTTACGGTCTATAGAAGGTAATGGGCTATTAACGGTTAGGATTAGTACGACAAGACTATACTATTTCCATAAGTTAAGCCCTTCCGGTTCTATCTAAAAACACTTCTAAAATAAATAAATAAATAAAAACAAACAAACAAACAAAATATAATAAAATATCCCACACAAATATTCCTTTAGCCATTCACTGTTAAATTTTATTAGATTTATTCAACCCTCAATTAGCTCCTTTAATCCTTAATAAAATTTAAGAAAGCACAGTGTCATCTCTGGTTAATTTACCGTGTTAGAAGGAAAAAGAAGTTCAAAGAAAAACTTAAAGTTTGCATGGTTTGGACAGCATTTTCAAATGCTTCTCAACGAATTATTAATCATATACCGTCAACGATAATAATACACTATGGAAGTTTACAGTTTACAAGATAAAAAGCTCAAATTTCTAAAAGTCAAATTTTCATTCTCATAATTAAATTATTAATTGAATTTCCACTAAAAAGGAAAATGGTTATATGCTGGCTAAAATTAACTTTTTCCTTCCACAAAAGAAAAAGAAAACAAAAAACACAGACAAAAGAGAAGGAATAAAAAAAAAATCAAATCAAAAAAGTTGTCCTAAAAGAAGAAAGATTCTAATCCCGACCTTAAAAATCCTTGCCGCAATTTTTCTCCGCTCGTTTCACGATCCCTCTTCTCTCTTCAATTTTCTTCTTGTGCCCACACACCCACAACAGCTCTATCTCGTTCTCCTTCTAATCTTTGAAACCCTAATCTCAGAGAGCTCTCTTGATTTCAAGAAGAAAAACCCCATAAAAAATGGTGGATTCTATGGAATTATTCTATAATTTCTATAAATTTCCAAATTTGGAACCAACCCATTTGAGGAATTCAATTCAATTCAAAAGCCTGTTTATGTTATGAATTTCTCAGCTTCGAGCACAAAAATGAATTTTGGGCTCGTTTTCTGTAGAGCTCTTGATTCAAAGGCTGTAGATGGAGAGATGTCTCTGTGACTTCTTCGAGCAAATCGGACATGGATTATCTCGGGGAGAGCACCAAAGGCGATTTGAATGTGAAAAGGGAGCATCTTCAAGCATTTGGTTAGTTGGGTACTTGTAAAATTTGAAAATTTATACATATGTTGAAGCATTTAGCGAGCTGCGGACTTGTAAATTTTGAAAATTTATATATAGATCAAAGCATTTGGTCATTTGGGTACTTGTTAATTTTGATAGTTTTACACGCATTGAAGCATTTAGTTAGTTGGGTACTAGTAAATATTGAAAATTTATACATATATATTGAAGTATTTTTAAGTTGGGTACTTGTAAATTGCGAAAACGGTTGAATATATATATACACATAGAGAGAGAATAACGGAGGAAAGAGGCCTATGACGGTCGAAAATATACACCCTCTTCTCCGACGATCGGCATCCATAACTTTCATCGTTATCATCTAAGATGTAGGTACACCAAATTTCATGCAAAACTACAACCTTTTCACTGTTGATTTAGTGGGTTCAAAATTAACGGTTTACCGACAATAGAACTTTTTACATTGCTAAATCAATGGTGAAAAAGTTATAAAATCACATGAAATTTGGTGTACCCACATCTTAGATGATCACGATGAATATGGTGGGTGCCGATCGTTGAAAAAATGAGGGGTATTTTTTCGACGCCATAGGAGGAAATTCCCTCCTATGGCATCTTTTTATATATATATATATATATATATATATATATATATATATATATATAAAGAAAATAGGCCACTCGGGAGGGGCTTGGAGTGGCCCATTAGGGAGAACCGAGATCGAGTCGGGGGTCTTCCATTTATGAGGGGCGACTAATTAATCCGACCTATTATCTCCAAAAGAAAGAAAAGAAAAGAAAAGAGGCCATAAGAGTCTTTTTCGTTAGACGGCGTCAAAAAAATTACACCGTCCTCGATCTGCATCCATTATCATCATCTTTATCATGTAAGATGTCGATACACCAAATTTCATATGATTCCACCACATTTTCACCGTTGAACTAGCAATGTAAAAAGTTATATTGTCGGTAAACTGTTAATTTTGCACCCACTAAATTAACGGTGAAAATGTAATGGAATCACATGAAATTTGGTTTATCCATATCTTACATGATAAAGATGATGATGATTGGTGCCGGATGTTGGGTCAGTTGGTTTTCAATTCCAAAATTGTTTTTTTTATTTAAAAATTTACCTTTATTTACTAGCTTTTTTACTTTCTGTTATGAACCTTTATATATATGCTTCGGCAAGTTAGCTGGTAGAATTATAGAATCATAAATAACTTCCGGATTAGCTCATGAATGTTGTATTTCAATGAGGTGACTACTGATTTACTTTCTTGTATGCCATGTCTTGATCCGAGCAATTCATTCTCTAGCTTTGATAAGGAAAAGTCGGTTAAATTTGCAAAGTTTTATCCATGTGAATTTTCACCACCGAAGCTTATTTTCTTTGACAATCAACTGAGACTTATATTATGGATGTTTCTACCGCTGTTGATTTTGCTAACGTGAAAGGAATAGATGGTCTTGCACAAAAATTAGTTGAGATAAAATAGTATCAAGCATATCGTCCAGTATATTTACTTCTGAAATTGGCTTTAATTTTGCCCGTTGCAACTGCTATTGTGGAAAGGGCATTTTCTGCAATGAAAATCATAAAGACTCCACTACGCAATCGAATGGAAGATGATTGGTTGAATGATCTTATGGCGACATATATTGAGAGAGAGATATTTAATACTATTGACAATGAAAAGATCATCCAAACCTTTCAAAATTTGAAGAATAGAAGAGGTGTGCTTCAACGTTGGTAAATTATTGAATGGCTTTGTAATTTTTTTTGTATCAACAATTTTTGCATATGAAATCAAAAAACAGCAATATATATATTAAAGATTTTTTGGCAATGTATATGAACTCCACCGCACCTGGACAAAAATCCCGGATTCGTCACTGCATACATACATATACACATGTATACACACACATGTATATACACACGTTCATGTATATATACGTATACACGCTTATACCTCTGCATAAACACGCATATACGTCTGCATACATGCTCAATCGTGTATTCGTATACGTGTATGCATACATACACATGCATATACGCATACGTGTACATACACACATGGGTAGACCCAAATACAATCCAGTGGGGGCACGTGCGTTCACTGAAATTTACAGAAAAATAAATATCTATTTTGATTTATCGATTCAACACCATATTATGTCTGTATACAATATATATTAGGTTCATAAACATTACACCAATGTGGTGGTGTTTATGTGATAGTGCATGCTATTACATATCAAGAGATTGTGGGTTCAATTCCCACCATTTGCAAAATTATTATTTTTTATTTTTTGAGAAATAAAACATTGACCAATGGGGGAGCGATTCATTGCAAACCGGTTCATGTTTTTTAAAAACGAAAACTTTCGGTTTACGACATATTTGAACGATCCGATCCATTCGATCGCCCTACTCTCAAATATACGTGTATGAAAAATCAAAGAATTTAAAGGTCTCTAACATATGCATCGATGGGTGCAAAAATTAACGTCTTTCGATAATGCAACATATACTTTATCTGATGTACATGTTAGAGGTCTTTAAATTCTTTGATTTTTCATATACGTATATTCGAGGGTAGGGTGATTAAGTTGAAAGAATGAGATCGTTCAAATATGTCGTAGATCGGGAGTTTCCGGTTTTTAAAAACATGGACCGGTTTGCAATGGAACACTCCCCATTGACCAATCATGTCAAGTATGAATTTTTTGGTGTGTTTCTTTGTAGACGTAAAATGTTTGGTTCAATGAAAAGGGACAAGACGGTAAAATTTTTTGAACAAAATCTTAATAGATCCTTTTTACATAGTGCCCCCTCTCATCAGGATTCCTGGATCCGGGACTGCATTCACACGCATGTATACATGTTCATATGTATATACGTTTACGTGTCTGTACATACATATGTATACATGTGTATGCATATATGTATGTATACGTATACGTATACATGTATATACATACATATGGATGTTGTAAACATGGATTACTCGGCCGATTAAACAACCCAGTATCTGTACTCGATCTCCAAACGAACGAGAAATCAACTACTCGGTCAATTATTCGAATAGTGCGATTATTCAATTAAAACAACGATTAATCGGTCCATTAAGCATGTAATCGGTCCGGTCTAAGTTTTTTCTCATAAATTCAAGCCTAAAACTAAAGAAACCTGAAGCTAACCCTATAGTCTATCCATTAACTTATAACATATTAACTTAAAATTCATATACTCTCCATACCCAACCCTAAACCCAACCATCCATTTTAATTATGCGACCCGAGACCCAAACCTGTCCCTATTTATGCAACCTGAGACCAACCCCTGTCTCCCCATTTGCTTGCTATATGTTTATGTTTTTCGTACTTTGTATTTATAATATTTATATAATTATATTAAAATATTAATTGCCGCATAATCTTCGTAAAACGATTGATTACCGAGTATTCTGATTATACGCTAGCTGCTGGCCGTACGAATAAAAAACGAATACTACGTACACGTGTATATACGTACACGTATATATATATGTGTGCGTGCGCGTGTATTGTAATGCATTATCCCAGCTGTAGACGTGCAATTTTTCTTTAGCCAATCATTTGCGACTGAAGGTGCCCCAATGGATACTAGTTCTGTCAAGCCATTACACGAATGACTGAAAAGTTCTTCAAAAGTAATTATTGTTAACCATAAAGCCATGAAAGTAATTTTTTTTATAAATATGATTAATTTGTGAACAACAGAAGAAAAGTTCTCAGTTCCATTTTGTCTGTCTAAAGCAATTGCCTAATAATTTTCCAGGGGTTAGTCAATTAGAACTACGAGATAGAATTAGAACTTATCGGGGCAGTAAAAGTTTTAGGATTAATCAATCAGAACTGGAATTAGAACTTTAAATTTTGGTGTTGGTTGTGGTTGAATCTGGAACTAATAGTCTAAAAGTTCCATTTCTTAGTTCCACCGTGTAAAACCTTCCAATTTCATCCTAATATTTACCCTACTCATGTGATTAGAACAAAATTATAAAATTTGAACTACTCATCCCGTCTATCTCTCTTCCTTCAATGCAAACAAATAAAGAACATAAAATTGCTATATTTTTAACATAGTTTTATTCTCTATTTAATAATCTGCATTAAGTAGTGTTGAAAAAATAAATTATTCATAATCTTCTTTTTAATTTAACAAATCTGTAATAGAACCTTATTTCTATTTTTTTTAATAAAATATTTCAATTATTAATTAATAGCATCATTTAAACACTTAATAATTTCAATGCTAAATAGATATAATATATTGTTTACAAAATAAATAGGATAACTTATCATTAAAAGTTATATTTAAATATTTTTGTTTAGTTCCGATGTTAGATTTTGGGTAAATTGTTACAAATAACTCGGCCCATTTCAAACTTGTCCAAAACCCTAAGTATTTTTTAAATTGATGGGAAGGGCCTACTATTCAAATAATTTGTTAAAAAACCCTTCTTCCTTGCAACAAAGTTTCACCTTCTCTTTCTCTCTTTCTGATCTCTTTCTCTTCCCTCTCTCCTCTGTCACTCCATCGCTCCGACACTCTGCGCCCCCTACTCTTTTACGCTGATCTTCCTCGCATCTCTCATCTCCTCCGCTGCTTTCTCCTCTCCTCTGTCGCTCCTCGGCCCTCCGTTCCCTCCACCGCTCGTCCTCGCCTTCGTCGTTCCTCCTTCCTCCACCACTCCAAGGGAGCTCCTTCCCCCTCCAACCATCCTCCCATCTCTCCCTTCTCCGTCACGCCCTCATCCTTTCTCTCTTCCTTCCATCACTTTAAAAGTTTGTGTGTAATATTTAATCATTTGCATGTAATATCTTAGCACTTTCTTGCAATATCTAAACAGTTGTATGTAATATTTAAGTGGTATCCTATAATATCCAGTTTCTTGTAATATCTAAGAAGTTCCCTTCAAGATTTAAGCAGATTTCTGTAATTTCTAAACATTTTTCTGGAATATCCAATTACATGTAATACCTAAGTGTTTGCTTGTAATATCTAGGTAGTTGCTTGTAATATCTAAGGAGTCAACTTGGTTAAATGGGTGGTTAAAAGTATAATTGTAGCATTAATTAGTCACATGGGTTGTTTTAAGTACGCTTAGGGAGGTTTTTGTTGGCTTATGGATTTTCGTAATCCGATTGTTTAGTTTTGATGATATTGTACAATATTAATGGATAGTTACAAGTGTTTATTATTGCATATTTTATAATACTGTTTATGAGTTTGGTCGTGTTTGGGATTGTTTTCAGGATATTCTCACGACACAAGCTTAAGATGGAGGATGGAGGAAAATGAACTTAAACGGCAAATCTATTGGAGATTGGTGGATATTGGACTAGAGCTCCTCAAAGATCAAATACAAGCTTCAAGAAGCTAAATGAGTCAAATTCCAAGTTTAAAGATTTCAAGAAATTCAAGAAATCGAAGAATTCAAGAGTTCGAGCTACATTGTAATCTCTAGAAAACCAATGTAAGTACTTCTTGGTTTATGAAATTAGCAAACAAAAACTCAAGCACACGCACTATTGCATGCATGAAACTATAGGCCAAAACTTTGCAAAGAATTTTGTTCAAAACGTTTTTCAAAATCAAAGTTCAAAGTTTTCTGTATATTTCTTTTTCAACGATAACATCAACTGAGCCTTTTATCCCAAGCATATGGGGTATGCTACATGAACCAACATGAGAATCACGCCGGGTCCAGCACATGAATCCTCCGCCTCTACCCACTCCTATCGAACAATATACTTTCATTGAGGCCTTTGGCAACCATATCTTTTTGTATCCACTCCATCCATGTTTTCTTCGGTCTCCCTTTCGTCCTTTTGACATTGCCTATATCGAGAGTATCCATTCGTTGAACCGGTGCTTTCATAGGTCTGCGTCGCACATGACCAAACCATCTTAGCCGGTTTTCCTGTATCTTCTCCTCCACAGGTGCTTCACTAACTTTTGCACGAATATTCTCATTTCGCACATTATCTTTTCTAGTGTTACCACACATCCAACGAAGCATGCGCATCTCCGCTACGTGCATCTTCTGTGTATGATACTTTTAGGAGCCCAGCATTCTGTACCATATAATAAGGCAGGCCGAATAGCGCTTCGATAAAACTTACCTTTCAACTTTAATGGAAAGTTACGATCACACAAAATCCCTGTTACACTCTTCCATTTCAACCAACCAGCTTGGATCTTTTGATTAAGATCGTTATCGATCTCTCTATCCTTTTGGATGATAGAACCTAGATATCTAAACTGATCGCTCGGTGATATCTCTTGCCCTTCTAATGTTGTACCAATATGGTTTTGACTTCTCTGTTTGCTAAATTTGCAATGCATATATACTGTCTTGGACCTGATCAATCGGAACCCCCGAGATTCCAACGTTTGCCTCCATAACTCCAATTTGGCATTAACCCCTGCTTTCGTATCATTTACTAGAACAATATCATCAACGAATAGCATACACCAAGGTACCTCATCTTGGATAGTTCTAGTAAGCTCATCCATCACGATGGTAAACATGATCCTTGATGTAAACCAATTGTAATCGGAAAATCACTCGTTAGGCCGCCGCAAGTTCTGACATTTACCACTACTCCATCGTATATGTACTTGACGGGGACCCCCTTCTTCATCATTGTCCTCCATAATACCTCCCTAAGTACCTTATCGTACGCTTTCTCTAAATCAATAAATATCATATGCAAATCTCTTCTCCTCTCTCGAAAACGCTAGACAAGTTGACGAAGCAAATGAATAAACTTTGTCGTCGATCGTCCAGGCATAAACCTAAACTGGTTCTCTGTTATCTTAACATCCTTTCTTAGCCTGTGTTCAATCACTCTCCCAAAATTTCATGGTGTAACACATAAGTTTTCTTCCACGGTAGTTTGGGCATTTTTGAATGTCACCATTATTCTTATAGATAGATATAAAGGTACTTTTCCTCCATTCATTTGGCATTTTTTTGGTCTGCCAAATCTTATTAAACAGATCTGTCAGCTATTTAACGCCTATTTATTCTAAGCATCTCCAAATCTAGATAGGAATCCCGTCAAGACCAACCGCTTTTCTTGATCTCATTCTCTTCAAAATTTCTTTAACCTAAGGTAGTCTTATTTTACGTATGAAATCACAGTTTATATCTTGAGATTGAATGATAAGTCTATCCAAATTCTTAGTAAAGCTCTCATTGAACAATTTGTCAAAATAATCTCTTCACCTTTCCTTGATATCCTCATCTCGAACTAAAACCTTCTGATTTTCATTTTTGACACACTTCACTGCACATAAATCTTTGGTCTTCATTTCCCGCATTCGAGCAATCTAGTATATATCATTTTCAGCCTCTTTAGTATCTAATTTCTTGTACATCTCCTTGTAGATCTTAGCTTTAGCTTCCCGAATAGCTTTCTTAACTTTCTTTTTAGCCATTTTATACTTCTTAAATCTCTCCGCATCTCTTTTTTTTTTGTCAAATTTTTATAAAAATCCCTCTTAATTTTAATAGCAGTCTTTACTTCTTCATTCCAACATGTGTGTTCTTAGATGGTGGAGCACCACCTCTCGACTCACCAAGTAGATTTCTAGCCATCATCTTGATACAACTGGCCATTTTGTTCTATGTTCTGTCTAAATCATTTTCAGACTGCCAATCCGTCTTTTGGACTACATGATCAATAAAAGCCTTTTGGTTACCTTATTTCAATCGTCACCATTTAATTTTAGGTTCTACCTTACGTCTAATCTTCCTAGTTCCTCCTCTAAATCGAAAATCTAGAACTAAAAGTCTATGTTGAGTGGTTACACTCTCACCTGGCACTACCTTACAGTCGATACAACAACCTCTATCTATTTTTCTCGTCAGAAAAAAGTCTATTTGACTTGCACTTGATCCGCTTCTAAAGATGATAGGGCGAGACTCTCTTTTCCTAAACCAAATGTTTGCTAAGATCAAATCATAAGACAAGACAAAATCTAGAATCGAGCTACCTACTACATTCTTTTGTCCAAAACCAAAACCTCTATGGATAGTACGAAACCCACTACGACTAGTGCCTACATGTTCATTGAGATCATCACCAATAAACAACTTCTCTCCACTAGGTATGTTTTGCACCATCTCGTCTCAATCCTCCAAGAATAGACGTTTGCTAGCGTTATCAAGACCTATCCGTAGTGCATAAGCACTAATAATATTAAGGATCTTCCCACCTAGAATAAACTTAGCCAGGAAAACTCTATCACCTTTCCTCTTAATCTCAACTACATCCTCAAGCAACCGTTTATCTATGATTACGCCTACCACATTACGATTTTTATCTCTACCCGTTTACCAAAGCTTATAACTCCAGGGCTTTATAACTCTACCTTTTTCACCTATTCATTTAGTTTCTTGCAAACACATAATATCGACTCTCCTCCTAATCATCACCTTCACTAATTCTGTTAGTCTACCCATAAGGGAATCTATGTTCAAAGATACTAGACGGATCCTATGAAACCCTTGCTTATTTGTCACAACATCCGACGTCCGATGTAGCTCGCCGTTTCCGGACGACGATCTAGAAGCCCTTGCATACTTAACACTACATCCGGTGTTGGGGTAAAAATTTACACCCCGGTTGACCGAGTCAAAGTCAAGGTCGACCCCAAGCCATGTGGGCCCAAGCCCAAGTCAAGCGGGCCCATGCCCAAGTCGAGCCCGCGGCCAGCCTCCTCCATGCCTAAATATAGATCATGTAATAAATAATTTTTATGTAATTTTTTATATACATGAATGTATGCAAAATGGGCATAAAGCCAATATTTTGTAAGCCCATGGCTTATGTGCAAAAATGAAATGGCACATGAGCCATGGGATGGCTAAAATGCCATTTTTGTAAAGCCCAAGGGGCTATATGTAAATGTGTAAGCCTATAAAAGGCAACATGATGATGAATAAGAAAAAGACTTTTCATTCTCTCAAAAAAACCTAGGGTTTGTATTTCTTTCCCTTTTCTGATGGTCTCAAACCTTCTTCTTTCTTTTGAATTAAATCAAGAGTTTTACTCTTCCTTTTCAAAAACAAGATAGTTTTTCACCACCCAACCCACAAAGGGGAACCTGGATCTGTCTTCAGATCCCAAAAAGGAGAGATTTTGAGATCTCACATCTCTTGTTCTTCAAGATCCAGCTAACAGAGGAGGAAGAAGAAGAACCCCTTCCATTAACCCTAAAAACACACTCAGGAGTTCAACTCCACTCTGATTTCTCTTCCGAGAATCTTTTTAGGCTAAAAGCCTCTTTTCCTCGCCGGCGCTCGAGCGCAGAGCGCCTACGTGCCGACACGTGGCGTGTCAGCGCTCAAGCGCTTAGCGCAAAGCGCCCACGTGCCGACACGTGGGGCGCTTGCACAACAGCGCACTGCGCTCAAGCGCAAAGCACCCACGTGCAGACACGTGGTGCGCTTGCGCTCCAGCGCAAGCGCTCGAGCGCAAGTCGCCCCCGTGCCGACACGTGGCGCACTTGCGCTCGAGCGTCAGGCGCTGAAGCGCAAAGCGCCCACGCGCCGACACGTGGCGCGCATGCGCTACAGCGCCCAGCGCTCAAGCGCAGAGCGCCTACGTGCCGACACGTGGCACGCTAGCGCCTGGGCGCACAGCACCTGGGCGCATAACGCCTAAGGCGCTGACCCCACGCATCCTTTGGATGCCTTTTTCCCCTCTTTCTTTTTTTTATATATATATATATATATATATGTACACATATGTATACATATGTACATATACACATACTCCACGACACTGTCCCTGTTAGAAAAAAATTTCTGACGGGGCGCTGCCCCGCACCCCGCAAGGGGGCTGCTAGCCCCCTTGACCCCCAGCCCGCTATCCGGATAGCGGGACCCTCGTAAAAACTCTGCGTGGCTCCCAATATACCCAAAGCCCCCCTTTCAAAACACAACACACGTACACCGCACATTGAGTTCGCATGACCAATTTAACCCGTCAATCGGAGGTTCCCTCGCTCCAAAGGCGAGGGGTAATTAACGGCAGCTTAGTCCACGGCTGTCGGAGATTCGGATCCCCACAATCATTAAACCCCAGCCTACCCTAGGCAGGGGGAATCTGTAGTACGCCTGACAAGCGCGCGTACATTCCCATCTCAATGGGGGGACGAAAAACACCCTACAGATTCTGGCACGCCCGGTGGGACCAATCTCTCCGCCCATATTTCGGGTTAAGCATTCATGCGAACTCAATCAATGTACATATCTGTATTTATACTAAAATAGTGCTTTTTCATGCAGATTTTCAAGCAATCACCTTCCGACGATGTCTTCGATGATGAACTCAGCTCCCGTCTCCTACACGATGAGGATAGACTCCAGGACGGTCCTTCCGGCCAGTCTCGGGCGACAATGGGAAGAGCCGCCGCTACCATTTGGCACTATTCTGTTCGTGTCAGCTAACGCCATCCCGGCTTCTCAAGCCCCGGTGACAGACAAACCGGTCTCGAAAGGCAAGAGGCCAAATGTGGTGGTCTCGAGGACGCCCCAACTCAAACGCAAGTCGGTGTTTGAACGATTCTCCTTGTCCCCAGCTGGGGGCAAGGCCATCAACACCAGCAAAGAAACAAGGCATCTCGGGCAAGCTCCAGCGACGCCTCTGACAACTGCTCGATTGGGTGTCTTCTCAAGCCTCCCCATCACTCGGCCTATGGCGGCTTCCCGAAGAGTAGAAGCCTGCCAAGCGCTCAAGACAGAGAAGCTGAGGCAGAAGCGGCTCAGATATAGAGCCAACAAAAGGGCTAGGGCTCCGGCCATGTTAAAATTTATGAATTTCCAAAGCCAGGACCACCACGTCATTAAACTGGGAACACCTGATGACCACCACGTCGTTAAACTGGGAACAATCGATCTCTAAGTCGTTAAACTGGAAATGTAAATATATATATATATGTAAATAGATAAAAAAATGTGTAAATAAAAGAAAAATAAAGAAAAGCCAAAATGATGGGGCAACTCGCAATAAAAATCAGCGAGTAAAATAAAGATGAAAATAAAGCCGAAATGATGGGGCAACTCGCAATAAAAATCAGCGAGTAAAGATAAACATGAAAATAAAGCCGAAATGATGGGGCAACCGCGAATAAAAGCCGAAATGATAGGGCAATCGCGATCTTCGCGATAAGAAAAGCTGAAAGGATAGAGTAATCGCGGTAAAACAAAAACAAAAAAAAACACAAAAAAATCCAATTTTTCAAAATTCCCTCGGCCCTACGGTTAGTCCCCAAATTGACTACCGTATACAATTCACGGGCTCAAATAATTCTCATCATACCTATGCCCCTGGATAGACCTCTAAGTCTTTAAACTGGAAACATATGACCTCCACGTCGTTAAACTGGAAACAGATGACCACCACGTCGTTAAACTGGAAACAGATGACCTCTACGTCGTTAAACTGGAAACAGATGACCTCCAAGTCGTTAAACTGGAAACAGATGACCACCACATCGTTAAACTGGAAACATATGACCTCCAAGTCGTTAAACTGGAAACAGATGACCTCCAAGTCGTTAAACTGGAAACAGATGACCTCCAAGTCGTTAAACTGGAAACAGATGACCTCTAAGTCTTTAAACTGGAAACAGATGACCTCCAAGTCGTTAAACTGGAAACAGAGGACCTCCAAGTCGTTAAACTGGAAACAGATGACCTCTAAGTCTTTAAACTGGAAACAGATGACCACTATGTCGTTAAACTGGAAACAGATGACCACTATGTCGTTAAACTGGAAACAGATGACCTCGACGTCGTTAAACTGGAAACAGATGACCTCTACATCGTTAAACTGGAAACAGATGACCTCCAAGTCGTTAAACTGGAAACAGACGATCACTACGTCGTTAAACTGGAAACAGATGACCTCTAAGTCTTTAAACTGGAGACAGTAGACCTCTAAGTCGTTAAACTAGAAACAGATGACCACCATGTCGTTAAACTGGAAACAGATGACCTATAAGTCGTTAAACTGGAAACAGTCGACTTCTAAGTCATTAAACTGGGAATGAGGGAAATCCACTCATGTGTCCTCACGATACATGAGGAGAATAAGCCTTTGTGGGATCCTTACGACTCACAAAGGAAGAACACACTTGGGAGTCCCCACGACTCCCAAGGAGAAAATGCACCTACGGGATCCTTACGACTCGTAGGGAGAAAATACTTTATGGGACCCTTACGGCTCATAAAATTGAAAAGCCTTAGGCGATAGGGATTCAAACCTGTCTCCTAAGCCATCGCTCCCCAATGCCCCAATGGCGAATGATGAGTCGCTCCTGGTACCATATTCCAGTGCAGCGATGCAGACGCCAACCAAATTCCAAATCCCATGCCCTAATGGCGAATGATGAGTCGCTCCTGGTACCATATTCCAGTGCAGCGATGCAGACGCCAACCAAATTCCAAATCCTATACCCCAATGGCGAATGATGAGTTGCTCCTGGTACCATACTCCAGTGCAGCGATGCAGACGCCAACCAAATTCCAAATCCCATACCCCAATGGCGAATGATGAGTCGCTCCTGGTACCATATTCCAGTGCAGCGATGCAGACGCCAACAAAGTCCCGAAATTTTTATGGCCCTACGGTCTGGATCATACATCCTACAAAACCGTATACAATCCACGGGCGTAAAACAATCCCGATCCCTAAAAAAAACGGTATGTCCACAAGCAAAATGAGCACGGATGAAAACCCGAAAGGGCTCCGTGAGTAAAAACAGCAGGACTGCCGGCGAGTTTGTGAAAACCCGAAAGGGCGCAAACTCGTAAAAGAAGGAAAAGAAATGAAATGCACTCGCAAAGTCCTCTCGACTTTGTGAGGAGAAAATTCCCGCGTGAGATCCCTACGACTCACAAAGGAGCAACATACTTAGGAGTCCCTACGACTCCTAAGAAGAAAATACACCTACGGGATCCTTACGACCCGTAGGGAGAAAATGCTTTGTGAGACCCTTACGGCTCACAAAATGGAAAAGCTTTAGGTGACAGGGATTTAAACCTGTCTCCTAAGCCACCAATTCCTAAATCCTCTCGGGGCACATGATGAGTTGCTCCTGGCATTATTCCAATGCAGCAATACAGATGCCAAACAAAAACCACCCAAATCCTCCCGGGACAAATGATGAGTTGCTCCTGGCATTATTCCAGTGCAGCAATGCAGATGCCAAACAAAAAAAAACAATTCCCAAATCCTCTCAAGACAGATGATGATTCGCTCCTGGTACCATATTCCAGTGTAGCGATGCTGATGTCAACCCAAATCAAATCAAACCAACAACCTCTATGGCGGAATCATGCTCCGTCCCAGAATTTACCCCGTGTCGAAATCATGCTTCGCCTCGGCATATCTACCTTCCCTGCAGGAATTATGCTCCGCCTCGGAATAAAGTCAACCCGACACTCCGTGCCGGGGAAAAGTCAACCCGCGACACTCCGTGCCGGGGAAAAGTCAACCCGCGACACTCCGCGCCGGGGAAAAGTCGATCAGCGACACTCCGCGCCGGGGAAAAGTCCATCAGCGACACTCCGTGCCGGGGAAAAGTCAACCATCGACACTCCGTGCTGGGGAAAAGTCGATCAGCGACACTCCGTGCCGGGTAAAAGTCAACCCGACACTCCACGCCGGGGAAAAGTCGATCAGCGACACTCCGTGCCGGGGAAAAGTCAACCCGCGACACTCCGCGCCGGGGAAAAGTCAATCAGCGACATTCCGTGCCGGGGAAAAGTCAACCCGACACTCCGCGCCGGGGAAAATTCGATCAGCGACACTTTGTGCCGGGGAAAAGTCAACCAGCGACACTCCGCGCCGGGGAAAAGTCGACCAGCGACACTCCGCGCCGGGAAAAGTCGATCAGCGACACTCCGTGCCGGGGAAAAGTCAACCACCGACACTCCGTGCCGGGGAAAAGTCGATCAGCGACACTCCGTGCCGGGGAAAATTCAACCCGACACTCCGCGCCGGGGAAAAGTCGATCAGCGACACTCCGTGCCGGGGAAAATTCAACCCGACACTCCGCGCCGGGGAAAAGTCGATCAGCGACACTCCGTGCCGGGGAAAATTCAACCAGCGACACTCCGCGCCGGAGAAAAGTCGATCAGCGACACTCCGTGCCGGGGAAAAGTCAACCGACACTCCGCGCCGGGGAAAAGTCGATCAGCGACACTCCATGCCGGGGACACGTCAACCAGCGACACTCTGCATCGGGGAAACGTCCAACACAGACACTCCGCATCAGGAAAACATCAACCAGCGACACTCTGCATCGGGGAAACGTCTAACACAGACACTCCGCATCAGGGAAACGTCCAACAGCGACACTCCGTGCCGGGGAAACGTCAAGCAGACACTCCGTGCCGGGGACCCGTCAACCAGCGACACTCTGTATCGGGGAAACGTCCAATACAGACACTCCGCATCAGGGAAACGTCCGACAGCGACACTCCGTGCCGGGGAAACGTCAAGCAGACACTCCGTGCCGGGGACACGTTAACCAGCGGCACTCCGCCTCGGGGAAACGTCGACCAGCGACACTCCGTGCCGGGGACACGTCTACCAAATTGCTCCGGATCAGAGCGTCGACCGTCCACTTCGTAAAAAGGGCAGTGCAGGCTTCCCACAAATTGGGAACCAAATCGCTCCGGATCAGAGCGTCGACCGTCCGTGTCGCAAAAAGGGCAGTGCAGGCTTCCTACAAAGCAGGAACCAGATCGCTCCGGGCCAGGGAAACGTCTACCACGGACACTCCGTCTCGGAGACGCGTCAAGCGTCGACCGTCCACATCGTAAAAAAGGCAGCGCATCCCGAAAAGTAGGAACCAAAGCAAGTCGCCTCCACGCAAAAGAAGATCCATCAATTTCATGCACACGACCCACATATGCTGTGTGCATTTATTGATGGAGGGCAATTTGTTGGGGTAAAAATTTACACCCCGGTTGACCAAGTCAAAGTCAAGGTCGACCCCAAGCCAGGTGGGCCCAAGCCCAGGTCAAGCGGGCCCATGCCCAAGTCGAGCCCGCGGCCAGCCTCCTCCATGCCTAAATATAGATCATGTAATAAATAATTTTTATGTAATTTTTTATATATATGAATGTATGCAAAATGGGCATAAAGCCAATATTTTGTAAGCCCATGGCTTATGTGCAAAAATGAAATGGCACATGAGCCATGAGATGGCTAAAATGCCATTTTTGTAAAGCCCAAGGGGCTATATGTAAATGTGTAAGCCTATAAAAGGCAACATGATGATGAATAAGAAAAAGACTTTTCATTCTCTCAAAAAAACCTAGGGTTTGTATTTCTTTCCCTTTTCTGAAGGTCTCAAACCTTCTTCTTTCTTTTGAATTAAATCAAGAGTTTTACTCTTCCTTTTCAAAAACAAGATAGTTTTTTACCACCCAACCCACAAAGGGGAACCTGGATCTGTCTTCAGATCCCAAAAAGGAGAGATTTTGAGATCTCACATCTCTTAGTCTTCAAGATCCAGCTAACAGAGGAGGAAGAAGAAGAACCCCTTCCATTAACCCCAAAAACACACTCAGGAGTCCAACTCCACTCTGATTTCTCTTCCGAGAATCTTTTTAGGCTAAAAGCCTATTTTCCTCGCCGGCGCTCGAGCGCAGAGCGCCCACGTGCCGACACGTGGCGTGTTAGCGCTCCAGCGCAAAGCGCCCATGTGCCGACACGTGGCGCGCTTGCACAACAGCGCACTGCGCTCAAGCGCAAAGCGCCCACGTGCCGACACGTGGTGCGCTTGCGCTCAAGCGCAAGCGCAAGTCACCCCAGTGCCGACACGTGGCGCGCTTGCGTCCAAACGCACAGCGCTCGAGCGCAAGTCGCCCCCGTGCCGACACGTGGTGCACTTGCGCTCGAGCGTCAGGCGCTGAAGCGCAAAGCGCCCACGCGCCGACACGTGGCGCTCTTGCGCTACAGCGCTCAGCGCTCAAGCGCAGAGCGCCCACGTGCCGACACGTGGCACGCTAGCGCCTGAGCACACAGCGCCTAAGGCGCTGGCCCCACGCATCCTTTGGATGCATTTCCCCCTCTTTCTTTTATATATATATATATATATATATATATATGTACACATATGTATACATATGTACATATACACATACTCCACAACACTGTCCATGTTAGAAAAAAATTTCTAACGGGGCGCTGCCCCGCACCCCGCAAGGGGGCTGCCAGCCCCCTTAACCCCCAGCCCACTATCCGGGTAGCGGGACCCCCGTAAAAACTCTGCGTGGCTCCCGATATACCCAAAGCCCCCCTTTCAAAACACAACACACGTACACCGCACATTGAGTTCGCATGACCAATTTAACCCGTCAATCGGAGGTTCCCTCGCTCCAAAGGCGAGGGGTAATTAACGGCAGCTTAGTCCGCGGCTGTCGGAGATTCGGATCCCCACAATCATTAAACCCCAGCCTACCCTAGGCAGAGGGAATCTGTACTACGCCTGACAAGCGCGCGCGCATTCCTATCTCAATGGGGTGACGAAAAACACCCTACATCCGGGATCCGATGTAGCACGTTGCTGAGTAGAGGACGCCCCAACGATATTTTTATTATGGTTCATGTCATAGAATGTGACAGTTTTACGTTGGCTGTCACAAGCCTACCACAATCCTCACTCTTTCTCATCCAGACTTGGGACCGGCAATGGTAGGTTTGTGCATTCCTTCTTCGTGTCAGTCATATTCCTCTTCAAACGTCAGTACACTATTGCAATACATGCACAGTTCAAATATCTATTTTTCACTTCAGAGCAAACGTCTGAACACTATTGCAAAGGTATGTTCTTATGTCAGACATTTATGCCAGAGTTACCGGATGAAAATTGTTTTCTTCTTCCGACGTCAGACTTTTTACCCTTCAGACGTCAGTTGCCATTTTGACCTTAAATTTTCCATTCTTTGAAAAGATTGGCAAACGTTTGACACTTTACAAAAACGTCTAGACACTATTGCAAACATCTGTTCTTATGTCAGATGTTTAGGCTAGAGTTACTGGGTGAAAATTGTTCTTCTTTCAATGTTAATCTTTTTACCCCTTCAGATGTCAGTTACCATTTTGAGCTTAAATTTTTCATTCTTTGAAAAGATTGGCAAACGTTTGCCGCTTTACAAAACAAGTCAAGGCTAGAAGTGATAATGTCGTCAGCTAAACATCTGAAGCACATTTTCCATGAAAATATTTTCTTCTTCAAACATTAGTATATTTCTTTTTCAGACGTCTATTTACTGTACCGTTTTAAAAGTTTCCTTCTTTGAAAGTTATGACAAACGTTTGAAGCTTTACACGACTAACGTCTGAAGAAATAAATGATTGAAAATATGAACGTTACGTGCATTAAATGCTATAACAGCTAGTTTTATTTTGTCTTGAGACGTTAGTCGACTTGGCTTTCAGACGTCGGTGCTTCAGCCCAGGTCGCATTAAATGTGTGTTATGTTTTGGTGTGGGGGTATTTAAGGGCTTTGCTTGTGCATTCATTGCACCTCAAATATTTTGAAAAATAGCATTCATTTCTTGAGTTCATATTCACCCACTAAAAGAGAAGAAAAACATTTGAGATTTAATTGCAAATCACATACTCCATTTGAAGTATTCTAGAGCTTTAATTGTAAACTCTTGAGAGAGTATCTTTTATTGTAATTTTCTTCTTCTTTCTGTGTGGAATCTCTTGAGTGCAAGAAAGTTCGTGTAAGTGAGGAAAAATTTTGCGAAGAGAGTCACGTATTATTACGGGTGCGCAACGTGTTTGTCTCATCGGATACGTGATTAAGTGGAACGAGCTCGTACGCCTAAAGAAAGAGGAATTGGGGATTTTCCTAACCGCTCTAAAATCGCTTTTGTTTGCGTTTGATTATCTTTAACTCTCTCCTATACGTGTTAGCTATTACTATGTTTAATTTTATTTGCAAGTAGATTTTTAATTTGTGGGAATCGTTAGTATAATCTTATGCACCCCCCTCTAGGATTATTTCAATTGGTATTGAAGCCAAGTGCTCTTATTTGTTAGGATTCAACCTCTAAAGAGATCTTGTGGACTATATTTCAACTTCGTCACATGGTGAGGGACATTCCCAATCCATCACCTAACCACCATATTTTGATGGCACTAACTTTCCGATTTGGAAAGTTAAGATGGAGACCTTCTTAGAATCCCAAGGGAGAAACGTGTGGAGATACATCGTTTCGAAGGAATATGAGTTACCCGACATTGATAGAGATAGTTGGACCTTGTCACATAAAGGGTTCATGAAGCTAATCATAGTGTCATATTTGTTTTATTTTCTTGTCTTAATGGGAATGATTTGGCTAGAATTATCAAATGCAAAAAAATGCTTATTCTATGTGGAAATCTTTATTGAATGCGCATGAAGATGGTTCCAATGTTAAGAAGGAAAAATTTGGTCTTTTAAAAACCGAATATGAAAATTTTTGAATGTTGCCTAATGAATATATGGACGATATGTTTAGTCGTTTTATTCACATTACTAATGCTCTTGATTGCTTGCTAGATGAACCCATGGACAATGAGGAAAACGTGAGAAAGATTCTTCATTCTCTCACTAAGAAATGGCAAGTGAAAGCGGCTACTCTCAAGGAGATGGCTGACATCAAAATCATATCGTTTGAAGAGCTTTAATGAAATCTAAAGGCCTATAAGATTGAGCTCAAGGCCTATGACATGGAAGATGAAAAGATTGAGAAGAACGACAAACTGAAGAGCATCGCACTGAAAGCCTCATCTAAATTCAAATCCAGCGATGACGAGTTTTGTGGAGATGACATGGACAACGAACTCTTAACGAAGCAGTTCAATAGATTCCTGAAGCTTCAAAGAGCTTACAAGAAAGGTAATTTTCAAAGAGACTGTTCCTACAACAACAAGGAAGTCGGCTCATGCTTCAAATATAGAAAGCCCGGTCATCTTGTTGCCGATTATCCTCTCAACAATGAGAAGGAAGCTCCACAATGACCCAATCGAAAAGCCTTACAGGCTAGAGCATGGGACAACTCGGAGGGGAGTGACAATGATGAAAGGCCGTCCGATCAAGAGATTGCGAACATGTGCTTTATGGCATATGAGGATGAGGTAACGGAAGATCTAAACTCTTATTCTTTTGAAGAATTACTTGAACTTTTGGATCATTACATGATACATTCTCTAAACTTCAATTTAAATATTTCTTTGCTAAAAAGAAAATTGCTTGTCTTGAAAATGAAAGCTCTTCTATTAAAACTCATGGATGTGAGTTTAAAGCTTGATAACGAAAATCTTTTGTCTAAAATTGCTTCCTTAACTAGTTCTCTTGAAGATGCGAATTTTAAAAATAAGAGACCCACCTCGATTTTTACTTCTCTTAAAAACAAATATAATGCTTTGACAAATACTCACAATTCTATACTAGTTGATATTGAAAAGATGAAAACTAGAATTAGTGATTTTGACACTACTTTGCATAAATTTGCCACTAGCAAAGATTCCTTGAACACCATGATAGAAAATTTGAGAATTTCAAATAAAAGAAAGGGTCTTGGTTTTCAAAATGCATGTTCTTCTCATACCAGTGGTTCTAAACAATTGCATGATAAGACTTCTTTCATGACTACTTTCATTAAAACTAAATCTTCGCATGTCTCTACTTCTTATGATCATCATGCTAATCATGTACATTCTTCTACCTCATATGATCATCATGCTAGATTTTCTTATGCTCCTAAGTTTGTAAAACCTTTTGCTTGACTTATGCTAAACCTTTTGCTAGAACCACTTCACATCACCATCATGCCAAATGCATACATGCACGTATACATTCTAGCTTTATTCATATTATGTGCAACTATTGTGGTCGAATTGGGCATATTTCATATCATTGCAAGAATAGAACTCCTAAGAATTTAGTTTGGGTTCCCAGGACTAACTCTCGTGGACCCATAAAGACTTGGGAACCAATAAATACAACTCTTGCATATTTTATAGGTGCATCGCAAGTTGCAATGTAAGGATCAATGGCTCCTTGATAGTGGCTACTCAAAGCACATAACCGGCAATATCAAATGCTTTGCAACACTATCAAGTAAAGAAGGTGGCATGACCACCTTTGGAGATGATGGATATGGTAGCATTATCAGTAAAAAGGATGAAAGTTAGTTTTGGCACCAGTGGCTGGGACATGCTTTCACGAAGCTACTTTCAAGCATCACCACTAAAGATTAGGTCTCCGGAATTCCTATGCTTAAGATTGCAAGAGACAATTTAAGTGATGCATTTCAAATGAGCAAGTAAGTCAAAAGCTCATTCGTGCCAAAGGTTGAGGCATTGACTTCTTTACCTATTGAGACATATGGTTTTATTTGGACCATCTAGGACTTTGAGTCTTGAAGTTCAATGTTTTTATCCAATAACCTTTATGCTCATTTGCTTTTCTTGTTTTTCATCCATGAGCATGCGGTTTTGAAAACTAGGTGTATATTTGCATATTTTGTGTTTTCAATGCCATGTCTTACTCTAACTTGCTTAAATTTTCTTATTTGTGAGAGTTTGTATCCATGTGGTTTTAAATTATTTAAATCTTTTGCATATGGATACATTTAGTACATGCTTATACTTTGAGCCATCTTTCATTTGGTATCATTATTTATGCCTTGTTTAGTGTGTTAGTACTTAAACTAGCCTATATTGTTACACATACCCTTTGTATGAGTCGACTAATTTCATTTGGTATTAACTTATTTTTCATTTACGCAAATTACTTCTGAAACCCTTTTAGAGGAACCCAATTATGGATTCTGTTAATTACAACGAATTCTATTCATGAGTTTAGCGGAGAGAATTAGAGACCTTTCACCAGAAAGTCGATTCTTGTGATGAGAAAAACCAAGTTTTTATCTACATGGTTTAGGATTACTCATGCTTTCCTTTCACATGCTAGTATTACTTGACTATCTTATTCACGTGATTTTTTTTGCATGTATCGTTCACTATATTTCCATGTCCTTGCCTCTTTTGCTATGAGTTGAGTTTCGTTTTTTAAAATTGTTCTTTTTCAATTAGTATCAACTCATGGTTATCTCCACATGCTTTTAAAATTGATTATTCTTTTTGTGGATCTTTGCATGTATCGCTTGCCTTTACTTATCTCTTATATACATACTTGTTGATAATAGCCAATTGCTTTTAAAGAAAGTTATTCAAACGTTTAACTTGATTATTGCTCATATCAACTCCTATTAATCTTCTATGCATATATTTAGATGGAGGTATTCAAACGTTTAACTTACTTTTGGATGTACGCATATATTTAGGAGGAGTAATTCAAGTGTTTTAAACTCCTTAAACACTGTTTTTGATTATGTCAAAAAGGGCAACTCCTATTAATCTTCTATGCATATATTTAGATGGAGGTATTCAAACGTTTAACTTAATTTTGCATGTACGCATATGTTTAGGAGGAGTAATTCAAGCGTTTTAAACTTCTTAAACACTGTTTTTGGTTATGCTAAAAAAGGGAAGAATAATATGATTGCATATCAATATTTGTTGTTCAATATACTTGTTTATATTGATATACTCTCATCCATTAATATTTCGAATCACTAAAAGGGGGAGATTGTTGGCTTATGGATTTTCGTAATCCGATTATTTAGTTTTGATGATGTTGTACAATATTAATGGATAGTTACAAGTGTTTGTTATTGCATATTTTATTACACTATTTATGAGTTTGGTCGTGTTTGAGATTGGTTTTCAGGATATTCTCCCGACACAAACTTACGAGGGAGGATGGAGGAAAATGAACTTAAACGGCAAATCTATTGGAGGTTAGAGAATTTTGAACTAGAGCTTCTCAAAGATCAAATACAAACTTCAAGAAGTTAAGGAGTCGAAGTCCAAGTTTAAAGATTTCAAGAAATCGAATTCAAGAGTTCGGTCTACATTGTAATCTTTAGGAAACCGATGTAAGTATTTCTTGGTTTATGGGATTAGCAAACAAAAAGCTCAAGCACTCACATTATTGCATGCATGAAACTATTGACCAAAACTTTGCAAAGGATTTTGTTCAAAACGTTTTTCAAAATCAAAATTCAAAGTTTTTTGTGCATTCTTTGTTCACACATCAGTCATAATCTTCTTCAGACGTCAGTACACTATTGCAAAACACGCACAGTTCAAATATCTGTTTTTCACTTCAGAACAAACGTTTGAAGTTATACAAGAACAAACGTTTGGATATTATTACAAATGTCTACTCTTATGTCAGATGTTTAGGCTATAGAGTTGCTGGATGAAAATTGTTTTCGTCTTCCGACGTCAGTCTATTTAGCCTTAGACGTCAGTTGCTATTTTGAGATTAAATTTTTCATTCTTTGAAAAGATCGGCAAACGTCTAACACTTTACAAAACAAATATCTGGACACTATTGCAAACGTCTGTTCTTATGTCAGACGTTTAGGCCAGAGTTACTGGATGAAAATTGTTTTCTTCTTCCGACGTCGGTCTTTTTACCCTTCGGATGTCAGTTGCCATTTTGAGCTTAAAATTTTCGTTCATTGAAAAGATCGGCAAACGTCTGACGTTTTACAAAACAAATGTCTGAAGCATATTTTCCATGAAAATATTTTCTTATTCAGACGTTAGTATATTTCTTTTTTAGACGTGTATGTAGAGTGTTTTCCGTCACCCTATTAAGACAGAAATACATCGCTTGTCAGGCGCATTACAGATTCCCCTGCCTGTGGTAGGCAGGGGTTTATTGATTGTGGGGATCCCAAATCTCCGGCAGTCGCGGATTAAGCTGTCGTTAATTACCCCTCGCTTTTGGAGCAAGAGAATCTCCGATTAACAGGTCAAACAGATCATGAGAACTCAATATGCAATATGCGTGTGTCTTAAGGGCATTTTGGACATGTCGGGGGCCTCGCAGAGTTTACGGGTATCCCACTACCTAGATAGTGGGCTAGGGTCAAGAGGGCTAGCATCCCCTTATGGGTGCGAGGTAACGTCCCGTTAGAAATTTTTTCTAAGGGGAGAAAGCTTTTGAGTGTGGGGCGTGTCTATTTTATTCATTTCTTTTATTTTGTAGAATATTTACAAGAAACAGAAGTGAGGGATGCTCGTGTGCCATGTGCACACTTAGAAAAATGAGCATGTGGTAAGGTGCGCACATGACAAGATGCGCACCTGTCAAGATACGCACCTAGCATGGTGCGCACTTGGAAAGGTTCGACCCTGACAAGGTGTGCACCTGGTAAGGTGTGAGAGTTGAGGGACGAAAGGTCCCAAATGAGCCAAAAGATCCACCTGGCAAACTCGACGTTAGAAACGGAGCAGTTCGCTGCATGAGACGCCGCAAAAGAGGCAGTCTGGATATGGAAGTTCTTAATTGAACTTCAGGTGGTTCCTTCCATTTGTTGGTCCAATACTTTAGTATTGTGACAATATACGGCGCTATAGCTTTAGGGAAGGAACCCAGATCCCATCAGAGATCCAGACATATCTTGAGGCAGTGCCACCTGATCAGGGAGATCGTTGATCCCCAGGGTATCGAGGTGAGGAGAGTAGATATGGAGAACAAAACTACAAATCCACTCACAGAGGCCATCCCTCAGACAGTGTTTGAGAGGCTATTCGAGACCTTCGGTCTGCGATATGCCAGTATATGGCTTTAGTGCAAGTGGGAGATTGTTAGTGATATATGCCCTAAGGCCATTATTGTATCATACTGGATTGTATATTACTTAATGGGAGCTTGGGATATATACGGATATAGTAACAGTCTTACTCAAAATGGTAGTATGCTATCTGGTTTGTTTCTATCTCAATATGTGCATGTGCTTTCTTAGCATATCACTTATACATATTGGTAGAGCCCTTAGGATCTTTGCTTGATTACCAGCGTTATGATGACAGTCACACTAGTGGAGGTTGGGTAGTCTATAAGCACATCCTATACAGGTCGCTAGTCGTAGGATTATCAAGACAAGGCATCGATACTCCACAGTAGACTAGTGTATACGCTTCTCATCCCAGCAGGGAAGATGGTCTGTCCCACAGCCATTAGTACGTCGTACTGGAGATAGTATGCAGGTGCTCATTAGGTTATGAGTACACTGAACATAACTCGTCAGGAACTGTTGGTGGGTATTATACCTGTCGTCGTGTAGCAGTTCCCAGATGACATGAGTACAACTTAGTCCGTCGACTTGATACTGCTGCTTCGCCTCAAGTGTGTTCCTACTATAGTTTGATTACTACCCTACCATGGCTCAATGGAGTCGTGCAAACAGGTAGTAGTTGGGTGCAGTTCCTAAGCACTTAGAGGCAGTGGCGGTTAGATATGATTCGTCTCTCCCGGTATTGGGGGTTGATATCGCGCTGTATTCGGAAAGCCATTACACAAAGTTCTTGGCCAAGGCAAGCGAGATTTACTCATAGGTATTCCAGTAGTTTCTCAGGGTGTATTGGGTTACTCTCCGACATGACTTATTGTGCTATTAGGGGTCTGACGATTACCGTCCCCCTAGGCCTGATATGCGATACTCTTAGACGAACAGACCGAACTGTACAGAGATTGTCACATTCAGGCTCAGTAGGAGTTCGGATGAGTTAGCTCATCGACCTTCTTATCGACATCTATCTGGGGACCAATACATACAGCTAGTACCGCTTACGACCTGTGGTTAAACCCACTGCCAGCATAGTGTCGAGTCTTTAGAGTCCCATATAGAGAGTTTCCCTGCACCGGGCAAAAGGTGTAGGGTCCGTATGGTTTTACGGCAGGGTTTCGATCACTTACGTGCACTAGTGCGCGTATGATGTTCGGGCGGATAATATTGGTGGGCTTTGGTTTAAGCCGGATCCTAGTATTTTATTGATAGATCAGTTTCATCTCTTTGTATTCGTGTTTCTCGGAACACGAATGCGGGTATGTATATACAGATGAGAGAGGCATAGAAGGAAACACCTCATTAGGGTTTTGATCATTTACTTGATTAAAACAATTATGAGGTGGATGAAAGTATTTGTTATTTTTGTAAATGATAATTGAGGCATGGCTACTTGTTTTGATTATTTGACTTGGTTTGACCATTTGACTTGGTATGACCATTTGACTTGGTTTGACTAGATATTTCTTGTGAGATATTTTGTAGCACTAGATATTTTGGATGAGATATTTTTCATGCCATGCTTGTAGTCAAGTCAAGGGAGCCATCTCATTTTATCATTATCATTATCAAAAATCATTTTCTCTTTCCTCAAGCTAGGTCTCTTCTTCTTCCTCACATCAAAAACCCTTAAGGTCTCATGAGTTGATTAAACTAGGGTTTCAAGAGACAAATAAATCCATATGCATACTCTACATCACCTAGGCCATCAAGTTTAGCAAGCTTGTTGCCCTAGTTACCTCGGTTTTGAGGTGGAGTTCGGACTGTAGACTCTCGGGTGGATCGTCTTTGACTCGAGGAGGCCGTCGAGGTTGCTACGATCCGGATCGATCCTTGGAGCCTACGATGACGAGGAGGACAGCGAAGAAGACTCGAAAGACTTGTATCATGAGGTATAACATTCTTTCCGAGTAGTTAAATCTCATGTAGTTTGCTAGCTAGGGTTTATGGACGATCCTTGGTTCTAGTCGGTGTTGCGAAGCTCGTAAAAATCATTTTTTGCAAATTCCTCCTTCCCGCGAACACGTGGGGTGCGCTACATCGATTTACAGTGGTATCAGAGCCTCTCATAAACCTTAGATAGCTTGTAGCGATGTTAGAATTCCGCCGGTTTTTGTTGCGCAAAAACTGTCGACAAAAACAATTTTCAAAATTGATATTTTGAGTTGTTTGCATACCCCGCGGGCTCACGGTTTGAACCAAGAATCCGCGGGGTGAAGCGTGTGCACCACTTGGTGGCTTGTGACCCGAGAGCACCAGGAATTGGTGCTCTCGGGTCTGCCTCCCTTTGGGGGCCATCTCGTAGTGGCCCCCAGGGGTGGGTACCCTCCTTAGGCCCCCCATTCGACAGTAATTCATGTGTCTTCGCCTCTGCAAATATTCGGGTGGGTTTCGAATTCGTTTCGACTCCCGGATTGGCTCAAAACTATCGGTTTCGGAACTATAGCTCACTGGATTTTCAAGTCTTGGAAAATTGTTTAAGTTTGCTAATTGCGTGCGGAATTCTAATGTTGTAATTACTTTACAAGCTTTGTGCTGTATATATGTGTTTGGAAACGTCGACTAATTGCTATACATCGATTAGTCGGGGTTGTACATATCTGTGATGTTGTTGTAATGGTTTGTGTATATGAACTTGTTGGATCGTCGTGGATGAATAGCCGGGGATGTGAGATGAGGGTTTTCATTTTTTCATTCGATGTAAAATTTGTAAAGTGATGTAATATTATTTTTGCGGGGCACTTCCGGGTTGAGGTTGTAGCCACAGTTGTATTATTTCTTTTACTCTTTTTGCTCCTAGGATAGACCCAAGGTGGGGTGCACAAACTACCGGGTATTTTGAAGTGCCGAGTGGCCTACTCACTTTGTTGAGCGAGATTGCTTCACTTTGAGTATTTGGTGGGTAGTTTACTGCACCCGTAGGGGTCTAGGATAGGGTTTGGCTATTCATCACGACCGTGGATTCTGTCTTTCGTTACAGGCTCAAACGAAACGCGAAATTCCTAGTATATCCAATGTGTTCATCTGTGATCTGGAATGCTTATCATTGCGTCTGACGAATAGATATTATTATATATGTATTATATAATAGACATTACTTATGTTTTGCATCCGCGCTAGTCCAGCCTCCGCTCTGTTGTTAGTTAAGTAACCTAACGAGTGATGACGGGGCCCCATAGCGAATGCAGATGGCATAAGCGTACGTTGTATTTTCGTTGTTTTCTGCAATGGTAGGTTAATTGATGGGACTGCATTACATTAATGCAAAGCAAACAAACTAAAGCTGAATCGTTGGAACAAATTTTTAAACCGCTCGGTTATTTTAAAACAACAGACTTTTAAATGCGGAGCTTAAACCACTCCTTTTAAAAGCTATCAGGTTCCTTCGATTATATCAAGTTCACTATGTTCACGGTTTCGCCAAAACCATTCGTAGCCCTCCGTCATTTCAGTTGAATATTCAGTAGTATTCAAGCTATGTATTTTGACCTTTGCCAAGGCATAGTGTTTAGTAGCTGCTGGATATTCATCTTTAGCATAGATAGATGCGTTGGTTTGGAACAACCGTACTACTATTTTGGCCTTCGTCAAGGGTATGCGCGGATAGGTTCAAATTAACCTGGACAATGACGGATAGAACTTGCCATGTGACTTATGATATGTTGGCCTTCGTCAAGGTCATAAGAACATGGGGTAAAAATCCACATCGGGAGTTTCTAAAGAAACTGAAACTTGCTAGTGCTGCATACCATTTGGAGTTTGATAATGTTGGTAGGATTCCTTCAACATTATCACACAATGATATTTGGGTCTCGATCCTACTGTGAGTATCCGCTAATTCTCGGGAGATTCTTTACTTAATGATCAACGCTATAAACTAAGTAGGTGTCTAGAACAGTGTTAGCGGGGCTACGCCTTCAGGGAAAAGAGGTTTTCTAATTAAGTAATTTCGCTAAAGCGTTGGAAAACCTCCCTCGAAGTACTGACACTAGCCTGGCCGAACTGTTAAGCAAGTATTGTACGATGAGATCAATCCTGACTAATTTTTCTTTTATGGTTTGAGGAAGGATTCGAGAAACAGTGGGAGCCATCCTGTTTAGATAAATTAAAAACCAATCTAAACTTGCAAGAGCATCATGCTATGTGTTTTTTTCTCTCCTAAATGTAGCGACATGGTAACCAGATTAGGTTACAAATAGATAATAAAATGACTGAGTTATACTATAATGACCGGTAAAGGTTTGTCCAAATGCCCATTACCTATGACAAACTGGACCACCTCATTACTACTCAAGCCCCCGCCGTCCCAGGTCCAGTTTCCACTGTCGTGGATAAGGATATCCGTAAGACAAGGGAAAAGGACAGTGCGAATGCCAAGTGCCTCGTGTAGGCCTCAGTTGATGGTGTATACCAGAGGCAGCACGAGAAGATGGACTTAGTTTCCATCTTTCTCCATAACAGTGTTTTATATGGAGAGCAATCTCGTATCGCAAGATATGATACCTCGAAGGAATTTCTTCAAGCGAGGTTGGCTGTCGGGTCATCTGTAGGGGACAAAGTCCTTACGATGACTAGCTATATTGATGAGCTCACGGACCTGGAGACCACGTTGGGAAACGTGTCATATGCTGACTTGTTTCTACAGTCCCTACCTCCTACTTACGCCTAGGGGAAGAAAGTTATACTTCCAGTTGATGGCACCCTGAAGGAAACCAGGGAGACACCTGCTCTGCTTATTGGGGAATCTTCCTTTTCTGGATCTAAGGCAGATGCTAAGGGTGAGAAGAAGAAGACCACCACAAAGCCGATAGGCGGTGTCGGTAAGGTAGAAGAAAAGGGAAGGGCAAAAGTTTCAGGGTTAACAGTAGGGAAGGAGGGATGTTCCTATTGTTAGGGGAAAGGGCATTGGCAGAAGGTATGCAGAGCTTGGAAAGCCAGAATCCAGGATCCGAAGTATGTTGTGACTTCGACTTCGGACATGTTAGTGATTGAAAACAGTTTGTCAATTAACTCTACTTCCTGGGTACAACATACCAGATCAGGATCTCATATCTATAATTCATTACAGGCTTTGAGAGACCGTAGAGTCATCAGGATAGGTGATATGACTCTCAGGGTTGCTAACGGAATGAGCGTGGATGCTGTATCCGTAGGGTATATCACCTAGAATTGACAAGTGGGCAGATATTGATTCTACGTAGCTGTTTGTATGTACCAAGTCTAGTATGTAAGCGATGTGGTTCACATCCACCTAAATCAAAGTTTGATTGGGTCAGGTACACTAGAGGACAGCATATATTGAATCAAGCTCAGGTTTTCAAACGTCCAGAACACACTTAAAAGAAAGTCTCCAGAATTAAATAAAACTTTCTTATGGTATTGTAGACATGGTCACATCAATGAAACACGGTTGTCGAAGTTATAGAAAGAGGGATATTTGGATCTGTTCGAATATCAGTCTTATGCAACTTGTCAATCTTGTCTCATAGGAAAGATGACAAAGACTCTGTTCACTAGACACGGAGTAAGAGCAAGCGAGCTCTTGGGACTCATACACAGCGATGTGTGTAGTCCCATATCTACAGATGCACGAAGTGGTTATTCCTATTTCATTACTTTTATGGATAATTTCTCTAGGTTAGGACATGTCTTCTTGATGAAGTATAAATCCGAGACTCTTTGAAAAATTCCGAGAATATAAGAATGATATGGAAAAATAAACAGGCAAAAGTATCAAGACACTGAGATCTGATCGATGTGGTGAATACTTAAATTGCCGAGTTCCTGAATTACTTAGAAGAAAATGGAATTCTCTCTCAGCTTATTCTTCCATACACACCATAACACAACGGTGTATAGGGAAGGCGGAATGATACCCTATTGGATTTGGTTCATTCCATGATGAGTAATACTGAGTTACCGCGATCCTTCTAAAGTTATGCACTAAAATAAGTTGCGTTTCTTTTGAATAAGGTTCTTATCAAGATTGTGCCTACCACACTATATCAGATGTGGAGTGGGAAGAAACCCTATCTTCAGTATCTGAAGATATAGGGATGTCCAGCTTTTGTTGAAAAGCAGTATGAGAACAAGCTCGAGGCATGCTCAGTACTGTATAGGTTTGTAGGATACCCAAAGAACTCTGGGGATATTTTTCCTATTACGCAGAGGAACAAAAGGTTTTTTGTTCCTCGTTATGCCCACTTTTTAGAAAATCAATTTTTTGTAAAAGAAAATAGTGGGAGTGCAATAGAACTGGAAGAAATTCTAGAACTACAAACTATTACTGAAAGTATGGTAGAACCAGAGGTTTCAAAAGAACCGTACATCCCTACGCCAATCCGCAGCACTAGTAGGCAGTCTCATCCGCCCGAGAGATACTACGGTTTTCTCATAGACGGGGATCGAGAGAATTGCATCATTGACAATGATGAGCCAACTAGCTTCCAGTTATCCATTCAGAGCGGCGACTCAGTAAAATGGCTGGATGCAATACGGACCGAAATGGAGTCCACCTACACCAACAAAGTATGCACTTTAAACATTGCTCCAGAATGGGTGAAACCCGTAGGCTGCAAATGGATCTTCAGAAAGAAGATTGGTGTAGATGGATAGGTTGAAACCTATAAGGTTAGACTTGATGCAAAAGGTTTTCGTCAAAGACCTGGTTTGGACCATGATGAAACCTTTTCTCCAGTGTCTATGCTCAAATCCATTCGGATCCTTCTTGTCATTGCTGCCTTCCAAGATTTTGAGATCCGACAGATGGACGGCTTTTCTAAATGGTAATTTGGAAGGGTGCGTTTATATGGATCAGCCAGAGGGTTTCAATCAGAGTGGGAGCAGCGGGACAGTGTGCAAGTTGCTTAAGTCCATTTATGGACTAAAACAGGCATCGCGAAGTTGGAACATCTGTTTTTATTGAGACAGTCAAAGAATTAGACTTTATCAAAAAAATCCAGATGAACCATGCATTTATAGTAAGATTGTAGCAAGAACTGTGGAATTCCTCGTTGAGTACGTGGATGACATTCTCTTGATAGAAAATGACATTCCTATGTTACAATCAGTTGTTCAAATCATAATTTTGCATTATTATATTCCCCATTCTTATTCATTTTATAAATAAACAGGTGCTTTTGATCCATGTCTGCTACATAGTTGCAGGTTACAGGTTCTCGGAACAAAAACAGTGAAATTGATGAAAAGATAATACAAAGTGAGACTACGACTGATAAATGGAAAGATCTTGATCATGCCTACAGTTTGAAGACTAAACGAAGATCAATGGACGAACAAAGGCAGTGTAAGGTTCAAGACTTCGATACGAAGCAAGCGGTAAAAGTCCACGACTTTATTCACTGTGGAAATCTGGAAGAGAACCAGAAGACATTCTGAAGAACAAATTGAAGAAAATAGAAGTAAAAATGCAACAGAAGATTCCCTGAAAAATTAAGCCATCAAGGACCCTATATGGCCGCGGATCCACGGCCAAACAGGGGCTTTGGCCGCGGTTCCGCGGCCGTGTGTCGCACGTGCCGGCACGTGTTGCGCGTGTCGGTGCGTCGGTGCATTATCTCGGTTTCTTAGGGGGTAAAATTGTAAAAACAGATATGACGCGATTGTAACCCTAGGGTTTCTATGTTCTATAAATAGAAACCCTAAAACCTGTTTTAGGTTATGTCTCTTTTTATTTCATCTATTCAGATCTGTAAATTCCTGTATAAATGTTTGGAGAGAGTCATCAATAAAGTAAGTAATTTTATTTCATTGCCTTAGTATAATTTTATTATCTGCCCTAGTTAGATAGTTAGAAATGTTCTTCAATTCCCTAATGAGCGAGTAGTCTCCTCGCTTGTTAGGGTTAGATTTGGGGAAGACTTGAGAGATGAAAATCTCTCACCCTTTTCTTGCCCATCACATATAATTAATAGGACTCCAAGCATACATACACACACCGTTCCCTACGGCACCTTACCCCACGAGGTAGCGGTGATACCGTAGTATAAACGACCGGTTGCGTATGTTTTCCATGGAGATTAGGGTAAGAATTAAGAAAGGAAGGATAAGAACGTAGAGGAAGAAACATCGTTTCTTTCCGATGGTACTAATCCACTTTATTAATTGTTACCATAAAACCTAAATGAGATTTAAATTAGGGCATTGAAAGCGGTGAGGAAATCTTCAATTTCCAAACTTAACCTAAACCTAACCCTAGCAAGATTCTAGTCTTAGTATAAATCAGTTTAGTTTATAGCGATAATCCATTCACACCGTTTGGAATTAACTCGTTAGACCAAATTAGGAAATACACAACATCTCTGTGGACCGACCCGTATTCACCGGCTAGCTACCAAGCGACACCGTTCTTGATTGCGGTTATAACAAATATTTTTGATTCATCTTTCGAAAGCGCAAGCACGCTAAATCATTTCAATCAAATGGCGCCGTTGCCGGGGATGGCGCAGTATTCTCTTTTTGCAATTTCGGGTTAATATAAAATTAAAAAATCATAAAAACTGAAAATTTGGAAAATATAAAAATTTATCATCTTGTGAAGGGTATTTCGTGTGAATTTTTTCAAGATAGACGAACGAGTTCGGATCTAGGAAAATCCAGCGAGCAAAACAGAAAATGGCAGATCTGAACGACAGAGGAAAATCATAACAGCGGAGTAGAAGAAATCTCGGGAATCGATCCGCCGCCGCCGCCGCGTTTCCGCCGCCGATAGCGCCTTTTGGCCGCGCTTCCGCCGCAGGTAGGTGACGTCATCACGAGGTAGCGGTGATACCGTAGTATAAAGGACTGGTTGAGCGTGCTTTCCATGGAGGTTAGGGTAAGAATTAAGAAAGAAAGGACAAGAACCTAGAGGAAGAAATATCGTTTCTTCCCGATGGTACTAATCCACTTTATTAATTATTACCATAACACCTCATAGATCTTAAATAGGGCATAGAAAGCGGTGAGGAATATTGACTTTCCAAACTTAACCTAAACCTAACCCTAGCAAGATTTTAGTTTAGATCAACTTAGTTTTTAGATTTAATCAATCCGACAACAATCGGAATTAACTCGTTAGAACGATTAGAGAATACACAAAATCCCTGTGGACCGACCCGTACTCACCGGCTAGCTACCAAGCGATGCCGTTCTTGATTGCGGTAAAAATATTTTTGATCACAAAACTTAGCATAAATCATCAGTCAAAAGATTCTTGTTACAGAGGTTCTCTATGAAAAACCTGGGTGATACCAACTACATTCTGGGGATCCAGATCTATCGTGATAGATCAAAGAGGATGGCGGAACTTTCACAGTCAAGGTACAACAACACCATACTGAAAATATTTAGTATGGAAGATTCTAAAGCACGGTACTTTACCGGCTTGTCACAGAATCACCCTCTCTAAAGAGATGTCTTCCAAGACTGATTTGGAAAGGGCTCGCACGTCGATTATACCCTACGCTTCTGCGGTAGGCTCTGTAATGTATGCGATATTATGTACCAGACCAGATATTGCTTACGCACTTAGCGTGGTAAGCCGGTATCAGTCAAACCCAGAGGAGAAACACTGGGAAGCAGTAAAGAATATTCTCAAGTATCTGAGAAGGACTAAGGAGATGTTCTTGGTGTATGGCGGAAAAGGACCTCCAGATCGAGGTCTTTGCTAACTCCATCTTCCAGAGTGATAAGAATGACTCCAAGTCCATATCAGGTTATGGCTTTACCCTCAGTAGAGGGGCAGTCTGTTGGAAGAGCTCCAAGCAGGACACCGTTGCAAACTCGACGTTGGAAATGGAGCAGTTCGCTGCATGAGACGCCGCAAAAGAGACAGTCTGGATATGGAAGTTCTTAATTGAACTTCAGGTGGTTCCTTCCATTTGTTGGTCCAATATTTTAGTATTGTGACAACATACTGCGCTATAGCTTTAGGGAAGGAACCCAGGTCCTATCAGAGATCCAGACATATCTTGAGGCGGTGCCACCTGATCAGGGAGATCGTTGATCCCCAGGGGATCGAGGTGAGGAGAGTAGATACGGAGAACAACACTGCAGATCCACTCACAGAGGCCATCCCTCAGACAGTTTTCGAGAGGCTATTCGAGACCTTCGGTCTGGGATATGCCAGTATATGGCCTTAGTGCAAGTGGGAGATTGTTAGTGATATATGCCCTAAGGCCATTATTGTATCATACTGGATTGTATATTACTTAATGGGATCTTTGGATATACACGGATATGGTAACAATCTTACTCAAAATGGTAGTATGCTACCTGGTTTGTTTCTACCTCAATATGTGCATGTGCTTTCTCAGCATATCGCTTATACATATTGGTAGAGCCCTTAGGATCTTTGCTTGATTACTAGCGTTGTGATGGCAGTCACACTAGTGGGGGCTTGGTAGTCTATAAGTACATCCTATACAGGTCCCTAGTCGTAGGATTATCGAGACAGGGCATCGATACTCCATAGTAGACTAGTGTATACGCTTCTCATCCCAGCAGGGGACATGGTCTGTCCCACAGCCATCAGTACGTCATACTGGAGATAGTATGCAGGTGCTCATTAGGTTATGAGTACACTGGACATGATCGTCAGGAACTGTTGGTGGGTATTATACCTGTTGTCGGGTAGCAGTTCCCAGGTGACATGAGTACAGCTTAGTCCGTCGACTTGACACTGCTGCTTCGCCTCAAGTGTGTTCCCACTGTAGTTTGATTACTACCCTACCATGGATCAATGGAGTCGTGCAAACAGGTAGTAGTTGGGTGCAGTCCCGAAGCACTTAGAGGCAATGGCGGTTAGATACGATTCGTCTCTCCCGGTATTGGGGGTTGATATCGCGGTGTGTTCGGAAGGACCATTGCACAAAGTCCTTGGCCAAGGCAAGCGAGATTTACTGGTAGGTATTCCAGTAGTTTCTTAGGATGTATTGGGCTACTCTCCGACATGACTTATTGCGCTATTAGGGGTCTGAAGATTACCGCCTCCTAGGCCCGATATGTGATACTCTTAGACGAACAGACCGGACTGTACAGAGATTGTCACATTCAGGCTCAGTAGGAGTTCGGGTGAATTAGCTCATCGGCCTTCTTATCGACATCTACCTGGGGACCGTTACGTGCAGCTAGTACCGCTTGCGGCCTATGGTTAAACCCACTGTTAGCGTAGCGTCGAGTCTTTAGAATCCCACATAGAGAGTTTCCCTGCACCGGGCAAAAGGTGTAGAGTTCGTATGGTTTTACGGCAGGGCTTCGATCACTTACGTGCACTAGTGCGCGTATGATGTTCAGGAGGATAATACTGATGGGCTTTGGTTTAAGCCGGATCCTAGTATTTTATTGATAGATTAGTTTCATCTCTTTGTATTCGTGTTTCTCGGAACACGAATGCGGATATGTATATACAGATGAGAGAGGCATAGAAGGAGACACCTCATTAGGGTTTTGACCATTTACTTGATTAAAACAATTATGAGGTGGAGGAAAGTATTTTTTATTTTTGTAAACGATAATTGAGGCATGGCTACTTGTTTTGACTACTTGATTTGGTTTGACCATTTGACTTGGTTTGACCACTTGAGTTGGTTTGACTAAATATTTCTTGTGAGATATTTTGTGGCACTAGATATTTTGAATGAGATATTTGTCATGCCATGCTTGTAGTCAAGTCAAGGGAGCCATTTCATTTTATCATTATCATTATCAAAAAAAAAAAATATCTTTCCTCATGCTAGCTCTCTTCTTCTTCCTCACATCAAAAACCCTTAAGATCTCATAAGTTGAGTAAACTAGGGTTTCAAGAGACAAATAAATCCATCTTCATACTCTACATCACCTAGGCCATCAAGTTTAGCAAGCTTGTTGTCCTAGTTATCTCGGTTTTGAGGTGGAGCTCGGACTATAGACTCTCGGGTGGATCGTCTTTGACTTGAGTAGGCCGTCGAGGTTGCTATGATCCGGATCGATCCTTAGAGCCTACGATGACGAGGAGGATAGCGAAGAAGACCCGAAGGACTTGTATCATGAGGTATAACATTCTTTACGAATAGTTAAATCTCATGTAGTTTGCTAGCTAGGGTTTATGGATGATCCTTGGTTCTAGTCGGTGTTGTGAAGCTCGTAAAAATTATTTTTTGCAAATTCCGCCTCCCCGCAAACACGTGGGGTGCGCGTCATCGACTTACAATATGATGCAGACTCAGGGAAGTGCGCACATAGCCAGGTACGCACTTGGTAGGATGTGCACCTAACAGATTGCGCATCTGCTCAAATAGGCATCTAGCGAAGTGCGCATTTAGCACAATGCAGGAAAGGGTTGAAACCTATTGGAGGTACAGCCCCAAACACAAATTTTGATGCCAGAAGATAAAAAGGAGCTCATTTCCCTTTCTACGAGGCCTCGGGATATGCGGAGGTGGGTCTTGACATGGTCTTCCTCCTCTCCTTTGTTAGATCATGAAGAGAGATGGAGAGAAAATTTGCTCCTTTGTTGATCTTAATGGGAGATCCGTGTTTCTCGATGGATTGGTGGTCGAAATTAACTTTGTTTTTGGAAAAAGGGAGAAGATTTGCCTTGGATTTAATTGAAAAAGAGAGGAGGAAGAAGACCTTGAGAGAGAGTGGCATAATACCCTAGAAATTTTTAGGATAGAATATTCTTTTTTATTTCATCATATGATTGGCTTTATATAGCCTTTATATTTCATTTGGGCCTTTGGGCTTTTATCAATTGCCCTTTTGCCTATTACATTTATTCATAAAAAATAAACTATAATAAATTTATTTGTCGTATAATTTTTCTTGGCATGGGGGCCGGCTTACTTAGGCTCGAACTTGGATCGGGTCCACTTGGATGTTGATTCTGACCCTTTGACTTGTCGACTTTCTAATTTTGCATTTTGGTCAAAGGTGTAAAATTTGACCCTAACAAAGTGCCCCTATCAATAAATGCACACCGAATATATGAATCGTACGCTTGAAATTGATGTATCTTCTTTCATGGATCCGATTTTTAGGATGCTCGACTTGATTTTCTTTTAATGACCTGTAGGTCGAAGCTTTGAGGCGGAGCTTAATTCCAAGGTGGAGTATGATTCCGAAATGGAGCTTGATTCCAAGGTGGAACATGATTCCGAGGTAGAGCTTGAATCCGACATGGATGTTAATTCTGAGGCGAAGCTTGATTCCGACAAAGAGTGATTTTTCGAGATGAAGCTTGATTCCGATGCAGAGGTTCTGAGATGAAAATTGATTCCGACTCAGAGTTTGATTTTCCAAGACAAAGCTTGATTCCGATGCAAAGGTTCTAAGACGAAACTTGATTCCGACGTAGAGTTTGATTTTTCGAGACGAAGCTTGATTCCAACACGGAGCTTTTGAGACGAAACTCGATTCCAACGCAGAGTTTGATTTTCAAACGGAGCTTGATTTCGATGCAGAATTTGATTTCCCGAGACGAAGCTTGATTCCGACACGAAGGTTGGTTCTGAGACGAAACTTGAGTCCGACACAAGTTTGATTTTCCAAGACGAAGCTTGATTTTGATTTCGATACGGAGGTTCTGTGACGAAACTTGATTCCGATACAGAGTTTGATTTTCAAACGGAGCTTGATTTCGATGTAGAATTTGATTTTCTAAGACGAAACTTGATTACTACGCGGATGTTGGTTCTGAGACGAGACTTGATCCCGACACAGAGTTTGGATCTGAGACGAAGCTTGATTCCGACGCAGAGTTTGATTTTTCGACACGACACTTGATTTTGACGCGGAGGTTCTGAGACGAAACTTGATTCCGACGTAGAGTTTGATTTTCAAACGGAGCTTGATTCTGATGTAGAAGTTGATTTTTCGAGACGAACCTTGATTCCGATGCGAAGGTTGGTTTTGAGACAAAACTTGATTCCGATGCAGAGTTTGGTTCTGGGACGAAATTTGATTCCGACGCAGAGTTTGGTTCTGAGCATAATTTCGACACCGGACTGGTATATCCTGAGGCGAAGTATAATTTCGATGCAGGGTTCCGGGGCGAACCAATATTTCGACGCAGGGTTCCGGGGCGAACCAATATTTCGACGTGGGGTAGAAAGTTAGTTGACCTGATTGATTTGGTTTGATTTAGGAGTTTCTTATCCATTCAGCGGTGTTCCCGCCAAAATTTTGGCTCACAACCTGCTCCCTTGTATATATAAAAATAATAATAATAATAATAATAATAATAATAATAAATAATAAATAATAATAAAATGAAGGGAAATAACTCCACATGGAAAGAATGTAACAAATGCTTCAAAGCCAAGAGTTAAAATATTGTGAGGCAACACTTCAGATCCAGCGCTAGGCGCGCTGCGCGCCACGTGTCAAACACGGGTGCGCTAGCGCAGGCTGCGCTGCGTTCTGCGCTGCGCGCCACGTGTCAAACGTAGGTGCGCTAGCGAAAAGTGCATTGCACCCTAAGCAGCGCATCACGTGCAAAGCACGTGTGCGCTAGCGCTAAGAGCGCTGCACTTAAGCAGCGCACCACGTGCAAGACACGGGTGCTAGCGCTGGAACTAAAAACTCCCCACTATCAGATCAAAGATCTAATAATAATGATAAATCATTAATTAATCAGAATTAAATTCTGTTAAGGAAAGATTCCTCAAAATATTTCCAAATAACAAAATTGTGTTTTGTAAATCAGAGCACCGTTGGATCAATGATCCAATGGTGATTAAAAAATCACCCAAAAACACAGAATAAATTCTGTTTGGAAAGATCTTTCCAATTTTGTTAAAAACAAGAAGATTGCCTTCTGTAAAACAGAAACCCTAGGATCAAAGATCCAACGGTGGGGAAATATTCCCAAATCAATCAGAGAAAGATCTCTTAAGCTGATTCAACAAATCATTTGGCCCTATATAAAGACCCCTAGACTTCAAGTCTAAAATATACAGAAAGAGAGAAAACCCTCTGCAAACTTTGAGAAAACTCAAAGAGAAAGAAAGGCAAGCCTTTAGAAAAAAGAAGATCATTTCTTCATATTCAAGGTAAAGAACTATATTCTTGAACAACAGAGATGAAACCATCTCGTAAAAAGAAGAACCATCTTCTAAAAAGATCATAGATCTAAAAAAGACCAAGGTCTTTAATAAAAAGAAAAAGATCCAAAGATCTAATCATAAAAAAAAAATATAATAAAAGAAGTATTTTACTTCATTCATAGATCTTTGATCTATAAAGGCAGAACCCTTTTATAAGAACAAGAACTTTTGTTCTTGAATCTTGAGGCAAAGCCTCCTTTAAGAAGAACATAAATTTGTCCTTTGATCTTAAAATTGATCAGATGCGCCTTGCGCTATTAAAAAGTGCCTTGCACTCATGAACTGCGCCTTTGCGCTCCTTGGACCTGCGCTCAGCGCCAAAACGTGCCACGTGTCAACCACGTATACAACTTGCGCTTCGCGCTTCTGAAACAGCGCACTGTGCTCATGGGCTGGCGCTCAGCGCCAAGCGCGCCACGTGTCACTCACTGGTGTGCCACTAAACTAGCGCAACGCGCTCATAAATTGAAAGCGCAATGCGCTCATAAACTGGCGCTTAGCGCTAAGCGCGACACGTGGTGCGCTGTCAGAACACACATTGTTCTGATGAATGCTATGCATTCAATACAAGACAAAAAATGTCAGAACTCAATGCTTAGCATTATTAAAAGGGCCAAGCCCAAATAAAGGCTCAATAGCCAGAACAATAAAATGTTAAACATTTTAATTGGACTTAGCCCAAGATTGGCCGTAAGTCCTTAACTCATATCAACTGAGCCCATATGCTCATAAACCTTTTAACAGACTTTAGTCCCAAATTGGACTATAGATCTCCCAACCAAAATTGGTTCAAGGGTACATCTCTGAACTCCTCTGATATTTGTCGTTGTAATCCTTCAACATCTTCAGAGAGGTGATGGGTCCCGACAGCCATACATTCCACAGACTATGATGTCTTTAAACTACGGACTGTGGGGTCCTTAAGCCCATAGACTACGATGTCCTTAACCTGGACTGTGGGGTCCTTAAACCCATAGACTACGATGTCCTTAATCTGGACAGTGGGGTCCTTAAGCCCATGGACTATGATGTCCTTAACCTTGGACCACTATGTCCTTAAACTGGAAATCGACCGCAATGTCCCTAAACTAAATGGTAGAACCCAAATGCTCTGTTGTTGGATCTAAACGATCTCGTTAAGCTGATCTTAGTCTAAAATTAGACTAACGTATACTTAACAAACGTTTAAGTTGATCTTACTCTCAAATGAGACTAACGTATCCTTAAACCCAAACCAAAACCCAAATCTAAGAAAATACGGATTTGGACTAATCCACGCCCTACGGGCGACAACATAAATTAGTCTCCGTATATAATCCACGGGCAACCAAAAACAAAACAAACACCCACGACACGAAGTGACCATCTTGAGAAGGAGAAAGTTGTTACCGCGATACGGTAACGTAATTAACTGCAGGGGCTTGCGCCTGCAGGGAAGAGCGTCCCCACAATCAAAAACCCCTCAACGAGGGGAAATCTGACGAAGTCTGCTATATCGGCCACATCCGTTTAAACCTTCGATACATGGTGCCATAAATCAACTTGGTATCTTCGGAGAGGTGGACGGATAGCACCAATTAGCATCTGCCCTGAAATTCAGGCAAGACGTTCGTTGCGTCTTCGTCCGCGTCTTTCGGCGGGAAACAGATTCTGGCACGCCCGGTGGGACCTTTTCCTCTTTCCACTCCACACTTCGTGTGTCGTGTTTGCGAACGAATCGCGGTTTGATATGGTTGCCCTTGGGTTCGAGGTACTAAGATTTGGTTTCTTGCTTGGCGCAGAAAGCGAAACATCAATGGCATCCACTTGCGAAAAGTGTTCCAACTGCAATTGTAACTCGTGCTCCGCCTCATCTGGAGGCATAGCCTACGGGCCCCAAGCAGCCTCCTTGTTCACGATGCCGGTGGACCAGGTGACTCAGACCACCACCGGATTGTTCTTTGGGACTATGCTCCCACCGATGAGCTTCAGCACCCCTGTACCAACACCAGAAGCTCCCAAGAAGTCGGTCTTTGATCGGCTTGCTACTACCGCGGCCCCTCTCAACGGATCGTCCAGCTCCAGCGCCTCGGTCTTTGCCAGATTGGGCCAAAGTCCATGTGGGCCCATGATGGAGCTTGCAATCCCAGAAAAGGTTGTTCCGAAAAGGATAGCCATCCCTGCTCCTAAAGTCGTCAAGGCAGCTTCTCCTGCCAAAGGGTCGGTCTTTGCAAGACTGACTGTTCCAGCTCCCACTCCCGCTCCTACTCCAAGGTCTGTCTTTGACAGATTAAATCCTGCTACTCAACGGACCTCAGTCTTCAAGAGGCTGACGCTAGCAACAACCCTTCTCCAAAGCAGGGGGCAAGACAAAGTCACCCCTCGAGCTGAAACCATCCCAACAGCTCGACGCGCTCGACGTCGTCACTGGCGCCGAGTGCGGAAGGCTGGGGGTAGCTCCCTATCTGGACTAACTCCACCAGCCCCAACGGTGGAAGTCAATGCTGCTGTTCCAACCGGGAACCGCTTTGAATTACTGAACAAGGTTCGCAGGAACTCTCCTACCGCCGTACTAAAAAGATATCCTCCGCCCGTGGAGAATGTTACAGAGACGAAGCCGGAGCAGTCCCCTCATCGGCTGTCTTCCAAAATCTACAAAGTCTGGTGACAGGTTCAGAAGTCGGTGATTGATCGAGATTACCCTCGCCGACAAAAGAAAGTGAAGGTTCAGCAGGGAGAGAACCATCTTGCCAAACCACAAAAGGCAAAAGCTACTTGGGTGCCCGCTGCAATGGCCCCCTCAACGTCAACTGCTCAAAAGAGAAGGAGGCCAGAGAAAGCCCCTATGACTACGGCAGACCACAAAGACGCTGAGCCCAAACGCCCCAAGTCTAGGGGCATCATGGTGCATACCATTTACATGGCTTCCGGAAAAGAGGAAAGCCACGCTTCTATGGGTCACCGACCGCTCACCCGATCCATCATAAGAGCTCAGGAACAACAGCAGCAGAAGCTTCAGGAGATGCTGACTGCAATGGCCGTTCTCACCGGGCCAAAAGAAAGTCCGGAGGCATCATCAGAACAGCGTCACGAACAAGAAACTGATGCTGACTTCCTACGCAGGGTCCTAGAAAAAAAAGGACAGAGAAGCAGCAGAACAAGCTCCAACATAAAACGAATGGCGCTTCTCTTCCAAGACATAGTCGGGATGATGTTACAGCCGGATCCTCCAGCTGAAGACCCTCCGATCATTATTGAAGATGACCGAGTGGAGACGTCAAATCCACTTCCGGCTTGTTCAGCAGCCAAAGAGGAGACCATCTCAAAAGCTGCGCTCGATGATTATATTGCTCAGCAAATACGAGCTCACCAGGCGAATGAAGCGGCTGGCCAAATTGTCAAGACCGGACGACCCTATCCGGGCTGGTATGACCAAATAAGTTACCCGCCGGGATATACGATCCCTAAGTTCCATGTATATAAAGGGACAGGCAACCCTCACCGGTACGTCGCCCAGTTCAGAGCTCTTTGCGGAAACACCGGGGGCGATGATAAGCTTTTGCTCCGTCTATTCGTCGGCAGCTTGTCGGAAATAGCATTTGAGTGGTATTCGGAACTGCCCAACGACTCTGTCAAAACATTTGCAGAGATGGAGCTGCTGTTTACACAGAGATTTGCAAGCGCTAGCGAGCACACCCTGATCACCGCATTGATCAACGCCAGGGTAAAGCCAGGCGAAACGTGGGTTCAATACGCGATACGGTGGCGGAATTTATGGTCGAAATGCGAGCAGCGCATCGAAGAAGCTCCCGTGGTAGGCATGTTCGTGGGTGCTCTTGATCCGCAAGCGGCCATCTCCCAGTTCATGATGTTCTTCAAGCCAACTACTTTCCAGGCCTTGATTGACAAGCTGGCTCAAATAGACCAGATGGGCCACAGGCCTTCCTTTTCGAAGCCAGAGCCGCGAAACGAAAAAGGGAAGGGGAAAACAACCTTCGTCGCCAACACTCAACAACAGCCGAGCAACTTAAAGCCGGTTGTTCGCCAAAACAACGTGCGTCCACGTCCATCCCTCAAGGAGAGACTGGGACGTCCTTACTCGTTTCCCCAGGATAAAACGAGGAGACTGTTCGAGCTGGCAGTGCGCATCAAACTCATCAATCTGCCGGATCCAAAACGACCGTTGCAACCTGGCGAGGCTAATAGTCCCAATTATTGCCCTTACCATCAAACGGTAAGCCATCCAATTGAGGATTGTTTCGTCTTTAAAGGCTGGATTGAAGATCAATACCAACAGGGCAAATTTGTCCTGTCCGAGAATTGGAAGGTGAACCCACCACAGCCACACGCTCCCAAGAAGACAGACACGCCGGGGGTATCATGCTCTTTCATTGAAGAAGCTTCATGGGAAGTCGCTCTTTCAGCAAAAACTAAAAGAATGTTGAGGAATCTACAAACATGCCAGGCAATCAGGTGAAAGAATCCGCTGGAACCCGAGATTATCGAGGGAATGCTGAAGTCGCGCCCAATTCCAAAAACTGGTGGTGATAGTCAAAGCGCTCATACCCAGCAGTCAAAGTCTTCCAAGAAGAAAACCAAGAAGCCCGTGAAACCTGATGACAAACGCACGGACCTGCAAAAACATATTGACGTGCTAGAAGAATATAATCAGAAGGCGCGGACCCCAGTCACACTCCAAGAATTCCTTAGCCACGTCCTTGAGGACGGAGGTGATGACAATGGAGAAGACTCGTCAGATGAACCCGAGGATTATATGGCAAGCTGCCATATGATCTCTCACTCGTTAATAAACGGTGAGGAAGCTCCTTGCACCGAGAAACTGGGGGCAAGTCCTAAGCCAAAACCCTTGGAACCGTCTGACGAGACGATCGACTTGCTACTGAACGAAGCCCGTCAGAAAAGCAAAGCCAATCGAGAGCGTGAACTGGCTATATTCGAAAAGGCCAAACGCTGATGATTGGAGGAAAAGGTCGAGACACCCCAACTGGAGCAAAGTATCCTTATCACCAGCAAAAGCAAGCTTAAAGTAAGGAAACGATTCGCTAGGGTCCTAGCAATAGGAATAAAGTTGCCTTCTTTCAAAGGAAATTCCCCTGGAAATATACGTCTTGATGAAGCGAACATACATCCTAACTTCTGCCTATACCATCAGAAGATTGCACACCCTACTGAGGAGTGCATAGCCTTTAAAAACCGGTGGCAGGGATATGTTGCCCATCGACGATACGTTCAACGAGTGAAGCGCAAGGCTCGTTGGGAAAAGAAAAGCACGACAAATGAGCGCGAAAGAGCTACTGGCAACCGTCACATTGCTGACACCAAGGGATCGCAAGTTATCACCTTTGGAAGCGACTCTGACGAAGAAATCGCCCTCAGCCCTCTCTTCAAGGAGTCCACCTCCGACACAAAACATGCGGAGATTTGCGTCAAAATCTAGCGGCACCCTCAGGCTGACGTGGTAAAAAAACGGTATGTCCATAAGCAAAATGGAAACGGATGAAAACCCGAAAGCGCTCCGTGAGTAAAAACAGCAGAGCTACTGGCGAGTTTTGTGAAAACCCGAAAGGGCGCAACCTCGTTAGAATAAAAAAAAAAGAGAAAAAAAGAAAACGGTATGTCCACAAGCGAAAAGGGCACGGATGAAAACCCAAGAGGGCTCCATGAGTAAAAACAGCAGGGCTACCGACGAGTTTTGTGAAAACCCGAAAGGGCATAATCTCGTTAAAAGACACTTGCAAGGTACTCTCGACTTTGTAAGGAGAAACCACCTACGTGAGATCCTTACGACTCACAAGGGAGCAACACACTTAGGGATCCCCATGATTCCTAGGGAGAAATTACACTTGCGAGATCCTCACGACTCGTAAGGAGAACCCTCTTATGAGACCCTCATGGCTCATAAGATTCCAAAGTCTTAAGCTACAGGGATCTAAAACTGTTCTTAAGCGGCCACCACAACCTCCAACATTGCCCTACAAGCGGCTCAACGCCGATCCTTGTATACAATCCATGGGCGCGAATAAACATTTCCCTAATGAAGTCCCATCCATGACTAGGGATATGTCTATATGGTGAACAACCCTTGTAGGTCCTCTCGACTTATAAGGAGAAAACACTCTTCTAAGATCCTTATGACTTATAAGAGACCATGCACTTAGGAGTCCTCACGATTCCTAAGGAGAAAACACACCTACGGGATCCTCATGACTCGCAGGGAGAAATACCTTTATGAGACCCTTACGGCTCATGAAGTCAAAAGCCTTAGTCGACAGGACCCTAACCCTGTTCGCTAAGCCACCTTTGTTCAACATCGACAGAGGCAAATGATGATTCGCTCCTGGCAATATTCCAGTTGTAGCGGTGCTGATGCCAAAATCAGTATCTAATCCCAGGTTTGCAGCAAGAAGCTAGTGAGCCACATATGCATATGAAATAGCCGAAATGATGGGGTAACTTGCAACAAAATCAACAAGTAAAATTGTATGCATGCAAAATAGCCGAAATGATTGGGCAACTCGCAATAAAAAGCAGCGAGTAAAAATGAAAATAAATAACCGAAATGATTGGACAACTCGCAATAAAAAACAGCGAGTAAAAATGAAATAAATAGCCGAAATGATGGGGCAACTTGCAACAAAATCAGCAAGTAAAAGTGCATGCATGCAAAATAGCCGAAATGATTGGGCAACTCGCAATAAAAAGCAGCGAGTAAAAATGAAACAAATAGCCGAAATGATTGGGCAAATCGCAATAAAAAGCAGCGAGTAAAAATAAAATAAATAGCCGAAATGATTGGGCACCGCGAAAAATAGCCGAAAGGATTAGGCAATCGCGACCTTCGCGATATAAAAGCTGAAATGATAGAGCATCGCGGAAAGAAATAAAAAAATATATAAATAAAATTTATGCCCTACAGGTGATATCACATCGATCCCTGTATACAATCCAGGGGCACAAACAAAGAAGGAACCATACCTCCCCCCAGGCTCCATCAGAAAGAAAACCACGTCTCGACGGCCATATCTATAGCCTAGAGATCATCAACAGCGTTCCTCCCCATTTCAGCAGGATTCAGACGCTGTAATCAACCCTGGAGCTACAACAAAGCCCCTACTCCAAATCTTGATGGTTTCCAGACAACCTAAAGGCCACCTTGACATTCATCTCGTTACACCAGACGCAATGTCAACAACGGCGTTCCTTCGCAGTCCAGCAAGATGCAGATGCAACGTCAACGAAAGACCTCACGGTCAAAACAACGGAGACATGGCAAAGTACCTAGTTCCAAGTCTCGACGGCCACATTCTACAGCCTGGAGACCCACAACAGCGTTCCTCCTCATTCCAGCAGGACTTAGACTCAACATCACCAAACGGAGCCACGAAAAAATCCCTAGTTCCAAACCTCGACGGTTCACCAGCAACCTAGAGACAACCGTGACATTCGTCCCGATACAGCAGACGAGATGTCACTACAGCGTCCTTCTTCCAACAGGATTCGGACACGCCAAAGCAAATGAAGCGAAGACTAAATTCCTAGCTTCAAGGTCTTGACAGCAACTCATATAAAACCTGAAAGACCATCGGAGATCATCCCACACCAGCGTGGCGTGGTCACCACCTCGACGTTCATCTCGATACAGCAGACGAGATGTCACTACAGTGTCCTTCTTCCAACAGGATTCGGACATGCTAAAGGGTCTTGACGGCAACTCATATAAAACCTGAAAGACTGTTCCCGCTAAAATTTTGGCTCGAAACCAGCTCCTTATAAAATAATAACAATAAATAAATAAATAAATAAATAAATAATAATAATAATAAAGGAGAAAATCTCCCTTTCAGAGCAAAGCTCTGTTCAAATCCCAAGGCGGGGAATGAAGCAACGCTTCTGTTTCTCCCAATCAGAGTAAGGCTTTATTTAAAATAAAAATAAAGGAAGCAACGCTTCAGGCAACTTGCGCTGCGCTCTGCGCGACACGTGTCAGCGCAGTTGCGCTGCGCTCTGCGCGACACGTGTCAAGCACAGGTGCGCTTGTGTCAGCTATGCCAGCATTTAAACAGAAAAAAATTCTGGAAAGATCTTTCTAATCTTATTAAAACAATAAGATTCCCTTCTGTAAAACAGAAGCCCTTGGATCAAAGATCCAACGGTGGGGAAAAATCCATAAATCACTCAGAGAAAGATCTCTTTAACTGATTTAACAAATCAATTGGCACTATAAAAAGACCCTTAGACTCCAAGTCTAAAAGGGGATGGACACACAGAGAGACAGAAACACAGAACTCCTCTAAAGAAAATTTTGAGAAGAGCTCAGAGAAAGAAAAGGTAAAAACCTTTGAAAAAAGAAGTGTTTCTTCTAAAGGAGATCAATGATCTAAGAACAAGATCAAGATCTTGGATAAAAAATAATAATAATAATAAAAAAGAAGAAGTAATTTACTTCTGTATAAAGGCATTGCCTTTTGATGAGCCACTGGTTCTTGAGATCTGAGGTAGAACCTCTCTAGAAAACAAGAAAAAGTTGTTCCCTTTGATCTAATTTGATCCAAATATTAAACAGTGCCTTGCACTTTTGAGTTTGCACTGTTGCGCTCCTTGGATTGGCGCGAGCCATCAGGGAGCACCATGTGTCAGCCCCAGAACAAACTGTGCCTTGCGCTTTACAAAAATGAGCATTGCGCTCTTGGATTGGCGCAACTCTCCAAAGCGCGCCACATGTCAGCAGCGCACTGCGCTTGCGCTCACCAGAGCGTGACACGTATCACCATCACATGAGTTTGCGCCTTGCGCTCCTTAATTGGCGCAAAGCGCCTGACAAGCCATGTGGGGCGCTGTCAGAGCATTTAATGCAATGCATTATCAAGGGCAGAGCCCAATAAAAAAGGTCCATCAGACCAAGCAAAAGTGCTATGCACTATTAAAAGGGGCAGAGCCCAATTAAAAGAAAAGTCTAAACAGACCAAAATAAAATGCTTTGCATTATTTTTAAAAATGGCAGAGCCCAAACAAAGGCCTGGCAGGCTAAATGCAAATAAAATGTTGAACATTCTCAACTGGACTTAACCCAATTCTGGCCATAAGTCTTCAAATTAAATTGAACTGAGCACAAATGCTCTCTCTCAAATCAATTTACACCCGGTTCAAGGGTACATCTCCGAACTCCTCTGATATTTGTCGTTGTAATCCTTCAACGTCGTCAGAGAGGTGACGGGTCCTGACAACCACACATTGACACGGACTAATGCGTCCTTAAACTCGCGGACTAATGCGTCCTTAAACTCGCGGACTAATGCGTCCTTAAACTCGCGCCCGCGGACTAATGCGTCCTTAAACCCGCGGACTAATGCGTCCTTAAACAAATATCCTTCCCCAAAATGGGAATATTAGACCACCATGTCCCTAAACTGGAAATCGACCGCAAAGTCTCTAAACTAAACAATAGAGTCTAAATGCTCTATTGTTGGATCTAAACGATCCCGTTCAGTCAATCTTAGTCTTAAATTAGACTAACGTGTCCTTAACAAACGTTTAAGTTGATCTTAGTCTCAAATAAGGCTAACGTATCCTTAAACCAAAACCCCAAACCCCAAATCTAAGAAAATACGGATTTGGACTAATCCACGTCCTACGGGCGACGACATAAATTAGTCTCCGTATACAATCCACGGGCAACCACAAACAAAACAAACACCCACGACACAAAGTGAAATTCTGGAGAATGAGAAAGTTTTTACCGCGATGCGGTAGCGTAATTAACTGCAGGGGCTTGCGCCTGCAGGGAAGAGCGTCCCCACAATCAAAAACCCCTCAGACAAGGGGGAATCTGATGAAATCTGCTACATCGGCCGCATCCGTTTACACCTTCGATACACGGTGCCATAAATCAACTTGGCATCTTTGGAGAGGTGGAAAGATAACACCTATTAGCATCTGCCCCGAATCTCAGGCAAGATGTCTCTCTGTCGTCGCACCGCCATTCGGAGGGGAACAGATTCTGGCACGCCCGGTGGGACCTCTTCCTTTTTCCACTCCACACTTCGTGTGTCGTGTTCGTGAACGAATCGCGGTTTGCTGTGGTTGCCTGTGGATTCGAGGTACTAAGATTTGGTGTCTTGCTCCGTGCAGAAAACAGAAGATCAATGGCTTCAAACTGCACTACCTGCAACTGCAACTCTCGCTCCGTCCTTACTGGAGGAGTGACTTATAGGCCCCAAGCGGCCTCCCTTTTCAAGATGCCAGTGGAGCAGGTAACTCAAGCCACCGCTGGACTATTCTTCGGGACCATGCTCCCACTGATGAGCTTCAATGCCCCAATGACATCGCAAGAAGCTCCAAAGAAGCCGGTCTTTGATCGACTTACCACTGCCGCGACCCCTCTCAACGGGTCACCCAACTTCAATACCTCAGTTTTCAACGGACTGGGCCAGAACGTCTACAAGCCCGCGATACCCGAAGCTGCCATCCCAAAGCGGATATCCATCCCGGCTCAAGCGGACGAAATCATTGGAAAGGCTTTTCCTTCCAAGAAGTCAGTTTTTACAAGGCTGGCCATTCCGGTTGCTGCTCCAGGCGAGGTCCTCAAAGCTGCTTCCCCTGCCCAGAGCTCTGTCTTTGACAGATTAGACATTGCTTCTCAACGGGTGTCAGTCTTCGACAGGCTAGCACCAATAACAGTCTCTCCTCAAAGCAGGGGGCATGAAGAAGCTTATCCAACAACGGAGGTGATCTCATCCACACGACATGCTCGACGTCGCCGCTGGCGCCGAGTGAGGAAAGCTGGGGGCAATTCCCCTTCTGGACTGACTCCGCCGGCTCCAGCGATGGAAGTTGACGCTGCTGTTCCAACCGGGAACAGCTTTGAACTACTTAACAAGGTGCGCAGGAATTCGCCAACTGCTGTGCTAAAAAGATCTCCTCCACCTATGGAGAGCACTACAAGGGTGAAGCCGGAACAGCCCCCTCAACGGTCGTCCTCTAAAATCTACAAGGTCTGGCGTCAAGTCCGAGACTCGATAATTGATCAAGATTATCCCCGCCGACAGAAAAAGGTGAAGGTTCAGCGGAAAGAGGACCATCCTATCAAGCCACAAAAGGCGATAGCTGCTTGGGAGCCCACTGCAACGGCCCCCTCAACTTCGACCGCTCAAAAAAGAAGGAGGTCGGAGAAGATCCCTGTGTCTTTAGCAAATCGCAAAGACACTGAATCTAAACGCCCCAAGTCTGGGGGCATGGTGGTGCATACTATTTATATGGCTTCCGGAAAGGAGGAAGGCCGTGCTTCGACGGGTCACCGACCGCTGACCCGATCCGTGACAAAAGCCCAGGAGCAGCAACAGAAGCTTCAGGAGATAATGATTGCAATGGCCGCACTCACCGGGCCAAAAGAAAGCCTGGAGGCATCATCAGAGCAGTGTCATAAACAGGAAACTGATGCTGACTTCTTACGCAGAGTCCTCGAAAAGAAGGACAGAGAAGCCACAGAGCAAGCGGCTAACATAAAGCAAATGGCGCTCCTCTTGCAAGATATGGTAGGGATGATGCTACAGCCGGACCCTCCAGTTGAAGACCCTCCGATCATTACTGAAGACGATAGAGGGGAGACATCTAATCCTCCTCCAACTCTTTCAACAGCCAAGGAAGAAACCATTTCCAAGGCTGCCCTCGATGATTATATTGCTCAGCAGATACGAATTCATCAGGCAAATGAAGCGGCCGGGCAAATTGTTAGAACCGAACGACCCTACCCGGGCTAGTATGACCAAATCAGTTACCCGCCGGGATATACGATCCCTAAATTCCATGTGTACAAGGGGACAGGGAATCCACATCAGCATGTCGCTCAATTCAGGGCCTTATGCGGAAACACTGGAGGCGATGACAAACTTTTGCTTCGCCAATTCGTCGGCAGCTTAGCAGAAATGGCCTTTGAATAGTATTCGGAGCTACCTAACGACTCTGTCAAAACATTTGCGGAGATGGAGCTACTGTTTACACAAAGATTTGCAAGCGCTAGCGAGCGCACCCCGATCACCGCATTGATCAACGCCAGGGTAAGGCCGGGCGAAACGTGAGTTCAATACGCAATACGGTGGCGAAACTTATGGTCGAAATGTGAACAACGCATCGAAGAAGCGCCGGCAGTGGGCATGTTCGTGGGCACTCTTGACCCTCAAGCGACCATCTCGCAATTCATGATGTTCTTCAAGCCAACTACTTTCCAGGCCTTGATTGACAAGTTGGCCCAAATGGATCAGATGGGTCATAGACCATCCCTTTCAAAGATGGATCCTTGGAATGAAAAGGGCAAAGGGAAAGCAACCTTCGTTACCAATACTCAACAACAGCCGAGCAACTTAAAGCCGGTTGTTCGCCAAAGCAATATGTGTCCACGCCCATCCCTTGAGGAAAGACTAGGACGTCCTTACTCGTTTCCTCAGGATAAAACGAGAAGACTGTTCGAGCTGGCAGTGCGCAACAAACTCATCAATCTGCCGGGTCCGAAACATCCGTTGCAGCCGGGCGATCTCAACAATCCTAATTACTGCCCTTAGCACCAAGCGGTAAGCCATCCAATCGAAGATTGCTTTGTCTTTAAGGGATGGATCGAGGATCAGTACCAACAAGGAAAGTTCGCATTATCCGAAAATTGGAGGGTGAACCCACCACAACCTCACGCCCTTAAAAGGGTGGACACGCCGGGGGCATCGTGCTCTTTTATAAGAGAAGCTCCATGGGAGGTCGCTCTTTCAGCTAAGACGAAAAGAATGCTGAAAGATCTTCACACATGCCCGGCAATCAGGTGGAAAAATCCACTGGAACCCGAGATCCTCGAGGGAATGCTGAAACCGCGCCCAACTCCAAAAATTGGTGGTGATAGTCAAAGCGCTCACACCCAGCCGTCAAAATCTTCGAAGAAGAAGAAGGAATCCAAGATGCCCGTGAAGCCTGGTGACAAGTGCACGGACCTGCAAAAGCAGATTGACGCGCTGGAAGAGTACAACCAGAAGGCGTGGACTCCAATCACACTCCAAGAATTTCTCAGCCACGTCCTTGAGGACGAAGATGATGACAATGGAGAAGACTTGTCGGATGAATCTGATGGTTACGTAGCAAGTTGCCATGTGATCTCTCACTCATCGATAAACAATGAAGACGTTCCTTATACAGAGAAACTAGAGACAGATCCTGAGCCGGAACTTCTAGGACCATCAGACGAAGTGATTGATGCATTCCTGAATGAAGCCCGTCTTAAAAGCAAAGCTGATCGGAAGCGTGAGATGGCCATATTTGAAAAAGCCAAACGCCGACGACTGGATGAAAAGGTCAAGGCGCCCCATCCGGAGCAAAGCATCCCTATCGCCAACAAAAGCAAGCTTAAAGTAAGGAAACGATTCGCTAGGGCCCTGGCAATAGGAATGAAGTTGCCCTCTCTCAAAAGAAATTCCCCTGGTAATATACGTTTTGATGAAGCGAACGTACATCCTAACTTCTGCCTAAACCATCAGAGGATTGCATACTCCACCGAGGAGTCCATAGCCTTTAAAAACTGGTGCAGGGATATGTTGCCCATCGACAACACGTTCAACGAGTGAAGCGCAAGGCTCGTCGGGAACAACAAAGCACGACAGATGAGCGCAAAAGAGCCGCCGACAACTGTCACTTAGTCGACACCAAGGGATTGCAAGTTATCACCTTTGGAAGCGACTCTGACGAAGAAATCGCCCTCGGCCCTCTCTTCAAGGAATCCACCTCCGACACAAAACATGCGAAGATTTGCGACAAAATCTAGCTGCGTAATCGTGCGTTGACTTATGACCGAAATGTCGTTAAATACTATCAACCCGCGGCATCCCCAGGCTGACGTGGTGTTAAAAATAAAAATAAAATAATAAAAAAAAACGGTATGTCCATAAGCAAAATGGGCACGGATGAAAACCCGAAAGGGCTCCGTGAGTAAAAACAGCAGGGCTACCGGCGAGTCTTGTGAAAACCCGAAAGGGCGCGACTTCGTTAGAAAAAAAGAATTAAAATAAAAAGAAGACGGTATGTCCATAAGCAAAATGGGCACGGATGAAAACCCAAAAGGGCTCCGTGAATAAAAACAGCAGGGCTACCGGCGAGTTTTGTGAAAACCCGAAAGAGCGCAACCTCGTTAAAAGACACTTACAGGGTCCTCTCGACCTTGTGAGGAGAAATCACCCGCGTGAGATCCTTACGACTCACAAGGGAGCAACACACTTAGGGATGCCCATGATTCCTAAGGAGAAATTACACTTGCGATATCCTCACGACTCGTAAGGAGAATCCTCCTATGAGACCCTCACGGCTCATAAGATTTGAAAGTCTTAAGCTACAGAGACCGAACCTGTTCTTAAGCAACCCCCACAACCTCCGATACTGCCCTACAAGCGGCTCAACGCTGACCCTTGTATACAATCCACTGGCGCAAATAAACATTTCCCTAACCAAGTCCCATCCGTGACTAGGGATATGTTCGCACGATGAACAACCCTTGTAAGTCCTCTCGACTTATAAGGAGAAAACTCTTTTGTAAGATCCTTACGACTTACAGGAGAACACACGCTTAGGAATCCTCACGATTCCTAAGAAGAAAACGCACCTACGAGATCCTCACGACTCGTAGGGAGAAATACCTTTATGACACCCTTACGGCTCATGAAGTCAAAAGTCTTAGTCGACGGGATCCTAACCCTGTTTTCTAAGCCATCTTTGTTCGACATCGACAAAGGCAAATGATGATTCGCTCCTAGTAATATCCCAGTGGTAGCGATGCCGATGCCTAAAACGGTATCAAATTCCAAGTCCTTTTACGGCAAATGGCAAATGATGATTCGCTCCTGGCAATATTCCAGTCGCAGCGATACTGATGCTAAGATTGGTATCAGATCCCAAATCCCCTACTCGCGAAAAAAACCAGCGAGCCAAAAAAATGCATATGAAATAGCCGAAATGATGGGGCAACTTGCAACAAAATCAGCAAGTAAAAATGTATGCATACGAAAACAGCCGAAATGATTGGGCAACTCGCAATAAAAAGCAGCGAGTAAAAAAAATAGCCGAAATGATTAGGCAACTCGCAATAAAAAGAAGCGAGTGAAAATAAAATAAATAGCCGAAATAATTAGGCAGCTCGCAATAAAAAGCAGCGAGTAAAAAGAAAAATAGCCGAAATGATTGGGCACCGCGAAAAATAGCCGAAATGATTGGGTAATCGCGACCTTCGCGATATAAAAGCTGAAATGATAGAGTATCGCGGAAAGAATAAAGAAAAAATGATGAAAAAATAAAACTTTTTGCCCTACAGTTGAGATCACATCGATCCATGTATACAATCCAGGGGCACAAACAAAGAGGGAACCGTACCTTCCCAACAGACTCCACCAGAAAGCGAAGTCAAATCTCGACGGTTCATAGATAACCTAGAGACAATCTCGACATTTGTCGCCATATTGCAGACACAATGTCAACAAATGAAGCAAAGGAAGATCCCTAGCCTCAGGTCTTGATGTCAATATCAACAACTTAGAGATCACCAACGGCGTTTCTCCTCATTCCAACCAGATGCAGACATGACGTCAACAACCGACCTCAGAGTCGCAACGAAACGGAGCCACGGCATAGTCCCTAGCTCCAAATCTTAACGGCAATATCTACAGCCTAAGAATCAACAACGGCGTTCCTTTGCAGTCCAGCAGGATGCAGATGCAACATCAACAAGAGACCCCATGGTCGAAACAATGTGGAGTGACGGCAAAATCCCAACTCCACCTCAGCATTCGTCTCGTTACAGCAGACGCAATGTCAACAACGGCGGTCCTTCGCAGTCTAGCAGGATGTAGATGCAACGTCAACAAAAGACCCCATGGTCAGTAAAGCGGAGTGACGGCAAAATCCCAGCTCCACCTCAGCATTCGTCTCGATACAGTAGACACAATGTCAACAACAGTGTCCTTCCTTCGACAGGATTCGGACACACCAAAGCGATCGAAGCAAAGGCCAAATTTCTAGCTTCAGGGTCTTGAAGGCAAGTCATATAAAGCCTGAAAGACAATCGGAGATCATCTCGCACCAGCACAGAGTGGTCACCACCTCGACGTCCGTCTCAATACAACAGACGAGATGTCGCAACAGCGTTCTTCCTCCAATAGGACTCGGACGTGACAAAGCAAACGAAGCAAAGGCCAAATTCCTAGCTTCAGGGTCTTAACGGCAAGTCATATAAAGCCTGAAAGACAATCAGAGATTATCTCGCACCAGGGCGGAGTGGTCACCACCTCAACGTTCATCTCGACACAGCAGACGCAACATCACCAAAAGGAGCCACGGCAAAGTCCCTAGTTCCAAACCTCGACGGTTCATCAGCAACCTAGAAACAACCACGACATTCATCTCAATACAGCGGATGCAATGCAATCAAACGAAGCGAAGGCCAAATTCCTAGCTTCAGGGTCTTAACGGCAAGTCATATAAAGCCTGAAAGACAATCGGAGATCATCTTGCACCAGTGCGGAGTGGTCACCACCTCGACGTTCGTCTCGATACAGCAGACGAGATGTCACCCCAGCGTTCTTCCTCCAACAGGATTCAGACGCGACAATCAAACAGCGGAGCCACGGCAAAGTCTCTAGTTCCAAACCTCGACGGTTCACAAACAACCGTGACATTCGTCTCGATATAGAGGACGCGATGCCTGCAAACGAAGCGAAGGCCAAATTCCTAACTTCAGGGTCTTAACGGCAAGTCATATAAAGCCTGAAAGACAATCGGAGATTATCTCGCACCAGTGCAGAGTGGTCACCACCACAGCGTTCTTCCTCCAGCAGGGTTCAGATGTGACAACAACAGCGGAGCCACGGCAAAGTCGCTAGTTCCAAAGCTCGACGGTTCACCAACAACCTAGAGACAACCGCGACATTCGTCTCGATATAGAGGACGCAATGCCAGCAAACGAAGCAAATGCCAAATTCCTAGGTTCAGGGTCTTGACGGCAAGTCATATAAAGCTTGAAAGACTATCGGAGATCATCCCACACCAGCGCGGAGTGGTTATGACTTATCGGGGCTCTCCAAAATGAGCCTAACCTCAAGTAAAAAGTGACATGGAATATCCCTACACTTGCTCTTTCGACGGTAATATTACCTGGAAGATTACTTGAAGACGTCTTGTCCATCCCCCGAAGGGATCAGAGATACGACAATCGCAGGGCTACTCGAACAGCAAGATCGCCTATCGAGGAATATATTACGACGGCCAAAACCCTAAGTACCACAGACCCTAACGGGCCTTTGTTGTAAAGAGCAGAGGTTAACTGTGACGTTAGGATATTCTTGCGAGAAATACTCGATCCGTCTCGACTCGTGAGGAAATTAGTGTCTTTGCGAGAAATGCTCGATTCGTCTCGACTCGTAAGGAAAAGCCTTAGGCAGCGGGGATTAAAAAACCTGTTTCTTAAGCACTGGGACCCTGCAAGTCGGTCCAAAACCGTCTCTTGCATACTATCCACGGGTCACACTCTCCAAAATCAAATCTCGACAAGGAGGGAAACAACCGCTTACGGGTCCTCTCGACTCGTATGAGGGAAAATTCTCTTATAAGATCCTTACGACTTATAAGAGAAAACACACTTAGGAGTCCTCGCGACCCCTAAGGAGAAAATACACCTATGAGATCCTCTCGATTCGTAGGGAGAAAATTCTTTGTGAGACCCTCACGGCTCATAAAGTTGAAAAGTCTTAGGCTACAAGGACCCTAAACTTGTCTCTTAAGCCCTCAGTTCCATGGCTACTCATAACTTTGCACTACTTCACCCACGTACATACTTACGTGGGCAAAGTAGTGGAGGGCATTTGTTCCCGCCAAAATTTTGGCACAAAACCCGCTCCTTATAAAATAATAACAATAAAAGAAAAAATAAATAAATAAATAATAATAATAATAAAAGAGAAAATCTCCTTTTCAGAGCAAAGCTCCGTTCAAATCCCAAGGCGGGAAATGAAGCAACGCTTCTGTTTCATCCAATCAGAGCAAGGCTCTATTTAAAATAAAAATAAAGGAAGCAACGCTTCAGGCAATCTGCGCTCTGCGCTGCGCGACACGTGTCAGCGCAGTTGCGCTGCGCGACACGTGTCAGCGCAGCGCAGTTGCGCTGCGCTCTGCGCTGTGCGACACTTGTCAGCGCAGTTGCGCTGCGCGACACGTGTCAAGCGCAGGTGCGCTTGCACCAGCTGTGCCAGCATTTAAACAGAAAAAATTCTGGAAAGATCTTTCTAATCATATTAAAACAATAAGATTCTCTTCTGTAAAACAGAAACCCTTGAATCAAAGATCCAACGGTGGGGAAAAATCCCTAAATCACTCAGAGAAAGATCTCTTTAACTGATTTAACAAATCAATTGGCACTATAAAAAGACCCCTAGACTCCTAATCTAAAAAGGGATGGACACACAGAGAGACAGAAACACAGAACTCCTCTAAAGAAAATTTTGAGAAGAGCTCAGAGAAAGAAAAGGTAAAAACCTTTGAAAAAAGAAGAGTTTCTTCTAAAGGAGATCAATGATCTAAGAACAAGATCAAGATCTTGGATATATAATAATAATAATAATAAAAAAGAAGAAGTAATTTACTTCTGTATAAAGGCATTGCCTTTTGATGAACCATTGGTTCTTGAGATCTGAGGTAGAACCTCTCTGGAAAACAAGAAAAAGTTGTTCCCTTTGATCTAATTTGATCCAAATATTAAACAGTGCCTTGCACTTTTGAGTTTGCACTGTTGCGCTCCTTGGATTGGCGCAAGCCATCAGGGAACGCCACGTGTCAGCCCCAGAACAAACTGCGCCTTGCGCTTTACAAAAATGAGCATTGCGCTCTTGGATTGGCGCAATTCACCAAAGCGCGCCACGTGTCAGCAGCGCACTAGCGCAGCGCAATGGCGCAGCGCACTGCACTTGCGCTCACCATAGCGTGACACGTGTCACCATCACATGGGTTTGCGCCTTGCGCTCCTCAATTGGCACAAAGCGCCTGACAAGCCACGTGGGGCGCTGTCAGAGCGTTTAATGCAATGCATTATCAAGGACAGAGCCCAATAAAAAAAGGTCTATCGGACCAAGCAAAAGTGCTATGCACTATTAAAAGGGGCAGAGCCCAATTAAAAGAAAAGTCTAAACAGACCAAAATAAAATGCTTTGCATTATTTTTAAAAAGTTCAGAGCCCAAACAAAGGCCTGGCATGCTAAATGCAAATAAAATGTTGAACATTCTCAACTGGACTTAACCCAATTCTGGCCATAAGTCCTCAAATTAAATTGAACTGAGCACAAATGCTCTCTCTCAAATCAATTTACACCCGGTTCAAGGGTACATCTCCGAACTCCTCTGATATTTGTCGTTGTAATCCTTCAACGTCGTCAGAGAGGTGACGGGTCCTGACAACCACACATTGATACGGACTAATGCGTCCTTAAACCCGCGGACTAATGCATCCTTAAACCCGCGGACTAATGCGTCCTTAAACCCGCGGACTAATGCGTCCTTAAACCAATATCCTTTCCCAAAATGGGAATATTGGACCACCATGTCCCTAAACTGGCAATCGACCGCAAAGTCTCTAAACTAAACAATAGAGTCTAAATGCTCTCTTGTCGGATCTAAACGATCCCGTTAAGTCGATCTTAGTTTTAAATTAGACTAACGTGTCCTTAACAAACGTTTAAGTTGATCTTAGTCTCAAATAAGGCTAACATATCCTTAAACCAAAACCCCAAACCCCAAATCTAAGAAAATACGGATTTGGAATAATTCACGTCCTACGGGCAACGACATAAATTAGTCTCCGTATACAATCCACGGGCAACCACAAACAAAACAAACACCCACGACACGAAATGAAATTCTGGAGAAGGAGAAAGTTGTTACCGCGATACGGTAGCGTAATTAACTGCAGGGGCTTGCGCCTGCAAGGAAGAGCGTCCCCACAATCAAAAACCCCTCAGACGAGGGGGAATCTGACGAAGTCTGCTACATCGGTCGCATCCGTTTAAACATTCGATACACGGTGCCATAAATCAACTTGGCATCTTCGGAGAGGTGGACGGATAGCACCTATTAGCATCTGCCCCGAATCTCCGGCAAGACGTCACTCTGTCGTCGCGCCGCCATTCGGAGGGGAACAAAGACCATCAGAGATCATCCCACACCAGCGCGGAGTGGTCACCACCTCAACGTTCATCTTGATACAGCAGACGAGATGTCACTACAGCGTCCTTCTTCCAACAGGATTCGGACATGCCAAAGCAAACGAAGCAAAGGCTAAATTCCTAGCTTCAGGGTCTTGACGGCAACTCATATAAAACCTGAAAGACCATCGGAGATCATCCCACACCAGCGCGGAGTGGTCACCACCTCGACGTTCATCTCGATACAGAAGACAAAATGTCACTACAGCGTCCTTCCTCCAACAGGATTCGGACACACCAAAGCAAACGAAGCAAAGGCCAAATTCCTAGCTTCAGGGTCTTGACGGCAACTCATATAAAACCTGAAAGACTATCGGAGATTATCCCACACCAGCGTGGAGTGGTCACCACCTCGACGTTCGTCTCGGTACAGCAGACGAAATGTCACTACAGCGTCCTTCCTCCAACAGGATTCGGACACACCAAAGCAAACGAAGCGAAGGCCAAATTCCTAGCTTCAGGGTCTTGACGGCAACTCATATAAAACCCGAAAGACCACTAGAGATCACCCCACACCGGCGCGGAGTGGTCACTACCTCGACGTTCGTCTCGATACAGCAAACGAGATATCACCACAGCGTTCTTCCTTCAGCAAGATTCAGACGCGACAATCAAACAACAGGAGCCACGGCAAAATCCCTAGTTCCAAGCTTCGACGGTTCACCAACAACCTAGAGACAACCACGACATTCGTCTCGATACAGCAGACGCAATGACAGCAAATGAAGCAAAGGCAAAATTCTTAGCTTTAGGGCTTGACGGCAACTTATATAAAACCTGAAAGACTACCGGAGATCATCCCATACGAAGTGGTCACCACTTCGACGTTCGTCTCGATAAAGCAGACGAGATGTCACTGCAGTGTTCTTTCTCTAACAGGATTCGGACACACCAAAGCAAACGAAGCGAAGGCCAAATTCCTAGCTTCAGAGTCTTGACGGTAACTCATATAAAACCTGAAAGACTATCGGAGATCATCCCACACCAGCGTAGAGTGGTCACCACCTTGACGCTCGTCTCGATATAGCAGACGAGATATCACCACAGCGTTCTTCCTCTAGCAGGATTCAGACGCGACAATCAAACAACGGAGCCACGGCAAAATCCCTAGTTCCAAACCTCGACGGTTCACCAGCAACCTAGAGACAACCGTGACATTCGTCTCGGTACAGCAGACGCAATGCCAGCAAATGAAACGAAGACCAAATTCCTAGTTTCAGGGTCTTGACAACAACTCATATAAAACCTGAAAGACTATCAGAGATCATCCCACACCAGCACGGAGTGGTTATGACTCATCGGGGCTCTCCAAAATGAGCCTAATCTCAAGTAAAAAGCGGCATGGCAAAACTCCTAACGCTTGCTCTTCCGACGGTCAAACTGCCTAGGAGGATTGCTTGAAGACGTCTTGTCCAGCCCCCGAAGGGATCAGAGACATGACAGTCGCGGGGCTACTCGAACAGCAAGATTATGCGTCGAGGAATACACCAGCCAACGCGATGGTACGACGGACAAAACCCTAGTACCACAGACCCTAACGGACCTTTGTCGTAAAGAGCAGAGGTTAACTGTGACGTTAGGATATTCATGCGAGAACTGCTCGATTCATCTCGACTCGTAAGGAAATTAGTGTCTTTGCGAGAACTTCTCGATTCGTCTCGACTCGTAGGGAAAAGCCTTAGGCAATCGGGATAAAAACCAGTTTCCTAAGCACTGGGGCCCTGCAAGTCGATCCAAAATGGACTCTTGTATACTATTCACGGGCCACACTCTCCAAAGTCGAATCTCGACAAGGAGGGAAACAACCGCTTACGAGTCCTCTCGACTTGTAAAAGGGAAAATTCTCTTGTGAGATCCTTACGACTCTCAAGAGAAAACGCGCTTAGGAATCCTCACGATTCCTAAGGAGAAAATACACCTACGGGATCCTCACGACTCGTACGGAGAAAAGTCTTTATGAGACCCTCACGGCTCATAAAGTTGAAAAGTCTTAAGTAGCAGATCTGAACCTGCTTCCTAAGCCGTCACTACCTCTCGGAGAGTTCAAGATGAAATGTTCTTTATTATCTACGGGCCACATTTGCCAAAGCCACATTCGCCGCTGAAGTGAAGAAGCTACTTACGGGTCCTCACGATTCGTAAGGAAAAATACCCGAGTGAGATCCTTACGACTCACAGAAGTAATGAACACTTAGAAATCCTCACGATTTCTAGGGAGAATTTGCACCTACGAGATCCTCTCGACTCATAGGGAGAAAAAACCTTCTTGAGACTCTTACGGCCCATGAAGACGAAGAAAGTCTTAAGCTACAATGACCCTAAACTTGTCTCCTAAGCCCTCAATTCGGTGGCCATGCATAACTATGCACTACTTCACCCACGTACGTACTTACGTGGGCAAGGTAGTGGGAGGCATTTGTTCCCGCCAAAATTTTGGCTCACAACCTGCTCCCTTATATATATAAAAATAATAATAATAATAAATAATAAAATAATAAAATAATAATAAAATAAAAAATGAAGGGAAAAAACTCCACATGCAAAGAATGTAACAAATGCTTCAAAGCCAAGAGTTAAAATATTGTGAAGCAACGCTTCAGATCCAGCGCTAGGCGCGTTACGCGCCGCGTGTCAAACACGGGTGCGCTAGCGCAGGCTGCGCTGCGCGCCGCGTGTCAAACGTAGGTGCGCTAGCGCAAAATGCACTGCACCCTAAGCAGCGTGCGCTAGCGCTGGAACTAAAAGCTCCCCACCATCAGATCAAAGATCTAATAATAATGATAAATCATTAATTAATCAGAATTAAATTCTGTTAAGGAAAGATTCCTCAAAATATTTCTAAATAACAAAATTGTGTTTTGTAAATCAGAGCACCGTTGGATCAATGATCCAATGGTGATTAAAAAATCACCCAAAAACACAGAATAAATTCCGTTTGGAAAAATCTTTCCAATCTTGTTAAAAACAAGAAGATTGCCTTCTGTAAAACAGAAACCATAGGATCAAAGATCCAACGGTGGGGAAATATTCCCAAATCAATCAGAGAAAGATCTCTTAAACTGATTCAACAAATCATTTGGCCCTATATAAAGGCCTCTAGACTTCAAGTTTAAAATATACAGAAAGAGAGAGAAAACCCTCTGCAAACTTTTAGAAAACTCAAAGAGAAAGAAATGCAAGACTTTAAAAAAAAGAAGATCATTTCTTCATATTCAAGGTAAAGAACTATGTTCTTGAACAACAAAGATGACATCATCTCGTAAAAAGAAGAACCACCTTCTAAAAAGATCATAGATCTAAAAAAGACCAAGGTCTTTAATAAAAAGAAAAAGATCCAAAGATTTAATCATAAAAAAAATATAATAAAAGAAGTATTTTACTTCATTCATAAATCTTTGATCTATAAAGGCAGAGCCCTTTTATAAGAACAAGAACTTTTGTTCTTAAATCTTGAGGTAAAGCCTCCTTTAAGAAGAACATAAATTTGTCCTTTGATCTTAAAATTGATCAGATGCTTCTAGCGCTATTGAAAAGTGCCTTGCACTCATGAACTGCGCCTTTGCGCTCCTTGGACCGGCGCTCAGCGCCAAAACGTGCCACGTGTCAACCACGTATACAACTTGCGCTTTGCGCTTCTGAAACAGCGCACTGCGCTCATGGGCTGGCGCTCAGCGCCAAGCGCGCCACGTGTCACTCACTGGTGCGCCACTAAACTAGCGCAACGCGCTCATAAATTAAAAGCGCAATGCGCTCATAAACTGGCGCTAAGCGCGACACGTGGCGCGCTGTCAGAACACACATTGTTCTGATGAATGCTATGCATTCAATACAAGACAAAAAATATCAGAACCCAATACTTAGCATTATTAAAAGGGCCAAGCCCAAATAAAGGCCCAATAGCCAGAACAATAAAATGTTAAACATTTTAATTGGACTTAGCCCAAGATTGTCCGTAAGTCCTCAACTCATATCAACTGAGCCCATATGCTCATAAACCTTTTAACAGATTTTAGTCCCAAATTGGACTATAGATCTCCCAACCAAAATTGGTTCAAGGGTACATCTCTGAACTTCTCTGATATTTGTCGTTGTAATCCTTCAACGTCTTCAGAAAGGTGACGGGTCCCGACAGCCATAAATTCCACAGACTATGATGTATTTAAACTATGGACTGTGGGGTCCTTAAACCCATGGACTACGATGTCCTTAACCTGGATGGGGTCCTTAAACCCATGGACTACGATGTCCTTAACCTAGACTGTGGGGTCCTTAAGCCCATGGACTACGATGTCCTTAAGTTGGACTGTGGGGTCCTTAAACCCATGGACTACGATGACCTTAACCTGGACGGTGGGGTCCTTAAACCCATGGACTACGATGTCCTTAACCTGGACTGTGGGGTCCTTAAGCCCATGGACTATGATGTCCTTAACCTTGGACCACTATGTCCTTAAACTGGAAATCGACCGCAATGTCCCTAAACTAAACGGTAGAGCCCAAATGCTCTGTTGTTGGATCTAAACGATCCCGTTAAGCTGATCTTAGTCTAAAATTAGACTAACATATCCTTAACAAACGTTTAAGTTGATTTTAGTCTCAAATGAGACTAACGTATCCTTAAACCCAAACCAAAACCCAAATCTAAGAAAATACGGATTTGGACTAATCCACGCCCTACGGGCGACAACATAAATTAGTCTCCGTATACAATCCACGGGCAACCACAAACAAAACAAACACCCACGACACGAAGTGACCATCTGGAGAAGGAGAAAGTTGTTACCGCGATACGGTAACGTAATTAACTGCAGGGGCTTGCACCTGCAGGGAAGAGCATCCCCACAATCAAAAACCCCGCAACGAGGGGGAATCTGACGAAGTCTGCTATATCGGCCGCATCTGTTTAAACCTTCGATACATGGTGCCATAAATCAACTTGGTATCTTCGGAGAGGTGGACGGATAGCACCAATTAGCATCTGCCCTGAAATTCAGGCAAGACGTTCGCTGCGTCTTCGTCCGCGTCTTTCGGCGGGGAACAAGCGGGACCTTCGAGCTTGGGAGCACCATCGGGTGGGATTTTGATTTGATTTGTTTGATTCTTGCCATGTTTGGCAAGACTTTTGAATTTGAGTTGAAATTCGAATTGTAATTGGATGTGATTCCGAGTTTGGAATATGGGTTTTGGTTTGGCATCAGCATTGATACACTGGAATATGGTACCAAGAGCGAATCATCGTTTACCTTTACCCGGGGAGCGATGGCTTAAGGCAGGTTTAGGTCCCGTCACCTAAGTCTTCTCAATTTTATAAGCGTAAGGGTTTCATAAAAGCATTTTCTTCTTACGAGTCTACTAGAGGATCTCGTAAGTGTATATTCTCTTTAGGAATCGTAAGGATTCCTAAGTGTATTGTCTGACCCAGGGAGAAAGATGCGCAACTCAAAATGGAAGTAGGAATTTTTGAGTCGTAAGAATCTTACGCGGGGATATTTTTCTCACAAGTTCGATATGACTTTTCGAGTGTATTCTATCTCTTTTCATGAGTTTGCGCTCTTTCGGGTTTTCATAAACTCGTCGGCAGTCCTGCTAATTTTACTCACAGAGCATATTCGGGGTTTCATCCGTACCCGTTTTGCTTGTGGACATATAGTTTTTTTACGACTGCCTCGTTGGTGGAGCTTCATCGTCGGTGGGACTTCAGATGTAGCCTCGCTGGTGGGACTTGGGTATGATTTAGCTTGTTTATATCCGTAGATTGTATACGGTGCGCGCAAAGCGTCGGACCCGTAGGGTTCGAAGAATTTAGGGAAATTGGATTGGTTTTGGGTTGGCGTCTGCATCACTACACTGGAATAGTGACAGGAGTGACTCATCATTTGCCGTTGGGACTTTTGGGGATTTGAAATTTTGGTTGACATCAGCATCGCAAACACGGATGCATGGTTTCAAGAGCGAATCATCATTTTTCATTAGAGGATTTGAATTTGGATATGAATTTGAATGGCTTTTTTTTACCGCGATTGCTCTATCATTTCAGCTTTTTTATTGCGAAAGTTATGATTGCCCTATCGTTTTGGCTATTCATTCGTGGTTGCCCCATTATTTCGGCTTTTCATTTTTGCTTTTACTCAATGATTTTTATTGCGAGCTGCCTCATCATTTCGGCTTATTTATTTATTTATACACATTTTCCCTCCCAGTTTAACTACTTAAAGATCGAAGTTGTGCACTTATTTAAGCTTCTTGCCTTTGATTTTGGCAAAGCTGAATCGATGATCGTAACTTGGTGGTTTACCGGTGCATCAGAGGACGGTGAGGTTTTCTCAACCTTATATTAGTTCTCCATCTAGTCTTTAAACATGTAGGAGTTCTCGATAGCGCAACTCACCACCCTATGAATGGGAAGTACATGGGATTGTCAGTCATATTTGCTTCATATGGTCTCTGAGGAATGGGCAGCTGCAGACCGCGATTTAAAGCGTTCTTGAATATTTTAGGGACTTCGTCCCTCCTGAAGGAGTAGATTTTCTTCCCTCTCTCTATCAGAGTCGACGCTTTTCTCGGTACCGGTTTTTGAGGCCGATTGGTCTTTGATTCACTTGTTGTTTGCGTATCCCGGCCAGTATACGCATCGAAGGGGCTGGATGCTGATTGCAGTCGACTTTTGCAATGATGCTCTGCTCTTGGACTAGAGAGAATATTTGTTGGCTATTTCAGGATATCAATCCCTGGTCTGTGAACCAAACTTTGATTTTGTTGCAGCATTCACGAGACTTGGATCATGAGATTTTTTACAACATTCACTAGATCGTTGACTTTAGAACGGATCTTGGTTAGCTCCCTATCACGGTCCCGAAATTACTCTTGAACCCATTGGAATAAGTGTCACGCCCCGCTTCCCGGTATACGGTGAAGGGGACACGACTGGTCCGCTACGTATTTACTCAGAAGCAAATACGCTAAGCGTAACTAAGCAATATAAAATTAAATGCACAAGAGACAGGATATAATAAAGACAACAACTTTATTTATTAACATTCTTTTGTAAAATTCATGAAAAGGAAATACAACTGAAATAAAAACAATGCCTAAACAATGGTATGCCAGGAAATTAAAGGTACTGAATAGAAAATGTACAATGTCTAAAGGTCAGGATCTTCGCTATACTGATCCAAGTCTTCTGCAGTTGGCTCGATCTCTGATGGATCCAAATCACCTGACGACATTCAAAGAAGAAAGAAATAGAATGTCGTCAGCGAACAGGTCGCTCGGTAAGTCCTAAAGATAAGAGGAAAGTACAATAGACATAATAAAAAAGTATCTTTTAAATTTGTATTATATTGCTGTAATGTTGTGTTAACGCTGTTGCTTGTAGCTTGGTACAGAAGGATACCAGTGTATACGAGAGGGGTCTCTATATGCTAGAGACCAGGGCAAACGTAATGTATAAGGAACCGTTAAACTACGGTACAACAGCAACGGAATATAGGTTAGGTGTCTTAATCTTACCGTCTCGTGCCACCTTTAACACCTTCCATACCAATCTACCCCTTAAACCCCGTAGTGTTTTGATTGTATTGTTTGCCTTGTAAATTGTATTGATTGTATAATTGGTTGACTGACCGAAACCATGATATCAGTAAACGGATGTAACCGTAGAATCATGTAAATGGAATAACTGGAGAACCATGTGAATGGAATGTATATCCATGGTTCGGTTCAGTCAAGTTGTATAGATTGATAATTGGATTCATGGATTCATGTTGAATTGTAATATTGAAGATTGTAGCTTATAGATTGTACTTGAATCATATTCAAGTAAGATTATAATAAGACTCAAACTGAGTCAAACAATTAGAAAAGTAAATTGAAGTCCTGATTGTTTTGATGTTATCGGTAACCGCTGCACATGGGCGGCAGGATTTGTGTCTTTTTCAAAGATGATTACCGTGTTGATAACACCGTTTGTTAATTGTCTACCTTAGATAGGCAACCACCCACTTCTCCGGCTCCCTGAGGCTCAAGAGATTGGTCCCGCTTAAACCTATGTTTACTAGGGTCCTTAGGGTATTTTATAAAACTTGAAAGGGTTTTATGTAAAAATAATTTTATATAGTTTATAAAATACAACTCAAGTTTTTAATTATCGTCTTTTGTAATGACCCCAAAATCTTTATACATTTGTATTATCCCTCTTCAATAATATACCGTATTTATTTGTACTTGGTATTTTCCTTTTTCTATTAAATTTATTATTATTTTATTCCTCAATCTATTATGTATTTTTTCTAGGTACAATTTCTTTTTCTTATATTTAAGTTTTTAACTTCTCATTCTTATTTTTCCTTTCATAAATATTTAACCCAAATCCATTATTCTTATTCTCTACAGCCCATCTAAAAAGCCCATTTTCTTTTTAAGCAACATCATATATTTAATTCTAATTAAATATGTGCATAAACAACCCTGTAGCTCATTGATTAAGTCTTTGTATTGTTATTCTATAGATCACATGTTCAAATCCACATTCTTGCAATTATTTTTTATCATTTTTTATTCTTCTCATAACCTACAAATGAGACCTTTCATTTCCAAAATGAATGGTGACCTTTCATTTCTCTTTTAATTCTCATGTTGAATGCATATATTATTATACATAATTCACCATTATACCATTTTTATTGTCCTCCTCTTTCTTTTCCTTCCTCACATTTTTCTATCTCTCACTTCTTCCTCTTCACCTAGAGTCCAAGAAGAAGAACATGAAGAAGTCTTCAAGAAGGTCTCGCTACTAACGCGAGGCTATCGGCGGATAGATAAGCCCGGTGACAATACCGGCTTGTGCATGTAAGTCCCTTCTCTCTTTCCTTCCCTCTATCTCTTTCTTTTTCTCTTTATATTTCTCTTGTTTTATATTGCCATGAAAAACTTCCCTTGACATATCAAAGTTCCTAAATAATTAATTAAATGGATACATATATAAATAATGAACACACAAACACACACACATATATAGTTTGTAAAGTCTTTTTCATTACTCTCAATTCACATGTTAAGATTTCATAGTGACCAATTAGGATTGCATGTTTGTTGTTTTATTTTAAATCACTTTATTTAAAGTTTGTAAAAAAAAAATGAAGTTACGAATAAATACCATAGTTTTCTCATTTCTCACATATGACATATCAATACCTTTAGTTTTAAAATAATTTTTATAAATTAATTTTTAATTCTGAAAATTTTAGGAAATTTACATATGATAGAATATATAATTTTATACATGCTGTAAAAAATTTAGATCGAACCGCATAACAGTTTAGGAATTACATCATTTTTATTCACTGATCGTAAAACAGAAAACTGCAGTTATCGGTCAAATTCTAGGACACATAACTTGATATACCGGTATCCAAATTGAGTAAACTCAGGTGTCTTTGATATCTACATCGAATAATTTAGATTTTCGTAGTTTTATAGTTTTACTGAAAACCTATCTAAGATAAAGAAAACTGCGTTACGATATTAAGTGACGGATCTGGACAGAATCTGTTCCGATTCGCACACTGTTTTTAAATTGGACATAACTCGAACACCCGATGTCCGTTTGTGAAAAAATTTAGATGTGTAGATGGACCATTGATAGAAATATAATTTTCTAAGTTTCAAATGGTCTTTCTCCGACTTCAAAGTTGGATCGACTGGTTTACTTAGCCAGGTGTTACGGAAAAAGAACTCGAACTCATATCTGGCTTTCCGGGCTCGCCTAGCTTGATCTCTTTCTCGCAACGGAGTGAGCGCCTAGCGCGAAAGCCGTTGCGCGGTAGACCAAGCAACGGAGTGAGCGCCTAGCGCGAAAGCCGTTGCGCGGTAGCGCATCCGTTTTCTTGCTGGGAGAGGTCTCATGAACTACTTTTTTTTTACATTCCGGTCAGGCCTATGAATGGATCCTTTTAGATCTACGGGCCGGCCGTGCCAAACCGAAAGTAGCCAGAGCTTATCTTAGAACCTTGCTCGCCGGAAACCACTTTCTTCCACTAAGGCTAACCGTACTACCAGCCGTGCTACCGAACTGCTACCAACTCGGCACCGTCCCACCGGAGACCGACTTTACTGCTTCTAGGAATGTTGGCTGAACGTAGACTAGTCTGTTCAGGCAGAACCTATAGATTCTGTTATCTGGTGGTCGCATCTCCCACTCGGACAACTGAAAGTAGTGTCCTCCACTTACCATCAAGTCATGAAATTCCCAATCGAGTTTGGAGTCGGAATAGTCAGAGGGAACCAGAAGACAGCCAGAGAATGTTATGTTAGTGATTTGAAAGCAAGAACAGAGGCGTTCCAGTTAGATCGGCGCTTTTGGATTTCGGGTCCAAAACCCAAGAAGAGGGAAAGGCGGTATTGCTTAGAAATGCATGAAACACCCCGATATAGGCTTTGCAATACAATATATAGTTACTGTCCAGAAATCTGAATTTCTGTTTTAAACGCTGATATTAAAATGATCATAATTAGAGCTTCAGAAATCCAAATCATGTGAATCTTGGTGTTTTGGATAATTACATCGAAATACCTACAATTTTCTAATAATTTTCGTAACCTGAAACCCGATAGAAATTAACTCAAACTGCGTTTTAAAAATATGTGACGGTGCCGAATAGATTCTGATCTGTTTTGCGCGACGATATGAAAACATATATATCTCTCAAACCGGTAGTCGTATTTAGGTGAAACTGAAACTCACGCATGAAAAACATTTAGGGCCATATTTCTGTTTATATTCCGCATTCGTTCAACTTGATTAATTAGTCGTACATAATATTTCTTTACAGCATTGTTTATGGTAGTTACTCGAATAATATACTTGACTCATTTCATGCTATTCGAACATGTATACATATTTATCTTGATCATTAAATTGTTGTATGTACATAAAGACAATAATTAAATACTTGAGTTGTATTTTGAAAACTATACAAAATTATAGGACTTCGATTTACATTTCTACGGTCTGACTCGGGTTTGAGTCTGATCATAATCCGACTTGAATATGATTCAAGTACCATATAAATCTTCAATATTCCAATTCAAAATGAACACATGAATCTATGAATACAATTATCAATTTATACAACTTGACTGAACCGAACCATGGATATATATTCCTTCTACATGATTCCCAGTATTCCATTTACATGACTCTACGGTTATAATCGTTTCCTGATATCATGGTTTCGGTTAGTCAGTCAATCAATCATACAACCAATACAATTTACAAGATATCGCGGGTTTTAAGGGGTAGATTAGTACGGAAGGTGTTAAAGGTGGCACGAGGTGGTCAGATTTAACACACCTAACCTGAATCCAATTGCTGTTGTACCGTGGCATAAACGGTACCTTGTACTATACGTGTCCTTAGTCTCTGGCATATAGAGACTCCCCTCGTATACACTGGCATCCTTCTGTACCAAGCTACAAACAACAGCGTTGACATAACATTACAACAATAGTTTATACTTTAAAATGTACCCTTCTTATTCTGCCTTTTTCTACTTTCCTCTTACTTTTGGGACTTACCGAGCGATTTGTTCGCTTACGACATTCTGTTTCTCTCTTCTTTGAATGTCGTCAGGTGAATTGGACCCGGCAGAAGTTGAGCCCTCGCAAGGAGACTTGGAGCACTTTACTGAAGACCCTGCACTGTAGTTTCATTGTACACTTTTCTTTTCAGTACTTTTCATTTCCTGTTATGCCACTGTTTAGGCATCTTTTTATTCAGTTGTATTTCTTTTCATGCATTGTACAAAGAATGTTAATAAATAAAAGTTGCTGTTCTTTTTATTTCTTGTCTCTTGTGTACTTATTTTATATTGCTTAGATACGCTTAGCATATGTACTTCTGAGTATATACGTAGCGGATCTCGTCGCGCCCACTTCGCCGTACATTGGGAAGCGGGGCGTGACATCTTTATATACATCAAAACAATTTAATGATCAAGATAAATATGTATACATGTTCGAATAGCATGAAATGAGTCAAGTATATTATTCGAGTAACTACCATAAACACTGCTGTAAAGAAATATTACGTACGACTAATTAATCAAGTCGAACGAATGCGGAATATAAACAGAAATATGGCTCTAAGTGTTTTTCATGCATGAGTTTCAGTTTCACCTAAATACGATTACCGGTTTGAGAGGTATATCTGTTTTCGTATTGTTGCGCAAAACAAATCAGAATCTGTTCAGCACCGTCATATATTTTTAAAACGCAATTTGAGTTAATTTTTATCGGGTTTCAGGTTACAAAGATTATTATAAAATTATAGGCATTTCAATTTAATTATCCAAAACACCAAGATTCACATGATTTGGATTTCTGAAGCTCTAGTTATAATCATTTTAATATCAGCGTTTAAAACAGAAATTCAGATTTCTGGACAGCAACTATATATTGTATTGCAAAGCCTATATCGGGGAGTTTCATGAATTTATAAGTAATCAAGTATACAGAAAATTATAGTTCTATCAATTGTGCATCTACACATCTAAATTTTATCACAAACGTACATTGGGTGTTCGAGTTATGCCTAATTTAAAAACAGTGTGCGAATCAGAACAGATTCTGTCCAGATCCGTCACTTAATATTGTAACGCAGTTTTCTATATTTTATGTCGGTTTTCAGTAAAAACTTAAAACTAATAAAATCTATATATTTCGATATAGATATCTAAAATACTTGAGTTTGCTCAATTTGGACATTTGTAGACCAAGTTATGTGTTTAAAAAGTTGATCGATAAATGCAGTTTTCTGTTTTTACGAACGGTGAATAAAAATAATGTAATTCCTAAACCGTTATACGGATGGATCTAAAAATTTTACAGCGTGTACAAAATAATATATTCTATCATATGTAAATTTCCTGAAATTTCCAGAAGTAAAAATTAATTTCTAAAATCATTTTAAATATAAAAGTATTGATATGTCATATGTGAGAATGAGGAAATCATGGTATTTATTAGTAACTTCATTTTTTTTTTACAAATTTAAATAAAGTAATTTAAAATAAAACAACAAACGATGCAATCCTAATTGGTTACTATGATATTTTAACATATGGATTGAGAGTAATGAATAAGAATTTATAAACTATATATTTATGTATGTTTGTGTGTGTTCATTATTTATATATGTATCCATTTAATTAATTATTTAGAAACTATGATATAATAAGGGAAGTTTTTCATAGCAATATAACAAGAGAAAAATAGAGAGATGGAGATAGAGGGAGGGAAAGAGAGAAGGGACTTGCATACACAAGCCGGTATTGTCACCGGGCTTGTCTATCTGCCGATAGTCTCGCGTTACTAGCGAGACCTTTTTGAAGACTTCTTCATGTTCTTCTTCTTGGACTCTAGGTGAAGAGGGAGAAGTGAGAGATAAAAATGTGAGGAAGGAAAAAATAGAGAAGGACAAATAAAGATGGTGTAATGGTGAATTGTGTATAATAATATATGCATTTAACATGAGAATTAAAGGAGAAATGAAAGTCCACCATTCATTTTGGAAATGAAAGGTCTCATTTGTAAGTTATGAGAAGAATAAAAAAAATGATAAAAAATAATTGCAAGAATGAGGATTTGAACATGTGACTTATTGGATAACAATGCAAGGATTTAACCAATGAGCTACAAGGTTGTTCATGCACATATTTAATTAGAATTAAATATATGTTGTTGCTTAAAAAGAAAGTGGGCTTTCTAGATGGGCTGTAAAGAATAAGAATAATGGATTTGGGTTAAATATTTATGAAAGAGAAAATAAGAATGAGAAGTTAAAAACTTAAATATAAGAAAAAGAAATTGTACACAGAAAAATACATAATAGATTGAGGAATAAAATAATAATAAATTTAATAGAAAAAGGAAAATACCAAGTACAAATAAATACGGTATATTATTGAAGAGGGATAATACAAATGTATAAAGATTTTGGGGTCGTTACAATAAGGCTTGTTCGATAGTCTTGGATATGATTACTGGGTTATCCTCACTGCCTGGGCTCGATTCTTCAGGGACCATGAACTCCTTTTGCTTAATGACCTGAGCAGGCTCTTCATCATCTGAATCGAGCCGTTGTTGGATAGCTACAACCACGTCATTATTATGACTATGAAGCGTAGGAGGATTTGTTCTTCCGGACTTCCTATATAAGACTATATGGATTCTATACCCGTCCACTATTTCCTCGTTGGTAATGTTGCTCGTTGGATTTTTGGCTCGCCGACTTGGTCTGCTCCTTTCAGGGAAGGGCAAACAATTGAGAGCAGTGGGTTCCTAAAGGGTTTCGGTCTCTGTTTGTATAAAATTGGCTGTCGCAGCTTGATTGTTCGCTAACATGTCTCTGGACAATTCTATTTCTCCTATCTTGTATTATTTCTCAACCCAATTTTTAAAGACAAAGCAGTCCTCAATGGCATGACTTACCACTCTGTGATAAGGGCAATATTTAGGGTCGTTGGTCATATTTGCTTGCGATTTTTTCGATTCTGGGAATTGTAAACTGTTTCTTAAGGCGTCCTTGAATATCTTATGGACTTTGTCCCTTCTAAAGGAACAATCCTTATCCAATTTCTCTTTTAGAGGCGATTCTCCTTTCCCTCCCAACACTGGCTTTCGAGATTGGTTGACATTGGGTCCGCATGTCCCTCGCTTATTTCGGTCAACAGAAGTATTAAAAGATTCAGCATTATCGGAATTTCCGACTTTGCGATTATCGTCCTTTTGGTTCCTTCAGGATCTATTGTTAATTTGGGGGTCCGAAGTGGACTCTTGTTTTGAGCGTTCCAATATTTGGAACGTCTTGGTCAGCTTTTGAAACGTTTTGAGATCCGTGGTACATAGAAACAAATCTATCCAATTGTTGAGATTCTTGACGAGGAGGCTAACAGATTGGTCATGCTCTATTGGTGGTTTGCATTTGACGGTGAGGTTGCGCCATCGGGCTATGAAGTCTGTGTTGCTTTCGTTTTCCCCCGGCTTGGTCCTCACAAGGTTAATAATGGAGATTTTGTCGTTCACACTCATGAATCTTTGCCGAAATAGAGACTCCATTTGGGCGGAAGTTGTCACGCCCCACCCCCAGTACAGAGAGTATTGTCCGCTCTGGCCGAAGCCGCACGGTTTTTCCCTTTAGAGCGAACCGGACCCGACCAGAGGCCACTTCCCAGGAGGTCACCCATCCCAAGACTTCCCTGGCCCGAGCACGCTTAACTACGGAGTTCTCAAGCTCCTGTAGTTCCGGTTCACTTAAAATGCGCTTCTGTATTGAAGAGTGGTATCATTCCATTTATAGTACAGATCTGCCCCCTTTCGGAATGTATTCCGAAGAGTCCCCATTGTTCTATAGTGGGTCCCACAGACTCAAGAGGTGGCCCCCACGGATTCAAGAGGTGGCCTCCGCCCACTTAACACGACACTTGGCGTGGCACTTTGTTCCGTGTGGCACTTTGCTCCGTGAGCAAGAACCGGGTCCCGATATTCTCCCCACCTTTGAACAATGGTTCGTCCTCGAACTACAAACTTACTATTGAGGGACCAGCTCTGATACCATTCTGTCACACCCCACCCCCAGTACAGAGAGTATTGTCCGCTCTGGCCGAAACCGCACGGTTTTTCCCTTTAGAGCGAACCGGACCCGACCAGAGGCCACTTCCCAGGAGGTCACCCATCCCAAGACTTCCCTGGCCCGAGCACGCTTAACTACGGAGTTCTCAAGCTCTTATAGTTCCGGTTCACTTAAAAGGCGCCTCTGTATTGAAGAGTGGTATCATTCCATTTATAGTACAGATCTGCCCCCTTTCGGAATGTATTCCGAAGAGTCCCCATTGTTCTGCAGTGGGTCCTACGGACTCAAGAGGTGGCCCCCACGGATTCAAGAGGTGGCCCCCGCCCACTTAACATGACACTTGGCGTGGCACTTTGTTCCGTGTGGCACTTTGCTCCGTAAGCAAGAACCGGGTCCCGACAGAAGTAGTGACGAAACCGTCTGGTATACTTGCGTACCGGTCGAAAACGACATCGGTTAGACTTCTCACAAACTGATGGAGAAGAAGCGCATCATTGCCCTATGTATTTTCGCATGATACTTTAAAGTGGGCAGCGTACTGATTTGCATTTTCCATCCCGTCGAATCTTTCGAATTTAGGAATGACGTAACAGCTGGGAAACTCGAAAAGATCATACTGTGCGGAATATGACCTCCCACTACTGCCAACATCTTTCTAAGCCTCGGCTTCAGCCTCCAATGTTTTAACTTTGCTGGTGACCAAATCCATGATCCGATCTTATGTTAGCGGAATGCTGCCATCATGGGCCAAGGCGTCCCCAGAAACGGAATGTGGTCGGTTTTTATGTAGCTCGCCCATATTTGGACCTAAAGGGATAGGCATTGGCTGCTTCAGGTCATCGTCACATAGCTCATGAGTAGAGACTTGCGCTTGATTGGAGGGTGCCCGAGCAACCTGAGCCGTGAGCTGCATCACGACATTCGTTAAGTCGTCAATTTTGGAGTAAAGTTTAGCCATCTCTTTGTCTTTACTTCTGAGCTATTTTCGGAGCTCTTGAAGCAGATGCTGCTCTGCTGTCTTAAGGATGAAAATCGGCTCTTCGTCTCGTTTCGAGCTTGACTCATGAGTTGAGGGCTCTCTCTGCTTATTAGCCTTACGAAAGGGTTTTCATTATCTTTCAGAGAGGTTGGTCTTGGGAAGTGCTAATCATATTCAAACCAGATTGGACTTAGGATGTGGTGGCCTCATCCTTGCTCTTGCTGCGTGTGCCTGCCATATAGCCAGTGTGGACTACATACCAAGTCATCTCTTTATCTTTGGTAGCGGATCTTTCAGTCCGTCGTCATGGCCCTTCCTCGTCGGGAAAGGACGAGTGACTGAATACAGTCGGCCCGACGGGGTCCTTGGGTGGCGAAGATCCTCCCTTTTCGGAGCTTTCCCGTCGCTTTTGAGCGGCATAGAGCGCTTGGTAGACTCTTGGAGAGACGGTATCATACTTTCTCTGTTGGGGTTTGGACACGTCTCTTTGTAGCACCGTTCGGATTGCCGTCTTCTTGATTTTGGCAGACGTAGCATTTTTCTGAACCCACTTCAAAGGCTCAAAATAGTTTTTGACTTTTACGGTTGATTCGACTGTTGTTGCAGAGTAGCCTGGATCTTGAAACTTCACAAAGTTCAATTTGGTTGGTGTTCTGGCCCTTTTGTTGGCTTTATATCTGAGCCGCTTCTTCCTTAGCTTTTCCGCTTTGAGTGCCTGGCGGGCTTCAGATCTTCGAGAAGCCACGGTAGATCGGTTGACAGAGAGTCCAGAAAAGACATCCGTTCGTGCACTCGTCGAAGGTATCTCCTGAGCTTGCCCGTGACGTTTGATGATTTTCTTTGTTTCGGCAGTCTTGCCTCTAGCTGGAGCGTCAGAGAGTCGTTCGAACACCGACTCACGTTTGGGTTGTGGTGCCTTAACGATCACGACATTCGGCCTCCTACCCCTTGAGGTCGGTTTGGCCACTTGGTTTGCTGAGGTCTCCGTCAGATGAGCGCTTTCTGCAAGGTAGATGATGACAGAAACAAATTGATAGGGCAGTTCCTCCCATTGCCGGCCGAGGCTTGCGGAGAGAACCATGTAAGTATTAATCTTGACAACGTACGGGATCGGAGTTGCCTCGAAGATCGGACAGTTTTTTTGCCGACATTCTCGCTGAGTTTGAAAATTGTGATTGGAAAACTGTTATCTTATCAGGATGCGAGAGTTAGGGGCCGAAGGGTCCCAAATGGATCAAAAGGTCCAATAAGATGCGCACTTAGGGAAGTGCGCACATAGCGAGGTGTGCGCCTGGGCCAGTGCCCATTTGGCAAAATGCACACCCTACAGCGTCCGACCCGTAGGGCTGGGAGAATTTCCGATTTTGGCTTTTTGGGCAAAGGGTGTAAAATTTGACCCCAACAGTTTATTTATTACCGTTTTAAAAATTGCCTTCTTTGAAAGTTACCACAAACGTCTGAAACTTTACGTCTGAAGCAATAAATATTTGAAAAATATGACCGTTACCGTGCATTAAATGCTATAATGGCTAGTTTTATTTTGCCTTCAGACGTCAGTCGACTTGGCCTTCAGACGTCTGTGCTTCAGTCCAGACCGCATTAAATGTGTGTTATGTTTTGGTGTGGGGTATTTAAGGGTTTTGCTTGTGCATTCATTGCATCTCAACTATTCTGAAAAATAGCATTCATTTCTTGGGCTCATCTTCACCCACCTAAAGAAAAGAAAACCACTTGAGTTTTAATTGCAAATCGAATACTCTATTGAAATGTTCTAAAGTTTTGATTGTAAATTCTTGAGGGAGTATCTTGGATTGTAATTTTCTTCTTCTCTCTTTGTGTGGAATCTCTCGAGTGCAAGAGAGTTCTTGTAGGTGAGGAGAAATCTTGTGAGGAGAGTCATTCATGTGTCGAGTGACGTATTGTTGCGGGTATGCACGTATTTGTCTCATCGGAGACGTGATTAAGTGGAACGGGTTCGTATGCCTAAAGAAAGAGGACCAGAGGATCTCCCGAACCTCTCTAAAATCGCTCTTGTTTGCGTTTGATTATCTCTGACTCTCGCTTATACTTGCTAGCTATAATTGTGTTTAATTTTATTTGCAAGTAGATTTTAATTTGTGAGAATTGTTAGTATAATCATATTCACCCCTAGGATTATTTTAGATTTAACAAAGAATTATCAAGGTTTAGCTAATGGGCCATTGACCGGGGACTTTTTGACAGTAGGAAAAATGGCCAAGGTTTTTTTTTGACAATTTACTCTTAAATTTTTTAGTTTTAGAACTCAACAAAAAAGTTTTAGTTCCACTACAGTTATACTTAAACAGTTCAGTTCTAAATGTTCTAGAACGTTATGTTCTGATACGGAGACCGAGTTTTGATAATTGAGCAAGGGTCAAGGGCTTTCATGGGTGTTCTGCTTTCTATTTTTTTTATTGATTTTTCCCCAAGCTTGCAAGTGATTGATCGGAAACGCCTTATTGATCGGATTCGACCAGTTATATTTCTTTTGGCTTCAGCTTTAGAAGTGATAGAACCTGTAGACGTGTGGTCCCGACACGTGCAACGAAAGAAAATAAGTAGAACAGAGTTCAACGCAACAGATGAGATAACAGATACATTGCTTGTTGGTGGCTCAGGGGTACGCTCACTCAAGAGTATGGGCTTTATTATCTAGTTCCATGTAAGAGTTTCAATTGAGGGCCTAGGTAGTAATAATTAAGTTACGAAGGAAAAATAATTTAGGCTATATTACTCATTTTTCTTGATCTATAGAGGTCTCTGTCTGTAGAAACCATTGGTTTAGCAGAAGGAAGCTCTAGTACTCTGCAGGTTTCTATTTTGAGTATCTTTATAGACTTAACATACAGGACCTCTGTGACCTCCGTCTCTAATAATTTCTAAGATAAAATCATGATCAACTTGCCTTCTAATTTAAACCCGAATTTAACTACTTATCGTTTAAGGAAGCGGAAGCTCAAGTAATCTGTGGATTGGAATTCTGATTATATCTGAAGTCGCAAAATGGTCACTGTCCATAGCGAATTTCATGATTGAGAACTTATTAGCAACAAACATTTTGTTTTAAGCGTCTTCTCTTTATCTGTCTCTATATTTCTGCATTGAAGGTTGCCGGGCAGTAATTCTAGTCAATCATTTTATCAGAAATCTGCAATTATCATTTCCATGTATGTTTCTGTATGCCTGCACAAGAGTTGGTGATTTCACTTGCAGAAACCGGACTCTTGTTGACTAGTAAATTTGATGTTCGAACTTAATATTACATGGTTCTAATCTGCTATATTTATGGTATTTTTCTGATTCAATCATTGTTTCTATTTGTTCTTTTTTGCAGTTTTCTTGGTACCTTGAAATAATTAGTTATCAGTTATTTCAGTGGCTCCAAGGGTAATGCATGGTTACAGCAAATTGATACCCGTGATTAGGGAGTAGGAAGACGTGTTTCCTTTTTTTTTCCCTGCGAATTTAACCAAGCCAGTGATAATTTTTTTTTCGTTTTCTCTCTCGTATTTTAATGATGCTCACTTTGAACTTTCTAATTCCAATAAATCGGCATCATGCATTCTCTGTAGACATTGTATTCAATAATTCAATCTGTTTTAGGTCCGGCTTTTATTTTTGGTATAAAATTGTGTGATGTGGTCCTGGTTTAAATGATCAGCGGAAGATTTATGCTGTTATTGGCCACGCATGATGTGAAAATTGTTGAAAATTCTACTTCTGTGGTAATATTGAACACAGGATATGTTTTCTAATGAAGAGCTACAAATTGTACATTGCTTAATGATGATGGTGATTTTGGTCTTATTGTCCTGCTGTGTGGATTTGTTGAGCAAGTAAAGATATTCTACCTTCCAAACATATTTTTTGGGCTACCAAGAGGAATTGGAAAATAATAATAATTTCTCTCATAACTTAAATCGGAAAATTGAAAAAATATGGGCAACTTTTCTGTTCTTCAAATCTTTAGATATCCGAGATCAATATCCCATTGAAATTGTTAAAAAAAACTTTTTTTTATATATGACATAAAATCATGAATATATGGCATAACATTTACAACCGATAGTAAAATATATTCGCTAGTTTTTGTTGTGTATGTCCAAACAATCAAATTGGTTCCATTGGACAATGAAAAATGCAATCTCAAAGCAAGGAAACTACTTAACTTCTTAACGTCATTGGAGTGTAATGAGAGGACCAATATAAAATCATATTCATGATTTCAGAAGCAGGGTTCAATTATATAATTATATCATCAACTCTCACCACAAGTTTAGAGTTTCTGTTTCAGTACAAGGACTCTAAGCATTGGATACAGCAAGCAATCTAAGAGCGGAAAGCCATCTCTATAAATGTTTGAGACCTTCATGATATACAACATATATAACATATATATAAGGCTATATATTAACATTATACAGAGAACTGCAACTGCCACATTATCATTCTTTCATTTTAAAAAATTACAACAAAATCACAACACATCATCTTAATTTAAATATACATCAGCTATAGTTTGCACAATCATGAAAATACAGGAAGTAAACAAAATTGTAACCTTCAAAGCTCAAAGATACCAAAAAGAAAAAGAAAATGGCGGTATTATACACTACGAAGCAGAACTCGAGTGAAGAGCAACTAAAGATGCATAGGCCCCGTCCTTGATTTTAATCAATGCATCATGCTTTCCTTTCTCTATGATCATACCATTTTTAACCACAGCAATTAGATCGGCACCTCTGATAGTAGATAATCGATGAGCGATGATTATCGTGGTCCGATTTACCATGACTCGATCCAGCGCATCTTGAACAACTCGTTCGGATTCAGCATCGAGCGCGCTTGTTGCTTCGTCTAGAAGTAGGATTTTAGGCTCTTTTATGATTGCACGTGCAATTGCTACCCGTTGCTTCTGGCCACCCGATAGCTGGATCCCTCGTTCTCCAACCATCGTGTCATAACCCTGAAGTTTTAAAATTAGTTTTAAAACTATATCTTAAAACGCAGGTTATAGATTAAGTTTGTGTATCGCTTTGTTGGATAACTCCAGTATTGTAGAGTTATCTAAACTTAACTCTAGAATCCAGACTTTACCTTGTTTGGCTCCAGTATTGTCGACTTGTATAATTTGACAAATTATACAAGAAATTTTGATGTAATTATTTTTTGTAACTGAGAAAGTGAGAACCAACCTGTTGCAAACTACTAATGAACTTGTGGGCATTTGCTGACTCTGCGGCAGCTACTATCTCGGCCTCACTGGCCTCTCCTTCTTTTCCATAGGCAATGTTGGCTCGAATCGTGTCATTAAACAACACCGGTTCTTGGCTCACTAGACCCATCTGTTGCCTCAACCATCGAACTTGGAACTTTCCGATCTCAGTATCATCTATTAGTATATGACCTGAATCGGGGTCATAAAATCTCTGTAACAATGATATTGCAGTCGATTTCCCACTTCCGCTCTCCCCGACCAATGCAACAGTCTGAATTTTTTATTAAAAAAATAGTTAGAATCCAGAAGCAACGAACTGCTAAAGTCTGCATCTTTCTATATTTTAAAAGGCCTATAAAATAACAAACAAGCACTTAAATAGACTCCACTTATGAAAACTTAATCAGGAAAATTAGCTGTAATATATAAACCTTTCCGGATTGAATCGACAGGCACAAGTCCTGGAAAATTTGGACATCTGGCCTTGTTGGATACTTGAAACTGACATGGCGAAACTCGATGTTCCCCTTCAATCTTTCTAATGTCAACCCAGAATCATCGCTTGGATCGATCGTAGACTTACGATCAAGAATGGCAAACACAGAAGCTGTAGCTGATTTGGCTTTGCTAGAATCCGGTGCTAAGGAACTTGATTGAGATATTCCAATGGCTGCCATAGAAAGAGCAAAGAAAACCTGCAAAAAGAAGGAATCAGATACCGCTGATCAAGACACAGATTTAATTTTACGACCGTGATAGGTGCCTGCAAAAAGAAGGAAGTTAAAGAAGGAAGTTAATAAACGCAAAATAGAACAGCGCGTACCCGGAAAACTTTTCCGAATGTAGTCCTCCCATCCTCGACAAGGTGAGCTCCGGCATAAAAACCTGTTGCATAGACACAAAATAACATGAAGAATGAAACTCCGAAACCGACACCGCTAATCAATCCTTGCCTAATTCCTGTTCTCATAGGTCCTTCGCATTTCTTCTTGTACAATTCCATAACATTTTCTTCAGCCGAGAAAGAAGCGACCGTTCTTATACTTCCCACTGCATCGGTGGCCACTTGACTGGCCTCCTCGTACATCATCTGAAACCGGTTTCAATATGCAAACATATATTATGATCTTATGTCGTCTATTTTTATGAGATCAAATGATAAGGTTATAGAGACAAACCTTTGCATCAGCACTAAATCCTGTCATGAACTTTACTTGGATGTATCCGTTGAGGCCGATGAGGGGTAGCAAAGCCAAGATAATAAACGACAGTTGCCAATTCGCAACGAAAGCAATTACCAAACCGGCAACTAAAGTCGTAGTATTCTGAACAATTAAAGCAAGTGTATCACCGACAAGACCTCTGACAGTCGCTGCATCTGCCGACAGCCTCGCTCCAATGGCTCCGCTCGAGTTTTCGGGATCATCAAACCAACTAACTTCCATACGAACCGCTTTCTCAAAAGTCGTTGATCTAATTCTTCGTATTAATTTAGCCCCGGCGACTCCAAAGAAATAAGTTCTAGCTGGAACAGCTACGAAAGAAATCACTCCAAATAACACAAACAACAAGGACCAAAACCTTGAATCCTTCTTTAGCTTTTCGGGTGGCTGGTAAAACGTGTTTATCACATTTGATAGTAACATTCCATATATCGGAAAAATTGATCCATTAACAATAGCGGAAACTGCACCAATTATGAGGACGGGGATCTCGGGCTTGTTGAGAGCGGCCAGGCGACGAATTGATACTTCTTTTGTTGGTTGTGAAGAACCTTCGGTATTTGATCCGTCGGAATTGCTTTCTTTGATATCAATTCCTATAGGCAAACCTAATGGTGCATTGAAAGAGTGCCGACTGCTATTTCCTCTAGATGATGAGCCACGGCTTAATGAACGATTTAATGACAAGTGCTGGCTAGAGCGCCTCCCTCCATCGTATGAGAGGCTAAGTTTATCTTTGTCAGATTTAGATAAATGATCGGAATTTTGGTTCGTTTCTTGTAGGCGAATGAGTTGGCAATAGGCTCCATCAGGATTTTTTAGTAGCTCCGAATGCGAACCTAATTATAATTAGAAGTTAATATTAGGTGATCTGGAGATAATTTATGGTGTGTACACATATGTAGTTGTGTAACTGCCGGTGTTGTGCTCAATTGTTTTGTTCTCGTCTTTTCCCAGAAAAAAAATGCAATCCTAAAAACGAAGCTTTCTAGGAATCGAACTTTAAAGCGATCGAACAAGCAAAAAATGTATACCTTTTTCAACAATTGAACCTCTATGTATGACAGCGATGGTGTCGGCGTTCCTTACGGTACTCAAACGATGAGCGACGATGACAGTAGTCCGGTTCGTCGTTACCCTATCAAGTGCCTCTTGTACTACTCGTTCAGATTCTGCATCCAAAGCGCTAGTGGCTTCATCAAGAAGAAGGATACGCGGGTCTTTCAAAATAGCTCTCGCAATCGCAACTCTTTGTTTCTGGCCCCCAGATAGCTGGGTCCCATGCTCTCCAACCATTGTGTCGAGTCCCTGAACACACGATCCACACCACACATTCAGCCATATTGCAATCAACAATATATCGACAGAAGACTGGGTTAGCTACAGTAACGCAGATGTGGCAACATGGTTGTGCCTCTTGTTTAGAAGGATTAATTGTATACAACACCCCTCATCTACATCTTATCCGCCATCCTAACTAGCACGGATGCAGATATGTGACAAGATACAAATCGGATTCGTGGGTCGGCTATTTTCCAAAACTTAAGGACATGACTTACACACCAAGTTCATTTTGTATAGATCTATTTTCTTGCTTGCGAAAATTGTACGTTGTGTTATAAAGGTCTGGAGGACCATACCTGCGGCATCTTGTCTATAAACTTCGACGCATTGGCAAGCTCGGCTGCAGCTCTAATCTCTTCGGTGGTTGCGCCGTCCTTTCCATAGGCTATGTTATCTCTAATGCTCGACGCAAACAAAACAGGCTCTTGACTCACTAGCCCAAATTTTCCTCGGATCCATCTAAGCTGAAACTCCTTGAGATTTATACCATCGATGAGAACTTCACCGGCTTGTGGATCATAAAACCTCTCGATTAAACTTATCACCGTTGATTTTCCGCTTCCACTCTCTCCAACCAAAGCTACACTAGCGCCAGAATTTATGAATAACGAAAATCCTTGAAATATTTGTTCGTCTTGTCTTGTTGGATAGCTGAAGTACACATCTTTAAATTCTATGTCCCCGTGAATATCATCTAATTTTTTTCCTGTTGGATCGGATGCATCGATCTCTGGCTTTCGGTTGATTGTCTCGAACATTTTGTATGCTGCGGCTTTCCCTGCTGCGAATGCCGTCAAGCATGGAGAAGCCTGGCCTAAAGAGCTGGGGAAAACGGAACATAAGAGTTTTTTTTTTTAAAATTCTGAATTAGGTATATTTTTTGTAGGTAGATTCCTAGACGATAACAACCGAGACCAAGGTTCAAGAACTCGGTTTCGGATTCGGTCTCTTATAATTTTATTAGTTTCGCTGGGTTTCAGCTAGTTTCGCTAATCTCGGTTCGGGTTTCGGTTTCGACTGTAATATACATAAGTGTGGATATATTAAATACTTAAATTTATGGTTCTATATTATAAGACAATGATTCTGGTGTTATAAAAATCCAGTCATGATGCAAAATATATTGAAAAGTGCACTTAGATGAGTATTAATATGTTGAAGTTAGAGTAATTCGAATGTTTCTGTTAGTAGTTTGTTAGTAGTCAAGTTGAATAAATTTCCTAGGCAGGTTTGTTAGTAGTTTGTTAGTAGTCAAGTTGAATAAATCTCCTAGGCAGATTATGTGCCGATGGAAGTAGTTAAACAGTTGAGATTTTCTAGGCTAAGAATTTGTTCTGCTTTCAAGTCATGTTTAGCTTGTAATGCCTATTTAAAGGCTTTGTTTTTTTACTCTAATAAAAATCATCTGCAGAATCAATTTTGCTTCCAATTTTTCATTATTGCTCTGTCAAAATATCCAACAAAAGTTGTATCAAAGCCAGGTTCTTTCAGAACTGGGAATTTTCTTTGACTGCTTCACTCGCAAACATGGCTGCCAACACCGGTGTCAGTACTTCACAGCCATAAATTCCGCTGTTCAAAGGAGATTCATATGAATTTTGGAGCATCAAAATGAAGACACTGTTTCGATCTCAAGATCTATGGGATTATGTCGAAACAGGATATGAAGAAAATAAAGAAGACGAGACTCGCAACAAAGAGCATCTAAAACGAGATGCCAAAGCTCTCTTCTTCATTCAGCAGGCAGTGGATGAGTCGATTTTTTCCAGGATAGCCGCAGCTACCACGGCCAAGCAAGCGTGGACCACGCTCAAGACTGAATATCAGGGTTCCTCCAAGGTAATAAGGGTAAAGTTGCAATCCCTAAGGCGTGATTTTGAACCTTCTTCCATGAAAAATAACGAGTTTGAGCAAGATTTTCTGGCAAGAGTTTCGTCGGTTGTAGGGCAAATGAGATCCTACGGAGATCAGATATCAGACGAAACAGTCGTTGCCAAGGTTTTAAGGAGTCTGCCATCCAAGTTCGATCATGTGGTGACTGCAATCGAAGAATCTAAGGACCTGTCCACCTTCTCGTTTGATGAACTGATGTGATCACTTCAAGCTCATGAGGCGCGAATCAACCGATCTAATGGGAAGGAAGAAGAAATAGCCTTTCAGACCAAGGGGGAGTCTGAATCCTCAAATCAATATGGAAGAGGAAGAGGTCGAGGAGGCTATAGAGGCAGGGGCCGAGGCAGAAACAATACTGTCAAGTGCTCATATTGTAATAAATTTGGGCACTCTGATAGGTATTGTTGGTCCAAACCAGAAGAGGCAAATTATGCTGAAGAAAAGGAAGATAACTTCCTGTTTATGACAGAAGCAACAACAACAAAGAAGAATGACATCTGGTACATTGATAGCGGCTGCTCTCATCATATGACCGGAGATCGCTCCAAATTCAAAGAGCTCGATGAGACTGTCAAATCATAAGTATGGCTTGGAGATGATAAACAACTACAGATTAAAGACAAGGGCATAGCTGAGATCTCAGTAGGTAACCAGAAAAAATTTATTAAGGATGTTCATTTTGCTCCATCTTTAGCACACAACTTGCTGAGCGTTGGACAATTGAATGAATCTGGTTTCATGGTGGTATTTGGTGATTTTAAATGCACGGTGAAACACAAAATCACTGGTAAAATTCTTGCTTGTGCTCGTATGTCATCAAATCGTATGTATGCTCTTGATTTTGCTGAAATAACAGAAAGAGCCATGATGAGCAAGACTCTTGCGGAAAACGAGCTATGACATCAGCGATATGGCCATCTAAGCATTAAAGGACTGCAGCTGCTAAAGAACAAGCAAATGGTGAATGATCTTCCTGTCATCAAGTCATTAGAGAAAGTCTGCGAAGGGTGCATGATTGGAAAGCAAGAAAAACAATCTTTTCCGATAGGAAAATCAAAGAGAGCTGAAGATATTCTCGAGCTCATCCATGCCGATCTGTGTAGTCCCATGAAAACAGAATCATTAGCTGGCAGTAAGTACTTTCTCCTATTTATTGATGATTTTAGTAGGATGAGCTGGGTATATTTCTTGAAGCACAAATCAGAAAGCTTCGAGTGCTTTAAGAAGTTCAAGGCACTTGTGGAAAAACAAAGTGGGAAAGTTGTAAAAATACTCCGTACCGATCGTGAAGGTGAGTTTACCTCAAAAGATTTCGATGTCTTCTGCGATGAACAAGGAATAAGAAGGCAGCTCACAGCACCGTATACTCCCGAACAGAACGGCGTGGCTGAACGCAAGAATTGGACGGTTGTGGAAATGGTTCGATCGATGTTGAAACAGAATGGAATACCAAATTCTTTTTGGGCTGAAGGAGTTGCAGCAGCTGTTCATATTCTCAACATCTCACCGACCAAAGCAGTATGGAACCAAACTCCGTATGAAGCATGGAGCGGAAGTAAACCCTCCGTAAGTCATCTTCGAGTGTTCGGGTGTGTAATACCCAGCCCTTTTTGTACGTCTATACCCGTATTTTCTTTTTCACCTATAAAATTTTATTTATAACTATTCATTATTTTAAATTTTCCAATCTATTTTAGTTCTCCACCCCCTATTTTATTTCCCAGCCGGTCTCTTCATTTTGTTTTACTTATTATTATTTCTGTTCCGGCCCAACCCACTCTTTCCTCAGCCCATTTATCCTAGTGAGCCCATTCCCTATTTATTAAATTTAAGTTTTCCTATTATTCTTAAAACCCCAGCCTATTCCATTTTTTCATATTAAAATTTTATTTCTGGCCGAGCCCAGCTCCTCAGCCCAAATTATTTGGAAAATGGAATTTCTTTTTTATTTTTTTTTGCGAGCCCAGCAACCGGCCCACTTCCAATAGTTTTAAATCCTTTTTATCTTAATTATTATTCCAGCCCACCTCCTCCGGCCCTCTTCCCTAGCCCAGCAGCTCCTCAGCCCAGAAATTTTAAATAAGGAATTATTTTTTAAACCCCAAGCCCACTCGTTGGCCCGCTCCTGTGCATCTCCCCAACGGCTACCTCCTCCTTTCTCGCTCGCGACCCTTTCCTTCGCCGCAGCCCACGCCGCCTCCTCCGCCCACGCCCGTGCTCGTGTCGGCCACGTTCGAGCGCCGTTACATCCACTCGCACACCCCTCGTCTCCCCTAACTCCCTCGAACTCATCATCGCTCCCCCTCGTCTTCTTCCTCCTTTCTCTCGCCCACAGTCCCGGAACCCATCGACTCGCCGACCACCATCGCCGCCCCAAGCTTCTCTCGTGCTCCCCTTCACCACCGACCACCAACTCCTCCTTCTCCCAACACCGCGACCTCCATCACCCCACCACAGAACCCCGATCCCTGCACCCATCTCGACAACCACCTGCGCTCTCGCCGGTGAGCCCCTCTATGTCTCGTCAACTCTCCCGCGTCGTCGTCATCATCGTCGTCGTCGTCGTCGTCTATCTCAGTTCTTTCTCTCTCTTTCCCACTCCCTCTTGTCTCTCTCTGTCTCTCCCTCTCTCTGTGTTTTCTCTCTTTCTTTTGATCTCTCTCTCTCTCTGCCTCTTCCCCTCTCTCAATCTCTCTCTCAATCCCTCAATTCCTCTGTCTCCCCCTCTCTAGCAGATCTCACTCTCTCTCCCTCTCTCTCTCCTTCCTTTTACAGTGACTCACTCTAAAACATCATTCCCTATTCAACCCACCACCGAGCTCACACTCTTGAAGCCGAGCTCAAGCCCCGTCGAACACTTGGTTGCCATCACCGCAACAGCCACCGTTGACGACTCTATCGGCGGCACTGTTGTCTTTGTCATCTCCGCGATCATAACCGTCACCGTAGTAATCATCGTCGCACCCACCGAGTCGTCGAATCCAAGAGCCGAGGCCGCGAACCCTACACGCACCATTCATCGCGCGTTCGTGCCATTACCACTGCCGTGCATCGCCTAGACGCCTCCAGGCAAGTTCTCTACTTGCTACATGCTAAGTTATACTTGTTACAAATTAAAATCGTTTAGATTTTGTAGTTACTTTTCTGAATAAATTATACTACACACCTGTTCGATGCATGATCCCTATGAGAATACTTATCACATTTGACGGAACTGGATGGTTTATATCGGCCCTTGTAGTGATGAATATTTTATGCAAATTTCGTTGAATAATTTGACCGTTAACGACTAAAACGACTAACCCCAAGTTCACTCGTAAAACTGGAATTGTATTGTACCTGAAAACCGTTAAAATCGCTATAAATTATATACATACTGGAATGATGCGCTCGAGGGCTCAAATCGAAGCCGACTCGACGAACTTTACCCTATGCAAGTTTAGAATAGTTTCTGTACTTAAATGGTGTCGATATTTGGATCGGAGTGCGACTCTGGACTGCAGTCCAGAGCGACTCCAATTGTTGCTTGCTGTTCCATAATGAACACCATCCTGTTTCCTAAACCCGTGGGTTGCGGAACTCCGCTGTTTATTGTAGATGAACCTGTTAGCTAGACAACACAAGTGGTTTCATTCTGTTTCGTTACCGTTTGTTATTTATTCTGTAATTTAAAAGATCAGGACGCATAACAGTCCCAACAGAATCAGAATTGACATACTAGTAATAAACAGTGTATATCTCCTGACGTACAGACGCGATTGAGGATCCGTCTGTTGCGTTGAAAACCTTACTGAAAACCCTAGATTTCATTCAACTGTAGCGTCGCTAAAATCTGATCCCAACTGGGATTAAAGTGCGTTGCGAAACGGATTTCTGATTCTGAAACCAGATTTCCAGCCGTGAACGCTTGAAATGAAATGGCTATAAATAATGACTCTGGAATCCGATTGACGTGAAACTAAATTCGATGGATAGATAACTGAACATACTAATTATTACTTGTTTATTGTTTCGCTAAACCGTACACATTTGATTTATGATAATTTATGCAAGTGGTAGATTGTTGATTCATGACATCCTAAACATACTTTATATATTGTTTACGCATCATATCTTATACCTGTCATTGTATTGATAACCTAGTGATAACGTGCATTTACCCAGTGTTATATTTTAGGGATGATTGTGGCAAGTACGTCAGTGTTCGTGTATAAGTGATTAAGTGAAAGTGATACGTACTTATACACAATCAGTGAACCTTATTATTCTATTGCATTGTCGACGTCTGTGGGATGCGTGTACGTGTGACTATAAGTGGTATGGGACATTTATGGAAGCGCTTGCACGGGTGTCACAGATAAGGCACCAGACACTGCCATTTATCTTAGGTATTAGTCAGGACGTGCTTGATGGAGGTCCTGCCTCCAGTTCTCGCGCAGACTTGTCACGGATCGATTAGTATTTAGGGTTATGGTTAGCGTTTGATGTAGACCACGGGGTGTGGGATAGTTTGAGTGTGAGTTCAACAGAATCTCGGGAGTCTCATGCCGGCTTATATATTTAGGGAGATATATGGAGATTTACAGGGTATGTGATTATCACCGTGATATACATGTTGGGCCCGTGGTCCCTTGCCCTTGGGTTCTACCCTTGGGTGGAGGACACTCGCGAGTGGTTGACTCTCACACTTGGACTGACGATAGGCTTAGTGACCTGTACAGTGAGACTTAGAGACTGATAGGGATACTGGCATTGATATATCTTACTTACTGTGTTGACATACGTGGCATATCGTTCTACTGCTTTTACTGTTCCGCTGCATTGATTACTGCACATTCATATTCATGTTGTCATTGATTTGCTGTTATACATATCTATTACCACTGTTAGAATTGTCACATGATTTTATACATATTATATTGCTATTGTGTCGCTCTGACGACCTGAGTATGCATGCTCAGTGTGAGGAGAAGATTTAGCCTGGACCAGGACTAGACGTACATTACAGACATCTCGACTTGCTATCTAGAGTTATACCTCTTGTTTTCCCATCAGATCAGTTCATTTTAATGTTTTTGTTCCAGTTACTGCACTTCTCATTACCTGCGCATTATTTTACTGATTACCATGAAAAATTAGAAGCCGAAGTGTGACTACGGCAGGACATTTTCTTGACCGTAGGAGCATGGCTGGCCTTGCCTACCCCTCGTATTCCGTATTTTGGGAAGCGAGGCGTGACAGGGTGCATATGTTATGTCTTGCTTACAACAGGACGACATAAACTAGATGGGAAATCACAAAAGCATGTGTTTATTGGTTATTGCACTAAATCAAAGGCTTACCGAGTATATGATCCCTTGAGTAAAAAGATTACTGTTAGTCGCAATGTTGTATTTGACGAACATGCCAGTTGGGATTGGGAAGCCAAAGACAACAGCCAAATCCCTCACGTTCAGACTGAAGAAGAACAAAGTGCCTTTGAACAAGTCGAGCCCGAAAATGATGGTTCGGAAGGTTCACAGTCTTTAACTCCGGAGAAATCAAGCTAAGTCTCAACATCTGAAGAATCTTCTCCGAAAGAGTCAGCTTAGCTACGTAGAAGTGAGCGAGGGAGAGTTCCTCGACGTCGGTTTGAGATTGAGGGGAACGCAACTTCCGCACTGGTTCTATTTGCTGGGGACCCAATTACTATGGAAGAAGCCATGGAAAGAAAAGAATGGAGACTTGCAATGAGAGAAGAACTGTCAGCAATCCAAAAAAATCAAACGTGGGAGTTGGTCGATCTTCCAGAAGGTAAAAATGTAATTAGTTTAAAATGGATCTTCAAAACAAAGTATTTGGCAGATGGAAGTGTTCAGAAACACAAAGCTAGGCTGGTGGTTAGAGGTTTCACGCAGCAACAGGGAATCGACTACGAAGAAACATTCTCTCCGGTGGCTCGTTTTGAAACCGTGCGGATAATCTTGGCGGTAGCAGCCCAAAAGCAATGGAAAAATTTTCAGTTCGATGTTAAATCCGCATTTCTAAATGGCGATTTAAAGGAGGAGGTCTATGTAAGTCAGCCACCAGGTTTCGAAAGTAAGACAGAAGAAGACAAGGTACTTCGGTTGCGGAAAGCTCTCTACGGGCTCAAGCAAGCACCACGTGCCTGGTACAGTAAGATCGACGATTTCTTCCTCAAGAATGGGTTTGAAAGGAGCCTTCACGAACCAACTCTCTATGTAAAGAATCAAGGTACGAATGACTTACTCATAGTAAGTCTTTACGTAGATGATATGATCTAGCTCGTCCTTGCAGCTTATACATGAATTTCAAGTATCAATGAAAAAGATGTTTGAGATGACTGATTTAGGAGAGTTACAATATTTTTTGGGGCTGGAGATCGTTCAAACTCAGAAAGGGATATTCATGTCACAGAAGAAATATGTGGATGACACATTGAAGAAATTTAATATGCAAGGATGCAAGCCTATTGCGACACCAATGAATATAAATGAGAAATTGAGTTCGGATGACAGTACAAGATTGACAGATGCAAGACTCTACAGAAGTTTGGTTGGAAGACTAATTTATCTTACTGATTCTCGACCTGATGTAGCTTATTCTGTTGGTGTCTTATCTCGTTTTATGCACAGTCCAACAAGCCATCATTTTGGAGCGGCCAAGAGAGTTCTCCGCTACTTGGCAGGAACTAAAGGTTATGGTATTTGGTTTTGCAAGACTGATGACTTCAGCCTAAAAGGTTTCACCGACAGCGACTGGGCCGGTTCTGTGGAAGATAGGAGAAGCACATCCGGCAATTGTTTCGTCCTAGGTACTGCAGCCATATCCTGGAGTTCGAAGAAACAGGCCTCAGTGGCTTTATCTTCGACAGAGGCCGAGTATGTGGCAGCTGCTGCAGCAAGTTGTCAAGCAGTCTGGTTAAGGAGGATTCTAAGCGACTTGGGGCAAGAACAGATCAAACCTACTAGTATGAAATATGATAACAAGTCAGCAGTGATGTTAGCAAAGAATCCGGTGGACCACAGCAGGACGAAATACATCGAAATCAAGCATCATTTTATAAGGGAGCTGATTGCTAAAGAAGAAATTCAGTTGGATAACTGTGGAACCAATGAACAGATTGCAGACTTATTAACCAAGAGTTTGCCACAAGCAAAACATGAAGAGTTCAGTACACAATTGGGAGTTTCAACTTTCAAATAAAGGGGGAGTGTTTGAAGTTAGAGTAATTCGAATGTTTCTGTTAGTAGTTTGTTAGTAGTCAAGTTGAATAAATCTCTTAGGCAGGTTTGTTAGTAGTTTGTTAGTAGTCAAGTTGAATAAATCTCCTTGGCAGATTATGTGCCGATGGAAGTAGTTAAACAGTTGAGATTTTCTAGGCTAAGAATTTGCTCTGCTTTCAAGTCATATTTAGCTTGTAATGCCTATTTAAGGGCTTTGTTTTTTTACTCTAATAAAAATCATCTGCAGAATCACTTTTGCTTCCAATTTTTCATTATTGCTCTGTCAAAATCTCCAACATAATATAGGGTTTAGGTTCACTTTTTTGCAGTTTTCTAACAACGAAGGCCTACAATGATCACGATGACAGTAAAAATGGTATAAAAAATAAATTTTTAAAGATTTCAGCCAAAACTATATTGTATGGTTGGTTTCGTATCAGTTTCATGTTTCGTATTGGTCTCCACCGAAACTGATACGAAACCACCACGTATCGGTGGTTTCGACCGAAAGCTCGAATCTTGACCGAGATTGTGAAATCTAGATTGCACTGAATTTTCATTTTCCTTTTTTTTTTCTCTTTTTGTTTGCCAGTATAGCGGGATATTAGCTTCTCTTCTTTAAAGCCGTACTAGATATACCCTTACTACTTCAACGGTATTTTAGGAACAAAAAGTTTGCAGAAACGGCAGAAACAAGTGATTATTAAAACAGACGACACAATGAGTCACTTGAAAGAAGTTGGCGGTATCTTGCTATATGGAAAAAGTGGGGAATTTTCTGGCTGATATTTTCTGATATTACGAGTCGACTATGATGAATGAACCACTTACAATGAGCCAGTCAAGACTGCGAATATCACATTGATGACATCGCCTCCTGTGTAGCCTTTATCCAATATTAACTTGGACCCGTACCATATTCCCAACCCGTAGCCACAAAACATTACAAGCATTACAGTGCCAAGACCTAATCCGGAAGCGAGACCCTCGCGGACACTCGATTCGTAAGCACTCTTAAGAGATTTCCTATACTTGTTGACGGAACGTTTTTCCCCGGTAAAAGATGCGACCTGGTTAAGAAAATACATCAACAAAAAATGCGGTATTTAGTGCAAGAAAGGATTCCAAATTCACTTTGGTGTGCTTTATGTAGCAACTTGTTGCATGTGGATAATTAGCAGGTAATGGTAGTCATTTTAGAGGCAGTTTATGAAGTACAAAACAACCCATAAGTGCTGAATTATCTACTATTTTTAACAAATTACTTACGGTTCTGATCGAACCAATTGTTTCCTCGACTACAGTTGCGGCCTCTGCATAAGCTGCTTGTCCTAACGAGGCCATCTTTGATATTGCGGCGGCCATGGCTGCAGCAGCTACCACAAGGAACGGGATCGTGGTTAGCATCACGAGCGTCAGAAGCCATCCTTGATAGAATGCAACTATAAATCCCCCAAAAAATGTTGATAGTAGTTGAATGGACTTGCCAACCTGTGAAGAGAGAGAGGGGGGGGGGGGGGGGGGGATGAACAACCGCTTATATGCATTTATAACAGGATAACACGAAAATACCCATAACTATCATTGTTTTTCACTAAACCAAACTCCCTTAAACTTTGATTTTAAGGCAGTTTTTTTCCGCTTAAATACCCTTAAATGTAGCACTTTAAGGGAGTTTTTGTAATTTAAAAACACTTCAAGGATGTTTAGTGAATAAACAGCAAATCATTTGTGATATCAATGTAACGGCAAGAAAAACAGGTTTTGTTCCAAATTTTTTGAGTCGGCTACATGAATCAATATTCTTTCATTATGCTTAATGTTAAGGGTTGTCTCGTCATTTAAAAGCCTATAACAATCAATAAACTAAATGATAAATGAAAATATTTCAAATCTAGTTAATGACTATTTAATTTACAACCATGCCACTACCAGCTGAATTACAAGATGTGGCATTGTAGCAAAATTATCAGAATAACACATATGATACTGCAGTATTGTACATCTATCAAGTCCATGGAATTTTTTTGGATCTTCAGTTGTTAAGAGATATTAGAGAAAAATGGCCAGAAATTAGGATGATATTCAATACCTTTTCGCCCATGGCATCTTGAATGAGAACAGTATCACCGGACATTCTGCCAACAACTTCTCCAGTATTTGTTTCCTTATCAAAGAAAGCAATTTCTTGTCGTAAAATGGTTCTCAAGTACAAATTCCTTATTCTCGCAGCCTGCCTCTCCCCCGTCACCATCCAACAACTCACCTCTGAAAAAATGATTAATAATATAACGATGCATATCCAATATCAAAGTTGTTTCGTCAATTAATAGAAACAATTGGAATATTGATGTTACTTACGAAAGAACGCTGCTACTCCTGATCCCACGGCTAAGTAGACCAACTCGAGACATACCTGAGATCATGAGCTTAAATGTATCATTATGCAAAATTTGATATTCTTTGTGGTTCATAAATTTAATACGCCTTATTGGATCTCCTTTGTATGGATGTTTAAATGCGCTTCAAGGAAATGAAAATTTAAATAAAATGCTGGATTACACTAAACTGCCCTAACTCTCGCCGTTTTCATTAAAATACCTTAAAGTAATTTGTTGACAGACATTATACCTTGGAAACCCTGTGAACCACATCATGAACATCGGTAGCTCCACCAAAAGACTGGATCAAATTCCCGAAGAGAACGGTCATGAGAGGCAATGCAGCCCCATTTGCCATAGCTCCGATCAAGCCGGCGGTCATAAGCAAAGCATCGGTCGAATCTGCGAACGCAAACAATTTGTAGAAGGGAACGGTCAGCTTGGCGTCATCATGCTTCTCCGTGTTTTCGGCGTCATTTCCTTTGAAAATTACAGGGCCGCTTGATGATGCCCCACCAAATGCATTGGGTTCAATTGGTGAAGGACTGATCTTGTCCTCCTGTTTCTCAACACCCATCACTTGCTTCACAAGCTCAATGCACGCTTACTTTGTTTCATGAACAATTTAATTTATCTGCCATGAGCAACAGAAAACAATGAATGTTTCATGAGAGCTCGCTAGCTAGCCATCTGCAGAAATGGATCCATAAGGTGCCAAAAAATCTCAACTTTTTCTTGAATAAAAAGAAGGAACAAACAATTGCTAATCATTACCTAACATGAACATAGGGCAGGATGTCACAAAAGGGACATGAATATATATGTATTAAATGGACAAAACAAGCTAGAAACAAATTTAGGCTACAAAAGAAAACCCCAAAGCCCATATAATTAAAGGGGTTACCACAAAAGAACCAGAAAATAGAGTTTTATGCATGCACCACAGGGGTTGTTCTTAATTCGTCAGAGAACCTGAATAAAATGGCAACCCATCAACTTCACTTCAACTCGAAGAGGCGAAGGCAAAGGCACTCAACATACATACTTGATGTCAACTTTGAATGAGAAAACCTTTTATTAAGGTCCGTTTTTGGACAATGGGGTTAAGTTGGGATAACTGGAATTTCATAAAGTCCTCCGACTTTAACTCCAGGATCCCGACTATATCATAGAGTTGAACCAAAGTTTTATAAACTCTAGAAATCCGAAGATAGAGTCATGCACTCTCCGTACTCCGTAAACTCCGGTTATCCTAACTTCGTGCCCAAACCCATTTCCTTGTTTGAATCAATAATTGAGGTAATGGAATAAAGAAAGAAACCATAATAAATTTTAAAAATAAAAATCATGGTCATATAACTCGCCAGAAGTGATATGATCCAGAGGGGAACTTTCTTTGAGCTGCTGCCATTGATGGGCACTGAAACTTTATATATACATACTGTCCCAAATCATCAAAAGCATTGGGACTTTTGGGACTTTTGCTTGCACAGCAAGGATTGTAAGAAAACAATTAGGACTTGACACCCTAAAACTGGATTTTTTATTTATTATCTACATTTTATTTAGTCAAAAGAAATAAAAATTGATCTTGTTGAGTGCCACCAACTTTCCTTCCTCCTTCCTTTGCTTTGGAAATTTGATTTCTTAGCGGTTTTAGGACTTTTTATTTGATGATAACTAGTAATTAGCTTTGTTGTTTTTAAAATAAAAGGTTTTATAGATTACTAATCATCATTTCTCGCTATTATCTTTTTATGTGTTTTTCAAATTCCTGCCACTTCGACCAAAATCTCATGATTTCCCACTTGTGAAACCTCCCATCACAGCTTGTCCACTGGTTGTAGTGGCGCATCGTCATGAGACAAATGGAACTTTATCAGTCATTTTTGAAGTGATGGGCTTTTTTTTCTCCATTTAATATCTTTATCTTGGGAGTTACACCATTTAGACGAAGAGGATAAATTTTTCCTTTTAATTTTTCCTTTTTGTGTGTGGGGTGTGGCCCCCACACGCTGAAGCGAGTTGCACAGCCGCAAAGCATAGTAACAAACATAGTAACAAATTCTTTGTTCGGGTATAATGCGGCGAGGTCGAAAATTCGAACTCGGAAAAAATCGGCAGGTATTCTGAAAAAATTCGGTAAGTGTTCGGGAAATGTTCGGGAAGGATTTCGAGCAATAAATTAATATATGAGACCTAGGTTTTGATTTTGTGAATTATTTGCTGTTTTTTGAATTATTCGTTGTTTCTTCACATAATTCGGGAATAATTCGCGAATTATTCGGCCTGTTCGGCAACAGCGATTAATTCGGAGATTAATTTGTCTGTTCAAAAATTCACGGATTATTCACGAATTCGGCGAATAATTCGTGAATTATTCGTCATGCCTCAAAGTGGGTAGTTACACCAAACCTTTTTTATTTTAATATATAAACCCTTCATACTCTTCTTATTTTTATTCTATTTTAATATTCATTCAACTCACTTATATTCCAAGTCTCAATTAAGCATGGAGCCCTTCATACTCTTCTCCAAATCCTTGATCATCTTAATTAATAAGTTGAAAAGGAGATAAAGTGAAGGAGCTGCATATTTGCGGGTCGCGACTTTCTGCGGACTAAAATAAAGATGGGTGAGGTGAGCGGAGATAGAAGAAGAGCAAGAAGAGGACTTGAACGCTCGAACATTGTCGATGACCCATCGACTATAGCATACTATTTTCTACAGACTAAAATCAGTGGTCAAATAGTTGAAACCACGAGCTTGGTAAAGAAGAAAAGTCCACAGTCTAATATTCTCTGTTTCTTGGATCCCAAGTTTTTTTTTCTTTCCTGATGGAGGTTGAGATCTTCCTCAGATGCTGTCCTCTGTCGATCTGTAGCGAGCGTTGTTGAACGGTTAAGATTCGAGTTGAAGGATGTCTTCTAGAGTGTATGGATCTCAATGGGTTGAGTTTGACGTGGAAGACAAGCTACCTGCAAGTAAGCCCCGGGATGGGGACCACCGTAGGACCCTCCGACGATCAAATTAGAACCGAGGAATATTGGCAGAGTAGTAGCTTATTGGAATGAATTCGAGTTATCTGAGTCGTCTGGAAGAGAGGTTTTTATTGTGGTCGCAAGGAGCGAGCCGGTGCGAGATCTTCGCCGTCAGTTACGCCCGCGTTAATGGCGGGATCTGCTCATTAATGGGGGAACGAGCCTGCGTGGGATGCGGAGCGTGGGACGGCGGATATCTCGCTTTGGCGAGATACGCGGAGCCGTTGCGGAGGTGTTTGGGATCCGCGTTCTCAGTTGATCGGGAGAGCCGAGAAAACTCGGCACGTCAGACGGCTCGGAGACGAACTGGGAGGCTGAGGGAGCTCGGCGCGTCAGAAGCCTTGGAGACGAGCGAGGAGATTGGGAAAGCTCGGAAACGAGCTGCCGATAGTTGTTAGTTATGTATATGCCCTAGAGGCCATTGTTGTACATGTGATGTATATTATGATGGATGCTTGGATATATATAGAGAGGACTTTCTTGCTCGACATGATGGTATGCTGTTTGGTTTCACTTTATCTTAACATGTTGACTTGTACTGGTTTGCTATCTTACTCTCACATGTTGATAAAGCCCTTGGGATCTGTACTCGACTACTGGGACTATGATGAGATCATACTAGTGGGGACACGGTAGTCGATGAGTACATCCTATAACTGTTCCTAGTCGAGGGTGTATCGAAACAGGGCATCGATACACCAGAGCAGACTAGCGTATACGCATCTTGACCCATATGATGGGCGATAGATGATCCCATATCCATCGGTGTTGGACATCAAGGATGGTGTGCGGGTGCTCAGTGGAGACTAGGTACACTGGACGGACTCGCCGAGAACTCCCAGATGGTGATATACCACACGTCAGATGGCAGTTCTCCGGTGACACTGGTACAGGGTAGTCTATAGACCCGAGATCGTCATAGAGTCTTGTGTGATTCCCACTGTGCTTTGATTTCCACCTTACCACGTCCAAGAGGGCGTGCAAAACGGTGGCTTTTGGGTGCAGTCCCGAATCACATGGAGGCAATGAGCGATAGGAGGGGATTCGTCTCTCCCGGTATATGGAGTTGATGTTGTGCTGTGTTCAATTGGCTATAACTGAAAGTCCCTGACCAGGGCTGATATAGAGATTTACTGGTAAGTGTTACCAGTAGTTTCTTCACCCGTTATGAGCCTCATATCGACACGACTTATCGGTTACTGGGGTCTGACGTATACCACCCCTAGACTTGATATGCAACATATCAGACGAAGAGACCGGACTGTACGGGGGTGTTACTGATTGGATTCACAGGAGAACGTACAGGCTAGCTTGTTGATCTTCTGATCGCTCAATACCTAGGTGGCTGTTACGTTTAGCTGACCGCTTGCAGCTTGTGGGTGTTTTGATATGATCATCACCTGCTACCGGCGTATTGACGATTCTTTAGAGTCCTACACAGAGGTTTCTTGACTCAGGCAAAACGGAGTAGGGGCACATATGTGATATGTGCAGGACCGAGGATAATGCGATATGAGATACCGTATTATATTCTCGCGATATTTAGATATGAGCCGGGTCATCGGATCAAATGTTGATTCGATGAATCGGTACATGATATATTAATCGGTTATATTCGATATAGCCGGATTGTCGGATCAAGTGTTGATTCGATAATTTAATGTATAATAATATATATGATATATTATATTACAGTATCTAATATTTGCTCGCTTTATTATTTCATTTTCTCACCGGGTAATACATTAATATATATGCGATATATGTTAATAGTATTATTTTCTTTTGTTACAAATATATAATATATATGTGATATATATTATTGTAACATGATATGATTAATGATGAAACATGTTTAGTGGAGATTAAACTAGATTAGGGTTTGATTTGGGTTAGTTTCTTCTTGCACCTTCTAGAAGGAATTTCTTTTGTCATGGTTAAGATATTATTATTGATATTTTCTCATGACTCATTCTTTAACCCAACCAAAGCCTAGCCCTAGTTAATTCTCTACAAAGGTTATCATTGTCATCCTTGACCATGGTTCCATGATTAATCATATATTCTTTTCATTGTTCATCACAAAAGGATTATACATTATTTCTTCTTCATCTTCAACCTTGAACTTTGAGAAAGCTTACTAGGTTTTCCTTTTGTGATGTTTTCATGTGAGAATTTGATATAAAAAGAAAGTATAAATACTACTCCATCATCCTCATCTAATCTAGCCGATTAGATTAGGGTGTTCACCTTATTAGAGTGAGAAAGCTTGAATTATAGCAACTTCGACGTAGATTATCGGAGAAAAGGAACACTACAAGCAAGCTTGGATCGTTCGAGTCGTAAAGCCTCTCTTGAGTCCGGGAGATCGTGGATGGCGGCGAAGGGACTTCTACTCGGAGCTTATGAAGCGAAGGAGCGGACTACAAAGGTTGTAATCGCTCACACTTAGTTATAAAGATATTTACTTGCATGTTAAACCCTAATAATCTAGCAAAGATCCCGGTTTTGGGTTGTTCGGCACGTCTAAAATTTTATTTAGGCATGGTTGATTCCTTATGAACCCTCACAAGAGTGCCTAGGAACCCTACAATAGGTTCCTAGACGAAGGTGGGATGTATTCAGGGAGGTCTCCCGAAAGGTCGGATACATGCCTCGAGAAGATTATCCCGAGGAATGTCCCTGAGGCAACTCATTTATTCTACTCCGTAGCCTTCGGGACACGTCATCCGCCGCGTGTCGTAATATGAAGAGACGCCACTTGTGAACATCATCATTAACCCCCTACTCTCGTTCCGACCTATTTATTGGTCAGGTCGAGAATGGCCTGCTTGGTTTTTCTCGGCTCAGCCTGTTGCCGAGAATCATTAGTGCGAATTTTTCGGGGCGACGTGGCGTGTGGCAGTTGCGTCGTTTCGATCTTTGAACCCACGTGGCACCTCCCCCAGAGCTTGGATCTTTGCGCATATCTCCAATGATATCAGCAAATCAGTGAAAATGATTGCGCATTTAAAGAGGGTGCACCGTTTCGCCCGTTTGTCCGATAGGCTGCAGGCCACGTCTTCGACGTGGGTTGGTGGACGCAACAGACTGTCGCTGTCACATGCGACCCGAAAATCCCATAGCCGATCTCCTCTACGAAATAGTTCGTCCATATTTTTGTCCCAGTGTGGCTGATCATCCGAAAAGACCAGCTAAGCATCATTGGCTTGGTCAGCCTTTACCTGAGGAGCCTACGCTACGGGGAACTCGGCCAAAATAGGGACACCCGAAGGGCTTATTTTGGAAAAGAGAAAATCGGTGGCTTAAAGTATAGATTGCGGACTTTCGGAACAAAACTGCTCTTGGACACCTTTTACTGCTTACTAAGGCATTTAAGGAACTAGCGGGATGGGGTTTCTCTCGCTTTTGGCATAGTAGGCCTCCCACTGGGAGGCCCGCACGAAGCCCCGAAAGACTCTATCTATGTTCGTACTGCCGCTCCAATCCAAAATAGGAAGACCTTTGCGAAAGGACGTCCCCAATGGCCGATCACCACGTGGAGCTCTGACGGATGGCATGCGTGACGTTTCATTTTAGTGGGAATTGATTTGGACCGTTGGATGCTTTCTTTAGAGTGTATAAATAGGAGGGGACCCCCTTGGGCCAACACCTCCACCATAATTTACTTTCGTTGTCAAAGATTGCTCGGCGCTCCTTCCTTTTAGATCAGATCACCCGTGATTTTTTCTCGACGAGCTCATTCCCTTGAATCAGGTTAGATGTTTTCATCTGAGGAGTCTGTAGAGATAGTTAGAGTTGAGTCGGACGATGAGGCTCCAGTTGTTGGAGCCGAGTCCAACGGGTTTTCCTCCTCCTCCCGGCTTCAGATAGCCGCGAGGGTTCTTCTGTTGCGTCATCTGTGTCGGGCTCGCCCCTAGAACCAGGGCTGCCCGTGTTGTTCGCCATTGGGTGGCGATAAAGGCCTCTAAGGTGCGCATCGGGGACGCCCGCGATGTGCCCTCCGTTTTGAGGAATGTGGACGAGCTTACCGAGATTCGGGCTCGATTCCATATTCCCTCCAACTATTCGCTTCGCTTAGCTAGAGAGGGTGAGCAAGCGAACCAGGTGCAGGGCAAGGAGATTGCCCTGTATTTGGAAGCATTCCGGGCCGAAATGCACCTGCCCTTCTCAGCCGAGGTATGTGGGATGCTTCGCTGCTTCCATCTTGCCCCGGGCCAGCTAGTGCAGAACTCATGGAGAATCCTTCCCGGGTTTCTGGTCCGGTTGAAACTTGAAAATATCCCCTTCAGTTTGACCCTCATTGTTTCCTTCCTCTGTTATAAGAATCATCCTGGCACCAGCAAGGATGAACCGAGCTGGGTGTATTTTTCTTTCAAAAAACGTAAGGGCGGGATGGCCGGGTCAGATGTGGTAGCCGTCCCTTCTTCCATCCATGAATGGAAGGAGAAGTTCATATTCGTTGGGCCACCCGAGGGCGAGGATTGGCCCGTGTCTACACAGTGGCACAGGGCCGACTGCCCGAGAGCGAAACAGTCTTCTTCACCCGAGGCAAGGGTAGTGTCGTTGTGGGAGCCGATCCAGCGGGCCGACGTCCTACTTTCTGAGCAGGCTCTGAGCTGGGCTGGGCTCAGCCCTGCGAGCTTTCTGGGTAAGTTAGGGCCGTAGACTATCTATTTAGACTTTGATAAATTTTCTTTACTCTTTTGAGCGTCACTAACTCTCTTTTGTGTATTCTCTTTTTCGCAGAGCAAATGGACCGATCCAAGTTCTTAGCTGCTATGACCGCAAAGTCCTAAAAGAAGACCGGGGGCAGAAGCTCGTCCAGGCCTGGCCCAAGCTCGGCCCCGAAGCCAACTCCACCGGCAAAGCCTTCCGCTACGTCCCGAGCCCCGGAAGACAGCCACGGGGGGAGCCAGAAGCATGCACGGGACCCGGCGCCCCGGGCGAGAGAGGAAGAGGAGGAGGAACCCAGAGACGTTCCCCTCAAAAGGCAAAAATGAACGGTCTCTCAGGCGCCCTCCACCGGAATTCCAGTGTAGGAGGGGGACTTCTGCTTCGGGATGCCCTCGGGGCTCCCCGTCGCCGACAGCCTGCTCTCCGACATGGAGCAATCAGTTGGGGACAAGATTCCCTGTGGGACCCTGAAGGCCCAGGTAGCCGCCATTGCTCAGGAGGTGGTTCAGGTCGGTATCCGTTTTCCTTTAAGAATTTTCTTAAGTATATTTTTTTTCAGTTTGAATATTTCTAACTCCTTTTGTTGCTTTCCTCAGGTCCTCCACTACTGCGCCCTCATTGTCAATATGGAATCCGATAAGATAGCCCCGGCCATGAAGAAGACGGACGAATCGTCCTTGCGGGAGGAGGATCCGCGCCTTCATCTACAGCAGGCGGAGGAGAAGATAGTTACCCTCGAAGCTCGAGTGGTCGCCGAGGAACCCTTCATACTCTTCTCCAAATCCTTGATCATCTTAATTAATAAGCTGAAAAGGAGATAAATTGAAGGAGCTGCATATTTGCGAGTCGCAAATTTCTACATGTTAAAATAAAGATGGATAGGTGAGCGGAGATAGAAGAAGAGCAAGAAGAGGACTTGAACGCTCGAACATAGTCGATGGGGGACTAATCCCTCATTTTAACCCTTTAGCGGTTATATTTAACGACATGATGGATGTCAATGGAACATGGGCATTATACAGCAGAATTCAGAGTTTCAAAGGGTTGTGTTTAGAATATAGAGGTTTTTGGTTGTATTTAGTAATAATAACCCTTTAGCGGTTTATATCTTTGTTATATTGCATCACTAATAAATTTCTCAAATCTAATATTACCACTAGCCTTAATCATTTAATTTAAATTTTAAAAAGCGTTGGATACTTTTAGAAATTTTCATGTAATGCCCTTCAATATACATGCAGTTGAAATTAATCTTAAGCCAAAAGACAACTGGGAGTGATTAATTTCAACAAAACCGACAGCTCAGGCCTAAACCCTACCTAGTTCAATAATTAAGTAGACTATAGCTTGAAACTTGGGATTTTAGTTGAAAGTTTCCAAAAGTTCAGATTCGACTTGATCAAATGAGAAATGAGAAATGCCAAATCTAAAAAATGGAAATTAGTGGTCAAATAGTTGAAACCACTCAGCTTGGTAAAGAAGAAAAGATATCCACAGTATAATATTCTCTGTTTATTGGATCCCAAGTTTTTTTCTTTCTTATCTTTGTTTTTTCGCTCCCGGCCTACGTACAACCACGCAGACAACACACCCACATACACAAGGACACAATACACACGTATCGAGCAAACCCATGAGTTTATCCCGAAAGCTTTAATTTATGATCACTTCGTCTCTTTAGGTTTCTGAGGTTCGGACCAACTGTTGTGTGGATAAATATGAACCTCTTGCGTCATGGCTGCGCTCAGCACTTACGGAATGAAGCAATATTTTTTAATTAAAGACATACGGGCAAGTGCAATTGGAAACAGCATGTTATTAATTATGTCAGGGCCCTCAATAATTCTTTATTGCATAATGCACTTATTCCGACTTCTTGTGTCACGCACTTTTTGCAGATAGATATTTTATATACTCCATAACTAAGATAATGTATATTGCTATTGCATCGGCGCAGCATGCTTATATGCATTTGATTAGCTCTCATTTTACATGTTTTAGAATATTCCTTTGGTGTGTTTCAAGCACTTTTTACATGTTTTCTGAATAAAACCAAATAGTTTCATTTCAATTTGTTGTAGACAATCATCTGGGTGCAAAAACAAAACACAAGTTGATGATGATCAATATTGGCGATCTTCGATATCAGGACGCGTGGCAGATGACGTGTCCCAGAATTCAGAAGAAAGGGCCCACAGGGGCCGATCAAGACATCCTGTACCCGACCTGCAAACACAAGCTGACCATCCTCAGGGCCCCCTGCAAATTGGCTTCCTCGGCCCCGTAGCTCGCGCCGAGCTGCCACAAGACCTGGACTCCTCGGCCTCCTCGCTCGTCCCGAGCTCCAGGCCGTGGCCGTCTTCCTCAGCCCTCCGACCAAAGTCACCGCTCACAGACGTAACCGCCGCTCCGCGAATCTCGCCATGCGCAGATTTTACGCCGGCAACATCTCACGTTCCACGCCATCAATCCCCATTAATGGGCGATCCGCTTTCTACACGGACGTGATGTCGATGACGTAACTGCCGGCGAGATCTTCGTACCTGCTGCTGCGTGCCACCACCGCAATATAAACCCCCATCACAGAGGGGTCAAGTAAGCCATTACTCTTTTAAGCCGTTGCTCTGCCCGGATCTCTCACTAACTTGATCGTCGGAGGGTCCTTGGTGGTACCAAACCATCCCGGGACTTCTTTGCAGGTACTCGGCACCATACCCCTCATTCCACTTCTTCCTCCAAAACCCATTGAGACCCACACGCAACAGAAGGTAACCACCTCAGTCCATCGGAAGATCAGTGGAAGACAACATCTGACGGAGACCCGAAAAGGACCTCCATCACAAGTTTTAGAATTTAGCTGTTATATTCCGATGTTGGCAGTGACATTTATCTAATTCACTTTTGGTAGCGTTGATGGTTAACTCAAATTTAAACCAATAACAATGGGATTTGTATTTTATTGAAAAACCAGTCTTCTATTTTAATTTTTTGTCCATTAAAAAATACATGCGGATACTTTGATTACAGCACTCCGCGGAATTTCTAATCTACTATTATAATGGCCGCCAAAGGAGGGATGTAAAAGCACATGAAAAAACAACCCTCTAATTTGCCGCCACCTAAGCAATAACGACGTGTCGGTTTATTATGACACGTGTGCTGCACATAATTACATTAATAAAATATAAAAAATAAATAGATTTGTTTGTTTCTTATTTAAATCGCTCTAAACCTTTTTGGAGAAATATCTTAAATACTTTTAGTTAAGATAATAATGATTTTTTAAAATATTTAAAATAGATAACTTATTAAATTTTCAAAATATTAGAATCTCTAAAAAACTTTTAAAACCTATATTATTTTAATTATTTTTTAAAAAAATCTTCTCAAATCTCGCTCATGGTGTTAAAATATACAAACATGCTTTGCAATTGCTAAATACTGGTTTAATTAATATAAATAACAAACATATATGCTTGGAAATTTACGAAAATTGAAGATTATTCTGAAGTGGTCAAGTATATGAAAAATATTCAAAAGCCAAAAATAAGAAAAGTTGAAAAATATTCAAAGTATGACTATTCCGATTGCATTCCTTTGTAAATTGGAAAAAATCATATTTTGGGGTCAATCTATGCAACTTCTTATGCATTGGTTATAAACGACATATATACAGTAAAACCTCTATACAGTAATATCCTTGGGACCGGGGAAAAATATTACTATAGGGGGGTTATTCTTAAGTAGAGTTTTATATATAAAAATTAGATTTTTTTTTGAAAAAATAGTAGTCAAAATTCTTAGACCTTCAAAATTCATATAGACCTTCAAACTTATTAACAAGTCAAAATTCTTAGACCTTCAAAATTCATATAGACCTTCAAACTTATTAACAAGTCAAAGTACTTTATGTCATCTTAAGTTCAATTGTGTAGTTAAGTAATTTATGTCATCTTAAGTTCAATTGTAATAGCCAAGTAATTTTATGTATTTTTTATATATATAAAAAATTATTTAAAATTTAATGCCAATTTATTACTATATAGAGGTAAATTAGTACAGGCGGGACTTGGAAAAAGTATGGAATATCACACTGTGGAGGTTATTCTTATTTATAACTGGTCCCGAGTCGGGACCGGGACTTTTTATCACTATAGGGAGGTTATTTCTATATAGAGTATTCCTATACGGAGGTTTTACTGTACATGGTTATAATCATATTTTGGGGGCAAGCCTATATAAAAAAAACAAACACATAAATTGGTATGAAATAACTGCCTATGGATAACAATGATTTTTAAACCATTTGATTTGGATAACTCAAGATGACAAATATACATAATCCATCTTTTCATTGTTTTAGAATATTGGCTTTGTCCGTTGACCTAACACTGTACAAATGAAAGTTTTACCGCATGTGTAGTCCCAGCTATTTTCATCGAATTTTGCTCCAATAAGGGTGAAGGAACAATATAGGGAGTCAATATTATTCAAAATTAATAGGTTTAAATCCAAATTTAAGTCCAGCCTGGTTCTTATTTTTTAAAGATTTCACGCTAATTTTTTGGAGCATCAATTTTTCGGGTATTTCATGAGGATGGCATGCATGCACAGGCCAAGACACTCATATGAACAACTCTATGTTCGTATCATTGATATAGCTATCATTATCATTCTTAAAAGTTTTCTAGATGAAAAACCATTCATTTAGATATGAAAAAACTTAAACGTTTTGCATGTAAAATAATTTGGATTTGATTTTTGAAGTCCGATCGACAACATTTGTCGTTTAGGAAAGCGGAAAACAACATGAGGAATAAAACAGATAGAAACATGCAGCCTATGACATTTTCTCAACCATTGATGAGAAAACTTGAAAGAAAATTATAAAAGGAAGGAAAACAACATAAACATCATGTTACCAGTCTGAAAACAACAATCCAACATAGAGCCATTGCATGCTAATTCACAAAATAACACTAATTCTTTTTTATAAAAAACATGTACCAATATGCTTCTAATAAGAATTTCATTTTTAATAAAACAAATGACGGAGATCTAAACAGCAGCGAGAGACGACATCAAATGATACCAACCCAAAATCATAAATACATATATTGAGTGGCATCACATACAAGCCCCATCCTTAATATTTTCTAGTTAGCAAAATGAAATGAGAACCTTTTTATGGTCTATACTATTTCCATAAGTTAAGCCCTTCCGGTTCTATCTAAAAACACTTCTAAAATAAATAAATAAATAAAAACAAACAAATAAAATATAATAAAATATCCCTCACAAATATTCCTTTAGCCATTCACTGTTAAATTTTATTAGATTTATTCAACCCTCAATTAGCTCCTTTAATCCTTAATAAAATTTAAGAAAGCACAGTGTCATCTCTGGTTAATTTGCCGTGTTGAAAGGAAAAAGAAGTTCAAAGAAAAACTTAAAGTTTGCATGGTTTGGACAGCCTTTTCACACGATTCTCAATGAATTATTAATCATATACCGTCAACGATAATAATACACTATGGAAGTTTACGGTTTACATGAAGATAAAAATTTGCCTTTAAAGAAAACAATAAAGTTCGTTAAAACCGAAGAGTAAGGTCTATGCTTTTGAAAATTGGCGATTATTTTTTCTGTACAAAATACAATCTGGGCCTCCAACTCCAATGCTAAGAAGGCCGGGTGGAACCCATGTTATATAAATAAATAAAAAAAACTCAAATTTCTAGAAGTCAAATTTTCATTCTCATAATTAAATTATTAATTGAATTTCCACTAAAAAGGAAAATGGTTATATGCTGGCTAAAATTAACTTTTTCCTTCCACAAAAGAAAAAGAAAACAAAAAACACAGACAAAAGAGAAGGAATAAAAAAAAAATCAAATCAAAAAAGTTGTTCTAAAAGAAGAAAGATTCTAATCCCGACCTTAAAAATCCTTGCCGCAATTTTTCTCCGCTCGTTTCACGATCCCTCTTCTCTCTTCAATTTTCTTCTTGTGCCCACACACCCACAACAGCTCTATCTCGTTCTCCTTCTAATCTTTGAAACCCTAATCTCAGAGAGCTCTCTTGATTTCAAGAAGAAAAACCCCATAAAAAATGGTGGATTCTATGGAATTATTCTATAATTTCTATAAATTTCCAAATTTGGAACCAACCCATTTGAGGAATTCAATTCAATTCAAAAGCCTGTTTCTGTTATGAATTTCTCAGCTTCGAGCACAAAAATGAATTTTGGGCTCGTTTTCTGTAGAGCTCTTGATTCAAAGGCTGTAGATGGAGAGATGTCTCTGTGACTTCTTCGAGCAAATCGGACGTGGATTATCTCGGGGAGAGCACCAAAGGCGATTTGAATGTGAAAAGGGAGCATCTTCAAGCATTTGGTTAGTTGGGTACTTGTAAAATTTGAAAATTTATACATATGTTGAAGCATAAATTTTGATAGTTTTACACGTATTGAAGCATTTAGTTAGTTGGGTACTAGTAAATATTGAAAATTTATATATATATATATATATATATATATATATATATATATATATAGAAGTATTTTTAAGTACCCATATAGAAGTATTTTTAAGTTGGGTACTTGTAAATTTTGAAAACGGTTGAATATATATATATATAGAGAGAGAATAATGCAGGAAAGAGGCTATTTCCCTCCTGTGGCGTCGAAAATATACACCCTCCCTCGTTTTTTCTGACGATCGGCATCCATAATTTTCATGGTTATCATCTAAGATGTGGGCACACCAAATTTCATGTGATTCTACAACTTTTTCACCGTCGATTTAGTGGGTTCAAATTTAACGGTTTACCGACAATAGAACTCTTTACATTGCTAAATCAACGGTGAAAAAATTATAAAATCACATGAAATTTGGTGTAACCACATCTTAGATGATCACGATGAATATGGTGGGTGCCGATCGTTGAAAAAAATGAGGGAGGGGTATTATTTCGACGCCATAGGAGGAAATTCCCTACTATGCCATATATATATATATATATATATATATATATATATATATATATATATATAAAGAAAAGAGACCACTTGGGAGGGGCTTGGAGTGGCCCATTAGGGAGAACCGAGATCGAGTCGGGGGTCTTCCATTTATGAGGGGCGACCAATTAATCCCACCTATTATCTCCAAAAAAAAGAAAAGAAAAGAAAAGAGGTCATAAGAGCCTTTTTCGTTAGACAGCGTCAAAAAAATTACACTGTCCTCGATTTTTTCGACGGTCTGCATCCATTATCATCATCTTTATCATGTAAGATGTCGATACACCAAATTACCACATTTTCACCGTTGAACTAGCAATGTAAAAAGTTATATTGTCGGTAAACTGTTAATTTTGCACCCACTAAATCAACAGTGAAAATATAATGGAACCACATGAAATTTGGTTTATCCATATCTTACATGATAAAGATGATGATGATTGGTGCCGATCTTCGAAAAAAATCGTGGCGCCAGGAAGAAATTTCCTCCTGAGACAGAGAGAGAGAGTTAACATGAATATAAACTGTTTATTGGATTTGAAGCAGAATGCAGCGAACCATAATCTATTTAGTATTTAGTGAAACTATGCTCAACCAAAGTGCATTGAACAAATAGATTTCCTTTTGTGAAGGGGGTGTGCTTTAATGGAGAGAAGAATCCTATGGTTCTGAAAGGCCAACTCTTTGATTTACTGAACTCTATAAAATAGAACCTAATGTGGGCAAGAAATCCGTCTCGGAAATTCCTCTCTCAAAGTGTAGATTTGGCTTGAGTTTTGTACAACAATTTCAAAACTCAACTGCAGAATAAATTGTTTTGGAAGGCTATTTTGTCATACAAATCTTAACGAGAGAGCATTCCTTCACTCAGACGTTCAGTTCGGTATGTGAAGGCTATTTTTGTGCATACACATTGTTATCAGTTTTCTAGTAGTCTCAAAGATATAACCTTATTTTTGTTATAATTTTATTTCAAACAATATCACTTGATTTTGGTTTTAGATGATTATTACATTTTGGGGCGAGGGGTGCTTGCTGGCCCCAGAATAGACATACAGGCGAAAGGTCAGTAGCAGCATGACAATGCCTCTACTGAGTTTCCAAGTGATGTGAATTCTTGAACTTTAGAGGTGTTAAATTTCAATATACAAATACCATGGAAGATTCTTGAAGGCAAATCTTTAAATGTAGATAAGGTTTGGGATTTAATGATATATATGCTGCTTTCAAAAGATGTGACCGCCCTTTTGGCTGGGATTAAATTTCAATATACAAATGCCAAACATACACGAGTGTGTATGTGTGCATACACGTATACATATGCATACATACACAGGCAGATCCATGTATAGCCCGGGGGCGGCGGTCGTCACCCTTGAGGTTTTTCTATTAGGCGCATTTCTCCAGCGGAGATCGAAGACATCATCCTCCGCGAGATCTTCCTCTTCACTCTCACAGTGCCCCAATCCAACGACCCCAAAATCTCCTATCTGGAGCAAACGGCAGCAAAAATCTTGAGCGAGGACAAGCCCGTGCTCTTGTCCCAAGCTCAAATGGAGCGGATCCTCATCGATCACCTCTCCGGCGAGTTCCCCGCCGCCGATCCCCCCTTCCCTTACCTCATCGGCTGATACCGCCGCTCGATCGACAAGCATTTTGGGGGCTTTTTTGCATGTGAGCGTGTTTCCAGATCCTAAGGAGTTTAAGAGCAAACCGGATGTTGGGTCAGTTGGTTTTCAATTCCAAAGTTGTTTTTTTTATTTAAAAATTTACCTTTATTTACTAGCTTTTTTACTTTCTGTTATGAACCTTTATATATATGCTTCGGCAAGTTAGCTGGTAGAATTATAGAATCATAAATAACTTCCGGATTAGCTCATGAATGTTGTATTTCAATGAGGTGAATACTGATTTACTTTCTTGTATGGCATGTCTTGATCCGAGCAATTCATCCTCTAGCTTTGATAAGGAAAAGTCGGTTAAATTTGCAAAGTTTTATCCATCTGAATTTTCACCACCGAAGCTTATTTTCTTTGACAATCAACCGAGACTTATATTATGGATGTTTCTACCGCTGTTGACTTTGCTAACGTGAAAGGAATAGGTGGTCTTGCACAAAAATTAGTCATCCTCTAGTATATTTACTTCTGAAATTGGCTTTAATTTTGCCCGTTGCAACTGCTATTGTGGAAAGGGCATTTTCTGCAATGAAAATCATAAAGACTCCACTACGCAATCGAATGGAAGATGATTGGTTGAATGATCTTATGGCGACATATATTGAGAGAGAGATATTTAATACTATTGACAATGAAAGGATCATCCAAACCTTTCAAAATTTGAAGAATAGAAGAGGAGTGCTTCAACGTCGGTAAATTATTGGATGGCTTTGTAATTTTTTTTGTATCAACACTTTTTGCATATGAAATCAAAAAACAGCAATATATATATTAAAGATTTTTTGGCAATGTATATGAACTCCGCCACACCTGGACAAAAATCCCGGATTCGCCACTGCATACATACATATACACATGTATACACACACGTGTATATACACACGTTCATGTATATATACGTATACACGCTTATACCTCTGCATAAACACGCATATACGTCTGCATACATGCTCAATCGTGTATTCGTATACGTTTATGCATACATACACATGCATATACGCATACGTGTACATACACACATGGGTAGACCCACATACAATCCAGTGGGGACACGTGCCTCCACCGAAATTTACAGAAAAATAAATATCTACCTTGATTTATCGATTCAACACCATATTATGCGTGTATACAATATATATTAGGTTCATAAACATTACACCAATGTGTTGTTGTTTATGTGATAGTGCATGCTATTACATATCAAGAGATTGTGGGTTCAATTCCCACCATTTGCAATATTAATTCTTTTATATTTTGAGAAATAAAACATTGACCAATGGGGGAGCGATTCATTGGAAACCGGTTCATGTTTTTTAAAAACGAGAACTCTCGGTTTACGACATATTTGAACGATCTGATCCATTCGATCACTCTACTCTCAAATATACGTGTATGAAAAATCAAAGAATTTAAAGGCCTTTAACATATGCATCGATGGGTGCAAAAATTAACGTCTTTCGATAATGCAACATATACTTCATCCGATGTATATGTTAGAGGTCTTTAAATTCTTTGATTTTTCATACACGTATATTTGAGGGTAGGGTGATTAACTTGAAAGAATGGGATCGTTCAAATATGTCTAGATCGGGAGTTCCCGATTTTTAAAAACGTGGACCGGTTTGCAATGGAGCATTCTCCATTGACCAATCATGTTAAGTATGAATTTTTTTTGTGTTTCTTTGTAGACGTAAAATGTTTGGTTCAATGAAAAGGGACAAGATGGTAAATTTTTTTGAACAAAATCTTAATAGATCCTTTTTGCATAGTGCCCCCTCTCACCACTCACCAGGATTCCTGGATCCGCCACTGCATTCACACGCACGTATACATGTCCATACGTATATACGTTTACGTGTTTATACATACATATGTATACGTGTGTATGTGTATACCTATACGTATATATGTATGTATACGTATACATGTATATACATACATATGGATGTTGTAAACATGGATTACTCGGCCGATTAAACGACCGAGTATCTGTACTCGATCTCCAAACGAACGAGAAATCAACTACTCGGTCAATTATTCGGATAGAGTGATTATTCAATTAAAACAACGATTAATCGGTCCATTAAGCATGTAATCGGCCTGATTACACGGTGTAAGTTTTTGCTCATAAATTCAAGCCTAAAACTAAAGAAACCTAAAGCTAACCCTATAGTCTATCCATTAACTTATAACATATTAACTTAAAATTCATATACTCTCCATACCGAATCCGAGACCCAACCATCCCATTTTAATTATGCGACCCGAGACCCAAACCCGTCCCTATTTATGCAACTTGAGACCAACCCCTATCTCCCCATTTGCTTGCTATATGTTTATGTTTTTCATACTTTATATTTATAATATTTATATAATTATATTAAAATATTAATTGCCGCATAATCTTCGTAAAACGATTGATTACCGAGTATTCTGGATATACGCAAGCTGCGGGCCGTACGAATAAAAAACGAGTACGTGTTTTACAACATCGGTATGTATGTATACATATGTATGTATACGTGTATATACGCACACGTATATATATATGTGTGTGTGCGCGTGCGCGTGTATTGTAATGCATTATCCTAGATATAGACGTGCAATTTTTCTTTAGCCAATCATTTGCGACTGGAGGTGCCCCAATGGATACTAGGTCTGTTAAGTCATTACATGAATGACTGAAAAGTTCTTCAAAAGTAATTATTGTTGACCATAAAGCCATGAAAGTAATTTTTTTTATAAACATGATTAATTTGTGAACAACAGAAGAAAAGTTCTCAGTTTCATTTTGTCCGTCTAAAGCAATTGCCTAATAATTTTCCAGGGGTTAGTCAATTAGAACTACAAGATAGAATTAGAACTTATTGGGATAATAAAAGTTTTAGGATTAATCAATCAGAACTGGAATTAGAACTTTAAATTTTGGTGTTGGTCGTGGTTGAATTTGGAACTAATAGTCTAAAGGTTCCATTTCTTAGTTCCACTATGTAAAACCTTCCAATTTCATCATAATATTTATCCTACTCATGTGATTAGAACAAAATTATAAAATTGGAACTACTCATCCTGTTCATCTCTTCCTTCAATGCAAACAAATAAAGAACATAAAATTGGTATATTTTTAACATAGTTTTATTCTCTATTTAATAATCTGCATTAAGTAGTGTTGAATAAATAAATTAATCATAATCTTCTTTTTAATTTAACAAATATGTAATAGAACCTTATTTCTATTTTTTAATAGAATATTTCAATTATTTATTAATAGCATCATTTAAACTCTTAGTAATTTCAATGCTAAATAGATATAATATATTGTTTACAAAATAAATAGGATAACTTATCATTAAAAGTTATATTTAAATATTTTTGTTTAGTTCCGATATTAGATTTTGGGTAAATTGTCACAAAAAACTCGGCCCATTTCAAACTTGTCAAAAAAGTGTTTTTTAAATTTATAGGAAGGGCCTATTATTCAAATAATTCGTCAAAAAACCCTTCCTTGCAACAAAGTTTCACCTCCTTTTTCTCTCTTTCTGATCTCATTCTCTCCCCTCATTCCTCGGTTACACCATCGCTCCGACACTCTGCGCCCCCTACTCTTTTACGCCGATCTTCCTCGCATCTCACATCTCCTCCGCTACTCTCTCATCTCCTCTGTCGCTCCTTGGCCCTCCTTTCCCTCCACCGCTCGTCCTCGCCTTCGTCGTTCCTCGGCCCTCCTTCCCCCACCACTCCAAGGGAGCTCCTTACCCCTCCAACCATCCTCCCATCTCTCCCTTCTCCGTCATGCCCTCATCCTTTCTCTCTTCCCTCCACCACTTTAAAAGCCTGCGTGTAATATTTAATCATTTGCATGTAATATCTTAGCACTTTCTTGCAATATCTAAACAGTTGCATGTAATATTTAAGTGGTATCCTATAATATTCAGTTTTCTGTAATATCTAATAAGTTGTCTTCAAGATTTAAGCAGATTTCTGTAATTTCTATACATTTTCTTGGAATATCCAGTTACATGTAATATCTAAGTGTTTGCTTGTAATATCTAGGTAGTTGCTTGTAATATCTAAGGAGTCTGCTTGGTTAAATGGGTGGTTAAAAGTACAATTGTAGCATTAATTAGTCACATGGGTTGTTTTAAGTACGCTTAGGGAGGTTTTTGTTGGCTTATGAATTTTTGTAATCCGATTGTTTAGTTTTGATGATGTTGTACAACATTAATGGATAGTTACAAGTGTTTATTATTGCATATTTTATAATACTGTTTATGAGTTTGGTCGTGTTTGGGATTGTTTTCAGGATATTCTCACGACACAAGCTTAAGATGGAGGATGGAGGAAAATGAACTTAAACGGCAAATCTATTGGAGATTGGTGGATATTGGACTAGAGCTCCTCAAAGATCAAATACAAGCTTCAAGAAGCTAAATGAGTCAAATTCCAAGTTTAAAGATTTCAAGAAATTCAAGAAATCGAAGAATTCAAGAGTTCGAGCTACATTGTAATCTCTAGAAAACCGATGTAAGTACTTCTTGGTTTATGAAATTAGCAAACAAAAACTCAAGCACACGCACTATTGCATGCATGAAACTATTGGCCAAAACTTTGCTAAGAATTTTGTTCAAAACGTTTTTCAAAATCAAAGTTCAAAGTTTTCAGTGTATTTCTTTTTCAACAATAACAACAACTGAGCCTTTTATCCCAAGCATATGGGGTAAGCTACATGAACCAACATGAGAATCACGCCGGGTCCAGCACATGAATCCTCCGCCTCTACTCACACCTATCGAACAATATACTTTCACTGAGCCCTTTGGCAACCATATCTTTTCGTATCCATTCCATCCATGTTTTCTTCGGTCTCCGTTTCGTCCTTTTGACATTGCCTATATCGAGAGTATCCATTCATTAAACCGGTGCTTTCATAGGTCTGCATCACACATGACCAAACCATCTTAGCCGGTTTTCCCGCATCTTCTCCTCCACAGGTGCTACACTAACTTTTGCATGAATATTCTCATTTCGCACCTTATCTTTTCTAGTGTTACCACACATCCAACGAAGCATGCGCATCTCCGCTACGTGCATTTTCTGTGTATGATACTTCTTAGGAGCCCAGCATTCTGTACCATATAATAAGGCAGGCCGAATAGCGTTTCGATAAAACTTACCTTTCAACTCTAACGGAAAGTTACGATCACACAAAATCCCTGTTACACTCTTCCATTTCAACCAACCAGCTTGGATCTTTTGATTAAGATCGTTATCGATTTCTCCATCCTTTTGGATGATGAACCTAGATATCTAAACTGATCGCTCGGTGATATCTCTTGCCTTTCTAATGTTATACCAATATGGTTTTGACTTCTCTGTTTGCTAAATTTGCAATGCATATATACTGTCTTGGACCTGATCAATCTGAACCCCCGAGATTCCAACGTTTCCCTCCATAACTCCAATTTGGCATTAACCCCTGCTTTCGTATCATTTACTAGAACAATATCATCAGCGAATAGCATACACCAAGGTTCCCCATCTTGGATAGTTCTAGTAAGCTCATCCATCAAGATGGTAAACAGGATCCTTGATGTAAACCAATTGTAATTGGAAAATCACTCGTTAGGCCGCCGCAAGTTCTGACATTTGCCACTACTCCATCGTATATGTACTTGACGGGGACCACCTTCATCATTGTCCCCCATAATACCTCTCTAGGTATCTTGTCGTACGCTTTCTCTAAATCAATAAATATCATATGCAAATATTTTCTCCTCTCTCGAAAACGCTCGACAAGTTGACGAAGCAAATGAATAGACTTTATCGTCGATCGTCCAGGCATAAACCCAAACTGGTTCTCTGTTATCTTAACGTCCTTTCTTAGCCTGTGTTCAATCACTCTCCCAAAATTTCATGGTGTGACACATAAGTTTTATTTCACGGTAGTTTGAGCAATCTTGAATGTCACCCTTGTTCTTATAGATAGACATAAGGGTACTTTTTTTTCCATTCATTTGGCATTTTTTTGGTCTGCCAAATCTTATTAAACAGACCTGTCAGCTATTTAACGCCTATTTATCCTAAGTATCTTCAAATCTAGATAGAAATCCCGTCAGGACCAAACGCTTTTCTTGATCTCATTCTCTTCAAAATTTCTTTAACCTAAGTTAGTCTTATTTTACGCATGAAATCACGGTTTATATCTTGAGATTGAATGACAAGTCCATCCAAATTTTTAGTAAAGCTCTCATTGAACAATTTGTCAAAATAATCTCTCCACCTTTCCTTGATATCCTCATCTCGAACTAAAACCTTCTGATTTTCATTTTTGACACACTTCACTGCACATAAATCTTTGGTCTTCTTTTCCCGCATCCGAGCAATCCAGTATATATCATTTTCAGCCTTTTTAGTATCTAATTTCTCATACACCTTATAGATCTTAGCTTTAGCTTCCCGAATAGCTTTCTTAACTTTCTTTTTAGCCATTTTATACTTCTCAAATCTCTCCGCATCTCTGTTTTTCTTCAAATTTTTATAAGAATTCATCTTAATTTTAATAGCAGTCTTTACTTCTTCATTCCAACATGATGCGTTCTTAGATGGTGGAGCACTACCTCTCGACTCACTAAGTAGATTTCTAGCTATCGTCTTGATACAACTGGCCATTTTGTTTCATGTTCTGTCTGAATCATCTTCAGACTGCCAATCCGTCTCTTGGACTACATGATCAATAAAAGCCTTTTGGTTACATTCCTTCAATCGCCACCATTTAATTTTAGGTTCTACCTTACGTCTAATCTTCCTAGATCCTCTTCTAAATCGGAAATCTAGAACTAAAAGTCTATGTTGAATGGTTACACTCTCACCTGGCACTACCTTACAGTCGATACAACAACTTCTATCTATTCTTCTCGTCAGAAAAAAGTCTATTTGACTTGCCCTTGATCCGCTTCTAAAGATGATAGGGCGAGACTCTCTTTTCCTAAATCAAATGTTTGCTAAGATCAAGTCATAAGACAAGGCAAAATCTAAAATCAAGCTATCTGCTTCATTCTTTTGTCCAAAACCAAAACCTCCGTGGATAGTACCAAACCTACTACGACTAGTGCCTACATGTCCATTGAGATCATCACCAATAAACAACTTCTCTCCACTAGGTATGTTTTGCACCATCTCGTCTAAATCCTCCTAGAATAGACGTTTGCTAGCGTTATCAAGACCTGTTCGTGGTGCATAAGCACTAATAACATTAAGGATCTTCCTACCTAGAATAAACTTAGCCAGGAAAACTCTATCACCTTTCCTCTTAATCTCAACTATATTCTCAAGCAACCGTTTATCTATGATTACGCCTACCACATTACGATTTTTATCTCTACCCGTATACCAAAGCTTATAACCCCAAGGCTTTATAACTCTACCTTTTTCACCTACCCATTTAGTTTCTTGCAAACACATAATACCGACCCTCCTAATCATCACCTCCACTAATTCTGTTAGTCTACCCGTAAGGGAATCTATGTTCCAAGATACTAGACGGATCCTATGAAATCATTGCTTATTTGTCACTACATCTGGGGTCCGATGTAGCTCGCCGTTTCCGGACGACGATCTAGAAGCCCTTGCATACTTAACACTACATCCGGGATCCGATGTAGCACGTCGCTGAGTAGGGGACGTCCCAACGATATTTTTTATTATGGTTCATGTCAGAATGTGACAGTTTTACGTTGGTTGTCACAAGCTTACCACAATTCTCACTCTTTCTCATCCGGACTTGGGACCGGCAACGATGAGTTTGTGCATTCCTTCTTCACGTCAGTCATATTCCTCTTCAGACGTCGGTACACTATTGCAAAACATGCACAGTTCAAATATCTGTTTTTCACTTCAGAGCAAACGTCTGAACACTATTGCAAAGGTCTGTTCTTATGTCAGACACTTATGCCGGAGTTACTAGATGAAAATCGTTTTCTTTTTCCGACGTCAGTCTTTTTACCCTTCAGACGTCAGTTGCTATTTTGACCTTAAATTTTTCATTCTTTGAAAAGATCGACAAACGTATGACACTTTACAAAACAAACGTCTATACACTATTGCAAACATCTGTTCTTATGTTAGATGTTTAGGCTAGAGTTACTGGATGAAAATTGTTTTCTTCTTTCGATGTCAATCTTTTTACCCTTCTGACGTCAGTTACCATTTTGAGCTTAAATTTTTCATTCTTTGAAAAGATCGGCAAACGTTTGGCGCTTTACAAAACAAACGTCTGAAGCACATTTTCCATGAAAATATTCTCTTCTTCAAACGTTGGTATATTTCTTTTTCAGACGTCTATTTACTGTATCGTTTTAAAAGTTTCCTTCTTTGAAAGTTATGACAAACGTTTGAAGCTTTACACGACTAACGTCTGAAGCAATAAATGATTGAAAATATGAACGTTACGTGCATTAAATGCTATAATAGCTAGTTTTATTTTGTTTTCAGACGTCAGTCGACTTAGCTTTTAGACGTCAGTGCTTCAGCCCAGGTCGCATTAAATGTGTGTTATGTTTTGGTGTGGGGGTATTTAAGGGCTTTGCTTGTGCATTCATTGCACCTCAAATATTTTGAAAAATAGCATTCATTTCTTGAGTTCATATTCACCCACTAAAAGAGAAGAACAACACTTGAGATTTAATTGCAAATCACATACTCCATTTGAAGTATTCTAGAGCTTTAGTTGTAAACTCTTGAGAGAGTATTTTTTATTGTAATTTTCTTCTTCTTACCGTGTGGAATCTCTTGAGTGCAAGAAAGTTCTTGTAAGTGAGGAAAATTTTTGTGAAGAGAGTTACGTATTATTGCGGGTGCGCAACGTGTTTGTCTCATCAGATACGCGATTAAGTGGAACGGGCTCGTACGCCTAAAGAAAGAGGAATTGGGGATTTTCCTAACCTCTCTAAAATCGCTCTTGTTTGCGTTTGATTATTTTTAACTCTCTCCTATACTTGTTAGCTATTACCGTGTTTAATTTTATTTGCAAGTAGATTTTTAATTTGTGGGAATTGTTAGTATAATTCTATGCACCCCCTCTAGGATTATTTCAATTGGTCCAAGTGCTCTTATTTGTTAGGATTCAACCCCTAGAGAGATCCTGTCGACTATATTTCAACTTCGTTACATGGTGAGGGACATTCCCAATCCATCACTTAACCACCATATTTTGATGGCATTAACTTTCCGATTTGGAAAGTTAAGATGGAGACCTTCTTAGAATCCCAAGGGAGAAACGTGTGGAGATACATCGTTTCGAAGGAATATGAGTTACCCGACATTGATGGAGATAGTTGGACCTTGTCACATAAAGGGTTCATGAAGCTAATCATAGGGTCATATTTGTTTTATTTTCTTGTCTTAATGGGAATGATTTGGCTAGAATTATCAAATGCAAAAAATGCTTATTCTATGTGGAAATCTTTATTGAATGCTCATGAAGGTGGTTCCAATGTTAAGAAGGCAAAATTTGGTCTTTTAAAAACCGAATATGAAATTTTTTGAATGTTGCCTAATGAATATATGGACGATATGTTTAGTCGCTTTATTCACATTACTAATGCTCTTGATTGCTTGCTAGATGAACCCATGGACAATGAGGAAAATGTGAGAAAGATTCTTCATTCTCTCACCAAGAAATGGCAAGTGAAAGCGGCTACTCTCAAGAAGATGTCTGACATCAAAATCATGTCGTTTGAAGAGCTTTAATGAAAATCTAAAGGCCTATGAGATTGAGCTCAAGGCCTATGACATGGAAGATGAAAAGATTGAGAAGAACGACAAACTGAAGAGCATCGCACTCAAAGCCTCATCTAAATTCAAATCTAGCGATGACGAGTTCAATGGAGATGACAAGAACATCGAACTCTTAACGAAGCAGTTCAATAGATTCCTGAAGCTTCAAAGAGCTTACAAGAAAGGTAATTTTCAAAGAGACCGCTCCTACAACAACAAGGAACTCGGCTTATGCTTCAAATATAAAAAGCCCGGTCATCTTGTTGCCAATTGTCCTCTCAACAATGAGAATGAAGCTCCACAATGACCCAATCGAAGAGCCTTACAGGCTAGAACATGGGACAACTCGGAAGGGAGTGACAATGATGAAAGGCCGTCCGACCAAGAGATTGCGAACATGTGCTTTATGGCATATGAGGATGAGGTAACGGAAGATCTAAACTCTTATTCTTTTGAAGAATTACTTGAAACTTTTGGATCATTACATGATGCATTCTCTAAACTTTTTGCTAAACTCTTATTCTTTTGCTTGACTTATGCTAAACTTTTTGCTAGAACCACTTCACATCACCATCATGCCAAACACACACATGCACGTACGCATTCTAGCTTTATTCATATTGTGTGCAACTATTGTGGTCGAATTGGGCATATTTCATATCATTGCAAGAATAGAACTTCTAAGAATTTAGTTTGGGTTTTCAGGACTAACTCTCGTGGACCCATAAAGACTTGGGTACCAATAAATACAACTCTTGCATATTTTATAGGTGCATCGCAAGTTGCAATGTAAGGATCAATGGATCCTTGATAGTGGTTATCAAAGCACACAACCGGCAATATCAAATGCTTTGCAATACTATCAAGTAAAGAAGGTGGCATGACCACCTTTGGAGATGATGGATATGGTAGCATTATCGGTAAAGAGGATGAAAGTTGGATTTGGCACCAATGGCTGGGACATATTTTTATGAACCTACTTTCAAGCATCACCACTAAAGATTGGGTCTCCGGAATTCCAATGCTTAAGATTGCAAAAGACAATTTAAGTGATGCATTTCAAATGGGCAAGCAAGTCAAAAGCTCATTCGTGCCAAAGGTTGAGGCATCAACTTCTTCACCTATTGAGACATATGGTTTTATTTGGACCATCTAGGACTTCGAGTCTTGAAGTTCAATGTTTTTATCCAATAACCTTTGTGCTCATTTGCTTTTCTTAATTTTCATCCATGAGCATGTGGTTTTGAAAACTAGGTGTATATTTGCATATTTTGTGTTTTCAATGCCATGTCTTACTCTTACTTGCTTAAATTTTCTTATTTCTGAGAGTTTGTATCCATATGGTTTTAAATTATTTAAATCTTTTGCATATGGATACATTTAGCACATGCTTATACTTTGAGCCATCTTTCATTTGGTATCATTATTTATGCCTTGTTTAGTGTGTTAGTACTTAAACTAGCCTATATTGTTACACATACCCTTTGCATGAGTCGACTAATTTCATTTGGTATTAACTTCTTTTTCATTTAGGTAAATTACTTCCGCAACCCTTTTAGGGGAATCCAATTATGAATTCTGTTAATTACGTCTAACGGAGAGAATTAGAGACCCTTCACCGGGAAGTCGATTATTGTGATGAGAAAAACCAAGTCTTTATCTACATGGTTTAGGATTACTCATGCTTTCCTTTCACATTCTAGTATTACTTGACTATCTTATTCACGTGATTTTTTTTGCATGTATCGTTCACTATATTTCCATGTCCTTGCCTCCTTTACTATGAGTTGAGTTTTGTTTTTTAAAATTGTTCCTTTTCAATTAGTATCAACTCATGGTTACCTCCACATGCTTTTAAAATTGATTATTCTTTTTGTGGATCTTTGCATGTATCGCTTGCCTTTACTTATCTCTTATATACATACTTGTTGATAATAGCCAATTGCTTTTAAAGAAAGTTATTCAAACGTTTAACTTGATTATTGCTCATATCAACTCCTATTAATTTTCTATGCATATATTTAGAGGGAGGTATTCTAACGTTTAACTTACTTTTGGATGTACGCATATGTTTAGGAGGAGTAATTCAAGCGTTTTAAACTCCTTAAACACTGTTTTTGATTATGTCAAAAAGGGCAACTCCTATTAATCTTCTATGCATATATTTAGAGGGAGGTATTCAAACGTTTAACTTACTTTTGCATGTACGCATATGTTTAGGAGGAGTAATTCAAGCGTTTTAAACTCTTTAAACACTGTTTTTGATTATGTTAAAAAAGGGAAGAATAATATGATTGAATATCAATATTTGTTGTTCAATATACTTGTTTATATTGATATACTCTCATCCATTAATATTTCGAATCATTAACAGGGGGAGATTGTTGGCTTATGGATTTTCGTAATCCGATTATTTAGTTTTGATGATGTTGTACAATATTAATCGATAGTTACAAGTGTTTGTTATTGCATATTTTATTACACTGTTTATGAGTTTGGTCGTGTTTAAGATTGGTTTTCAGGATATTCTCCCGACACAAGCTTACGAGGGAGGATGGAGGAAAATGAACTTAAACGGCAAATCTATTAAAGCTTGGAGGATTTTGGACTAGAGCTTCTCAAAGATCAAATACAAGTTTCAAGAAGCTAAAGGAGTCAAAGTCCAAGTTTAATGATTTCAAGAAATCGAATTCAAGAGTTCGGGCTACATTGTAATCTTTAGGAAACCGATGTAAGTATTTCTTGGTTTATGGGATTAGCAAACAAAAAGCTCAAGCACTCACATTATAGCATGCATGAAACTAATAGCCAAAACTTTGCAAAGGATTTTGTTCAAAACGTTTTTCAAAATCAAAATTCAAAGTTTTCTGTGCATTCTTTGTTCAGACATCAGTCATAATCTTCTTCAGACGTCAGTACACTATTGCAAAACATGCACAGTTCAAATATCTGTTTTTCACTTCAGAACAAACGTTTGAAGTTATACAAGAACAAACATCTGGACATTATTGCAAATGTCTGCTTTTATGTCAGATGTTTAGGCTAGAGTTACTGGATGAAAATTGTTTTCTTCTTCCGACGTCAGTCTATTTAGGCTTTAGACGTTAGTTGCTATTTTGAGATTAAATTTTTCATTCTTTGAAAAGATCGGCAAACGTCCGACACTTTACAAAACGAATATCTAGACACCATTGCAAACGTCTGTTCTTATGTCAGACGTTTAGGCCAGAGTTACTGGATGAAAATTGTTTTCTTCTTCCGACGTTGATCTTTTTACCCTTCGGATGTCGGTTGCCATTTTGAGCTTAAAATTTTCGTTCATTGAAAAGATCGGCAAACGTATGACGTTTTACAAAACAAATGTCTGAAGCATATTTTCCATGAAAATATTTTCTTATTCAGACGTTAGTATATTTCTTTTTTAGACGTCTATATGGAGTGTTTTTCGTCACCCTATTAAGACAGGAATACATCGCTTGTCAGGCGTATTACAGATTTCCCTGCTTGTGGTAGGCAGGGGTTTATTGATTATGGGGATCCCAAATCTCCGGCAGCCGCGGATTAAGCTGCCGTTAATTACCTCTCGTTTTTGGAGCAAGAGAATCTCCGATTAACAGGTCAAACAGATCATGAGAACTCAATATGCAATATGCGTGTCTTAAGGGTGTTTTGGACATGTCGGGGGGCCTCGCAGAGTTTACGGGGGTCCCACTACTTGGATAGTGGACTAGGGTCAAGAGGGCTGGAATCCCCTTGTGGGTGCGAGGTAACGTCCTGTTAGAAATTTTTTCTAAGGAGAGAAGGCTTTTGAGTGTGGGGCGTGTCTATTTTATTCATTTCTTTTATTTTGTAGAATATTTACAAGAAATAGAAGTGAGGGATGCTCGTGTGCCACGTGCGCACTTAGAAAAATGAGCACGTGGTAAGGTGCGCACATGACGAGATGCGCACCTAGCATGGTGCGCACTTGGAAAGGTTCGACCCTGACGAGGTGCGCATCTGGCAAGGTGTGAGAGTTGAGGGACGAAAGGTCCCAAATGAGCCAAAAGATCCACCTGGCGGCAAACTCGACGTTGGAAACGGAGCAGTTCGCTGCATGAGACGCCGCAAAAGAGGCAGTCTGGATATGGAAGTTCTTAATTGAACTTCAGGTGGTTCCTTCCATTTGTTGGTCCAATACTTTAGTATTGTGACAACATACGGCGCTATAGCTTTAGGAAAGGAACCCAGGTCCCATCAGAGATCTAGACATATCTTGAGGCGGCGCCACCTGATCAGGGAGATCGTTGATCTCCAGGGATCGAGGTGAAGAGAGTAGATACGGAGAACAACACTGCAGATCCACTCACAGAGGCCATCCCTCAGACAGTGTTTGAGAGGCTATTCGAGACATTCGGTCTGCGATATGCCAGTATATGGCCTTAGTCCAAGTGGGAGATTGTTAGTGATATATGCCCTAAGGCCATTATTGTATCATACTGGATTGTATATTACTTAATGGGAGCTTGGGATATACACGGATATAGTAACACTCTTGCTCAAAATGGTAGTGTGCTACCTGGTTTGTTTCTACCTCAATATGTGCATGTGCTTTCTCAGCATATCGCTTATACATATTGGTAGAGCCCTTAGGATCTTTGCTTGATTACCAGCATTGTGATGGCAGTCACACTAGTGGGGGCTGGGTAGTCTATAAGCACATCCTATACAGGTCCCTAGTCGTAGGATTATCGAGATAGGGCATCGATACTCCACAGTAGACTAGTGTATACGCTTCTCATCCCAGCAGGAGAGATGGTCTGTCCCACAGCCATCAGTACGTCGTACTGGAGATAGTATGCAGGTGCTCATTAGGTTATGAGTACACTAGACATGACTCGTCGGGAACTGTTGGTGGGTATTATACCTGTCGTCGGGTAGCAGTTCCCAGGTGACATGAGTACAGCTTAGTCCGTCGACTTGACATTGCTGCTTCGCCTCTAGTGTGTTCCCACCGTCTTTGATTACTATCATACCTTAGCTCAATAGAGTCGTGCAAATAGGTGGTTGTTGGGTGCAGTCCCGAAGCACTTGGAGGCAGTGGCGGTTAGATAGGATTCATCTCTCCCGGTATTGTGGGTTGATATCGCATTGTGTTCGGAAGGCCATTACACAAAATCCTTGGCCAAGGCAAGCGAGATTTACCGGTAGGTATTCCAGTAGTTTCTCAGGGTGTATTGGGCTACTCTCAGACATGACTTATTACGCTATTAGGGGTCTGACGATTACCGTCCCCTTAGGCCCGATATGCGATACTCTTAGACGAACATACCGGACTGTATAGAGATTGTCACATTCAGGCTCAGTAGAAGTTCGGATGAGTTAGCTCATCGGCCTTCTTATCGACATCTACCCGGGGATCGTTACGTGCAGCTAGTACCGCTTGCGTCCTGTGGTTAAACCCACTGCCAACGTAGTGTCGAGTATTTAGAGTCCCACATAGAGAGTTTTTCAGCACCGGGCAAAAGGTGTAGAGTCCGTATGGTTTTACGGCAGGGCTTTGATCACTTATGTGCACTAGTGCGCGTATGATGTTCGGGCGGATAATATTGGTGGGCTTTGGTTTAAGCTGGATCCTAGTATTATATTGATAGATCAGTTTCATCTCTTTGTATTCGTGTTTCTCGGAACACGAATGCGGGTATGTATATACAGATGAGAAAGGCATAGAAGGAGACACCTCATTAGGGTTTTGACCATTTTCTTGATTAAAACAATTATGAGGTGGAGGAAAGTATTTGTTATTTTTGTAAATGATAATTGAGGCATGACTACTTGTTTTGACTACTTGATTTGGTTTGACCATTTGACTTGGTATGACCACTTGACTTGGTTTGACCACTTGACTTGGTTTGACTAGATATTTCTTGTGAGATATTTTGTGGCACTAGATATTTTGGATGAGATATTTTTCATGCCATGCTTGTAGTCAAGTCAAGGGAGCCATCTCATTTTATTATTATCATTATCAAAAATCATTTTCTCTTTCCTCAAGCCAGCTCTCTTCTTTCTCACATCAAAAACCCTTAAGGTCTCATGACTTGAGTAAACTAGGGTTTCAAGAGACAAATAAATCCATCTTCATACTCTACATCACCAAGGCCATCAAGTTTAGCAAGCTTGTTGCCTTAGTTACCTCGGTTTTGAAGTGGAGCTCGGACTATAGACTCTTGGGTGGATCGTCTTTGACTCGAGAAGGCCGTCAAGCTTACTACGATCCGGATCGATCCTTGGAGCCTACGATGACGAGGAGGACATCGGAGAAGACCCGAAGGACTTGTATCATGAGGTACACCATTCTTTCCGAGTAGTTAAATCTCATGTAGTTTGCTAGCTAGGGTTTATGGAAGATCCTTGGTTCTAGTCGGTGTTGCGAAGCTCGTAAAAATCATTTTTTGCAAATTCCGCCTCCCCGCAAACACGTAGGGTGCGTGACATCGACTTACAATAAGATGCACACTTAGGGAAGTGCGCACATAGCCAGGTGCGCACTTGGCAGGATGTGCACCCAACAGGTTGCGCGCCTGCTCAAATAGGCATCTAGCGAAGTGCGCACCTAGCACAATGTAGGCAAGGGTCGAAACCTAATGGAGCTACAGCCCCAAACACAAATTTTGATGCCAGAAGATAAAAAGGAGCTCATTTCCCCTTCTACGAGGCCTCAGGATGTGCGGAGGTGGGTCTTGACATGGTCTTCCTCCTCTCCTTTGTTAGATCATGAAGAGAGATGGAGAGAAAATTTACTCATTTGTTGATCTTAACGGGAGATCCGTGTTTCTCGATTGATTGGTGGTCAAAATTAATTTTGTTTTTGGAAAAAGGGAGAAGATTTGCCTTGGATTTAATTAAAAAAGAGAGGAGGAAGAAGACCTTGAGAGAGTGGCACAATACCCTAGAAATTTTTAGGAGAGAATATTCTTTTTTATTTCATCATATGATTGGCTTTATATAGTCTTTACATTTCATTTGGGCCTTTGGGCTTTTATCAATTGCCCTTTTGCCTATTACATTTATTCATATAAAAAGAAACTACATTAAATTTATTTGTCGTATAATTTTTCTTGGCATGGGGGCCGGCTTTACTTAGGCTCGAACTTGGATCGGGTCCACTTGGATGTTGATTCCGACCCTTTGACTTGTCGACTTTCTGATTTTGCATTTTGGACAAGGGTGTAAAATTTGACCCCAACAAAGTGCCCCTATCAATAAATTGCACACCGAATATATGGATCGTATGCATGAAATTGATGTATCTTCTTTCATGGATCCGAATTTTAGGATGCTCGACTTGATTTTCTTTTAATGACCTGGAGGTCGAGGCTTTGAGGCGGAGCTTAATTCCGAGATGGAGTATGATTCCGAAATGGAGCTTGATTCCAAGGTGAAACATGATTCCGAGGTAGAGCTTGAATCCGACATGGATGTTAATTCTGAGGCGAAGCTTGAATCCGACAAAAAGTGATTTTTCGAGACGAAGCTTGATTCCGATGCAGAGGTTCTGAGACGAAAATTGATTCCGACTCAGAGTTTGATTTTCCAAGACGAAGCTTGATTCCGACGCAGAGGTTCTAAGACGAAACTTAATTCCGACGTAGAGTTTGATTTTTCGAGACGAAGCTTGATTCCGACACGGAGCTTTTGAGACGAAACATGATTCCGACTCAGAGTTTGATTTTCAAACGGAGCTTGATTTCGATGCAGAATTTGATTTCCCGAGACGAAGCTTGATTCCGATACGGAGGTTGGTTCTGAGACGAAACTTGAGTCCGATACAGAGTTTGATTTTCCAAGACAAAGCTTGATTTTGATTTCGATACGGAGGTTCTGTGACAAAACTTGATTCCCGATACAAAGTTTGATTTTCAAATTTTCAAACGGAGCTTGATTTCGATGTAGAATTTGATTTTCTAAGACGAAACTTGATTACTACGCGGATGTTGGTTCTGAGACGAGACTTGATTCCGACGCAGAGTTTGGATCTGAGACGAAGCTTGATTCCGACGCAGAGTTTGATTTTCCGAGACGAAACTTGATTTCGACGCGGAGGTTCTGAGACGAAACTTGATTCCGACGTAGAGTTTGATTTTCAAACGGAGCTTGATTCCAATGTAGAAGTTGATTTTTCGAGACGAACCTTGATTCCGATGCGAAGGTTGGTTTTGAGACAAAACTTGATTCCGATGCAGAGTTTGGTTCTGGGACGAAATTTGATTCCGACGCAGAGTTTGGTTTTGAGCATAATTTCGACACCGAGCTGGTATATCCTGTGGTGAAGCATAATTTCGATGCAGGGTTCCAGGGCGAACCAATATTTCGACGTGGGGTAAACAGTTGGTTGACCTGATTGATTTGGTTTGATTTAGGAGTTTCTTATCCATTCAGTGGGACCTTCGAGCTTGGGAGCACCGTCGGGTAGGATTTTGATTTGATTTGTTTGATTCTTGCCATATTTGGCGAGACTTTTGAATTTGAGTTGAAATTCGAATTGTAATTGGATGTGATTCTGAGTTTGGAATATGGAATATAGGTTTTGGTTTGGTATCAGTATCTCTACACTGGAATATAGTACCAAGAGCGAATCATCGTTTTCCTTTACCGGGGAGCGATGACTTAAGGCAGGTTTAGGTCCCGTCACCTAAGTCTTCTCAATTTTATAAGCGTAAGGGTTTCATAAAAGCATTTTCTTCTTATGAGTCGAGAGAATCTCGTAAGTGTATATTGATTCTTAAGTGTATTGCTCCTTTTTGAGTCGTAAGGATCTTACGCGGGGATATTTTCCTCACAAGGTCGATAGGACCTTTCGAGTGTATTCTTGTCTCTTTTCATAAGTTTGCGCTCTTTCGGGTTTTCATAAACTCGTCGGCAGTCCTGCTAATTTTACTCACAGAGCCTCTTCGGGGTTTCATCCGTACCCGTTTTGCTTGTGGACATACAGTTTTTTTTATGACTGCCTCGTTGGTGGAGCTTCATCGTCGGTGGGACTTCAGATGTAGCCTCGCTGGTGGGACTTAGGTATGATTTATCTTGTTTATATCCATGGATTGTATACGGTGCGCGCAAAGCGTCGGACCCGTAGGGTTCGAAGAATTTGGGGAAATTGGATTGGTTTTGGGTTGGCGTCTGCATCACTACACTGGAATAGTGACATGAGCGACTCATCATTTGCCGTTGGGACTTTTGGGGATTTGAAATTTTGGTTGACATCAGCATCGCAAACACGGAAGCATGGTTTCAGGAGCGAATCATCATTTTTCATTAGAGGATTTGAATTTGGATATGAATTTGAATGGCTTTTTTTACCGCGATTGCTCTATCATTTCAGCTTTTTTATTGCGAAGGTCACGATTGCCCTATCATTTTGGCTATTCATTCGTGGTTGCCTCATCATTTCGGCTTTTCATTTTTGCTTTTACTCGCTGATTTTTATTGCGAGCTATCTCATCATTTCGGCTTATTTATTTATACACATTTTCCCTCCCAGTTTAACTACTTAAGGGTCGAAGTTGTGCGCTTATTTAAGCTTCTTGCCTTTGATTTTGGCGAAGCTGAATTGATGATCGTAACTTGGTGGTTTACCGGTGCATCAGAGGACAGTGAGGTTTTCTCAACCTTATATTAGTTCTCCACCTAGTCTTTAAACATGTAAAAGTCCTCGATTGCGCAACTCACCACCCTATGAAATGGGAAGTACATGGGATTATTAGTCATATTTGCTTCATATGGTCTCTTTGGAATGGGCAGCTGCAGACCGCGATTTAAAGCGTTCTCGAATATTTTGGGGACTTCGTCCCTCCTGAAGGAGTAGATTTTCTTCCCTCTCTTTATCAGAGTCGGCGCTTTTCTCGGTACCGGTCTTTGAGGCCGATTGGTCTTTCGTGTCGTTTGCTTACCCCGGCCAGTATACGCATCGAAGGGGCTGGATGCTGATTGCAGTCGACTTTCGCAAAGATGCTCTTCTCTTGGACCGGAAGGACTATTTATTGGCTGTTTCAGGATATCAATCCCTGGTCTGTGAACCAAACCTTGATTTTGTTGCATCATTCACGAGACTTGGATCGTGAGATTTTTCACAACATTCACTAGATCGTCGACTTTAGAACGGATCTTGGTTAGCTCCCTATCACGGTCCCGAAATTGCTCTTGAACCCATTGGAATAAGGCTTGTTCGATAGTCTCGGATATGATAACTGGGTTATCCTCACTGCCTGGGCTCGATTCTTCAGGGACCATGAACTCCTTTTGCTTAATGACCTGAGCAAGCTCTTCATTATCTGAACCGAGCCGTTGTTGGATAGCTACAACCACGTCATTATTATGACTATGAAGCATAGGAGGATTTGTTCTTCCGGACTTCCTATATAAGACCGTATGGATTGTATACCCGTCCACTATCTCCTCGTTGGTAATGTTGCTCGTTGGACTTTTGGCTCGATGATTTGGTCTGCTCCTTTCAGGGAAGGGCAAACAATTGAGAGCAGTGGGTTCCTAAAGGGTTTCGGTCTCTGTTTGTATAAAATTGGTTGTCGCAGCTTGATTGTTCGCTAACATGTCTTGGGACAATTCTATTTCTCCTATCTTGTATTATTTCTCAACCCAATCTTCAAAGACAAAGCAGTCCTCAATGGCATGACTTACAACTCTGTAATAAGGGCAGTATTTAGGGTCGTTGGTCATATTTTCTTGCGGTTTTTTCGATTCTGGCAATTGTAAACCGTTTCTTAAGGCGTCCTTGAATATCTTATGGACTTTGTCCGTTCTGAAGGAACAATCCTTATCCAATTTCTCTTTTAGAGGCGATTCTCCTTTCCCTCCCAACACTGGCTTTTGAGATTGGTTGACATTGGGTCCGCATGTCCTTCGCTTATTTCGGTCAACAGAAGTATTAAAAGATTCAGTATCATCGGAATTTCCGACTTTGCGATTATCGTCCTTTCGGTTCCTTCAGTATCTATTGTTAATTTGGGGGTTTGAATTGGACTCTTGCTTTAAGCGTTCCAATATTTGGAACGTCTTGGTCAGCTTTTGAAACGTTTTGAGATCCGTGGTACATAGAAATAAAGCTATCCAATTGTTGAGATTCTCGACGAGGAGGCTAACAGATTGGTCCTGCTCTATTGGTGGTTTGCATTTGACGGCGAGGTTGCGCCATCGGGATATGAAGTCTGTGTTGCTTTCGTTTTCCCCCGGCATGGTCCTCACAAGGTAAATAATGGAGATTTTGTCGCTGACACTCATGAATCTTTGCCGAAATAGAGACTCCATTTGGGCGAAAGTAGTGACGAAACCGTCTGGTATACTTGCGTACCGGTCGAAAACGACATCGGTTAGACTGCTCACAAACTGACGGAGAAGAAGCGCATCATTACTCCATGTATTTTCGCATGATGCTTTAAAGTGGGCAATGTGCTGATTTGCATTTTCCGTCCCGTCGAATCTTTCGAATTTAGGAATGACGTAACAGCTGGGAAACTCGATAAGATCATACTGTGCGGAATATGACCTCCCACTACTGCCAACATCTTTCTGAGCCTCGGCTTCGTCCTCCAATGTTTTAACTTTGCTGGTGACCAAATCCATGATCCGATCTTTTGTTAGCGGAATGCTGCTATCATGGGCCAAGGCGTCCCCAGAAACGGAATGCGGTCGGTTTTTATGTAGCTCGCCCATATTTGGACCTAAAGGGATAGGCATTGGCTGCTTCTTGTCGTCGTCACACAGCTCATGAGTAGAGACTTGCGCTTGATTGGAGGGTGCCCGAGCAACCTGAGCCGTGAGCTGCATCACGACATTCGTTAAGTCGTCAATTTTGGAGTAATGTTTAGCCATCTCTGTCTTTGCTTCTGAGCTGTTTTCGGAGCTCTTAAAGCAGCTGCTGCTCTGCTGCCTTAAGGATGAAAATCGGCTCCTCGTCTCGTTCGAGCTAGACTCATGAGTTGAGGGCTCCCTCTGCTTATCAGCCTCACCGAAAGGGTTTTCATTATCTTTCAGGGAGGTTGGTCTTGGAAAGTGCCAACCATATTCAAACCAGATTGGACTTAGGATGTGGTGGCCTCATCCTTGCTCTTGCTGCATATGCATGCCATATAGCCAGTGTGGACTACATACCCAGTCATCTCTTTATCTTTGGTAGCTGATCTTTCGGTCTGTCGTCGTGGCCTTTCCTCTTCGGGAAAGGACGAGCTACTGAATACAGTCGGCCCGGTGGGGTCCTTGGGTGGCGGCGAAGATCCTCCCTTTTCGGAGCTTTCCCGTCGCTTTTGAGCGGCACAGAGCGCTTGGTAGACTCTTGGAGAGAAGGTATCATGCTTTCTATGTTGGGGTTTGGACACGTCTGTAGCACCGTTCGGATTGCCGTCTTCTTGATTTTAGCAGACGTAGCATTTTTCTGAACCCACTTCAAAGGCTCAAAAGAGTTGTTGACTTTTACGGTTGATTCGACTGTTGTTGTGGAGTAGCCCGGATCTTGAAACTTCACATAGTTCAATTTGGTTTGTGCTCTGGCCCTTTTGTTGGTTTTATATCTGAGCCGCTTCTTCCTTAGCTTTTCCGCTTTGAGTGCCTGACGGGTTTCAGATCTTCGGGAAGCCACGGTAGATCGATTGACAGAGAGTCCGGAAAAGACATCCGTTCGTGCACTCCTCGAAGGTATCGCCTGAGCTTGTCCATGACGTTTGATGATTTTCTTTGTTTCGGCGGTCTTGCCTCTAGCTGGAGCGCCAGAGAGTCGTTCGAACACCGACTTACGTTTGGCTTGTGGTGCCTTAACGATCACGACATTCGGCTTCCTGCCCCTTGAGGTCGGTTTGGTCACTTGGTTTGCCGGGGTCTCCGTCAGATGAGCTTTCGGCAGGGTAGATGATGACAAAACCAAATTGATGGGCAGTTCCTCCCTTTGCCGACCGAGGCTTGCGGAGAGAACCATGTAAGTATTAATCTTGACAACGTACGGGATCGGAGTTGCCTCGAAGATCGGACAGTTTTTTTGCAGACATTCTCGCCGAGTTTGAAAATTGTGATTGGAAAACCGTTATTCTATCAGGATGCGAGAGTTAGGGGCCGAAGGGTCCCAAATGGATCAAAAGGTCCAATAAGATGCTCACTTAGGGAAGTGTGTACATAGCGAGGTGTGCACCTGGGCCAGTGCCCATTTGGCAAAATGCACACCCTACAGCGTCCGACTCGTAGGGCTTAGAGAATTTCAGATTTTGGCTTTTTGGGTGAAGGGTGTAAAATTTGACCCCAACAGTCTATTTATTGTACCGTTTTAAAAATTTCCTTCTTTGAAAGTTACGACAAACGTCTGAAACTTTACACGACTAACGTCTGAAGCAATAAATATTTGAAAAATATGACCGTTACCGTGCATTAAATGCTATAATGGCTAGTTTTATTTTGTCTTCAGACGTCAGTTGACTCGGCCTTCAGACGTCTGTGCTTCAGCCAAGACCGCATTAAATGTGTGTGTTATGTTTTGGTGTGGGGTATTTAAGGGTTTTGCTTGTGCATTCATTGCATCTCAACTATTCTGAAAAATAGCATTCATTTCTTGTGCTCATCTTCACCCACCTAAAGACAAGAAAACCACTTGAGTTTTAACTGCAAATCAAATACTTTATTGAAATGTTCTAGAGTTTTGATTGTAAACTCTTGAGGGAGTATCTTGGGTTGTAATTTTCTTCTTCTCTCTTTGTGTGGAATCTCTCGAGTGCAAGAGAGTTCTTGTAGGTGAGGAGAAATCTTGTGAGGAGAGTCATTCGTGTGTCGAGTGACGTATTGTTGCGGGTGTGCACGTGATTGTCTCATCGGAGACGTGATTTAGTAGAACGGACCCGTACGCCTAAAGAAAGAGGACCAGGGATCTCCCGAACCTCTCTAAAATCGCTCTTGTTTGCGTTTGATTATCTCTAACTCACGCTTATACTTGCTAGCAATAATTGTGTTTAATTTTATTTGCAAGTAGATTTTAATTTGTGAGAATTGTTAGTATAATCATATTCGCCCTCTAGGCTTATTTCAGTTTTAACAAAGAATTATCAAGGTTTAGCTAATGGGCCATTGACCGGGGACTTTTTGACAGTAGGAAAAATGGCCAAGGTTTTTTTTGACAATTTACCCTTAAATTTTTTAGTTTTAGAACTCAACAAAAAAGTTTTAGTTCCACTACAGTTATACTTAAACAGTTCAGTTCTAAATGTTCTAGAACGTTATGTTCTGATACGGAGACCGGGTTTTGATAATTGAGCAAGGGTCAAGGGCTTTCAGGGGTGTTCTGCTTTCTTTTTTTTTTATTGATTTTTCCCCAAGCTTGCAAGTGATTGATCGGAAACGCCTTATTGATCGGATTCGACCAGTTATATTTCTTTTGGCTTCAGCTTTAGAAGTGAGAGAACCTGCAGACGTGTGGTCCCGACACGTTCAACGAAAGAAAATAAGTCGAACAGCGTTCAACGCAACAGATGAGATAAGAGATACATTGCTGGTTTACAAAGCCAGGTTGGTGGCTCAGGGGTACACTCACTCAAGAGTATGGGCTTTATTATCTAGTTCCATGTAAGAGTTTCAATTGAGGGCCTAGGTAGTAATAATTAAGTTACGAAGGAAAAATAATTTAGGCTATATTACTCATTTTTCTTGATCTATAGAGGTCTATGTCTGTAGAAACCATTGGTTTAGCAGAAGGAAGCTCTAGTACTCTGCAGGTTTCTATTTTGAGTATCTTTATAGACTTAACATATAGGGCCTCTGTGACCTCCGGTCTCTAATAATTTCTATGATAAAATCATGATCAACTTGCCTTCTAATTTAAATCCGAATTTAAGTACTTATCGTTTAAGGAAGTGGAAGCTCAAGTAATCTGTGGATTGGAATTCTGATTATATCTGAAGTCGCAAAATGGTCACTGTCGATAGCGAATTTCATGATTCGAGAACTTAATATGTGTTAGCCAACAAGCTGTTGCTGTTGCAATTTTGCTCCATACAGGATCTAAGGTTGCTTTCTTAAGAGCTTCATGGTTCTCCTAACAAGTTACCGTCTACTTGTAATTTTTCACTCATGGATATTTTTTGAGTTTAAGCAATTGAAATTTATTAATCTCACCATTAAACATTACAAGGAAAGGTGCCTTCTTTATTTATTCGAGCCTTCATAATTGATCTTGAGAGTGAAAGACCAGCGACCTCATGACAAAAGTAGAAAGATTTTAGGGTGATTGCTGAACTGCTTTAATTTAAAGTTTAGGCAATCTTTCAGATTTTTGTTCATGGCCTTTGTTTTGATTTAAATAGGGCTAACTTATACTGAAATAGCATGAAGTTTCAGCGCTTTTCAGATAATTACTGATGCGCTATAAATAGACCATGATTATTATTATTATTATTATTATTATTGATGTGCATGTGTGTGTGTTGAATACATTTAACTCTACTTATTTTTCAGTTAAGAAATCTGCAATTATCAGTTCCATGTATGTTTCTGTATGCCTGCACAAGAGTTAGTGATTTCACTTGCAGAAACGGGCTCTGCTCTTGTTGACGAGTAAATTTGATGTTCGAATTTAATATTACATAGTTCTAATCTGCTATATTTATGGTATTTTTCTGATTCAATCATTGTTTCTATTTGTTCTATTTTGCAGTTTTCTTGGTACCTTGAAATAATTAGTTATCAGTTATTTCAGTGGCTCGAAGGGTAATGCATGGTTACAGCAAATTGATACCCGTGATTAGTGAGTAGGAAGACGTGTTTCCTTTTTTTCCCCTGCGAATTTAACCAAGCCAGTGATAATTTTTTTTTTCCGTTCTCTCTCTAGTATTTTAATGATGCTCACTTTGAACTTTCTAATTCCAGTAAATCGGCATCATGCATTCTCTGTTGACATTGTATTCAATAATTCAATCTGTTTTAGGTCCGGCTTTTATTTTTGGCATAAAATTGTGTTATGTGGTCCTGGTTTAAATGATTGGCGGAAGATTTATGCTGTTATTGGCCACGCATGATGTGAAAATTGTTGAAAATTCTACTTCTGTGGTAATATTGAACACAGGATATGTTTTCTAATGAAGAGCTACAAATTGTACATTGCTTAATGATGATGGTTATTTTGGTCTTATTGTCCTGCTGTGTGGAATTGTTGAGCAAGTATAGATATTCTACCTTCGAAACATATTTTTTGGGCTACCAAGAGGAATTGGAAAAAAAGAAAATAATAATAATTTCTCTCATAACTTAAATCGGAAAATTGAAAAAATATGGGCAACTTTTCTGTTCTTCAAATCTTTAGATATCCGAGATCAATATCCCATTGAAATTGGTATAAAAAACTTTTTTTTATATATGACATAAAATCATGAATATATGGCATAACGTTTACAACCGATAGTAAAATATATTCGCTAGTTTTTGTTGTGCATGTCCAAACAATCAAATTGGTTCCATTGGACAATGAAAAATGCAATCTCAAAGTAAGGAAACTACTTAACTTATTAACGTCATTGGAGTGTAATGAGAGGACCAATATAAAATCATATTCAATTATATAATTACATCATCAACTCTCACCACAAGTTTAGAGTTTCTGTTTCAGTACAAGGACTCTAAGCATTGGATACAGCAAGCAATCTAAGAGCGGAAAGCCATCTCTATAAATGTCGAGACCTTCATGATATACAGCATATATATAAGGCTATATATTAACATTATACAGAGAACTGCAACTGCCACATTATCATTCTTTCATTTAAAAAAAATTACAACAAAATCACAACACATCATCTTAATTTAAATATACATCAGTTATAGTTTGCACAATCATGAAAATACAGGAAGCAAACAAAATTGTCACCTTCAAAGCTCAAAGATACCAAAAAGAAAAAGAAAATGGCGGTATTATACACTACGAAGCAGAACTCGAGTGAAGAGCGACTAAGGATGCATAAGCCCCATCCTTGATTTTAATCAATGCATCATGCTTTCCTTTCTCTATGATCATACCATTTTTAACCACAGCAATTAGATCGGCACCTCTGATAGTAGATAATCGATGAGCGATGATTATCGTAGTCCGATTTACCATGACTCGATCCAGCGCATCTTGAACGACTCGTTCGGATTCAGCATCGAGCGCGCTTGTTGCTTCGTCTAGAAGTAGGATTTTAGGCTCTTTTATGATTGCACGTGCAATCGCTACCCGTTGCTTCTGGCCACCCGATAGCTGGATCCCTCGTTCTCCAACCATCGTGTCATAACCCTGAAGTTTAAAATTTGTTTTAAAACTATATCTTAAAACGCAAATTATTGATTAAGTTTGTGTTTCGCTTTGTTTGGCTCCAGTATTGTAGACTCATGAAGTTTGACAAATTAGTTTTGGAAATTTTAATGTAACTATTTTTCGTTAAGTGAGAACCAACCTGTTGCAAGCTACTCATGAACTTGTGGGCATTTGCTGACTCTGCAGCAGCTACAATCTCGGCCTCGCTGGCCTCTCCTTTTCCATAGGCAATGTTGGCTCGAATCGTGTCATTAAACAATGCTGGTTCTTGGCTCACTAGACCCATTTGCTGCCTTAACCACCGAACTTGGAACTTTTCGATCTCGATATCATCTATTAGTATATGACCTGAATCAGGATCGTAAAATCTCTGTAACAATGATATTGCAGTCGATTTCCCACTTCCGCTCTCTCCAACCAATGCAACAGTCTGAATTTTTAAAAAAAAAAAATAATTGTTAAAATCCAGAAGTAACGAACTACTGAAGTCTAGATTTTTCTATATTTTAAAGGCGTAACAAGAACTTAAATAAACTCCATTTATGAAAACTTAATCAGGAAAATTTGTGGTAATATATAACCTTTCCGGATTCAATCAACAAGCATAAGTCTTGGAAAATTTGGACATCTGGCCTTATTGGATACTTGAAACTGACGTGGCAAAACTCAATGTTCCCCTTCAATCTTTCTAATGTCAACCCGGAATCATCGCTTGGATCGATCTTCGACTTACGATCGAGAATGGCAAACACAGAAGCTGTAGCTGATTTGGCTTTGCTAGAATCCGGTACTAAGGAACTTGATTGAGATAGTCCGATGGCTGCCATAGAGAGAACGAAGAAAACCTGCAATATACATCAAGACATAGATTTAATTTTCCGACTGTGATATGCGCCTTTAAAAAGAAGTTAATAAGCACAAAATAGAACAGCACATACTCGGAAAACTTTTCCAAATGTAGTCTTCCCATCCTCTACAAGGTGAGCTCCGGCGTAAAAACTTGTCGCATAGACACAATATAGCATGAAGAACGAAAATCCGAAACCGATACCACTAATCAATCCTTGCCTAATTCCTGTTTTCATCGGTCCTTCGCATTTCTTCTTGTACAATTCCATTACTTTTTCTTCAGCCGAGAAAGAAGCAACCGTTCTTATACTTCCCACTGCGTCGGTGGCCACTTGACTGGCCTCCTCGTACATCATCTGAAACCGATTTCAATATGCAAATATATATTATGACCTTGTCATATATATTTATGATCAAATGATAAGGTTATATAGACAAACCTTTGAATCAGCGCTAAACCCTGTCATGAACTTTGCTTGGATGAATCCGTTGAGGCCGATGAGGGGTAGCAAAGCCAAGATAATAAACGACAATTGCCAATTCGCAACGAAAGCAATTACCAAACCCACAACTAAAGTCGTACTATTCTCAACAATTAAAGCAAGTGTATCACCAACAAGACCCCTGACAGTTGCTGCATCTGCGGACAGCCTCGCTCCAATGGTTCCGCTCGAGTTTTCAGGATCATCAAACCAGCTAACTTCCATACGAATCGCTTTCTCGAAAGCCATTGATCTAATTCTTCGTATCAATTTAGCCCCGGCGACTCCAAAGAAATAACTTCTAGCTGGAATAGCTATGAAAGAAATCACACCAAGTAACACAAACAACGACGACCAAAACCTCGAATCCTTCTTCAGCTTTTCGGGTGGCTGGTAAAATGTGTTTATCACATTTGATAGCAAGATTCCAAATATCGGAAAAATTGATCCATTGACAATAGCGGAAACCACACCGATTATGAGGACAGGGATCTCGGGCTTGTTGAGAGCGGCCAGGCGACGAATTGATACTTCTTTTGTTGGTTGTGAAGAATCTTCAGTATTTGATCCATCAGCATTGCTTTCTTTGATATCGATTCCTAATGGCGCATTCAAAGAGTGCTGACCGCTATTTCCCCTAGAAGATGAGCCACAACTTAATGAACGATTTAATGACAAGTGCCGGATAGAGCGCCTCCCTCCATCGTATGAGAGGCTAAGTTTATCTTTGTCAGATTTAGATAAATGATCGGAATTTTGGTTCGTTTCTTGTAGGCGTATAAGTTGGCAAAAGGCTCCATCAGGGTTTTTTAGTAGCTCTGAATGCGAACCTAATTGAAATTAGAAGATAGTATTAGGTGATTTGGAGATAATTTATGTAACTGCCTGTGTCGTGCTTAATTGTTTTGTTCTCATCTTTTCCACACAAAAAAGAAAAAGTAAAGGAAAAATCAATCATAAAGTGATTTATGCTTTCTTGGAATCGAACTTAAAAGCGAATGTACAGTTAAAAAATGTATACCTTTTTCGACAATTGAACCTTTATGTATGACAGCGATGTATTCAGCGTTCCTTACTGTGCTCAAACGATGAGCGACGATGACAGCGGTCCGGTTCACCATTACCCTATCAAGTGCCTCTTGTACTACCCGTTCCGATTCTGCATCCAAAGCACTAGTGGCTTCATCAAGAAGAAGAATACACGGGTCTTTCAAAATAGCTCTCGCAATCGCAACTCTTTGTTTCTGGCCCCCAGATAGCTGGGTCCCATGCTCTCCAACCATTGTGTCGAGACCCTGAACACACGATCACAGTCATATTAGACTCAACAATATATTGACAGAAAACTGGGTTACCTGCACTAACGCAGATGTGGTGCCTCTTATTTAAAAGGATTAATTGCACACAGCACCCCTCATCTACATCTTATCCAGCTACCTAAGTAGCACATATTCGGTTACATAAATGGGACATGAATCATGATACAAATCGGGTTCGTGGGTTTGCTATTTTCCAAAACTTAAGGACATGACTCGTGCGCTAATTTTATTTTGTATAAATCTATTTTCTTGCTTAGATAAGGCTGAGTTATAAAGGTCGGGAGGAGTAGGACTATACCTGCGGCATCTTGTCTATAAACTTCGACGCATTGGCAAGCTCAGCTGCAGCTCTAATCTCGTCGGTGGTTGCACCGTCCTTTCCATAGGCTATGTTATCTCTAATGCTCGACGCAAACAAAACAGGCTCTTGACTCACTAGCCCGATTTTTCCTCGGATCCATCTAAGCTGAAACTCCTTGAGATTTATACCATCGATGAGAACTTCACCGGCTTGTGGATCATAAAACCTCTCGATCAAACTTATCACCGTAGATTTTCCGCTTCCACTCTCTCCAACCAAAGCTACACTAGCGCCAGAATTTATGAATAACGAAAATCCTCGAAATATTTGTTCGTCTTGTCTTGTTGGATAGCTGAAGTACACATCTTTAAATTCTATGTCTCCTTGAATATCATCGAGCTTTTTCCCTGTAGGATCGGATGCATCGATCTCTGGCTTTCGGTTGATTGTCTCAAACATCTTGTATGCTGCGGCTTTCCCTGCTGCAAATGCCGTCAAGCATGGAGAAGCCTGGGCTAAAGAGCTGGGGAAAACAGGCCCTAAGATTTTGTTAATTTTTTAATGAATTAGGTAAGTTTTTTAGGTAGATGCCTAGACGATAACAGAGACCGCGAAACTAGATTGCATTAAAATTTTCCATCCCCCCCCCCCCGCGTTTGCATGTATAGCAGCATATCACCTTCTCTTTTTTAAAGCCGTACTAGATATACCCTTACTGCTTCAACGGTATCTTAGGAACAAAAAGTGTGCATAAACGGCAGAAACAAGCGATTATTAAAATAGACGACACAATGAATCTCTTGAAAGAAGATGGTGGTATCTTGCTATAATGCTATGTGGGGAAAAGTGGGGAATTTTCTGACTGATATTTTCCGGTCGACTATGATGAATAAACCACTTACAATGAGCCAGTCAAGACTGCGATTATCACATTGATGACATCGCCTCCTGTGTAGCCTTTATCCAACATTAACTTGGACCCATACCATATTCCCAATCCGTACCCGCAAAACATGACAAGCATTACAGTGCCAAGACCTAATCCGGAATCGAGACTCTCGCGGACACTCGATTCGTAAGCACTCGTGAGATATTTCCGGTACTTGTCGAAAGAATGTTTTTCCCCGGTAAAAGATGCAACCTGATTAAGAAAATATATCAACCAAAATGCAGTATCTAGTGCGAGCAAGGAAGGATTCGAAATTCACTTTAATGTGCTTTATGTATTAATTGTTCCAGGATTTTCTACTATTTTCATATAGTACTTACGGTTCTAATTGAACCTATTGTTTCCTCGACTACAGTTGCGGCCTCGGCATAAGCTGCTTGTCTTAACGAGGCCCTCTTTGATATTCCGCCGGCCATGGCTGAGCCAGCTACAACAAGGAACGGGATCGTGGTTAGCATCACGAGCGTCAGAAGCCATCCTTGATAGAATGCAACTATAAATCCCCCCAAAAATGTTGATAGTAGTTGAATGGACTTGCCAACCTGCGAAATTAGGGGGGAAAACCTGAACAATTGCTTATATACATTTATAATAGGATAAATAGCACTAAAATGCCCATAACAATCATTGTTTTTCACTAAACCAAACTCACTTAAAATTTGGTTTTAGGGGAGTTTTTTTCTCACTTAAATGCTTTAAGGAGGTAGCTAGAGATCGTGTAGTCCAAGAAGCGGATTGGCAATCGGAAGATGATTCAGACAGAACATGCAACAAAATGGCTAGTTGTATCAAGAATATAGCTAGAGATCTACTTGATGAGTCAAGAGGTGGTGCTCCACCATCTAAGGACATATCATGGTAGAATGAAGAAGTAAATGCCTATTAAAATTAAAAGGGATTCTTATAAAGATTTGAAAAAAAGTAGAGATGTAGAGAGATTTGAGAAGTATAAAATGGCTAAAAAGGAACTTAAGAAAGCTGTTCGGGAAACTAAATCTAAAGTCTACAAGGAGGTGTACGAGAAATTAGACACTAAAGAGGCTGAAAATGATATATACCGGATTGCTCGGATGCGGGAAAGGAAGACTAGAGACTTATGTGCGGTGAAGTGTGTCAAAAATGAAAATCAGAAGGTTTTAGTTCGAGATGAGGATATCAAGGAAAGATGGAGAGATTATTTTGACAATTTGTTCAATGAGAGTTTTACTAAGAATTTGGACGGACTTGTCATTCAATCTCAAGATATAAACCGTAATTTCATGCGTAAAATAAGACTACCTGAGATTAAAGAAGCTTTGAACAGAATGAGTTTAAGAAAAGCGGTTGGTCCTGACGGGATTCCTATCGAGATTTGGAGATGCTTAGGAGAAATAGGTGTTAAATGGCTGACAGATCTGTTTAATAAGATTTGGCAGACAAAAAAGATGCCAAATGAATGGAGAAAAAGTATCCTTGTACATATTTACAAGAAAAAGGGTGACATTCAAAGTTGCTCAAACTACCATGGAATAAAACTTATGTGTCACACCATGAAACTTTGGGAGAGGGTGATTGAACACAGGCTAAGGAAGGATATTAAGATAACAGAAAACCAGTTTGGGTTCATGCCTGGACGATCGACGACAGAGGCTATTCATTTGCTTCGTCAACTTGTCGAGCGTTTTCGAGAAAGGAGAAGAGATTTGCATATGATATTTATTGATTTAGAAAAATCGTACGGCAAGATACTTAGAGAGATATTATAGGGGACAATGATGAAGAAGGGGGTCCCCGTCAAGTATATTGACACAATCAAGGATATGTACGATGGAGTAGTGGCAAATGTCAAAACTTGCGGCGGCTTAACGAATGATTTTTCGATTACAATTGGTTTACATCAAGGATCTGCATTAAGTCCATTCCTGTTTACTATCGTGATAGATGAGCTTACTACAACTATCCAAGATGAGGTAATTTGGTATATGCTATTCGCTGATGATATTGTTCTAATAAATGAGACGAAAGCAAGGGTTAATGCCAAATTGGAATTATGGAGGCAAACATTGGAATCTCGGGATTCAGATTGAGCAGGTCCAAGACAGCATATATGCATTGCAAATTTAGTAACCAGAGAAGTCAAAACCATATTGGTATAACATTGGAAGGGCAAGAGATATCACCGAGCGACCAGTTTAGATATCTAGGTTCCATCATCCAAAAGAATGTGGAGATCGATAGTGATGTTAATCAAAGGATCTAAGCTGGTTGGTTGAAATGGAGAAGTGCAACAGGGATTTTGTGCAATCGTAACTTTCCGTTAAAATTGAAAGGGAAGTTTTATCGGAGCGCTATTCGGCCTGCCTTATTATATGGTATAGAATACTGGGCTCCTAAGAAGCATCATACACAGAAGATGCACGTAGCGGAGATGCGTATGCTTCGTTGGATGTGTGGTAACACTAGAAAAGATAAGGTGCGAAATGAGAATATTCGTGCAAAAGTTGGTGTAACACCTGTGGAGGAGAAGATGCGGGAAAACCGGCTAAGATGGTTTGGTCATGTGCGACGTAGACCTATGGAAGCGCCGGTTCGACGAATAGATACTCTCGATATGGGCAATGGCAAAAGGGCAAAAAGGAGACCGAAGAAAACATGGATGTAGGTGATACGAAACGATATGGTTGCCAAAGGACTCAATGAAAGTATATTGTTCGATAGGAGTGAGTGGAGGCGGAGGATTCATGTGTCGGACCCGGCGTGATTCTCATGTTGGTTCATGTAGCCTACCCCATATGTTTAGGATAAAAGGCTCAGTAGTTGTTGTTGTTGTTGTTGTTGTTAAATGCTTTAAGGAGGCTTGTTGCAATTAAAAAAACTTCAATGTTGTATAGTGAAAAAACAGCAAATCATATGTGATATCATTGTAACAGCAAGAAAAACAAGTTTTGTTCCAAATTTTTTGAGTCGGCTACTTGAATCAGTATTCTTCCATTAATGCTCAGTTAAAGGCTGTCTCATCATTTAAATTAGCAATTAACATATAAGCACTATTTGTTGAGGTGTATGGATTAAAATAGTCGCACATTGGAAAAAAATATGATAAGTATATAGGTAGAAGATATAAGATAGGACAAATCTCAAGGAGGCTGGAGTCTCACTAATGGAACCCATTTATATTGAAAGCCCGTGTACACTCATGTAAAAATATTATAATCCATCCTCTCGAAATTTTAATATGGTATCAAAGCCTAGGTTGATAACATTCGTGAACTAAATGATAGATGAAATAATTTCAAATCTAATTGTGACTGGTTTATAACCATGCCACTACCCCGATGTGGCATTGTAGCAAAATTATCGGAATAATCCATAGAAAAAAATACCTTTTCGCCCATGGCATCTTGAATGAGAACAGTGTCACCCGACATTCTGCCAACAACTTCTCCAGTATTTGTTTCCTTATCAAAGAATGCAATTTCTTGTCGTAAAATGGTTCTCAAGTACAAATTCCTTATTCTCGCAGCCTGCCTCTCCCCGGTCACCATCCAACAACTCACCTCTGAAAAAATGATTAATTACATAACGATGCATATCCTGGATATCTAAGCAGGCGCGTTGTTTCGTCAATTAATAGAAACAATTGGAATGTTGATGTTACTTACGAAAGAAGGATGCTACTCCTGATCCCACAGCTAAGTAGACAAACTCGAGACATACCTGAGATCATGAGCTTAAATGTATCATTATGCAAAATTTGATATTCTTTGTGGTTCATAAATTTAATACGCTTGTATGTTGCTTCGAGACTGTGTTAACAAATTCCGGTTAGCTGCTTTAGCCAGGAATTTAAGCTCATAATTAAGCAGTTGACTAACATTGGTTTTAGACCCTCTAATATCAATGCCGAGATTAGAAACCATGACCCTTTTTTTTTACTCATGAAGATCCCAACCATTAATTTTTTTTCCATTTTCGACGCCTTATTGGATCTCCTTTGTATGGATGCTTAAATGCGCTTCAAGGAAATGAAAATTTAAATAAAATGCTAAATTACACTAAACTGCCCTAACTCTCGCCGTTTTCACTAAAATACCTTAAAGTAATTTTAATCGCGGTAATTAAGCTAATTCCTTTAAGCAAAAATTATACCTTGGAAACCCTGTGAACCACATCATGAGCATCAGTAGCTCCACCAAAAGACTGGATCAAATTCCCGAAGAGAACGGTCATGAGAGGCAATGCAGCCCCATTTGCCATAGCTCCGATCGAGCCGGCGGTCATAAGCAAAGCATCGGTCGAATCTGCGAACGCAAACAATTTGTAGAAGGGAACGGTCAGCTTCGCCTCATCATGCTTCTCGGTGTTTTCGGCGTCATTTCCTTTGAAAATTACAGGGCCGCTTGATGATGCATTGGGTTCAATTGGTGAAGGACTGATCATGTCCTCCTGTTTCTCAACACCCATCGCTAGCTTCACAAGCTCAATGCACGCTTACTTTGATGTATGAACAATTTAATTTATCTGCCATCAGCAACAGAAAACATGAATGTTTCATGAGAGCTGGCTAGCTAGCTAGCTATCTGCAGAAATGGATCCATAAGGGGCAAAAAAAAAAACATGGATAGTTTCTAAATCAACTTTCTTGAATTAAAAAGAATGAACAAACAATGGCTAGTAAAGAACCTAACATGAATATAGAGCAGGATGACACAAAAGGGGCGTGCATGTATTAAAAGAACAAAGACAAGAACAAATTTAGGCTACAAATTAAAACAAAAACCCCAAATTACAAAAGGGTTTCCATAAAAGAACCAGAAAATAGAGCTTTTATTGGCACTGGAAAATAGAGCTTTAATTCAACCACTGCATGGGCCATCCTCTGTTCTTATCCTGCAGGGTGCGCTCTTGGTTGGAGGACATTTTTTTGAATTAGGCAATTTTTAAAAAAAATTGGGCCACTTGTAAAAGATATTATAAATGCAGACCATCTTTGGCCGCTGGACGTCACGTCAGTGCCAGCTCAACGTTGACACCGACGGATTTTTCAATATTTTTTTATAGGGGCGCACTTTGGAAGTGCGTCCCATACAAATGTAAGTTGAAATGTATGGGACGCACGTTGAAAGCGTGTCCCATGTATATATGTGTCCGCCTTGTATCGAGAGAGAGAGAAAGAGCGAGAGAGGATCCAGAGGGAAGAGAGTGAGATCGAAAGGGGGAGAAAGAGGGGATTGATACATTGAAGTGCGCTCCTATAAAAAAGGTTTTAAATAGTAGCACGTGGCGTCCGGTGGTCAAAAATGGCATGCATTTGTAATGTTTTTTGAAAGTGGTTCATTTTTAATAATAATTTTTAAAAATTGGTTAATTCAGAAAACTGTTCTTAATATGATGCAGTACAAGTGGTAATCCTATACTATATTCTCAAGGAACATTTCCCTGCTTGTTGAGATGTAAAAAATATTCATGAGAATATGAGATCGCCGGCCACGCCGCCCGTCGGCTCCAAATTGGCTCCCAAACTACTTTTGGCTTGAATTTGGATGGGTTCTTGGCAGGTATCAAGATAAGAAATTTACTTTGATTTTGGATGATTTTGAACGAGAAGAGGAGTTCATTTTATCTTTTTTCCCCCAAGACGAAGGTAAAATTTATTGGGGTCCCTCGTGATGGATGAATTTCAAAATTCCATTTGTATTCAAGGTGTTTTTTGTGCTATACAGCCATGGTCTTAAAACAACCATCTTGTTTAATTTTGATGGGTTAGATCATGAACGGATTGAGAGAAGGGGGAAAAAGAAGAAGAAGAAGCTCAATATTTTTATTTTAAGAAAATGAAGAAAGGAGCGTTGACCTTCTTGAGAGCATAGAATTTTTTCCTTAAAAAACCCTATTTTTAAAAATAAATCCTAAAATTGGAGGGCTCCGGCTATATTTCCCATAATCCTCCCTGTATCACGCAGAATTAGGACTTCGCGGGGATAATTAAATAAAAAACAAAAACGCTATCTTGTATATCGTTTTCGTTTGCCATGTTCTTACGCAGACGTTTTACAGTAAGTCTCTGGTCGAAATATGGAAAACAAAAAGGCCATTAAAGATAACGTTTTCACTTTAAAGAAAATTACAGGACCTAGTATTTTAAGTAAAAAACGCTATTGGAGATGGCATTTTCTATGATGGCGTTTTCACTTCATTGAAAACGCCATCTCCAATGGCATTTTTTACTTAAAATACTTGGCCCTACAATTTTCACTATAAAAGGTACCGGGACTTGATCGATCTCTCTCTCTCTCACTTTCTCTCGCCACCCATCGCTCTTTCCTCCGCCCTTAGAGAAACCCTAGCTCAAGATTGGGAAGCTCGAGCCCTTTCTCGCGGAGGAGATGCCCCGCCTCCAAACTATTTCCCATCCTTCATGCTCCTGTTTTCCGTCCTCTTGAGGAATGCTCCACTCTTTTTTTTTGTGATATTTCATAAAATTGAAACTAAATTAAATGCGATCAAAATTAGGATTTTGGGTAGGGGTTGTTGGATTTTGGGTAGCGGGATTTTGTATAGCAGTCGGGTTCCAATAATTTTGTCTAAAATAGCTATTTTTATGGGATATCTAAATTTAGGGTTTGATAGATGAATTAGAGGAGGGTTTTGTGCAATTAAAGGGGGGTTTTGTGTAATTAACCCTTAAAAATATATTGCTTTGCATTCAATATGTGTATTGATGAAAATGTTTTTATACTAAAGGGTGGTGATATCGTGATCATGAATTATTATGTTCCGACTTGGTTGTATATTGGTGGGAAAGTTGTGAACATTAGAACTCATTGTGTTGAATACGTGAACTCTACCATACAAGAGAAAATTTGGCTATGTCGGTAAGCAACGATGGAAGAATTGCTAGGGCTGATTTATGAAAAATTAGTACTCAATCATAGAACATGCTGTTTTACAATTCAAGCACGATATGATGTTGGAAGGGGGGAAGATCACACTTCAAGCTTGTGAACATCGTAGATGATAACTCACTACAATCTATGATTGAGTATATATCAACTTCAAATTCGCCATGGGGTGCGTTGGAGTTGTATAACGAAGAACATCAGCTCTCTGAAGTGCGGTTTATGTCATAACCTGAATTTCCGTCACAGAATGAAAACCCACTTACAAGGGGAAATCCGCTAAGTGAGAATGTTACAGGTAAAGTCCAGACAAGTGAGCATGAAGTATAACCACAACATGCTGGCGGTGAAAGTTTTGACATGCTAACATATATGAGTATGTTGAATGAGAATCCTTCGGAGCCACCGCGACCACGACCAAAGAATAAGAAGAGATATTATCCCCGTTTTGCTTGATTCTGTATTTTGTAGTATTCATAATGTATATGTACTTTGTATCATTTATGTTGTGATGGTATTATTCATATTGTGATAGTATTCATATTTTTATTTAGTATTATTCATGTTGTGATAGTATTCACCCTTCGAGGTGTGATCTTTTTTTTATTATCAGTTGTGTGGTTCCACCCTACGAGGTGATGTTTTTTCTCCAGCCAAACGTGACTTGTATCACTTTCTGCCAGAGACTATTATGTATTTATGGATAAATGTCAATATATACAAAGAAAATACTGTCCATTTTATTTTAAAGTACTTAAATCAAATACATTTTCCGTGACTATTATGTATTTATGTTCATTTAAACGTGAGATATCTTAGGTTTAAGTTGAGTTAAACTTGGAATGTCCCAGGTTTAATGCAACTTAAACCTGAGACTTAGTGTACCAGGGTTGGAGTCCCAGGAAAAACGCTATTGGAGATAGCCTTTTCAATGAAGTGAGAACACTATCTCCAATAGCGTTTTCATTAAAATAAAAACGCTATCTCTAATAGCGTTTTCGTTTGCCATATTTCAATCGGAGACTTGGTGTCAAGCGTCTGGGTAAGAATATGGCAAACGAAAACGCTAATTGGGATAGCGTTTTTATTAAAATGAATAGCTTATCCAGGATAGCGTTTTCGTTTAAAAGAAAACGCTATTCAGAATAGCGTTTTCATTTTTTATCTAACCGCTCCTGTGAGTCCTAGTCCTTTTGTAAAATGTTTTTCGTCATCCCATTGAGATATGAATGTGCGCGCTTATCAGGCATGTACAGATTCTCCCTGTCTGGGATAGACAGGGATTTATTGATTGTGGTGATCCAAATCTCCGGCAGCCGCAGACTAAGCTGCCGTTAATTAGCTCTCGCTTTTAGAACGAAAAAACCTCCGATTGATTATCAAACTGGTCATGCGAACTCAATATGAGGTGTCGGTATTTGAAAGTAATGTATAAGGGTGTGTTCATTTCTTTTTTTTATTGCATCTGTGACAAAAGATTTTTTTATTTCAAAAAAACAAATTTTTAAAAAAAAATTATTTACTTATTATTTTTTTAAAATATTTTTTACAAGTGTGGATGTGAAGCGCGCAGCGCATATGCGGGCTGTGCGCTTGCGCGCGCATGCGTGTGCGGGCGCGGGCCTGAAATCGCGTGGAACGGATTTGAAGTTGAACTCTCAAAAGTTTTATTTTGAAGTTAAACTCCCAAACAATCTTAAATGGAGTTAAACTTCTAAAGAATTTTAAGTGGAGTTAAACCCCAAAAGATTTTTCTCTTTTCTCTTTTGAGAAGAAACCAAAATGGGTTCTCTTAGGATTTGTAACACTCGAGTACGTTTATACAGTATAACTTGGTATTTTAAGTCTTACTTTATAATTCATTCATTTATTTATTTGGATTGCGAGTGATTTGAATAATAGTAGTGGTTTTCCGATCCGACCAGTATATTTAGAACCCAATATGATGCAAGATTATATCTGATATTTACCAGTAAAGTGTATCTACGTGAATTTAGTATAATACATACATTATATATATTTAAATCTTTATATATCTATTATAATACATGATATGAATAAATTATATTTTTTAGCTAACTGATATTGTATGGCATATCACCCCATATCTTATTTCGCTCTTATTTATGACGGTTAAATCCTAAAATATTAGATAACCAAATATTTACTAAATCATATACATTTATTTAAATTCCTTTCTAAATATTATTAATGGGTATATATATATTTAAAATTAGATTATTGTATTATGGCCTAAATCTTTACGTATGTGTATTATTCTCAAAAATATATTTTTTTAGAAAGATTCGGGTAAAATTTTGGTTGCATTTGTTATTATTTAGTTACTATAAAAATAATTATCACACACACACATAATAATATAAAAGTTCATATTTTTTATTTATTAATAAACTCTCTCTCTCCTCTCGTTCTTTTCATTCACGTCCCGAGCCTTAACCCACCTCCAAAACCTCGTCGTCGCCCTCGTCGTTGTCACTACCTCTCATCTCCACTTCCTCTTCCGCGTCGTCACCTCCTTCCTCCCTTACTTGAGTCCTCGCCTGAGCTCCAACCACTACAACCCAGAACCCACTTTCCTTCTTCTTCTCCTCTCGTCGTCGTCTGAACCCAACCACCACCGCCATCACCCTCATCACTCCTCTCTCGTCATTGCCAGCACTCCTTTCACTACCTACACCACCGCCGGCATCATCTTCTCCTTCTTTTCTTCTTCTCCTCCGATCACCTCACCGCACCTCTTCATTTTCCCGATCCCGTCGTCGTCGTCGCCCTATCTCCTCGTCGACGACCCTACCACCTCCTCTCCTCACCCTCGGCATAACCCAGAACCTGAGCCCCTCACCGTCGACCCCATCTCTTTTCTTCTTCTTCTTCTTCTACTCTTTTCTTCAGTTACCTCGTTGGAGTTGATTGCCGCCGTCACTACCCACTTCCCTTCGTCGACGAGTACTATCCAGACACCGCAATCACCACCTCCTCAAAAGTACAGACCCCATCATCTTGCTCTATCTCTTTTTCCTTCTCAAGCTTCAAATCTCGACTTCATCTCGTCGCTGGCGAACCCCGACTCGTCACCGTCGCTTTCGACCCAAATACCAGCATCTGAGAATTCTACAGAGCACTATCGAACATCCCAAAGCAGTACACAGTCGCTTGTAGCCAAGGTCATGAATACGTCGTGTTTCCGAACGTCGCCATCGTGCGAAAATCCATATTTCGTCGTGAGTTTATTGATTGAGGCAAGTTTCTAAACTTGCTACATGCTATTTTATGTATATCAATATTTATATAATTATTTATAGTATATGCATTTAAATATTTGGCAAGTATTATCAATGTACATTTTTATAGCATTAATCCGTATTTTGTAGCAATAACATGATTATCTTGTTGCATGCTAGTTCGTTTTAATTTCAATATAATTCCACTGTAGTTCATGATCCTTTACCTAGACGACAGTATATCTTGTAGCATATGTCAGATGTTATTACAAATAGGGGTGTGTGTGTGTGTATAAATTAATAAATTATATCTTACAATTTAAATAATAAACATTAGTTATTTCTACAGTGTTTTAAATGAACTGGCTACTGTTTTCCATCAAGTATTTATCACGTTAACACACTGCCTGACATGTTCACGACACATTACTAGACCTGTTACTTGGATTATTACTAATGCCGATAATCCTGACTTGTCCTGATAGATATGACTTGTTGTCTGGTTAGACAAGACATGTACCTGCTTGATCCTATATTGGCATTAGGTAGATATAGTCAATAACCGACTTGAATACGAAACCTGGGAGAAAAGGGGAAATCAATAATGAAATCTGACTTGTAACTCAACAGTTCACTACTTTCCAGAGACTGATCGGTCGATACGGGCTTTGGGCCCCGGAATGATGACGCTGACATCATTTGTTTGTATATGATATCCTGTTTTTACTGCATAATTATCACGATCCGAAATTTGGTGCGCGACCGGCACTTAGATTGTATGACATCTAAAGATGCTGACACAATCTGAGTAAGCCAGAAACCAAGATCAAAACCCCATTTGCGGAATTAAGAAAGTTTCAGTTTTTAAGTAAGAAGAATGAGGTAGCGTGTCAAATGATTTTTAAGAAATGAAATCTAAACAACTGATTTTTAGCATTAAAAATTTCTACAGCAACTCATTTTTAATTGTTAATAAAAGCAGTTATAAAATGTTTACCTAAGTTGCATCCCTAGTTGGGAGCAAAATAACGCCAAAAGGCGGAAATCAATACGCAACAACAATACGACGCTCAAGAGAAGAATTTCATGCATAAGTAAAGACAGCATAAATTAACACCACTAGACGATCTCACTCAATCAAAATAAAACATATACAAACATATTTCGTTCTAAGTCAAATATACAGGGTCTGATGGAGTGATACTAGATCCAAAATACATATATCAAAAATAGGCGGTCACTGTATATGTAACCCACCTAGCAAAATAAGCGATATAAGCTGACAAGTGGATTCGTACTGCTGCTATGCGTCCACGCGTCTCCTGCAAGGAACTAAGGCATAGCGGGGGTGAGTTGCCAATTCAGTGAGCAAAACTAACATCTAACAGTTGATATTTTAAGGATGCCCGAATAATGGTAAAAGTGACAAAATAAGCATGATGTATAGTATCACATTGATGCATGAATATGTACTAAATGAATGTATAACACAATACTAAAATCTCATCAAATATCTCTGAATATTGGTCATTTCCAATTTAAGATTCATTTTCCGTGTCCAACATCGACACAAATCTTCTGTTTTAGCAGACATCGTTTCCCGAACGATCCTGTCTGTCACGCCTCGCTTCCCAGAGTGCGCTAAGATAAGCACGTGACAGAGCCAACCATGCTACCTGTGGATAGGAAACATCCTTCCACAGTCATATTACGGCTGTCTAGAGATATCAAGAACAGGAAAATAAAATAAACTATCTAGTACATGTCCATAAGCCAGAATAAACGAGTCAAGAAATAATATACGGAAGCAATAAATCCAAAGAGCAAAAACATCTGGAAAGTAAAACATAACTAAACTGGATACTAACTGGATCATCACTGCTCGGCCTAACAGCGGAAGTACTTCTGATCAGCCTGCGATAAGGGTAGAGGATCTGGGCCATGCAAAACCCAGTCGTCAGTGCATCATAATATCAACAATAACATAATCAGGGGTAGCAAGACATGCAGGCATGAGTATGAATAGTAATAAAAGTATAACAGTAACACGAATAAGAAACAGTGAAGGGTATAAGCACATGTGACGTGCGGTGAGTAATCTGAACTAAACTACTGGGTTAACTACTCTCAAGTCTTTGAAATCAATTTAATGAATCGTCGATATAACTCAATAGTATCCCGTGCGTGCCCGGGACCACGGTCAAGATTCTCGGGCTGAATCCGAGACGTGCCGCTAGGCAGTAAAAGGTAGTATGTAACGATGAATGATGTCAGCCGCATCATCCCGGGGCTGGCCTAGCCCGTAAAACTGATCGATATAAGTATCGAACTGTCGAGTTACAAGTCAGGTTTCATCATTGATTTCCCCATACTCCCAAGTTATGTGTTCAAGTCAGGTATTGATAAATCTGGAGCTAATGCCAATACAGGAACAAGTACAGGTTTGTCTGAATAGACAACAGGAAATGTCCGTAGGGACAACATGTTAAGATTGTTGGCATTAGTAACAGGATCAGGTAACAGGTCAAGCTGTGGTACATCAGGTCATATCAAGTAGTGTACAAGGATCAAATCATGTCAATTAGTACACATGTATCAAGTCATGTCAGTAGTAGTGTATCAGGTCATGTCAAGTAGTGTACAGGTATCAAACGGATGCTCATAACTAAACAGTAACAGGTCTGGGTGCACAAATAAAGCATGGATGCACAAATATTTATCAGGGATTATATTATGACTATGTAGGATGCACAAGATCAAGTATGGGATACTAATGTAACAGTAAAATGAAATAATATGGTCTCGGCGTGCAACTAGATATGTAATAAACCATACGGATACAGACGGATACTATAAAACTGTAAATCGGTAAAATTTGCTGAATATAAAACACAAGCACTATTATTTATTAAATAGATATTGATATAATAATATTAACATGGATAACATATTTAAACCGATTAATACCTATAAAAGTGGTATTGATGCATGAATATGTACTAAATGAATGTATAACACAATACTGAAATCTCATCAAATATCTCTGAATATTGGTCATTTCCAATTTAAGATTCATTTTCCATGTCCAACATCGACACAAATCTTCTGTTTTAGCAGACATCGTTTCCCGAACGATCCTGTCAATCAGTAACATTGGTCGGTATCTACCGGATATCCGCCGTGTTTTACAACTATCTCCGGTATCGAGTATTCTCGCTAGGCTCTCCGCCTCAAATGCGGCTTTCCTGCCCCTCGGTCTCGACCGGATCCACCATGAACCCGAATGTATACTCCCCCACTCAGTCCGGATAACGTAAGAATCCGCAACCGTATACCTCCCCCACTCGGTTCGGAATAAAACCAAATCATAAAAACGACATCTCATGGTGGACATATCACATCAATCATGAAGAACCACTGAACATAACTTAATAGTTTATAAAACTCAAAACCAGAAATTCTTAAAATCCAATACATCTTATGCTACAATTAATAACAATTATAAGGGAAACATGATAAGTGTCAATAATAACAGCAATGCAAAACAACTACTATTAATGATGCTTATAGTATGAAGTAAATCATATGTGACATAGCAGGTTCTATGGTTACGTGATATGTCAATACCGATGAGGTGTAGTGTAACATGCAGGTATGTGCGCGTACAACATGACTCATCGATAATTGGTGCAGTGTCCTAGCAATTGTTAAACATGGAGATTTATAGACATGAATGCATATGATGAAGTTTCTTAATTCTAATTTTATACACAATGTAAATGGAAACAATTATAACTGAACTTAAAATCACGGGCGTATTACGCCATCCATACAAAATCCCCCGGTAGATGTTCAGTCTACTCACCGGAATACGTCGAATCTACTTGGATGTCATCAACCCCTTTACTTTTCTTGCGGCCTCCAAAGTCCCCGCGGTCGAACCTAACATTGAAATTAACTTTCGTATAAGAAACGGCTAAACTCCGATACAGCGAAAACATGAAACTACAAGACTTACATACTAAACATGCTACGTGCGAATATTGTGAACTATCTAAAACTTATACTAACCTGAGCTAACCTTTCGCTGTTCGTAACAGGAAAAACAGAATCGTGACACGAAATATCCTTATCGTATTTAGAACCATAACCCAAAACAAGAATTTGCTTCCAGATTTTATATACATAACATATAACATAATCTAACTATACCAGATACCCTAAAACATATACAAAGAGCTACCCTAGAAAAATCAAAAGCCAACTCCTTAGAAAAACCGGCGAGCTCGGAAAAATGGGGAATGTCGCCGGTCGAAAATCCATAGAATGGGTCCGTGTTTCTTGTGTATATTCTAGGTCAAATCATTAAGGCTAAGGTATTGTTTGATTTTGTTAAAGATTATCTAGACTATAGCAGATTCAAAACAGAGCCATAATTTATCCAAATACGATATACACCGATATCATACTTCTATACTAAAACAGTATTGAACTAAAAATCTACAGGGTTGAAACTTATACCAATTGAATGATCAACTGAAAGTCTCCTTCAAAGATGCAAAATCACATGTAATCCTAGCTTGAGGGTTGAGGTAAGGATCCCTAGTACTTAGCTTCTCTTTTCTTCTCTCTTTCTTAGGTGAGGTTTAGGATTTTCTTTTTCTAAGTTAGTTAATTTGTTTCCAACTTGATATATCAACTGAAACACAATGAAAAGATATGAATAAGGAGTGATATGGTTAGGAGGAGGTGCCACTATGAAGGAGTGTTGTACATTCATGCAAGTAGGAGGTGTGGGCTTGATGTTTAACCTAGGGTATGATATCTATGAGGTTGAATTAGCCTTAACCATGATCTAACCCTTTCACATAAAAACCCTCACACAAACTCCAATTTCCACAATGAATTAAACTTTCCACAAAACCCCTCATGACACTTATTATTATATAAACAAACTACTTTCTTTACTAAATTAATCTACCACATATTAAAAGGTCTTTTTATTACAATAAAATTAAAACAACATTTTTAATTAAATAAATAAAATAATTAATTATCTAAAATATTTCAAAATGTTACAATATTCCCCCCTTAAGAAAATTCGGTCCCCAAATTTAAAACTTAAGTACACGTACCTTCAAAAAGATGCGGGAATTTCTTCCGTATGTCATCCTCAGCCTCCCAAGTGACCTCCTCACTATTTGGTCCTCGCCAAAGAACCTTTACGGATGGAAGTACCCTTGATCTTAGTTTCTTTACCTGCCGGTCTAGAATAGCTACCGGCTGCTCAGTATAGGATAAATCCCGCTCAAACTGTATAGTCTGATACTGGATCGCGTGAGAGAGATCGTGAAAGTACTTGCGAAGTATAGACACGCGGAATACTGGATGTACATCGAGAAAACTTGGTGGAAGTGCTAAACGATAAGCTACAACACCTACCCTCTCCAGAATCTTATAGGGTCCGACATACCTGGGACTGAGCTTCCCCTTTTTCCCGAAACGCATCACACCCTTCATTAGAGAGACACGGAGGAACACATGGTCTCCCACATCAAACTCAAGTCTGCGACGACGTCGATCAACATAAAATTTCTGTCTGCTCTGGGCCGCTCTCATCCTGTCCCGAATCAACTGGATCTTTTCTGTAGTCTCCTGCACTAGCTGCGGTCCCAAAATGCTGCTCTCGCTGAGTTCTGTCCAACAAATGGGCGATCGACACTTTCTCCCATACAAAGCTTCTTAGGGGGCCATCTGAATCATTTCCTGGAAGCTGTTATTGTAGGAGAACTCTATCAAGGGCAAGTGACGATCCCAACTGCCACCGAAATCTATATTGCAGGCTCGGAGCATATCCTCAAGAGTCTGTATGGTCCGCTCTGACTGACCGTCGGTCTGCGGGTGGAAAGTTATACTGAAACTCAATCGGATGCCTAGAGCCTCATAAAGTTTCTGCCATAATCGGCTGGTGAACTGTGTGCCTCTATCGGATACAATGCAAGTCGGAACTCCATGCAATCACACAATCTCATCAATGTAGATCTGGGCATACTGCGCATATCCATACGTCGTCTTCACCGGAAGAAAGTGAGCTGTCTTCGTCAATCGATCAACAATCACCCAGATGGAATCATACCCTCTGCTAGTCTTGGGCAGACCCACAATGAAATCCATGGAGATCTACTCCCATTTCCACTCCGGAATAGGCAAGGGCTGTAACTCTCCTGTAGGCCTCTGGTGCTCGGCCTTGACTTGCTGGCAAGTCAAGCATCTCAAAACAAACTCCGTGACATCTCTCTTCATCCCTTCCTACCGGTAGACATCTCCCAAGTCATGATACATCTTGGTGGAACCCGGATGAATACTATATGCTGACCGACACGCCTCCTCTAAGATCTCGCGTCTCAGTCCCTCAAAATCTGGCACACAAAGGCGAGTCCCAAACCGTAACACTCCATGGTCATCGATCACGAACTCAGAATCTCTACCATGTCTAACCTGCTCTATGATCTCCGACAAGCGAGCATCGGCGGGCTGTGCTTCTCGGATGCGATCAAGTAACTGTGGATAGGTGCGGATATGAGCGAGCTATCCCCCTGTTGAAGGAAACTTAAACTGTACTCGGCTGTCATATAGAATCTGCCAATCTGCGGAAGACTGCCTCTGCACTGTGCTCAAATAAGATAAGATACCCCCAGGCCTCCGACTCAAAGCATCTGCCACAACATTCGCCTTGCCCGGATGATAAAGAATCTCACAGTTATAGTCCTTCACGAGCTCCATCCAACGATACTGCCTCAAATTCAGATCCCGCTGCTGAAAGATATACTTTAAGCTCTTATGGTCTGTGAATATCTGGCATGACTCATCGTATAAGTAATGCCTCTAAATCTTGAGTGCGAAGACCACCGCATCCATCTCTAAGTCATGAGTGGGATAGTTCTGCTCATGCTTCTTCAACTGCCGAGAAGCATAAGCGACCACCCTGCCATGATACATCAACACACAACCTAAACCCACTCGAGAGGCGTCACAATAGACAACAAAACCACCTGACCCAGAAGGTAAAGATAAGACTGGTGCAGTCGTCAAGCGAGTCTTTAACTGCTGAAAACTTTGCTCGTATGCCTCTGTCCAAAGAAATGGAACTTCCTTCTTGGTCAACCCGGTCAGCGGTGCAGCGATACGAGAAAAATCCTGCACAAAACGTCGGTAGTAACCGGCCAAACCCAAGAAGCTGTGAATCTCCGTAACTGATACAGGTCTGGGCCAGTGCTGTATTGCCTCGATTTTCTTTGGGTCCACATGTATACCATCTCTAGTAACTACTTGACCCAAGAAATTCACACAATCTAGCCAGAAAGCACACTTGGAGAATTTAGAAAACAACTGGTGTTTCCTCAAAATCTGCAATATAATTCGCAAGTGCTGCTCATGCTCCTCTCGACTACGGGAGTATACAAGAATATCATCAATGAATACAATAATGAACTGATCAAGAAACGACCTGAAAATGCGGTTCGTCATATCTATGAAAGCTGCTGGGGTATTGGTGAGCCCGAACGATATGACCAAAAACTCATAATACCCGTATCATGTGCGAAAAGCAGTCTTCGGAAGTCATCCTTCCGAACTCTTAATTGGTGATATCCAGACCGCAAATCGATCTTTGAGAAAGAGCCAGTTCCCTGCAGCTGATCGAATAAGTCATCAATATGAGGTAATGGATACCTATTTCGCACCGTAACTCGATTCAGCTGCCTGTAGTCGATGCACAATTTCATGCTGCCGTCCTTCTTTTTAACGAATAAGACAGGAGCTCCCCACGGCGATACACTCGGGCGAACGAGCCCCCTATCAAGCAATTCTTGCAACTGACCCTTGAGCTCCTTCAGCTCCGTCGGGGCCATCCAATAAGGCGGTATAGAAATAGGCCCCGCACCCGGAATCAAGTCAATGCAAAATTCGATATCGCGATCAGGCAGCAATCCTGGTAACTCAGCAGGGAACACATCGGGAATTTCTCGTACGATCGGAACCTGGTCCAACGGGACCTCAGCAGCTCCCACGTCCTGAATAAACGCTAAGAAACCACGACAACCCTTCTTCAAGAGCCGTCCCGCACAAAGAGCAGAAATCAGGTTGGCAGGAGTTACACTGTAGTCTCTCTGCACAACAAAAATCGGTTCGCCTAGAAAACAGAATCTGACCGCTTTCCATCGACAATCAACGTAAGCATGACAAGCGGCCAGCCAATCCATACCGAGAAGTACATCAAATTCTAGCATATCCAGGAGAATAAAATCGACTAACGAATCCCTATCACCAATACGTACTGAACAGGACCTGAATACGTGTCGGGCTACAAAAGAATCTCCCATAGGAGTAATCACAATAAGCGGTAATTCTAACAACGACGACTCTCTCCCCAGAGAAAGTGCAAAGTGTGCAGACACGTAAGAGTGCGTAGAACCGGGATCAAATAAAATATGTGCATCTAAGGAACATACAGAAAGAGTACCTGTCACAACTGCATTGGATTCCTGGGCATTCTGTGGAGTCAAAGCAAAAACCTGAGCCTGGCCACTACCAGCATCCTGACGTCCTCTCCCTCGGTCTCCTCGTCCTCTCTGAAAACGTCCTGCAAAACCCTGACCTCGCGGTGAAACGGCCTGACGCATAGTACCAACTGATGGAGGAAGTAATGCCATCGAAGTAGAAGGTGGAGGGGGTAAAGCAGCCTGTGGAAATACAGTCCCTCCGTGAAGTCTACAATCCCTAGCGTAATGCCCTGGACATCCAAAATTAAATCATGTTTCCATTGCTAATCCTTTTCAGTGTTCTTGGCTTCAGAATCATGACAGATAGAGATTTGCGGTCATACCAGAGGCATGTAGATAACGCTGCATTACTTGGAATCATACGTAGTATGTTGGAAAAATAGAAGCGTCAAACTGAGCTAAATCAGTGGCAGGCCGAAGCTTTCCAAGAGAGTCTGAGGATGGTCCAATAGACTGTTGTCACAGCAACTGAGAGGGCAGCAGCTCCCAGACCAACACAGCATGAGGGCACCGTGGTGGACTTCAGGAAGCTCGGTCCGTCCACATTTATAGGATTAGAAGAGCCATTGCCAGCGGAGCAGTGGTTAGTTGATACAGAGAACCTACTTGTTGCCGCGCAGATTCCAGATGAGAAAATGGTGGATGTAGCACGCATCCAATTGGTAGATTACGCTCGCGAGTGGTGGCTTGTCGAGAAGACCCGTTTGACCAAGCTGATCAGCTGGGCAACTTTTTTGCAAAGTTTCTTGGAGAAGTTTTTTTCGCAATCTGCTCGGGAGGAAATGGAAAGAAGTTCATTAGCTTGAAGCAGAATGGCGGATCCGTTGATACACGCGCGGTTGAATGGACGTTTTACGGGGCTCTTGGTTGCCAACGAGGCAGATAGGGTAAGGCGGTTTATGTGCAGTTTGGATGTGGAGATTCAGAGACACATCATATCGTTGGGATTGACCACCTTCTCCCAAGTTCTCAAGGTGGCTAGGGAACAACAGAGTTTTACAGTAAGAGTAAAGGATGATCTACAGCAAGAGTTTGTAGTGCGGAAGACTGCGTTTGCACCAATCAGAGCTCCTGTACGTAGAGGCATTCGGTAAACAAACGAGAGACAGTACCTATGAAGAAGCCTTTTGTATCCGATCAAAAAAGGTTGTGATTTGTGACTTTTGTCGTTTATCCGGTCACAAGCAAAAAGTGTGTTGAAGGAGGCTCGGACTTTGTTTAGTTTGTGGATCAACTGACCATACCATTAGTACATGCTTTTCAAAATTATGATTGAGAGACGATGTTCAAAAACCACCGTAGAAGCAGACTTATGGGCAGAAGCAGATTACTCAGAGGCCTAATCAGGGATGGGCCTTCACCTTGACAGCCGAGGAGGCCAAGGCGTCAGACGATATTGTTTCAGGTATCCTATATGTTTATAATTTTCCCGTATTGGCATTATTCGATTCTGGTGCATCCCATTACTTTATGTCGTCCAAGTTTATTAGTGCACACTTTGTCTTACACACAGCCCTATCATGCTCTTGGGACATACACACTGGGAATGAGAGAATTATATCTAGTAGTGAGTGCAAGGGTTGCTCGATTGTTATTTGCGGACATGAGTTATTCGCAGATTTCTTGGTGATTGATACCGGCAGTTTTGATGTTGTCTTGGGAATGGATTTTCTTGGCATTTTCCACGCTCATATTGATTGTAGGGCGAAGAAAGTGATTTTCCAGATTCCCAGACATCCGGAGTTCGTATACTTGGGAGGTAGCAAATCTGTCGGGCCAGTCGAATATAGGGCTAGGCCGACAAGTGCCTTTTTTTCGTCGATGGAAGTAATCAAGGAAGAACCACCGGCAGTGGTTCGGGATTTCATGGATGTGTTCAAGGACATCTCGGGTTTACAGCCAAAACGAGATGTGGAGTTCGCGATTGATCTTATTCCTGGAGTAGCACCAATTTCAAAGGCTTATTATCCGATGGCACCGGTGGAACTGGAAGAAGTAAAGAAACAAGTTACCGAATGTTCACCGCTGGAAGAATTACCGGGGCGTTGGGACGTCTGGCCTGAATTCTGGGGGTAGAAACTATTTGGATTCATCCGTCCACCTCTTCGAAGATACCAAGTTGATTTATGACACCATATATCGAAGGTTTGGATGGATCGACCATTGTAGCAGACTTTATCAGATCCCACTTCATTTTATGAGGGGTTTTTGATTGTGTGGACGCTCTTCCCTGCAAGCGCAAGCCTCTGCAGTTAATTATATTACCGCATTGTGATAACCACTTTCTCCTTCTCCGGAAGTTCACTTCGTGTCGTGTGTGTTTTTGTTTGTTTTGGTTGCCCGTGGATCGTATACGGAGACTAACTTATGTCGTCGCCCGTAGGGCGCGGATTAGTTCAAATCCGTATATTTTAGATTTGGGCTTAGGTTTATTTAAGGACCGTTAATCTAGTTTGAGATTAAGATCAACTTAAATGTGTGAGCATTTGGGCTCAATTTATTCTTGCTAAGGATGCGTTAGTCTAATTTGATAATAAGATCAACTTGGCAAAATTTTAATGATCATTTTTATTTAAGATCCAGCAAAAGAGCATTTGGGCTCAGTTGCAAGAAAATTTAAAGACTTAGCCAATTTGGGCTTAGTATGCTTAGCCTTTTTCTTTTCAAAAGTGCTAAGCACTTATTTGGGTTCTGTTTGTTCAGCATTTTTCTTTTCATTTAAAAGTGCTAAGCACTTATTTCACGCTCTGACACTCACATGGGTTTCATGTGAAGCATTTAATTATGGGCCCCGCCCAATGAGCGCTGAACACTCAGCCGTTTTGGTTGTATGTGGAGTGCTAAGCACTTTTCTCTCTTCTTTTCTTTTCTTTTTTTTCTTTGGTGGCGCCCACATGAAGAACACATGAGGCGCTGGGCGCTGCCGAATCAGTGCTAAGCATTTAGCCGTTTTGGTTTTTTATGGAGTGCTAAGCACTCTTATTATTTTTGTGGCGCCCACGTGAGAAACACGTGCGGCGCTGGGCACTGCCCAATCAGTGCTAAGAACTCAACCGTTTTGGCTGTATGTGAAATGCTAAGCACTTTTTATATAGCGTCCACGTGTGTTTCACGTGAGGTGCTAGGCGCTGTTAAAGAGGGGCGCCCACGTGGGAAACACGAGAGGCGCTAGTTTCTTTTATATGGAGATTTAATCTCTGTTGATATTTTTAGAGAACTTAAATCTCTGTTAATGATATTTTGACCATTAACGATCACCAAGATAATCATTTTGAGGATCTGGGATCATGTTCTTTAAGAACTAAGTTCTCGATTTGAAGGAACTGAGTTCCTAGAGTGTTATGGACTCCATATTCTTTCTCTTTAAATTTGTTCTTCCCTGATTGTTTGATTCTTAAGAACAAGATCTTCCTGATGAGAATTAAATTCTCAACTTGTGGAAGACTTGTCTTGTGGATTTCAGATCCAGAGAAAGAACTAAGTTCTCGAGAATGGTTATACCCTTAGATATGTTAGGTAAAGGAGATGTTTTGATCTGGATATTTTTTTACCTAGGGTTTTGAGTATAGAGACAATCTTCTTTATCGAGAATTAAATTTTTTGTTGTTTTGTGGAACCTTTTGAGAGCCTTCTCCTCTCCCCTTTTTTTCGTCTGTCTCTCCTTTTTCTCTGTAAGACTTGAAGTCTCGGGTCTTTTATATAGTGGAGGTAGATTGTTAATTAGTTTTGAGAAAATCACTCATTGAAAGATTCCAATTGATTTAATTAGTCTCAAAATTGATTTGGGGAATTTTACCCACCATTGGATTTTTGATCTAAAGACTTCTGTTTTACAGAATATGTTTTTTTGTTTTTAACGAGATTGGGGAAATATTTTCCCCTATACAAAATTTATTCTGTAAAACGGTGATTTTTTAATCACCATTGCATTTTTAATTCAAGGATTTTCTGTTTTACAGAGAGAAATCTTTCTTATTTAGAAAGATTAAGGGAATATATTCCAAAATAAAATTTTATTATATAATTGGATTTTTGATCCAATCGAGAGTATCTTTCTTATTTTTAAAAAGATTTTGGAAATGTTTTCTCTAAACATAATTTAATTCTGTATTTTGATGATTTATCATCTCCGTTGGATCAAAGATCCAACGGCTCTGTTTAATAGGGAGTATTGTAGAATTTTAATTCTACCTGGACGCCGATGCTCACGTGTTATGCACGTGGGCGTTACTTAAAAATTTAATTCTTATAATACGTATTTATGTGCTTTGCACATTGGCGCCTGCATGAGGAGCATGTGCAGCACCATCTAAGAGTTTAACTCTTATGTAATGAACTCTTCTGTGCTTTGCACATTGGTGCCCGCGTGAGGAGCACGTGAGGTGCCACCATAGGATTTAATCCTATAAGATTGGCTCTGGTGCTGGCGCCCTCATGGAGAGCACGTGAGGCACTGCCTCATTGAATTCAACAGAGCTTTGCTCTTTTATTAGGTTAAATATATTAGGGAAATAAATGCCCCCACCGTTGCTCTCACGTGGGTGCAACGGTATCACCTTTTCCACCGTTCGATCTCCTGAGGAGTTGAATCGTCCATTCATGTCTTATAAATAGGGCCTTTGGCCCTTGAGATGACCGTCGTTTCGTCATCTTCCATCTTCTTTTTTGAGAATTCAATTCTCTTCTTAGAGCTCAGATCTCTGCCCAAAGAAACTCTTAGAGTTTAAACTCTGTTTAAGAAAATTGGTAAGGATTATGACCATTTTTCTCTTAAAAGATACTCTTTTTGTCTTGGATTTTTATCCCTTTAACAGATCTTGGCTCTTTTTTTTTGAAATGATCTCTTAGAGATCTTAAAAACTTTATTTTAGATAGACCGTTGGTCTCAGAGGTCTTAGGGTTTTACCTTGTTAATGATTTTGATCTTTGAGGTTTGTTTGGAATTTAATTCTATTTCCCGTGGGGATTTCTGGGATTTAATCCCATTAGAGGAATTTAATTCTGGATTTTTCTATAGAGTTTAGCTCTGAGAAAATTTCTTTTTTAAGAAATTCTTTTAGGAATTTTATTCCCCTTTTTCTTTCTTTCTAGGGTTCTTCCTGCTGATTTGAATCTGCTGTGGAACTCGTTTTTCGAGGGAGTTTAACTCCGCAATTCAATGAGATTTTTCATTAAATGAGAATTCTTTTGGATTTTTATAATGAGTGACTGCCTCATCATTGATGGGGGGCATTACCTTGATTTTATGAGGGCCACTGTTTTTTTCGAGATTGTAATAATTTTGGTATTTTGATTGCTAACCCTTTACTGGTTTTTCTTTTCAGATATTATGGCTTCTCATCTGTATGATCTTGAAGAGATTATCTCTTATGAGGAGATTCGTATCCAAGGCCGCTGCTAGGGTCAAGAGTTTACCGACGCCTAGTGCGCGGAGGTGATGCGTCGCTTCGACGATTACAACGGTCGATTGCTCCTTCGCCGTTCTGCTCTTTTGAAAATTGTCATTGGGTCGATTTGGGAAGCACTTCTTGAGCTTCATGAGTCTATGTCGCTCGAGGCACTTGATGCTGCTGAAGATAAGGTGCATTCAGTATATCTGATGGACTTGATTTCAAAGAAGCGGAGAGATGATCTTGTCTCTGTTTTGCATCGCGTCTTCCAACAGAAGGCAATAATATCCGCGTACCAGAGAATGGATGATATCAGCGGGGATCCCGACGCTTGCATTTGTGAGAAAATGCATAAGAAGATGGTCAACAAGGCTAGAAGCTCTTTACTCAAACTTGTCTCTAAGTTCATGAATTCGTGTCCGGAATTCAGCGTCTTGTCATTATAAACACTTTGATGATATCTTTTTTTATCACCCTTATCACCAATGTATAAATTTCTTTGAAGTATGAATGATAAAGCTCTCCTTTTCTTAACACTAGTGCTCGTATGAGGTATTATTACATATATATAAAAAAATGCCAGCGTCCACATGTTACGCATGTGAGGCGCTATTGCAGGACTAAATCTCGAAAAGAACTAGTGCCAGCGCTTACTTGTCTTGCACGTGAGGCGTCGCTGAGGGAATCGTTTCACCTTCTTGCTCCGATTCCCATAAGTTAACTCTTTCTTTTTCCATGCCCTTTTTGCCAGGTTTTGGAAAGAGTTCCATCATGCACAACGTTTTCTGTGCCTAAATTTAAGTGCTTCTCTTTATATTCTGAAGTGGTGATCTTCTTCTTCTTCTTCACAAGACCAAGAGTTATGGTTTGCAATCATCCCCATGCTCGTCGGCAACCATGGGAAGTATCTATCGAGGGAATTGATCCCCGTTTTGCTGTGCGATTAGTGGATCCCGTTCTCATTGATAACCAGTGTGACATGGTGATGTACGAGCTTCTGGCTCATAGGGGCTCTCCTCTTCCTATCGGCTCCATTTGGTTCCGGATGATCTTCCTGTTCGTGCTTGCTGACATCCCCCTCATCCAGCGGAGATGACTCCGGCGATGCTCGACGCAGCGGAGGACAAGATCGAGTGCTTTTATAAGCCGTATTTGATTTCCCAGCCTTTGAAGGACCATTCTGTTCGGTTGCTAAGTCAGATGTGGGCTCGGCGGGCCGTCATGTCCGACTTCGCTGATGGACATGGCACTGACTGATGGGGAGCGACCCCTCACGAAGATCGTTGTTTCGACATGGTAGAGAAGGCAAAAAGGGAGTTAGAGAATTTTGTTTATTGTTTCACTAATCCCTATATCTCTGATCCCATATTTGGTGATCTCTTTTCTATGAAATAAATAAAAAAATTTGTTGGCCGCTGAACGTTTCATCTCCAGCACATATCTATGTGGGCATCTTGCCTCTGCACGTATACTTTGTATTTTAACCTTAGAAGTTTCTGACGCATGCATCTAGACATAGGTGATTACTGGACTGATGTGAAAAAATTCTTCGCCCTGCCGTCTTGCTCACGGTGGTATACCCGTGAGTGAAGTATGATATATGGCTGGTTTTGGGCTGGTATGTCATTTAGAATTTTGAAAGCGGATGGACACAAGCGTCGTCGTCCATGATTAACTCAGGTCATGATCCTTAAGAAACGTAATTCCGAGCCCTGAGGTCTGTGAGTTGCGCTTTTCTTTTTCTTGATGTCTTAATTTAGCGCCAATTAGTTTATTTACTCGTATCAGAGTTTTTAGTTTATTTACTCATTTCGGAGTCTGTAGTTTATTCACTCGTTTCGGCGTTTGTAGTTTATTCACTCGTTTCGGAGTCTCCAGTTTATGTACTCGTTTTTGAGTATTTTTAGTTTACGTACTCATTTCGGAGTCTGTAGTTTATTCACTCGTTTCGAAGTCTTTAGTTTATGTACTCGTTTTGGAGTGTTTTTAGTTTACGTATTCATTTTGGAGTCTGTAGTTTATTCACTCGTTTCGGAATCTCTAGTTTATGTACTCGTTTCGGAGTGTTTTTAGTTTACGTACTCATTTCAGAGTCTGTAGTTTATTCACTCGTTTCGGAGTTTTTTTGTTTACATACTCGTTTTGGAGTTTGTAATTTATTCACTCATTTCGAAGTCTCTAGTTCATATACTCATTTCGGAGTGTTTTTAGTTTACCTTATGTTCCCGCCAAAATTTTGGCTCAAAACTCGCTCCCTTATAAAATAATAGCAATAAAATAAAAAATAAAGGGAAAAAACTCCACATGCAAAGAATGTAACAAATGTTTCAACGCCAAGTGTTAAAACATTCTTAGGCAACGCCTCACGTGCAAAGCACGAGAGCGCCAACTGCGCTAGCGCTGGGGGTCAAAGACTCTGAGGCAGCGCACCACGTGCAAAGTACGTGAGCGCTAGCGCTAAGAGCGCTGCACTCTAAGCAGCGCACCACGTGCAAAGCATGTGAGCGCTCTGAACATAAACATACTAAAACCCATAATAGGGGTCACGTGTTAAACACGTGAGTGCTTTTGCCAATCACGTGCAAAGTATGTGAGCACCCTAATTTAAAACGTTCCTATCAAATTCTAGAATTAAATTTTATTTGGGAAATATTTTCTTGATCTTCCTTAAACCATAGGAAAATATTTTCCTAATCTTATAACAAGAATAAAATTCTATGTTAACAAGATATCCATATTAAGAAAATATATTTTTAAATCTTGTTAAACTAAAAAGATTTGATAGAATAAAATTCTAATCTTGTTAAAACTAACAAGATATTCATAATCTTGCTAAAAAAACAAGAAATCTTCTCTGTTAAACAGAGAGCATTTGGATTAAAAATCCAACGGTGAATAAAATTCACCGATTGATCTAAAAGATCATTTTGGTTGATTTTAAAATCAATCAACATCTCTCAATGAGAGATTTTCTGAACAAACTGATTCTTTTCTTTCTCCTATAAATAAGAGCAAAGGGACAGGAAAAAGAGGAGGAGAAGAAAAATAGAAAGAGAATTTAATTCTCAAACCAAGAGTTTAACTCTTATAATTAAGAACTCAGTTCTTCCTCTGGTTGAAAATCTGCAGAAGCAGATCTCCCCATAAGTTGAGAATTTAATTCTCATCGGGGAGATTCTGCCATGCAGATCCAAAACTTAGAGGGAGAATTAGGTTTAAAGAGTTTAACTCTTACAAAACATATAGGAATTTAATTCCTCTGAAACTAGGTTTTAACTCTTTAAAATGAATCTAATCCCTGCAAAGAACAAAAGGAGAACTCGATTCCTCAGAAACATAGAAGAACAGCCTGGTGATGCATATTAGTGTTCAATGCTACACAATAAAAGCTCATGTGTCCTCACGTGAACACCTTTGAGGAACAAAAAAAGGAAAGACTGAGATCTAGTCACGTGACCTCACGTGACCCTTGAGAAGTGCTCAGCACTTATAAAATAGAAAAGAGAATAAACCCTATTTTTGGATCGCCTAACGTGACCCCACGTGACCCCTGAGCAGTGCTTAACTTTTATAAAGCAGAAATGGAATAAATCAAAGGGCAGTTTCCATTCTTGGAGCGCCTCACGTGACCCCACATGAGCGCATCAAATTCTTAGAGTTTAACACTACTTCAAACGTCTCACGTGACCCCATGTGAGCGCATCAAATTCTTAGTGTTTAACACTACTTCAAGCGCTCCACGTGATCCCACGTGAGCGCCTCAAATTCCTAGTGTTTAACACTACTTAAAGCGTCTCACGTGACCCCACGTGAGCGCATCGAATTCTTAGTGTTTAACACTACTTCAAGCGCTCCACGTGATCCCACGTGAGCGCCTCAAATTCTTAGTGTTTAACACTATTTAAAGCGCCTCACGTGGGAGCACGTGAGCGCTGAACATATACTAGTGTTTAACACTACTTTAAGGCTTCACGTGGGAGCACGTGAGCGCCGATCATATATTAGTGTTTAACACTATGTGAGGCCAATATTAGCCAAATTTAGATCAAATCTCCTGAGGGCAATCAATTGAGCCCCTCATGCTCAGGGTCCCCCAAACCGATCTCAGTCCCATAAATAGATAATGAGCTCCTAACGGATGGCATCTAAAATGATGTTCATCCCACCATGATCTCTCCCCTCAATCTGGAATATTAGTTCAAGGGTACATCTCTTCATTCCTCTGATATTTGTCGTTGTAATCCCTCAATGTCTTCAGAGAGGTGACGGGTCCTAACAACCAGACATTCCATGGATTGTGAGGTCCATAAACTCATGGACTATGATGTCCTTAAACTTTACGGACCGTGGGTTCCTTAAACTCATGGACTATGATGTCCTTAAACTTGATAGACTATGATGTCTCTAAACTACCATGGACTGTGAGGTCCTTAAACTCATAGAATATGATGTCTTTAAATTTTACAGACTATGATGTCTTTAAACTCCATGGACTATGATGTCCTTAAACTTCTAGACCGCAAAGTCCCTAAACTAAAACAATAGAGCCAAATGTTCTTTTGTTGGATCTAAATGATCCTATTGAGTAGATCTTAGTCTAAAATTAGATTAACGTATCCTCAACAAACGTTTAAGTTGATCTTAGTCTCAAATGAGATTAACGATCCTTAAACCTAACCCAAACCTAAATCTAAGAAGATACGGATTTGGACTAATCCCCGCCCTACGGGCGACAACATAAATTAGTCTCCGTATACAATCCACGGGCAACCAAAAACAAAACAAACACACACGACACGAAGTGACCATCTGGAGAAGGAGAAAGTGGTTACCGCGATGCGGTAGTGTAATTAACTGCAGGGGCTTGCGCCTGCAGGGAAGAGCGTCCCCACAATCAAAAACCCCTCAACGAGAGGGAATCTGACGAAGTCTGCTACATCGACCGCATCCGTTTAAACCTTTGATACATGGTGTCATAAATCAACTTGGCATCTTCGGAGAGGTGGAAGGATAGCACTAAATAACATCTGCCCCCAAAATTCATGCCGGACGTCCCAACGTCCCGGTCGCGTCTTTCGGCGGAGAACAGATTCTAGCACGCCCGGTGGGATCTTTTTCTCTTTCCACTCCACACTTCGTGTGTCGTGTTTTTCCTGTGATCAGATAATCGCGGTGTGTATGTTTGTGGTTGCCCTTAGGGGAGTGGATACCGAAGTCGGCGCTTCGTCTCTATGAAGAATGGCATTTGTTCCCACCTTAGCAACACAGGCTCTGTCATATCTGATAGAGTCAAGTACGGGCCACCTGCAGGCTTAAATCTCTGCAATCCGGCTCTTCAAGAAATCAACGGGATTCTCTTTGAGTCGATGCTCCCACCTCCCACCCTCGGTGCCTCAATGCCGATGGAGGAAGCCCAGAGGAAGTCTGTCTTCCACAGGCGGGCTCCCCAAGCAGCAGTTTTGCCGACGGAATCAGTCCTCAAACAACTGGCACATGCTAAGGACCAAGGTCGACGCAGGGGGCAAAATATTCAAGCTCTCAAAGGAAACAGGGGGCAGGCTCTGCAAAATCCTGAAGCTAATCAAATCCCGTCCATAAGAAACGGTCGACGTCGATATCAGCGTCATATAAAATGAGCTAGGGGCAGTTCTCCGTATGGTCCTGTTTCAACCCCAGTGGTGAATGTTGCTGTTCCAACTGGGAACATCTTCAAATTGTTGTGAAGGGTCAGACAAAATTCTCCTACCGCAATATTGAAGAAGTCTCTACAGCCCATGGAGATCTTACGAGAGCAGAAACCAGTTCGCTCCCTAAGATAACTTTCTTCATCTATATATAAGGTATGGAAGCAGGTAAAGGGGACTTATCCTAAGACGGATCCTGATACAGTGGTTCCTCCTAAAACCAAAGCGGCTTTTCCCAAAAAAGAGAGGCCTAATAAAGCTTAAGTGCCCGAAGCAAACTCCAAAGGCCAAAAATCCAAGCACCCCAAGTCTGGGGGCATGGTAGTTCACATAGTCTATGTGGTGAATGCCAAAGACGAAGTTCGAGCTTCTACCAGCCACCGACCTCAAACTCGGTCCCTGACAAAAATTCAACTGCAACGTGAAAAGCTGCAGGAGATGCTCACTCAGGCGGCGGAAAACGCTAATCCATCGCCTAAGGGAAATCCCAAGGACGCACGCGAGGAAAGAGTAGAGCACGGGTTGGATATTGATTTCCTAAATCACGCTCTCAAAAAAAAACGGTACGTCCATAAGCGAAATGGGCACGGAAGAAAACCTGAAAGGGCTCCGTAAGTAAAAACAGCAGGGCTACCGGCGAGTTTGTGAAAACCCGAAAGGGCGCAATCTCGTTAAAAGACACTTGCAAGGTCATCTCGACCTTGTAAGGAGGAAATAGCTGCGTGAGATCCTTACGACTCATAAGGGAGCAACACGCTTAGGAATCCCCACGATTCCTAAGGAGAAATTACACTTATGAGATCCTCACGACTCGTAAGAAGAAACCTCTTATGAGACCCACACGGCTCATAGGATTCAAAAGCCTTAAGTTACAGGGATCTGAACCTATTCTTAAGCCATCACATTCCCCAGATTGCCTTACAGGCGGTCCATATTGACCCTTGTATACAATCCAGGAGCATGAATAAATATTTCTTTGCCAAGTTCTACAAATGGCAAGAAATGTCCCCATATGGTGAATAACACCTGTAGGTCCTCTCGACTTATAAGGAGAAAACACGCTTGGAAGATCCTTATGACTTGCAAGAGAAAACACCACTTAGAAGTCCTCACGACTTCTAAGGAGAACATACACCTACGAGATCCTCACGATTCGTAGGGAAAAATACCTTTATGAGACCCTTACGGCTCATAAAGTCAAAAGTCTTAGTCGACAGAGTCCTAACCCTGTCTACTAAGCCACCTTTGTCTAAATCGATAGGGGCAAATGATGAGTCGCTCCTGGCAATATCCCAGTTGTAGCGATGCAGATGCCTAAACAGGTGTCAAACTCTAAGTCAACCTCTCCGGCAAGTGTCGTCCCTACAGTCACCTGATGAAGAAGGGACCCTGTTCGTCTGGAATCGCAAATGCCAAAGCACACTAGATGAAATCAAGCAGTACTTGCAGAACCCGCTAGTACTGACCGCTCCAGTCAAGGGAAAGCCTCTTATTCTGTACATAACTTCCATTGAAGGTTCCTTAGGCGCACTGTGGGCACAGGAGAACGACCAAGGGAAAGAGAGAGCCCTCTACTATTTGAGTCGAGTTCTCCTGGGGGCAGAAAACAACAACTCCCCTATCGAAAAACATTGCCTGGCGTTAATCTTTACAATAACGAAGCTCCGACACTATGCGTTGACGCATGAGGTTCACCTCATATCAAAAGTGGACCCTCTCAAATATTTGATGTCAAGAGCCATACTAACAGGAAGGCTCGCTAAATGGGCCCTCCTCTTGATGGAGTTCTCGATAACATACCGACCTCTCAAGGCAATAAAAGGCCAGGCCATCGCCGACTTCCTCGCTGAAATCCTATACCTGCTGATTCACCCCTAAATTGAGAATTGCCAGACGAGCACGCGTTTGACACGATCGATAGGGAGAAAGGAGAGAGTGACACCCGATTGGAACTCTACTTAGACAGGGTTCCATGAAGAAGCGACAACACAATACCCCTATAATCAAATCTAGGGTAGGTCTTATCTTCGTGACTCCACAAGGAGGGATAATGCGCTTTGCCTTCTCCTTAACAGAGACGATGACGAACAATGAGGCCGAATATGAAGCTTTGATAGCAGGTCTTGAGATCGCTGTAGACATGGGAATCGAGAACCTCTTCATATACGGAGACTCCCAACTGGTCGTTAGCCAAGTAAACGACGACTATCAGACATGCAAACCGGAGTTGGTAAAGTACGGCGAGAGAGTACGACAATTGATGACTCAAATACCTGCCTACGCCTTAGAAAGCATACCGAGCGCAGAAAATAGCAAGGCGGATGCATTAGCCAAGCTCGCTAAAGAACTGGCCGAGAACCTCGATGACGTAAGGATCGTTGTGCAAAGCCGTCGGGTTCTTGCACCGGCAGAAATATCTCTGGAATCGTCCAAAGAAAAGGAAGCGACCAAGCAAGCGGCCCTACAGATAGAGGACCATGAAAAGGTCAAGGATTGGAGAGAAGTCTTTATAGACTATTTCAAATCCCGTCAAACACCTGAAGATGCGTCCTCAAGACATCAGCTCATGAAACGAGCTCTATCCTTCGCCTTCGTCAATGACACTCTGTATAAGAGGTCATTTGATTCTCAATGGCTAAGATGCCTGGGACCTGAAGAAGCAAGGAGAGTCGTCCAAGAAACTCACGACGGACTCTGCGGTTCTCATCAAGCTGGGCCGAAGATGAAAATGAAGATCAAAAGGATGGGATACTATTGGCCCACGATGATTCAGGACTGTCTCGAATACGCGAAGCAGTGCCACTCGTGCCAAATTCATGGGGACTTCATCCACCAGCATCCAAATCCGCTACATCCAACAGTAGCTAGCCGGCCGTTCGAAATGTGGGGAACTGACATAATCGGGCCCATTGAACCAGCATCGTCCACAGGACATCGGTTCATACTGGTGACAACTGATTACTTCTCCAAGTGGGCAGAAGCAGTACCTCTAAGAGAAGTGAAGACGGAGAATATCCTCCATTTCTTCAAGACACACGTCATCTACCGGTTCGGCACTCCGCGATGGATTATCTCCGATAACGGGCCGGCATACAGAAGTCATAAAATCAGCCGCTTCGCGCAACAACATAATATAGACTGAAGATACTCTTTGGTCTATAATCTCCGAGCTAACTGACTGGCTGAGGCTTTCAACAAGACCTTGACGAAGATCGTGAAAAAGACGGTGTCCGAAAATAAAAAGGACTGGCACGAGAGACTGCATGAAGCTCTCTGAGAGTATCGAACTACGTTCAAAACAGCCACAAACACAACGCCGTATGCATTGGTGTTCGGCACTGAAGCAGTACCCCCTTGGAGATAGAGCTACCCTCCTTACGAGTAGCGGTTCATTACGAACTAACGGACGAAGACAATGCTCATCTTCGGCTTAAGGAGCTCGACGCCTTCGATGAAACCCGGCTCATGGCACAACAAAACCTGGAGGCTTACAAAGCAAGGATGACGCGCTCGTACGAAAGACTGACTAGGCCAAGAACATTCCACCAAGGCGAACTCGTGCTAGTCGTAAAAAGACCTATGATCCCTAATTGTGCTAAACGGGGGAAATTCGAGCCGAACTATGAAGGCCCGTACATCATAGAAAAAGTCTACCAGGGTGGGGCTTACTTGCTCATGGATATGCACGGCGAAAGACCCTTTAGGCCAATAAACGGCCGTTTCTTGAAGAAATACTACGCCTGACCGAGACGTCTATAAACTACTACGGACCGCAGCACCCTAAGGCTGACACAAAAAAAGGAAAAAAAGGGTACATCTATAAGCAAGATGGGCACAGATGAAAACCCGAAAGGGCTCCGTGAGTAAAAACAGCAGGGCTACCGGCGAGTTTGTGAAAACCCGAAAGGGCGCAATCTCGTTAAAAGACACTTGCAAAGTCCTTTCAACCTTGTAAGGAGAAAACTACCTGCGTGAGATCCTTACGACTCGCAAGGAAACAACACACTCAGGAATCCCCACGATTCCTGAGGAGAACTTACACTTACGAGATCCTCACGACTCGTAAGGAGAATCCTCTGATGAGACCCTCACGGCTCATAAGATTCAAAAGCCTTAAGCTACAGGGATCTGAACATGTTCTTAAGCTGTCATACATCCCGATGATTGCCCTACAAGCGGTTCAATATTGACCCTTGTATACAATCCACGGGCACGAATAAACATTTCGCCAACAGAGTCCCACCACTGACGAGGGATATCTTCATATGGCGAATGACACTTGTAAGTCCTTTCGACTTATAAGGAGAAAGCACTCTTGTGAGATCCTTACGACTTATAAGAGACCATACACTTAAAAATCCTCACGATTTTTAAGGAGAAAATGCACTTACGAGATTCTCACGACTCGTAGAGAGAAATACCTTTATGAGACCCTTACGGCTCGTAAAGTCAAAAAGACTTAGTCAATAGGATCCTAGCCCTGTTTGCTAAGCCACCTTTGTTCGACATCGACAGGGGCAAATGATGATTCGCTCCTGGCAATGTCCCAGTGGTATCGATGTTGATACCTAAATCGGTATCAAATCCCAAGTCCTTCCACGGCAAATGATGATTCGCTCCTGGCAATATTCCAGTCGTAGCAATGCTGATGCTGATATTGGCATCAGGTTCCAAGTTCCATACTTGCAAAAAAATCAGCAAGTAAAAGAAATGCATATGAAATAGCCGAAATGATAGGGCAACTTGCAAAAAAATCACCAAGTAAAAGATATGCATACAAAATAGCCGAAATGATTGGGCAACTCGCAATAAAAAGCAGCGAGTAAAAACAAAAATAGCCGAAATGATTGGGCACCGCGAAAAATAGCCGAAATGATTGGGTAATCGCGACTTTCGCGATATAAAAATCTGAAATGATAGATAATCGTGGAAAGAAATAAAAAAATGAAAGAATAAAACTTTTGCCCTACAGGCGAGTCCATACTGACCCTTGTATACAATCCATGGGCATAAACGAAAAGAGAACTACATGTCCCCCACCAGATCCTGTCAAAAGAGAAAGTCAGATCTCAACAGCAACATCTGCATCCCAGAAGACCAACAACGGCATTCTTGTTGGGTCACGGCAGCGCCCCGGCTGTCAATCCGACGCCAAATGCGGAACAAAAATATTATCAAAACTTGATGCTACCGCAACCAATACCAGGATCTTTCCATTAACCATTAACTAGCATTCTAAAAACAGAGTTCAGAGATTATACCGATCGATTCGTGTCCTTCGGTCTTCAATCCTCTCCCCTAGCTTGTTGCGGCTGCCCCGATGAAATCCGCTTTCTGGTCTCCTCATCAAAATGACATCATGTCAACGAATCTTTATACGGGTTCCCGCTTCGAACCGAAGCAACTCGGACTTGAAGTTTGCCAGCCGACACGTCCAAGATGAAGTAGAGAAGTGTGTAGGATACTTTGTCTCAAGACACCCAAGTATTTGGGTGGAGGTTAATTGAAGTTGCCATGGTGAAAATGGTGAAGCGAGCAAAGGATTTTGGCTTGCAAAGAATTTGTGCTCGGCCACTCTTGCACCAGATTGTGCTCGGCCACTCATGAGGAGAATGGTGAAGGAATGCTCTCTGGGAATTTCTAATTTTTGAAGAGAAGAGGTAGCCCGCTAAATGTTAATCAAGCAACAAATAAAATAAAACCCCCGCCTACCACAGAAAACACCCTGGCAAAATAAAAAATACGCCTGATGCAAAATGGACCCCTCACTCTTAAAAGCCCATGCCTCTCATTAAATACAAGCAAGGTCACACGCCCACTCCATGCCACCTCACAGCCAGCCCACGAAAAATAGGCAGGAAGGAAAATATTGCTGAAATGAATAAGGCAGAGCTCACAGTAAATTAAACATTAAATCTAATGTTTAACCGAGTGATGAAAAAACTGGCAACTTCAAAAAATAATCCCGTAACAAATTACAGGATTACCCCACAACTGTATATACATACCCGTATTTGTATTCCGACCGAATAAGAATGCAAAGAGACGAAAATATCCCTACACAATATAATACTAGGATCCGGCTTAAACTAAAGCCCACTAGTATTATCTGTCCGAACCATGACACATGCACAAGTGCACGTGTATATTCGAACCCTGCCATAAAACCATACGGCATCTACAACGTTTCGCCCGAACTTGGGAAACTGTCTTTGGGGGACTCTAATGACTAATCAATACACTGGCTGTGGGTTTAACCACTAGCACGTCAGTGGTACTAGCTGTACGTAACGGTTGCCTATGTATTGCATAAAAGGGAAGCTGATGAGCGAACTCATCCTGAAACCCTACTGAGCCTGACAGTGACAATATCCGTACAGTCCGGTCTGTTCGTCTAAGAGTATCGCATATCTTGTCTAGGGGGGTGGATAAAGTCAGACCCCTACTAACGCGATAATTCGTGTCGGTATAAAACCCATCACCACCTAAGAAACTACCGATCCTAGATCAGTAATCCTCAACTACCTTAGCCAAGGTTTTCTGGTGATGGTCACCCGTGCACTGTACGACATCAACCCCCAATACCGGGAGAGACGAATCCCCGACGATCCGCTCACTGTCTCTATGTGGCTCGGGACTGTACCCAACTAAAACCTGTTTGCACGAATCTTTTGAGCCATGGTAGGATAGTAATCAAAGCACAGTGGGAACTCACACGAGACAAATGACGATCTCAAGTCGACAAACTAACCTGTACACATGTCACCTAGGAACTGCTATCTGACTATAGGTATAATAACAACTAGCAGGTTTCCGGCGAGTCCTGTCCGGTGTACTCATAATCGAATGAGCACCTGTATACATCTTAGGTGAACTAATTGATACCAGTGGCTTGTGAGACCGACCACCGCCCCTTGTTGGGGTCTCAAACTGTATACACTAGTCTACTCTGGAGTATCGATGCCCAGTCTTGAAACTCCCACGACTAAGGATGTGCTTATAGACCCCAGCTCCCACGTATATGATCGCTATCATACTGCTGGCTGTCAAGCAAGAATCCTATGGGCTTTATCAACATGTACATGATGATAAAGAAAAACCAGATAGCATACTATCATCTCGAGTAAGACTGTTCTACCGGTATAGGTCCTCACTCAATCATCACAATCACGTACCCGCGATCCAATAATTGATTTCGAGGGCACTATATCCAACAATCTCCCACTTGCACTTAAGGCTAATTATTGCGATGTCGCATACTCACAGCCCGTGTGATACCGAACATCCAACTCCTCTACTAATCAGTTTCACAAAACTCGTTTGTAAAAATATTGCGTTCGAGAAATAGCCTCAGTGAGTGGATCCGCCCTGATGTTTCTTTCAATGTCTCTCTTAATCTCAAGTTCGTGGAGAAAACCATCTCCCAAAATGAGCAATACCTGTCTTAGAGTATGTCTGGATATCTGATGGGACCCAGTTCATAAATGAACTCCAAATCCAGTAAACCTCTTAGACTGTATCATCAACTGAATTTAATCAGTATCCTATGCCATGCTTCCCTCAGTATCCGCTTGGACCACCTGTCTAAAATACTGCCCTTCGTCAGAGGGAAAACAATAACTCTGACAATCACTCTGTCATCCAGGTCACATTGGAAGCCTGGAATGATAACCGTCTCCCGAAGGAGGCTGCCGTTATCAAATCCTTAGTATATTTACTTATGTTCTATAAGCTGCTTCCGAACGTTTCTCCAGGATTGGATTAATATATCAACTTATTGCATCAAGTGCAAAAACAACATCTGGTGTGGTACTTGATAAGACGTCTTCAAGTAATCTCCTTAGGTCGTATTACCGTCGGAAGAGCAAACGTTAGGAATTTGCTATGACGTTTTTTACTTAAAGTTAGGCTCAGTTTGGAGCCCCGATGAGTCATAACCACTCTGCTCTGGTGTGGGATGATCTCCAATAGTCTTTTAGGCTTTATATGAGTTGCCTTCAAGACCCAAAGCTGGGAATATGCCGTTGCTTCATTTTTTCTTGTTTTGGCGATGTCGTGCCGATTTTTTGTTGAAGTAGGGTAGACATCTATAAGACTTCTATGCTATACGTATTGCAGTTGAAGTCCGGAGGTAGGAATATGCCATTGCTCCATTTTCATTTGATAGCCGCATTCGCATCCTGCTGAAATAAGAGAGAATGCCGGGATGGTCTCTAGGTTGTATGTGTGCCGTCGAGACATGGAGTTTAGGATTTTTCCGTTACTCCATTTTTGGTTTCGACCCTTAGGTCTTTTGTTGATGTTACGTCTGCATCCTGCTGGAATGAGAAGGAACGCTGGGATAGTCTTTAGGTTATATGTGTACCATCAAGACTTAGAGTTAGGATTTTGCCATTACTCTATTTTTGGTTTCGACCCTTGGGTCTTTTGCTGACGTTGCGTCTGCATCCTGCTGGAATAAGAAGGAATGCCGGGATAGTCTCTAGATTATATATGTACCATCTAGACTTGGAGCTCGGATTTTGCCATGGATCCATTTTTGTTTCGACCCTTGGGTCTTTTGTTGACGTTACGTCTGCATCCTGCTGGAATGAGAAGGAACGCCGAGTTGGAGTTAGGATTTTGCCGTCACTCCTTTTTGATTTGGCTCCTTGGAGCTTTGCTGACGTCACGTCTGCACCCTGTTGGAATGAGAAAAGCGCCGAGCTGATCTTTAGGCTGTAGATGTTGCCATCGAGATCTGGTTCTTCTTTTGACGGAGCCTGGTGGGAAAATATGGTCCCTTTTCCCTTTATTTATGCCCATGGATCATGTACAAGATTCAATATGGACATACTTGCAGGGCAGAGGAAATTTCATTTTATATTTTTTATTTTTCCGCAATGCTCTATCTTTTCAGTTTTTCATATCGCGAAAGTCGCGATTGCCCAATCATTTTGGCTTTTTTTCGCGGTGCCTAATCATTTCGGCTATTTTTTATTTTTACTTACTGTTTTTCATTGCGAGTTGCCCAAACATTTCGGCTGTTTTTATATGTATATTTTTTGCTCGCTAATTTTTATTGCGAGTTGCCCCATCGTTTCAGCTATTTCATATGCATTTTTTTGCTACTCGCTGTTGTTTTTATTGCAAGTTTGGAATCTGATACCAACCTTGGCATCAACATCGCTATGATTGGAATATTGCCAGGAGTGAATCATCATTTGCCGTGAAAGAATTTGGAGTTTGACACCCGTTTAAGCATCAACATCTCTGCAACTGGGATATTACCAGGAGCGAATCATCATTTTTCCTTATTGGTTTGAACAAAGATGGCTTAGCAAACATGGTTAGGATTATGTTGACTAAGGATTTTTGACTTTATGAGCCGTAAGGGTCTCATAAAGGTATTTCTCCCTACGAGTCATGAGGATCTCGTAAGTGTATTTTCTCCTTAGGAGTCGTAAGGATCTCGTAAGTGTATTTTCTTCTTAGGAGTCGTGGGGATTCCTAAGTGATACTTTCCCTCGTAAGTTGTAAAGATCTTACAAGAGTGTTTTCTCCTTATAAGTCGAGAGGACTCACAAGTGTCGTTTACCATATGGGGATATTTCTCGTCATTGGTGGAACTTGGTGGGGGGATATTTATTCGTGCCCGTGGATTGTATACAAGGGTCAATATTAGACCGCCTGTAGGGCAACTTGGGGGCTATGATGGCTTAAGAATAGATTCAGACACCTGTAGCTTAAGGCTTTTAAATCTTATGAGCCGTGAGTGTCTCATAAGGGGAATTCTCCTTACGAGTCGTGAGGATCCCGTAAGTGTAATTTCTCCTTAGGAATCATGAGGATTCCTAAGTGTGTTGCTCCTTTATGAGTCGTAAGGATCTCACGCATGTATTTTCTCCTCACAAGGTCGAGGGGACTTTGCAAGTGCACATGAATTTTTTTTATTTTACGAGTTTGCGCCCTTTTCGGGTTTTCATAAACTCGCCGGCAGTCCTGCTGTTTTTACTTACGGCGCCCTTTCAGGTTTTTATCTGTGCCCATTTTGCTTGTGGACATACCGTTTTTTTAACGAGATTGCGCCCTTTCGGGTTTCACAAACTCGTCGGCAATTCTACTGTTTTTACTCACGGCTCCCTTTCGGATTTTTATCTGTGCCCATTTCTCTTATGGACATATCCATTTTTTTTAAATGGCGAAACTCTCGAAAGTAGCTTCGTCGCATATGACCCACCTGTTTGCCGGTGGGTTTTGAGGGTGGCTTCATCGCCGGATTAACTATGTAGCCAGTGGGACTCGCGTTGCAATCTTTCCTGCTAAGACTTCGATTGCAATATAGATCTTAAGGGAATGTATCGCCGTATTTAGGGCGATGTATTAGTCTAGGGACGTTCCGGTCTGTTATCGCCATGTTTGTGGCGAATTTCTAGTTCAGGAACATCTCGATCCTTTGTCACCATGCTTGAGGCGAATTTCTAGTTTAAAGACATCTCGGTCCTTTATCGCCATGTTTGAGGCGAATTTCTAGTTTAAGGACATCTCGGTCCTTTGTCGCCATGTTTGAGACGAATTTATAGTTTAAGGACATCTAGGTCCTTTGTCTCCATGTTTGAGGCGACGGAGCTTTTTTGCATACTACTCTCAGAGTTCTGACTCAGGAAGATAGCGAGCGAACATGAGCGTCGTCATCTATCATAGACCTAAGTCGTGACTCGTTATGCATAGTATTTTTTGAGGAATTGGCCGTTTATTGGTCGGAAAGGTCTTTCACCATGCATATCCATAAGAAGGTAGGCTCCACCTTGGTAGACTTTGTCTATGATGTATGGGCCTTCATAGTTCGGCTCGAATTTCCCCCGTTTGCACGATTGAGGATCATTGGTCTTTTGACGACTAGCACGAGTTCACCTTGGCGGAATGTTCTCGGCCTGGTCAGTCTTTCATATGACCGTGTCATCCTTGCCTTATAAGCCTCAAGGTTTTGCTGTGCTATAAGGCGAGTTTCTTCGAGGGCATCGAGCTCCCCGAGCCGAAGATGAGCATTTTCTTCATCTGTCAGCTCGTATCGAATCGCTACTCGTAGGGAAGGGAACTTCTATTTCCAGGAGAAGCACTGCTTCCGTGCTGAATACCAATGCGTATGGTGTTGTATTCGTCGCTATTTTGAACGTTGTTCGGTACGCCAAGAGAGCTTCATGCAACCTTTCGTGCCAGTCTCTCTTGTTTATGGACACCGTTTTCTTTATAATCTTCGTCAAGGTCTTGTTGAAAGCTTCAGCTAGACCGTTGGCCCGAGAATTATAGACTGAAGAGTATCTCCAATCTATCTTATGTTGTTGTGGAGAGCGGCTGATTTTATGGCTTCTATAAGCTGGCCCATTATCCAAGATAATTCGTCGCAGAGTGCCAAACCGATAGATGACATGTGTCCTGAAGAAATGGAGGACATTCTCCATCTTCACCTCCCTTAGTGGTACTGCTTCTGCCCACTTAGAAAAGTAGTCGGCCGTTGCCAGTATGAACCGATGTCCTTTGGATGATGCTGGTTCAATGGAGCCAAATATATCGGTTCCCCACATTTCGAATGGCCAGCTAGCCACTGTTAGGTGCAGCGGATTTGGATGTTGGTGGATGAAGTCCCGTGAATTTGGCATGAGTGACACTACTTCGCATATTCGAGACAGTCCTGAATCATTGTGGGCTAATAGTAACCCATTCTTTTGATCTTCAGCTCATCTTTGGCCCAGCTTGTTGAGAACCGTAGAGTCTGTCGTGAATTTCTTGAACGACTTTATTTGCTTCCTTCGGCCTCCAAGCATCTTAGCCATAGACAGTCAAACGATCTCTTATACAGAGTATCATTGATGAAGGCGAAGGACAGAGCTCGTTTCATGAGCTGATGTCGAGACGACACATTTTTGGGCGTTCGTTGGGATTTGAAGTAGTCTATGAAGACTTCCCTCTAATCGTTGACCTTTTCTTTGTCCCTTATTTGAAGGGTTACTTGTTTGGTCATTTCTTTTCTTTCGGATGGCTCCATTAAGTCTTCCGAAGATATATCTGGTTGGTGTGAGAACCCTGCGGCTTTGCACAATGATCTTTACATCATCGAGGTCGTCATCGGCCAGTTCCTTAGCCAATTTGTCCAATGCATCCACTTTGCTATTTTCTGTACGTGGTATACTCTCCAGGATGTAGGAGGGGATTTGTGTCAACAGTTGTTGCACTCTTTTGCCATACTTTATCAGCTTTGGCTTGCACGTCTGATAGTCGCCATTTACTTGGCTAACGATCAGCTGGGAGTCTCCATATATGAGGAGGTTTTTAATTCCCATGTCGAAAGTGATCTCGAGACCTGCTATCAAAGCTTCATATTCAGCTTCGTTATTAGTTCTTGGCTCCGTTAAGGAGAGGGCGTAACGTAATATCCCTCATTGTGGAGTCACGAAGATAAGACCCACCCTGGCTTTGATTATGGGGTGTTTTGCTTGCACCTCTTCATGGAAGATGCTCCATCGAAGTAGAGTTCCCATTGGGAATCATTTTCTTCCTCATTTCCTTCGATTATGTCGAACACATGTTCATCCGGCAACTCACAATTTAAGGGGGGGTATCGGATACTCTGCGAGAAAGTCGGCAATGACTTGGCCTTTCACTGCTTTAAGGGGTCGATACGTTATCGATAACTCCATCAGGAGGAAGGCCTATTTGGCAAGCCTTTCTGTTAGTATGGCCCTTGATATCAGATATTTGAGAGGATCCACCTTTGATATGAGATGGACCTCATGTGCCAAGGCGTAATGTCTGAGTTTCGTTATCGTGAAGATCAGTGCTAGGCAATGCTTTTCAATGGGGGTGTAGTTGTTTTCTACCCCCAGGAGAACTCGACTCAAATAGTATAGAGCTCTCTCCTTTTCTTGATCATTCTTTTGTGCCCATAGTGCGCCTAGAGAACCCTCAAGGGTCGTCATATATAGGATAAGGGGTTTTCCCTTAACCGGAGTGGCCAATACCGGCGGATTTTGCAGGTATTGTTTGATTTCGTTTAGTGAATTTTGGTATTTTTGATCCCAGACGAATGGGGTTCCTTTCTTCATTAAATGACCGTAGGGATGGCATTTTCCGGAGAGGTTGGCTATGAACCGCCGGATATATGTGAGTTTTCCTTGAAGAGATCGCAATTGTTTGAGAGTTCTTAGCGTGGGCATTTCCATAATCGCCTTGATCTTTGAGAGATCGATTTCGATACTCCGGTGCCGTATGATGAATCCTAGGAATTTGCCCGAGGAGACTCCAAACGCGCATTTTAGAGGATTCATCTTCAGATTATACTTCCGAAGACGTCGGAACACTATTTTTAGATATTCCCAATGTTCCTCATGAGATCTGCTTTTAACCACAAGGTCGTCAATGTAGCATTTGACGATCCCATGGATGGGATCATCGAAGATCTTTATCATGGCCCTCTGGTAAGTAGCGCCAGCGTTCTTCAGACCGAAGGGCGTCACCTTATAGCGAAATATGGCCAGCGAAGTCCGGAAGGCAGTATGCTTTTGACCTTCAGGATGCATTTTTATTTAATTGTATGCTGAAGATCCATTCATGAAGGAGAAGACCTCATGGGTAGACGTGTTATCGATTATCAGCTCGGTAACAGGTACTGGGAAGTCATCCTTCGGGCAAGATTTGTTGAGATCCCGAAAGTCCACGCAGATACGCACCGTCCCATTTTTCTTCATCACCGGAATGATGTCGGCGATCCAGTCAGGATATTGAACTTCTTGGATGAAGACGGAGTCGATTAGTTTCTTGACCTCAGCATTTATACTCATCTCAAGTTTGAGCCGCATTCTTCTTGGCGCATGTTTGATTGGCTTTATATCTGGTGATATGGCCAGTTTATATACTACCACCTTTGGATTTAGACCCGGCATCTCGGAATAGTTCTATGCGAAGCAGTTTTTATATTGCATGAGCACGTATTTTAACGTGGCTACCTATTTTTCAAATAGTAGCCCACTGACGAATGTCGGACTCGGATTATTTTCTGTCCCTAAGTCAATTTTTCTTAGGTTGTCTGCCGTAGTATATATCCCATCTTCCAGCTCTTTTGGTGCCGGTGGAAACTCGGAGATTACTTCGTTCTCGTCTTCATCTGCGAAGCACATGCGGAGGTCATCCATAGTCTTATGCCCTCCCTTCTTTGAGAGTGTTATCATGTGGCAAGTACGGGTTTGCTTCCATTTTTTGTGTTGAGCAGGTCCTATCCTCATGGTATAGGTCCTCTTTAGCTCATGCTTTTGCGGTGGGGTTACCTTCCAGTTGTCGGATAAAACGAACCTGCCTTGTTGATACTGGTTTTCTACCCAGCCTTTGAAGGTGAAGCAGCTTTCAAGGGGATGACTTATTGCTCAGTGGTAGAAGAAATAATCCGGATAATAGACCTCGTTTATTTGTTCAGGGTGCCAAGAGTCTGGGAGCGTCACCATTTGGTGCTTCATGATAAGGTTGAATATTTTCCTTGTCTTGTCTTAGGGGAAAGAGTATTCCCAACCCATTTTCTTTATAAAGGACGGGTTCCAATCGACCTTTTCTCGATTGCACGGCTTCTTGGATCCGCTTCGTTGTTTCTGAACGTTATTTGCGTTCTTTGCCTTGTTTTTGCCTTTATTTCGGGATTTTCCCCTTTCGCGAAGACTTACAACGGGCCGGGGATGAATAGCATTATAGTCTTCCTTCTCCACGGATAGCTACTTGAGGCACTGCGTCTTGGCCTTTTCATAAATGGCCATTTCGCGGCTGTGATCGTCTCGACTCCTTTGACAAGCTTCTTTTATTAGCTTGTCTATTTGTTCTTCGAGCGACAGACTTAACATTCTTAGAGCGGGCTCACTCTCTGCTTCTACATCACGGCCATTCGGAAGAGCGTTTTCCCCTTTGCGGTAGCTGTTTATGACGCGATAACTGTGGAACTGCTCCCGTTTCTTGGATCGAACGTATCCGAGCCTGGTTGTCTCCATATCCCAAATCTTTTTGTAGAATTGGGCTTATCGAACAGTTTGTTCGAGGGGTACACCTTGGCATCTTAACAGCCTTTTCAATCCCTCCGCGTAGTATGTTGGCAGACGGATTGGTTGAAACCCGTCGAGCACAAAATCGGCACCATGCCAGACTTCCTTTTTTACTTTGGTCTCCGTAGATTGGTAGAAGAGGATCTCCTTTTCACCTCTTCGTCTGGGAGGGACGTAGAAAATCTGTAGTTCTTGGACACTGTATGTATCGAGCGCGTCAAGTTCCCTATAATGCCGAGGCAGAGCCATTGTGATTTGCAGACTATGATCGGCTCCGGCTCCGGTTTGCACCGACGGGCGGATGGAGAACACTGCGTTGGCCTCGTCCTCAAAATCGCTGCCAAAGACCAGAATAGGGGTAGATGGTCCGGGCATGTCGTTTTCTTTCTGGGGTTGCCCCGAGTAGACTATTTCTTCATCTTCCTCGGAATTGCTCACAAAGACCGGGATAGTGGTGGCGGACTTTTGTTTATCCTCCGAATTATGACATCTTTTTGTATCTTCGAAGTCTGGTCGGAAGTACTTTGCATCTTCATATTTTCGGACCTCGTTTACGGAGAACGGATTTAGCTCCCCTGTGACGGTGCATTCTAAGCCATCATTGAAATACTTCATATACTGATGTTGTGTAGAAGGTATGACGTTGTACTCATGTAACCAAGGCCTGCCGAGCAAAGTATTATAGCAAGTCTTGGCGTCAATGACATGAAATTTGATGTCAGTGACGAGCAACCCGAAGAGCGGCGTCAGTATTACGGACCCAAGCGTCCGTGACGAATGTGAGTCGAACCCGAAGATGGTAATTTTTTCTCGGACCAGATGCTGAACGTTCATGCAAATTTCCTTCAGCATTCTCACGTTGAGAAGGTTGATGAAGGATCTATCGTCGACAAGGATTTTCCGTATCTTGATGTTGTGGCAGTATCCGGTGACGCATAACAGGCGGTTATGTTCGCACGTATCGAGAATGAGATCTTCATCGCTGAATGTAATGTCAGCCGTGTGGACCTTTGCCAGCTCATCTTTATCTTCTCTTCTGTGAGGAAAGCTTGGAATTGATCAGGCTCTTGTAATACCTTGATCAGAGAATCTTGTGCCTCTTTAGACAGGAGGAGAGCATCCAATATGCTCAGCTGTAAGGGTATTTTCCTCAGATGTGCTAGGATGTTGTAATCCACCTTGTTTTTCTTAGGCGGGTCCCTTGCTGCGAGTTCTTTGACAACTCCATCGTCGAGGGCAATTTCCTCAGGGATTTTTTCTTTTCCTTTGACTTTTTTGCTTGAACCTCTGTTTGTAGGTCCAAGGTTCTTCACAGGCAGCGTGCTATTACGCAGCTGAATGTTCTCGCAGTTCTTCTCCTCCTCTTCTTTTTCGGAGGTAGAGTCTTTAAAGAGAGGGATGAGGGGCATTTTGTCTTCAGAATCGATCCCGAAAGTAAGAACTTGGGGGTTTTCCCCTTCCGAACTGGTGTTAACCATATGACAGTTGCCAGTCGTTTTTTCACGCGCATCTGTCGTACTCTTTTGCCGTCGACGAGCTTCGCGCTTCATCCTCTTGAAGTGTTTTTGATGGGTAACATATCCTTACCACCACTTCTTAAATATACTGCATTCTTCGGTGGGGTGGGTAACCCTCTGATGATATAGGCAGTAGCTTGGATGTGAATCCCGGCCCTCCGTCGAGGTATATGACCCCGGGAGTGTTTCCTACGAGAGGTGGCAGCTTCATTCCCATTGACAGGGCTCTGGAGAACCGCTTCTCTGCCTTGTTCCTGCTCTTATTTTTTGTTGGTATGTTTTGGTTTGGTTGGAGTACTTTATGACCCCTCTTTGCCGCAGCTTCTTCATCCTGGCGCTGACGCTTAGCCTTTTCGTATATGGCTGTTTCGCGTTCTCGGTCAGCTTTACTTTTTCGAAAGGCTTCGTTTAACAGCCTATCGATCGGGTCTTCTGTCAGTTCCGAGGATTTTAGTGCCGATCCTGCCCCCAGTCCCTCCATGTTGTTTTCTGACGCTGAGTGAGTTTCTTCGTCATTTAACAATGAATGGAAGACCATGTGGCAACTTTCTACATAGTCTTCGGTTTCTTCTAATGAGTCATTTTCTTCATCGTTGTCACCATCTTCATTATCAAGAATATACTTGAGGAACTCTTCGAGCATGACCGGTTTTCGCGCTTTCTGGCTGTATTCCTCCAGCGCATCGATGTACTTTTTTAGGTTCGTGCGCTTGTCGTCATACTCGGCAGGCTGCACAGGCTTCTTGGTCTTCTTCTTTTTCTTTGAAGACTTTGAAGACTTGACTTGGGGATTTTGCCCTTTGTCAACAATCTCCTATACGGGACGCGGTTTCAGCATCCCTTCGATGATTTCGGGTTCAAGTGGGCTTTTCCACCTGACTGCCGAACATGTCTGTAGATCTTTCAGCATTCTTTTGGTTTTAGCTGAAAGAAAGACTTCCCATGGAGTTTCTTCCACGAGCGAGCATGATACCCCCGGTGCATCCACTTTTTTGGGAGTGTGCTTCTGTGGGTTCACCCTCCAGCTCTTAGACAGTGCGAACTTCCCCTGTTGATACCGGTCCTCGACCCAGTTCTTAAAGACGTAGCAATCCTCAATTGGATGGTTCACCATTCTATGATAGGCGCAGTAGTTTGGGTTGTTGACGTCGCCTGTTGTGGTGGACGCTGTGGGTCTGGCAATGTGATAAGCTTGTTACGCACTGCCAACTCAAATAGTCTCCTCGTCTTATCGCGGGGAAACAAGTAAGCGCGTCCTAACCTTTTTCCTGGCTTTACCCTTGCATTGATTAATGCCATGATCAGGATGCGCTCGCTTGCGCTGGTGAACCGCTGTGTGAATAGTAGTTTCATCTCTGCCAATGTTCTCATGGAGTCATTTGGGAGCTCCGAATACCATTCAAAGGCAGTTTCTGACAGGCTGCCAACGAACTGACGAAGCAATAGTTTGTTGTCGTCTCCAGTATTCCGCACAGAGCTCTGAACTGCGCGGCGTGCTAATGTGGGTTGCATGTCCCCTTGTACACATGGAACTTGGGGATCGTATATCCCGGCCGGTATTTAATTTGGTCATACCAGCCTGGATAAGGTCACCAAGTTCTGACGATTTGGCCTGCGGCTTTATTAACTTGATGAGCTCGTATTTGTTGAGCGATATAATCATCAAGAGCAGCCTTGGAGATTGTTTCCTCCTTGACTACCGATAAAGTCGGAAGAGGGTTCGATGTTTCCCCTCTGTCATCCTTGATGATTATCGGCGGATCCTCAGCTGGGGGTTCTGGCTGGATCATCATCCCAACCACATCCTGAAACAAGAGTGCCATCTGCTTTATGTTGGAAGCATGCTCAGCAGCTTCCTTGTCCTTTCTCTCAATCTCCCTTCTCAGGATCTCTATATCGGTCTCCTGCTCCTGGAGCTGTTCGACTGTTGTGTCTGGGCTTTCTTTCTGCCTGGTAAGTGCTGCCATTTTGGTCAGCATTTCCTGGAGCTTTTGTTGTTGCTCCTGAGTTTTTTCAGCAATCGAGTTTGCGGTCGATGACCTACGGAAGCACGGCTTTCTTTTTTCCCGGAAGCCATGTGGACCGTATGTACGATCATTCCCCCAGACCTGGGCGTTTGGGTCCATCGCCTTTGGAATTTGCCGTCGGCGGTGGGATTTTCTTTGGCCTCATCCTTTTGTGGAAGGTCGAAATTGAAGGAGCCATTATGACAGGCAGCTGTGTAGAAGAAGTTCCTGCTGTATTACGGAGGGATGGTCCTTTTCTTTCTGAGTCTTCGATTTCTTCGGCCGAGGAGAGTAATCTTTGTTAATCACAGAGTCCTGGACTTTCCACCAGACCTTATGAATTTGCGAGGAGAGCCGTTGATGGGGCTGCTCCGTCTTTGCCCGCTCTGTAGCCTCTGTAGGCGGGGGTGATTTCTTTAGCACCGCCGTTGGAGAGTTCTTGCGTACCCTCCTGAGCAGATCAAAACTGTTCTCGGTTGGAACAATATCGTCAAATTTCACTATTGGAGCTTGTCGGGTAAGTCCAGAGGGGGAGTTGCCCCCAGCTTTTCTCACTCGACGCCAGTGGTGATGTCAAGCGTGTCTTGAAAATGGGACCGCCTCAGATTTGGAAGCGGCTTCTTCGTGTCCTTGGCTTTGCTGAGGGGCTGTTGTTGGTGTCAACATGTTGAAAACTGACGTCCTTGGCAAAGTTTGAGGAGGAACGACCAATCTTTCAAAGACCGATCTTCTGAAGGGGGAAGCGCTTTTGACGGCTTTGCCTGTAGCAGTATTTGGGAAGGCTATCCGTTTTGGGGCAGCCCCTTCAGGTGTCACGAGCTCTTTGCGGGTCCGTTTGGGTTTTGGCTCAGCCTGTTGAAGACCGAGACACCAGATTTGGACGGCCCGTTGAGAAGGGCCATTGTGGTCGCCAGTCGATCGAAGACCAACCTCTTGGGAGCTTCTTCCTACGGCGCTGAGGCATCGACACCCGCTGGTGGGAGCATGGTCCCGAAGAACAACCCAGTAGTGGCTTGCGTTACTTGCTCCACCGGCATTGAAAAGATGGAGGCCGCGTTGGGCCCTTAGGTCACTTATCCAGTTGGGGTGGAGTGAGAGTTGCTGTTGCAAGAGGTGCAGTGGGAAGCCATCGATTTTCTTCTTCTGCGCAGGAGCAAGACACCAAATTTTAGTACCTCAAATCCAACCGCAACCATTGCGAACCGTGATTTTGCTCGTGAAATACGATACACGAAGTGTGGAGTGGAAAGAGGAAAATGTCCTACCGGGCGTGCCAGAATCTGTTCACCACCGGAAGACGGACCGGGACGTTGGGACGTCTGGCCTGAATTCTGGGGGCAGATGCTATTTGGATTTATCCATCCACCTCTCCGAAGATACTAAGTTGATTTATAGCACCGTACATCGGAGGTTTAGATGGATGCGACCGTTGTAGCAGATTTTATCAGATTCCCCCTCATTTTATAAGGGGGATTTGATTGTGGGGACGCTCTTCCCTGCAGGCGCAAGCCCCTGCAGTTAATTACGTTACCGCATTGCGATAACCACTTTCTCTTTCTCCGGAAGTTAACTTCGTGTTGTGTGTGTTTTTGTTTGTTTTGGTTACCCGTGGATTGTATACAGAGACTAATTTATGTCGTCTCCCGTAGGGCGAGGATTAGTCCAAATCCGTATATTTTAGATTTGGGCTTAGGTTTATTTAAGGACCGTTAATCTGGTTTGCGATTAAGATCAACTTAAATGTGTGAGCATTTGGGCTCAATTTGTTCTTGCTAAGGATGCGTTAGTCTAATTTAAGACTAAGATCAACTTGGCAAAATTTTAAGGATTATTTTTATTTAAGATCCAGCAAAAGAGCATTTGGGCTCAGTTACAAGAAAATTTAGAGACATAGCCAATTTGGGCTTAGTCTGCTTAGCCCTTTTCTTTTCAAAAGTGCTAAGCACTTATTTGGGCTCTGTTTATTCAGCACTTTTCTTTTCATATAAAATTGCTAAGCACTTATTTGACATTTTGACACTCACATGGGTGTCATGTGAAGCATTTAATTATGGGCACCGCTTAATGAGCGCTGAACACTCAGCCATTTTGGCTGTAAGTGGAGTGCTAAGCACTTTTCTCTCTTCTTTTCTTTTTTTCTTTGGTGGCGCCCACTTGAGGAACATGTGAGGCATTAGGCGCTGCCCAATCAGTGCTAAGCACTCAGCCGTTTTGGCTTTTTATGGAGTGCTAAGTACTCTTATTATTTTTGTGGTGCCTATGTGAGGAACACGTGTGGCGCTGGGCACTGCCCAATCAGTGCTAAGCACTCAGTCTTTTTGGCTGTATGTGAAGTGCTAAACGCTTTTTATATAGCGCCCACGTGTGTTTCACATGAGGCGCTAGGCGCTGTTAAAGAAAGACGCCCACGTGGGAAACACGTGAGGCGCAAGTTTCTTTTATATGGAGATTTAATTTCTGTTGATATTTTTAGAGAACTTAAATCTCTGTGAATGGTATTTTGAACATTAACGATCATCAAGATCATTATTTTGAGGATCTAAGATCATGTTCTTTAAGAACTAAGTTCTTGATTTGAAGGAACTGAGTTCCTGGAGTGTTATGCACTCCATATTATTTCTCTTTAAATTTATTTTTCCCTGAATTTTTGATTCTTAAGAACAAGATCTTCCCGATGAGAATTAAATTCTCAACTTGTGGGAGACTTGTCATATGGATCTCAGATCCAGAGAAAGAACTAAGTTCTCGAGAAGGGTTATACCCTTAGATATGTTAGGTAAAGGAGATGTTTTGATCTTGATGTTTTTTTACCTAGGGTTTTGAGAATGGAGACGATCTTCTTTATTGAGAATTAAATTTTCTGTTGTTTTATGGAACCTTTTGAGAGCCTTCTCCTCTCTCCCCCCTTTTTCGTTTGTCTCTCCTTTTTCTCTGTAAGACTTAAAGTCTCGGGTCCTTTATATAGTGGAGGCAGGTTGTTAATTAGTTCTGAGAAAATCTCTCATTGAGAGATTCCAATTGATTTAATTGGTCTCAAAATTGATTTGGAGAATTTTACCCACCGTTGGATCTTTGATCCAAGAACTTCTGTTTTATAGAATGTGTTTTTTTTTTGTTTTTAACGAGATTGGGGAAATATTTTTCCCTATACAGAATTTATTCTGTAAAATTGTGATTTTTAATCAACATTGCATTTTAAATCAAGGGTTCTCTGTTTTACAGAGAGCAATCTTTCTTGTTTAGAAAAATTAAGGGGATATATTCCAAAATAGAATTTTATTCTATAGTTGGATTTTTGATCCAACCGAGAGTTTCTTTCTTATTTTTAGAAAGATTTGGGAAATATTTTCTCCCAACAGAATTTAATTATGTATTTTGATGATTTATCGTCTCCGTTGGATCAAAGATCTAACGGCTCTGTTTAACAGGGAGTATTGTAGAATTTTAATTCTACCAGGGCGCCGACGCTCACGTGTTATGCACGTGGACGCTACTTAAGAATTTAATTCTTATAATGAGTATTTATGTGCTTTGCACATTGGCGCCGGGATGAGGAGCACGTGCAACGCCATCTAAGAGTTTAACTTTTTTGTAAAGAACTTTTTTGTGCTTTGCACATTGGCGCCGCATGAGGAGCACGTGAGGCGTCACCATAGAATTTAATCCTATAAAATTGGCTCTGGAACTGGCGTCCTCATGGAGAGCAAGTGAGACACTGCATCATTGAATTCAATAGAACTTTGCTCTTTTATTAGGTTAAATATATTGGGGAAACACCGAATTACTAAAGAAGGGTTGGATTCACAGCAGCGGTTCACCGTGGGGAGCTCCAGTTTTGCTAGTCAAGAAGAAAGATGGCACGCGGAGAATGTGCATCAACTATCGAGAGTTAAATCGGGTGACTATTAAGAATAAGTACCCAACCCCTCGCATCGGTGAATTATTCGATCAACTCAGTGGCTTGAGAGTATTTTTGAAATTGGATTTTCGATCAGGGTATCATAAAGTTCGGGTGAAATAATGAGACATTTGCAAGACGGCGTTCCGAACTCGATATGGGAATTACGAGTATTTAGTGATGCCATTCGGAGTTACTAACTCACCGGCAATGTTTATGGACTTGATGAACCAAATCTTTTCACCATATTTGGATCAGTTCGTAATGGTATTTATTGACGATATTTTGGTCTATTCGAGGAGTAAAGAAGAGCATGAAAAATACTTGAGAATTGCACTGCAGACGTTGAGGCAAGAAAATGTATATGGTAAGATGAGCGAGTGCGAGTTTTGGCTCGAAGAAGTGAAGTTCTTGGGTCATATTTAATCCGGAGATGGGATTGCCGTTGATCCCGAAAAGATTGCATCTATTCATGATTGGCCAATTCCAAAGAATGTGGAGAAGATCAGAAATTTTCTTGGACTTGCTGAATATTATAGAAGGTTTGTGGGGGAACTTCGCTCGTATAGCAGAACCATTGACTAAGCTAACACGAAAGGAGGTACTGTTCATATGGAGTGAGAAGTGTGCGTCTACTTTTGAAGCGTTGATGCAGAGATTGACAACCGCTCCTATTCTGACTGTGCCAGATGGTTTCGGATGACTAGTTATTCATAGCGACACATATGGGAAAGACTTGGGATGTGTTTTGATGCAGCATGGGAAGGTTATAGCTTACGCGTCAAGGCAATTGAAGACTCGTGAGAAGAACTAACCAACTCATGACTTGGAGTTAGCAGCAGTGATTTTTGCGCTGAAGATTTGGAGGCACTACTTATTGGGCGAAAGGGTAGAAGTGTTTACTGATCACAAAAGCCTAAAATACATGTTCATTCAGAAAGAGCTCAATATGAGGCAGTGTAGATGGTTAAAGTTGATGGCTGACTATGATCTTGATATAAAGTATCATCCGAGAAAAGTTAATGTAGTGCCGGATGCTTTAAGTCGGTTGCCAGCGATACAGATGTTGACTGCACAAAAGAAGATTATAACTGATCTTCAGAGATTCGAGTTGGAGATCGTTCTGCCAGATTCTTCGGGACAGTTGATGCAGTTGCAAGTACAATCATCCTTGATCGATAGCATTAAGGCAGCACAGTCGCACGATCATAGATTGCAGAAATTTTGAGGAAAAGTTGAAGCGGGACTTCGAACAGATTTGTTGATTCATGAAGATGGTTCGTTACGATATGAAAGCCGTTTATGTGCGCCTAAAGGAGATATTCATGAAGAAGTAATGAAGGAGGCTCATAGTTCCGCGTACTCAGTATATCCGGGAGGCACGAAGATGTATCGAGATTTGCGACAACATTTTTTGTGAGAAGGCATGAAAAGAGAGATTGTTCGCTACGTATCAAGGTGCTTGGTGTGTCAACAAGTCAAGGTTGAACATCAAAGGGTAGTTGGTTTGTTGCAACCACTTCCGATTTTTCGATGGAAGTGGGAACATATATAATCATGGATTTCGTGACAGCCTTACCCCAGAGTCCAAAAGGCAACAACGCAGTTTGGATGATTGTCGATCGATTGACCAAGGCAGCTCATTTCATACCCTTTCGAGTTGGTCAGTCAACGGAGGCTTTGGCAGAGCGGTACATGCAGGAGATTGCGAGATTGCATGGAGTAACAGTGAGTATCGTTTCTGATCGTGATACTCGGTTCCTATCACACTTTTAAAGGAGTCTACAGGAAAGTTTGGGAACTCGCTTGAAATTTAGTACAGCCTACCATCCTCAAATAGATGGACAGTCCGAGAGAACGATCCAAACTCTTGAAGATATGTTGAGAAAGTGCATGTTAGACTTCAAGGGTTCGTGGAAGGATCATTTGCATCTAGTGGAGTTTTCATACAATAACAGTTTCCAGACGACTATGCAGATGGCTCCATTCGAAGCGTTGTACGGTCGTAAGTGTCGCTTGCCTGTTTGTTGGGACGAAATTGGAGAAAGAATATTGTTGGGACCGGAATTCATTGTGCAAACTGTGGAGAAAGTTAACTTGATTCATGAACATATGAGGGTGGCACAAGATTGATAGAAAAGTTGGGCTGATACTGGAAGAAAACCTTTGGAGTTCGTTGTTAGTGATCTTGTGTTCTTGAAGATATCACCGACTAGGAGAGTAATCCGATTTGGTAGTCGAGGCAAGCTTAGTCCTCGACTCATCGGGCCCTTCGATATCATCGAGCGTGTTGGAGAGGTAGCTTATTGATTGGTTTTACCATCATTCTTGGCGGGTGTTCATGGCGTGTTTCATATATCTCAGCTCCGCAAGTATGTTCGAGATGAGACGCATGTCCTTGATCACTTGGAACTGACAGCGAGAGAAGATTTAATTTATGATGAGCAGCCGATGGTTATTGTGGATCGACGAGAAAAGGTTCTCAAGAATAAAATTATCCCTCTAGTACTCGTCTCGTGGGTAAATCATTCGCACAGAAAATCTACTTGGGAACGTGAGGACGAGATTCGAAAAAAATTTCCACATTTTTTTCTTTAGATTCGTATCTTCTTGTCTTTTTCCGGTTCCGTGAATTTCGAGAACGAAATTCTTTTGTAGTTGGGTATAATATAACACCCTAGTACGTTTATACAGTATAACTTGGTATTTTAACTCTTGCTTTATAATTCCTTTATTTATTTGGGTTGTGAGTGATTCGAATAGTAGCGGTGGTTTTCCGACTCAACCCACATGTTTAGAACCCAGTATAGTGTAAGATTATATCTGATATTTACCAGTAAAGTGTATCTACGTGAATCTAATATAATACATACATTATATATATTTAAATATTTATATATCTTTTTATAATACAAGATATGAATAAATTATATTTTTTTGCTAACTGACATTCCATGGCATATCATCCCATATCTTATTTCGCTCTTATCTATTATGGTCAAATCCTAAAATATCAGATAACCAAATATTTACAAAATCATATATATTTATTTAAATTCCTTTCAAAGTATTATTAGAGGGTATATGTATTTAATATTAGATTATCGCATTATGGCCTAAATCTTTACTTGTGTGTATTATTCTCAAAAATATATATTTTTAGAAAGATTCGGGTAAAAGTTTGGTAGCATTTGTTATTATCTAGTTACCCTAAAAATAATATCATATATATATATATATATTATATTATACATATACATATAATAATATAACAGTTAATATTTTCTTATTTATTAATAAACTCTCTCTCTCCTCTCGTTCTTTTCATTCACATCCCCGAGCCCTAACCCACCTCCAAAATCTCGCCGCCGTCCTCGTCGTCGTCACCACCCCTCATCTCCACTTCCTCTTCCGCGTCGTCATCTCCTTCCTCCCTTCCTCAAGACCTCGCCTGAGCTCCGACCACCACAACCCAGAACCCACTTTCCTTCGTCTTCCCCTCTCACTGTCGTTTGAACCCAACCACCACCGCTATCACCCTCATCACTCCTTCTCTCTTGTCGTCGCCAGCACTCCTTTCACCACCTACACCACTGCCGGCATCATCTTCTCCTTCTTTTCTTCTTCTCATTCGATCACCTTACCGCACCTCCTCATTTTCCCGACCTCGTTGTCGTCATCGCCCATCTCCTCATCGATGACCCTACTTCCTTTTCTCCCCACTCTCGGTGTGACCCAGAACCTGAGCCCCTCACCGCCGACCCCATCTCTCTTCTTCTTCTTCTACACTTTTCATCACTTACCTTGCCAGAGTTGATCGCCGCCGCCGCCACCCACTTTCCTTGGTCGACGAGCACTATCCAGAAACCGCAGTCACCATCTCCTCAAAAGTACAGAACCTATCATCTTTCTCTATCTCTTTCTCCTTCTCAAGCTTCAAACCTCGACTTCATCTCGTCGCCGGCGAACCCCGACTCGTCACCATCGCTTTCGACCCAAATACCAACATCTGAGAATTCTACAGAGCAATATCGAACATCCCAGAGCAGTACACAGTCGCTTGTAGCCAAGGTCGTGAATACGTCGTGATTCTGAATGTCGTCGTCGTGCGAAAATCCGTATTTCGTCATGAGTTTATCAATCGAGGCAAGTTTCTAAACTTGCTACATGCTATTTTATGTATACCAATATTTATATAATTATTTATAGTATACGCATTTAAATATTTAGCAAGTATTATCAATATACAGTTTTATAGCATTAATCCGTATTTTGTAGCAATAACAGGCTTATCTTGTTGCATGCTAGTTCGTTATAATTTCAATATAATTCCACTGTAATTCATGATCCTTTACTTAGATGACAGTATATCTCGTTGCATATGTCAGACGTTATTACAAATAGGCATATATATATATTAATAAATTATATCTTACAATTTTAATAATAAACATTAGTTATTTCTATAGTGTTTTAAATGAACTGGTTACGTTTTCCATCAAGTATTTATCATGTTAACACACTGCCTGACATGTTCACGACATATTGCTAGACCTGTTACTTGGATTATTACTAATGTCGATAATCCTGACTTATTGTCCTGATGGACGTGACTTATTGTCTAGTTAGACAAGGCCTATACCTGCTTGATCCTGTATTGGTATTAGGTAGATATAGTCAATACCTGACTTGAACACGAAACCCGGAAGAAAGGGAAATCAAAAATGAAACCTGATGTTTACCGCCGAAAATAGAGACGAACTGGGATTGATCGTCTTGCCTGAATTTGGGGGCAAATGCTATTTGGACATATCCATCCACCTCTCCGAAGATGTCCAGTTGATTTATGGCATCGTATATCGGAGATTTGGATAGATGCGACCGTTATAGCAGACTTCATCAGATTCCCCCTCATCTGTGAGGGGTTTTTGATTATGGAGACGCTCTTCCCTGCAGGCGCAAGTCCCTGCAATTAATTACGTTATCATGTTGCGATAATCACTTTCTCCTGCTCCAATAGTTCACTTCACGTCGTGTGTTTATTTTATTTTTTATTGTTGCCCGTGGATTGTATACGGAGTCTAGTTTATGTCGTCGCTTGTAGGGTGCGGATTAGTCCAAATCCGTATATTTTAGATTTGGGTTAGGGTTTTGAACTTGGGTTATATCTTCCTTTAGTTCAAAAATATTTTGTTTGGTTTAAGGATCGTTAATGTAGTTTGAGATTAAGATCGGCTTAAACATATAAGCATTTGGGCTCAATTTATTTTAACTAAGGATACGTTAGTCCTATTTGAGACTAAGATCAACTTAGCAATATTTTCTGGATCATCAAATTTTAGATGAGATCCAAACAACAGAGCATTTGGGCTCAAAGAGACTTTTAGCCAATTTGGGTTTAGTCTGCTTAATCTTTTCTTCTTTCTTCTTTTTTTATTCAAAAAGTGCTAAGAACTTATTCGGGTTCTGTTTGCTCAGCCCCTTTTTATGCTGGAGTGCTAAGCACTTGTTTAGAGCTCTGGCGCTCACATGTGTATCATGTGAAGCACTCAGTCATGGGCGCTGCCCAATTAGTACTAAGCACTTTAATCATTTTGGCTGAATATATATATAGTGCTAAGTACTTTTATATGGCGTCCGCATAAGGAGTATATGCGGCGCTGTCTCATTTATTTTGTTGGGCGCCCGCATGTGTTTCACTTGAGGCGCTGCACGCTGTCCAATCAGTGTTAATTACTCAGCCGTTTTGGCTGCATATGAAGTGCTAAGCACTTTTACTCAGCGCGCACGTGTCTTTCACGTGAGACGCTAGCCTTTTGTTTTGAGTGTCCATGTGTTTTTCACGTGAGGCGCTGAGTTCTTTGTTGGGGGCGCCCACGTGGGAAGTACGCGGGGCTCCGAGTCTTTTGTTTGGGAATATTTTAGGTGCTCACGTATTTTTCATGTGAGGCGCAGAGTTTCTTTTCTTTTTTAGAGATTGAGTCTCTGTTAATGACATTTTGACCATTAATGATCACCAAGATCTTTGTTTTAAAGATCTGGGATCAAGTTTTCTTTAAGAACTAAATTCTTATTTTTTTTATAAGGACTAAGTTCTTTTCATAGGGTTAAACCCTATATTTAGAAGAATTAAATTCCTAGAACATAGGTTATCTTTCTTTCTCTTTCTTTTTTTAATCTAGTTCTTTTCCCCTAGATTTTGAGTTTGAAGAACAAAATTTTCCGAATGCGAATTGAATTCTCAACTTATGGGGAAATTTGCTTTGCAAATCTCAAATCAGAAAAAGAACTAAGTTCTTATATGAAGGGTTAAACCCTTATTTTCATTTATATTAGGCAAAGGATATATTTTTGATTCCTTCTTTTTCTTTACCTAGAGTTTGAAAGGAACAGGTAGATCTTCTTTAAAAGAGAATTCAATTCTCAATTGCAGTTTTTATCTTTTTGTTTACAGAAGCTTATGGGGGGTTCCTCCTTTTTTTTGCGTGTGTGTGAGACTTGAAGTCTCAAGTCTTTTATATAGGCAAGGCAAATTGTTGATTAGTTTTGAGAAAATCTCTCTTTGAGAGATTCCAATTGATTTTATTGGTCTCAAAGATTTGTTCGAGAAATTTTATCCACCGTTGGATTTTTGATCCAGTGAGTTTCTGTTTTGTAGAATATATTTTCTTGTTTTTAATAAGATTGGGGAAATATTTTTCTATATACAGAATTTTATTCTGTCAAACGGTGATTTTTAACCACCATTGGATTTTAATCCAAGGGTTCTCTGTTTTACAGAGAACAATCTTTCTTTGTTTAGAAAGATTGGGGAAATATATTCCCAAAAATAGAATTTAATTCTATCATTGTATCTTTGATCCAACCGAGAATATCTTTCCCACTTAGAAAGATTTGGAAGATATTTTCTTCTAATAAAATTTAATTCTATCATTTGTTGATTTATCATCACCACTGGATCTTTGATCCAACGGCTCTTTTTAACAGAGAATATCCCAATTTTTAGAGAAATAATTCTACCTATTTTGGTTTGTACGCCGGCGCTCACGTGTTATGCATATGGGCGCCACTTAAGAATTTAATTCTTATATATGACAGGCACTCATGTGCTTTGCACATTGGCGCTCACGTGAACTTCACGTGCGACGCCACTATAGGATTTAATCCTATAAGACTAGCACCGACGCTGGCGCTCTCGTGGGGAGCTCGTGAGGCGCTGTCTCATTGGAATTTAACAGAGCTTAGCTCTTTTTATTATGTTTAATTATTAGGAGAACAAATTCCCCCCACCGTTGTTCTCACGTGAGTGCAACGGTGTCACTTTAACCATCGTTGGATCACCTAGGAAGTTGAACCGTTCCCCCATATTTTATAAATAGGGCCTTTGGCCCTAGAGATGACTGCTGTCTTATCATCTTCTTTCTTGAGCCTTGCTCTTTTTTTGAGAATTTAATTCTCGTTCCAGAGCTCAGATCTCTGTCTCCAAGAACTCTTTTGAACAGAGTATACTCTGCCAAATTTCTTGGTGAGGACTATGAACAGAGCTTAGCTTTTTAACTCCTTTTGAGCATATACATTTTCTTATTTTTGGATTTTAAATCCATTATCAGATTCGACGGAGCTTAGCTCTTTTTTATAAAAAAAATCGATCTCTTCGAGATCTAAAAAAAACTTTTTTTTTTTTATAGATCGTAGATCTTGATGTCTTCATCCAAGACATGAGAATCTTTGATTCTCCTTCTTAGGGTTTTACCCTGTTGTCAATCTAGACATTTTTCTGGAATTTGATTCTATCAATTAACCCTTGAATTTTCTAACATGAGAATCTCTGGGATTTAATCCTACCGCTTTGGGGATTTTAATTCCATTTTTTGCTGAGCTTAGCTCCAATTTGGATCTTAAGAATTTTGGGAATTTTATTCCATCTACCGTTCTTGGATTTTTTTTCCTTTTTTTAAAAGAATTTTTGAGGTTTTAATCCATTTTTTTTCCACAGATTTGAATCTGTTGTTTATTTTAAAGAGCCCGTCTTTCGGGGAATATTAGGAATTTTTTAACTCTACTGTTTAATGAGAACTATTCTGAGAATCCTTTTGGATTCTCACAATGGGCACGTGTCTCATCATTGATAAGCTCCCACCTAGATTTTGTGGGACTCGCTGTTTTTTTAGACTTAGTGATTTTAGCAATTTTATTGCTAACCCTTCACTGGTTTTCTTTTCAGGTACCATGGCTTGTGGTTCCTTTTTTTCCTATATCCGTTCGGCGAGTGGTTTTGCCGATGTCCCTACTGATCCTGAAGTCCTTGCTTTAATCCGGGACTACGATCCAAAACGGAAATCTCTTCATCTATGGGGAGTATGGTACATCTATATTATCCGGGATCGGCGAAGCTTTACCTATTAGACGCCGTCAGAGCCGATCCCCTAGATTCATTATGCTGACCATTCGCCGGTTGCTTATACTGTAGAAGAGGTCAATTGGACTGCGGAGGGTCGTCTTAAACCTTCCATGGCATCGATACCAATCCAGCCGCCGACATCCGACCGGTTACCTCCTCTGGGCCTGCTACATCTTATCGGCCAAGAAATCGTTGCTGCTGAAATCGGGTTATATCCAGCGGTCTACACATCTCTCTTCTATTACCATACTCCTCATGTGTGGTGGGTTTAGTCTTTCTTGGAATGATGGAATATTCCGACCCACAAGTTTCTAATATCAGACCGGGAAGTATCTATTTCATAGGAAGAATTCGCAAATATTTCTAGATTGCCCGTCAGAGGGGAACATTATGAGGAGATATTTCCTCCTGACGAGTATATCTTCGCCACCTAATTGGTAGTCATGGGCCTTACTCCGAAAAATGCTATCCAACACAAGTTCCCGAGTCTGATCAAAGTGTTGAATATCTATAAAAGCTTGCTTTTGGAGTCCGGGGGGCATGGGGTTAGCTTTACGGACTTCGTCGGCCGTTTCTTTCGTCCGAAGGTTTTATCGAAGAAGGATGCGAAGTTTGCCAAGCTTGATAATCCGTTCGGGTTTGGCTTGGACAAATTGCCGACTGCAGATGCGTATTTGAACCAGTTCTTTATTCCAGACACACCCATCGTCCCTTTTGCAAAGATTGCCGCTCCGGACATTGACGAGGAAACGTTTTTCGTGGACTTCATTGGTTTGCACTCCCAATGCATCCTCGCTATATGAGACCGTCTATTTTCTATCCGGCTCATCGTGTTGCAGCGAGGACGCATATGGTTGTTGGAGTTATAGGATTGGCCCATTCATATAATGGCCTAGGTATAACAGCCGCTGCCACCTAGTCGGGTTTGAAGCCCGTAAATCACCCTTTACATTATTTCACCTCATGGATCGAGATGCATGTGTTGGGTGCCTTTGGTGTACATAAGAGACCTAATTTTATGAAGGGTACAATTTCCCCCGGGTCATGCAACACGCTTCTTCTATGAACCCAACACAGCGAGAGGCTCGGCGATTGCTTCTGCATCTGCGCATGGTTGGGGATAGCATGGCCTTTATTGATATGGTCTTGACCATTGGTAATGAACCCTCCAAAGTGGTCCAGCCGCTTCATGATGTTTTCAAGGATGGGGTTTCTATTCTGAGGGCCCGGGAAATCATGCATTTATATTCCATCTGGCCGAGTTTCTTAGTATTCAGGAAAAATGCCTCAGTGTTATTCATAAGGTATAACCCGCATCGCTTTGCTTAACAATCCGGCTATAACCAAGGCGTTCCCCTCGAAGCATTTCTTGTCGATTCAGAGGATATCGTCTGCAACGTGGTGCATCACTTTATGCAACTGAATATAAGATCTTATTTTCTGATTGCTGAGCCGAGTCATATTCCAAAGGCGTCCAATGCCTATATAGCCTGGTATCAGCATACGATGGGCACCGTTATTAACAAAGAAAGGCGGATGCTCCTTGATCACAAGGATTCTGTCCCGGCCAGTAACCCCGCGGTTCCACTGAAACGACGAGCAGTTGTCTGTCATTCTTTGAGAGAGAGCGACACGATCGTAGTTCCATGAGCCTTTCCAATGGTGTCGTCGGCTAAGCCATGACCGGGCATGGGTGCTCCTGGCGGCGTAATGGCTGCAGCATCTTCTGAGTCGGATATTGGCTCAGAAACCGGGACTCGCCGTCCCAAAAGGCCTGTAAAGCGAAAGCTCTTATCGTCAGGTGTTGTTGCTGGCTCTCAGAAGAAGAAGAAATCCCTGTTTTCAGCTGATGTTGTATTTGGTCAAGAACCTCATGCTCCCTATAGCGAAGGTTTGTCCGAATATGGAACCAACGACAATTTTTTTGAAGCTTTTACTGATGAGAACGCCGCGACTAACCTTCAAGATGCTATTGAGGCTTCTGAGCGCTTAGCCCGCAAGCAAGTAGCGCTTGCTGCTCTTGCAGCGTCATGTACATCTCATTTATACTCTTTTGTGTATTTTAGAGTTTATTGTGCATTATTGGCACTCCTTTCTTAACAGGAATCTTTACTGAAGAGGCTCTTCTGGTGTCCATCAGAACATTCGAGGAAGAGGAGATGTTTCATGCTTCTATGGGCTTTGGTATGATTTATTTTGTGGCGCCCTTGAAATATTTTGGCTCATTTTGTTCACGCCCTGACTCCTTTTTTCTTCATTACAGGAACTACCACAGCTAGCATTGTTCCGAGTGCGGTGCCATCTTTAGGTAGTATTGTAAAGGATATTCCTCCCCGATAGCCCCTACAGAACCTTTAGAGCTATCGGCTGCCGTTGAGGCCACTTCATGGCCACTACGGGAAGCCTCGCTAAGCAGCCGGTGACGGACATTGTAGCAGATCCGGAGGGTGAGTCTGATTCAGATGAAGATGTTCCTATGTCTGTGGTTCTGGAGAGATCTCTCTGTACAGCTAAAGCCGAGAAGAAGTGTCGGAAGCATGCAGCGAGGGAGCGTCAGGCTAGCTTGGCCACAGGTGCGGGTTCGAGTGAGATACGACCCCCTGATGTTCCCATGGAGGACATTCTTTCTGCCTTGTCAACCGCGCATAAGCAGATCGTGTGTGCAGCTCGTGAAGAGGCTGAGTGTTTACTTCAAGGTGATACAACGCACGACACTTTACCAAAACCTGGTAGGACTTATTTACTTCTCCAAGTTTCTTTCTATAGCAGTTTATTGGAATTATAACACACTTTTCCTTAAATGATACAACATGGGCAAGTTTAGATGTCAACGCTGCGGATGAGGTGCCAGCATCTGGGGATTCTGGGGAGACATGCCTTTATTTTGAATCCGAGATTGTTCCAGCAGCCACTTCCTCTCCTTGTAGATCCCCAATATCTGCGAGTGATGCTAGTATAACGACAACCCTTATTGATTCGGGAGATGAAGGTGCAGACGTTGAATCCGTCTTCCTAATGATGATGGAAGTTGAAAAAGCTGTCGCAACTGGTGACGCTCTAGATATAACTATGGTTTCCACACCGTTAGGTATCTTCCGTGCTATTACTTTTGGATTCTTAATCCCGATAGACACATTCGCTAACAACTCCTTTATTTTCGATATAGGCACGATAAATTCTGGCGATCTGCTGATTGAAGAATCCCCGTCAGCTGGTACCATGACCGTTGCTGTTCCATCCATCTCTTTTGCACCTCCCGGGTTTTCTCGGGCTCAGCGACGGAAGGTAAAACTCTTTTATTTTCTCGCTTTAGCATTGATATTTTAGGGTTCCCTAGTGCTCGCGGTGCAGCGGAGGCGTGGATGGCGAACAAAAATTCAAGCATACACGAAAGAATCCCGAAGCTAGAAATCCAAACTCCTAAACTAGCAAACCAGGCCTACAAAGATACGGAATACTACCTTTGAAGAATGTCCACCTAATCGTGGAAGACCCCTCCATGCTCTGTGTACGCTGTCCAGATCGAGCTTGAGTAGCAACCGCCCTTGTCCAAGAAGATCCACTTGAGGGAAACCGATCCAAGCTCCGACTTCACCTAGTGAAGCGACCGACGCTCCGAGCTCGCTACGAATGGAGAGTGTAGATGTTGGTATATTCTCACTATCTTTTTCTTTCTTTTCTAAGCTCAAGTGAGCTACCTAGAATAAGGAGGAGGGGGTGAATAAGAAGAAGCCATGGAGAAAATGGCCAAGTCTTTTGTGTGAAGAAAAACTAGCAAGCATAGAATGAATGGCTTGATTTTTGCAACCATGGAAGAATAGTGTATCCAAAGGAAATATATTATATAATAATCAACCCATACCTCTCTACCATACTTCTTTACACCTCATCCTCCACCTCATTTGTGATTTTCTATAAAACAAAAATCAAGAAATGAAGTGTCCATCTTCTAGAACAAATTCCGTATAAATACGGAATACAACCCGGTATACGTACAGAAATGCATATACGCGTATTCGTACAAAAATACGAATAGCCAAGAGAGAGAAAATGAATAGTGAACAATAATACTAGAATATACATATTAAAAATATATATATAAATTATTAAATCAAAACCTGATTTAATAATCCGTCTAAATCCTAAACCGCTAGTATTATCAACCGTCCGATTAAAGTCCGTATAGCCTGTACACGTATTTAATCGGACTCCCTGTATACACCAACATACGTCATCTAAATCATATCACCTGAACCGGGAAAACCATCTGTATGGGACTCTAAAGACTCGACAATATGCTGGCAGTGATTTACTGGATAAATCCAAAAACCACAAGCACGTCAGCGGCACTAGCTGTATGTAATGGCTACCCAGGTATCTGTCGAAAGGGAGGTCGACAATCAAGTCCATCCAAACCCTACTGAGCCTGAATGTGACAATCTCCGTACAGTCTGGTCTCTTCGTCTGAGAGTATTGCATACAGGGTTTAGGGGGTAGAAACATCAGACCCGCAATAACCCGATAAGTCGTATCGAAGTCAAGATCATCACCAACAGAGAAACTACTGAACTTATATCAGTAAATCTCATCTACCGTGGCCATGGATTTAGGGTGATAGCCAACCGAACACAGTACGACACCGACTCCTAATATCAGGAGAGACGAATCCCCGACAATCGCTCACTGCCTCCATGTAGCTCGGGACTGTACCCAACTAAAACCTGTTTGCACGACTCGTTTGAGCCGTGGTAGGGTAGTAATCAAAGTACAGTAGGAAATCACATGAGACAAATGACGATCTCAGGTCAAAAGACTAACCTGTACTAATGCCACTCGAGAACTTCCATCTGACGATAGATATAATACCATCTAGAAGTTCTCGGCGAGTCTGTCCAGTGTATTCACCTCCAGTGAGCACCTGTATACTATCTTAGGTGACATAACACCAATGGCTTGTGAGACCGGCCACCGCCCTTCATCGGGGTCTCGAAACGTATACACTAGTCTATTCCGGAATATCGATGCCCAGTTTCGATACTCCCATGACTAGGGACATTTAAGGATATGCTTATAGACAACCCAGCTCTCACGTATATGATCACCATCATAATACTGATAGTCAAGAAGGAATCTCAGATCCAGAGAAAGAACTAAGTTCTCGAGAAGGGTTATACCCTTAGATATGTTAGGTAAAGGAGATGTTTTGATCTCGATTTTTTTTACCTATGGTTTTGAGAATGGAGACGATCTTCTTTATTGAGAATTAAATTTTCTGTTGTTTTATGGAACCTTTCGAGAACTTATTTCTTTCTCGAGAACTTAGTTCTTTCTTAGGTCTGTGATACGCCAGTACATGGCCCTAGAGCAAGTGGGAGATTGTTAGTGATGTATGCCATAGAGGCCATTATTGTATCATACTGGTTTGTATATTACTTAATGAAAGCTTGGGATATTTACAATTGTATTGATAGTCTTGCTCAAAATGGTAGTATGCTACTTGGTTTGTTTCTACTTCAATATATGCATGTGGTTCTTTTAGCATATTGCTTATACATATTAGTAGAGCCCTTAGGATCTTTGCTTGATTACCAGCGTTACGATGGCAGTCACACTAGTGGGGGATGGGTAATCTACAAGCACATCTTTATACAGGTCCTTAGTCATAGGATTATCGAGACGGGGCATCGATACTCCGGAGTAGACTAGTGTATATGCTTCTCATCCCAGCAGGGGAGGTGGTATGTCCCACAGCTATTAGTACGTCATACTGGAGATAGTATGCAGGTGCTCATTAGGTTATGAGTACACTAGATAGGACTCTTCGGGAATTGTTGGTAGGTATTATACCTATCGTCGGGTAGCAGTTTCCAGGTGACATGAGTACAGCTTAGTCCATCTGAAAGGTTCCTAGGCACACCAAGGAGGTCTCACAAGGCATCAACCATGCCAATTTGAAAAATTACGGTGCCGAGAAACCCTAATACGGATCGTTGGCTAGAAGTTTAGGTGAAAAAGAAACTAGTTAACAACTTAACTAAATGGTAAACGGAAATACAAACTTTGTAGATCCGGTTCTCCACCTCCATGGCTCCGCGATGATGTCTCCTCGCTGTACAAATCGGATCTTGGGCTCTAGCGTCGGCTTCATCGGAGAAAAAGCGGGCTAGGTCATCGACGACGATGCCGAAGATGATCTACGTCGAGGCATCGCTAGATCAAGCTCCGACTTCACCAAGTCATGAAACTTGTGAAGAAAACACACTCTACTACTTGGCAAGAGGTAGATGATGAAGAAATAGGAAGTGGGTTCACTTTAGAATTGGATTTCTCACTCTTTTTCTCACTTTGCCATTTTTGGTAGCAAGCTTCTTCATGTTGATGATGAAGAAGAAGAAGAAGAAAATGTTATGATAAGTTAATTCAAAAAGAAAATAAAATGAACACTTATCATAATCCAACCATGGTCAAGTGTAGAGAATAAACTAGGGTTAAGTGGAATGGTTAGGGTTAAGCATGAGACAAAATGGTCACTTAGTCAAAGCTTCATGAAGCTTCATAATACAAACAAAGAAAGCCACCATTTTTCTCTTTATGCAAATTATTTTCCAAAAAGAATAAAGAATAAATAAATAGATAATTAAAAGAAAACCCTAACCATTACACAACCATGGTTTAATCTTTACACGTACACAAGTGAGCATGTATCATCAAGCATGATACAAACTTGTGTACAAAAGTATATCACATATACAATATGCACAATCCAAGTGAGAAAATCCATTTAAAGTGAACCAACGCTAGTTAATGCAAAGTAATATATCAAATATATATTTATGCATTAAATCATTAAATCAACATTTGATTTAACGATCCGGTCATATCGCATATAACCGACTAATATTCAATGTATCGGCTTATCGAATCAATCCTTGATTCGATAACTAGGTTATATCGCATACAACGATTCGATACATTTATCGCGAGAATAGAATACGGTATCACATACACGCATTATTCTCGGTCCCGCACATATCTCATATGCGCTCATATTTCGTTTCGCTTGAGCCAGGAAACCTCTGTATAGGACTCTAAAGACTCGTCAATACGCCGGCAGCAGGTGCTGATCATATCAAACACCCACAAGCCGCAAGCGGTCTGCTAAACGTAACGGCCACCCGGGTATTGAGCGATGAGAAGATCGACGAGCAAGCCCGCTCACACTCCTGTGAATCCAACCAGTAACACTTACCGTACAGTCCGGTCTGATCGTCTGATATGTCGCATATCTCGTCTAGGGGTGGTAAACGTCAGACCCCAATAGCTCGATAAGTCGTGTCGATATGAGGTCTATAACAATTCGAGAAACTACTGGTAACACTTACCAGTAAATCTCAGCAACCCTGGCCAGGGATTTCCTGTTATAGCCAATCGAACACAGCGCAACATCAACCCCCTATACCGGGAGGACGAATCCCCTCCTATCGCTCATTGCCTCCATGTGACTCGGGACTGTACCCAAAACCACCATTTTGCACGCCCTCTTGGACGTGGTAAGATGGAAATCAAAGCACAGTGGGAACCACACAAGACTCTATGACGATCTCGGGTCAACAGACTACTCTGTACCAGTGTCACCAGAGAACTGCCATCTGACGTAAGGTATAATACCATCGGGGAGTTCTCGGCGAGTCCGTCCAGTGTACCCAGTCTCTACTGAGCACCCGTATATCATCTCTGATGTCAAACACCGATGGATATGGGATCATCCATCGCCCATCTGTATGGGTCGAGAAGGTACACGCTAGTCTACTCTGGTATATCGATGCCCCATCTCGATACACCCACGACTAGGGACTTTCAAGGATGTACTTATGGACTACCATGTCCCTACTAGTATGATCCGCATCATAGTCCAGGTAGTCAAGTTCACATCCTAAGGGCTTTACCAATATGTAACAGAGAGACAATCAGTGTACACGTTAAGGTAAAGAGTAACCAGATAGCATACTATCATGTCGAGCAAGAAAGTCCTCCCTATATATGTCCCAGCATCCACTACAATATACATCCAATGTACAGTAATGGCCTCTAGGGCATACATATAACTAACAATCTCCCACTTGCACTAGGGCCATCTGATAACAGTGGTTGTAGTATCTCATACTCAACCATCCCATAAAAGTCTCTCTCTGGGAATAGGCCTTCGTGAGTGGATCCGCCGTGTTGTCCTCTGAGTCTACTCTCCTGATCTCGATCACCCTGGAGATCAACTATCTTTATGATCAGGTGATACTGCCTTAGAATATGTCTGGATCACTGATGGGACCGGCGTTCCTTGGCATAAGCCACAACTCCATTGTCTCACAATGGTAGGAACGTAGTTCATCTCATGAACCTGTATACACCCAAACATCCTCTTTGGTAGCATCTTAAGTAGCGATGTATCCTGCCTTTATCGTCTGGTATGTCACGGTATCTAGCTTGGAACTCTTCCAACATACCGTCCCTTTACTTAGGGTAAAGACAATGCCTGTGACTGACATTCAGTCGTCTTTATCACCCTGGAACCCTTCCAGTGATTCTCCCCAGGATCGATTGATACCATCTCACTACAACTAGTGAGTATCCTAATATCCATTTAGATCTATCTCATAGATCCAAAACCCAGGATTTAGTAGGTATCACTTTGATCCTATGTGGAGAATCATTGTGATAAGCGGAGATTGATCGAGCGTAGCATAGGAAACTCCTTTCTTATCAAGAGTATGTCATCCACGTACTCTACGAGGATCACCACCATACTCCCTACTACCTTTTTGTTTATACAAGGTTCATCTACCATTTTGATGATGTCAAACTCTTTGACTAATCCATCAAAATAGATGTTCCAACTCCGCGATGCCTGCTTTAATCCTATAAAGCATCTTGCACACGTTTCCGCTGCTCCCACTATCTACGAAGCCCTCTGGCTGTGTACTTATAGACGCACTCTTCTAAAACATCATTTAGAAAAGCAGTCATGACACCCAACCACCAGATATCGTAGTCATGGTATGTAGCCGTGACAAGTAGGATCTGGATGGACTTAAGCATAGCTACTTGAAAAGGTTTCATCATTATCCACACCTGGTCAATGATGCAAACTTTTAACAAGTCTATCTTTGAAAGTCTCAACTTTTCCATCTACACCAAGTAATCTTCTCAAGATATACTTGCTCCTGATGGGGATTTAACCCTTCAGATATAGCAACTAAAGTCCATACTTTGTTGGTGTATAAGGATTCCATTTCAGATCGATAAGCATCCAGCCATTCTTACAGAGTCACACTCCTGATGGCCAGCTCGAAACTAGTTGGGTCATCATCTCATGATGCAATCCTCACTCCCACTGTCATAGAGAAACCGAAGTATCGCTCAGGTGGGTGAGGAACCCTACTAGATCGGAGGAGAGGCTGAGGTTCGTTGGAATCTATTGAATCCTTTGGTTCTATCAAATCATCAGCTGCAGTTTGTATAGCTGAAACCTTTCCAGTTCTACTTAACAGACCTTGCCTCGAGCGTGTCCGGATTTTGCTTTTAGACATAGGCAGGACAACCCCAAATCTTAACTAACTTAAGACATGGGCTCTTCCCATTCCATATCACATATGAAGCGGTAGGCAACTGATTTGATTGGAACCCTATTCAATAGGTTTGCAACTTCTCAAGTGCATAACCCCCTAAGGAAAAAGGTAACTCAGTAGTACTCATCATAGAGCACACCATATCAAATAGGGTGTATCTGCTCCGCCCCGACATACCATCGTGCAATGGTGTATACGGAGGAGTAATGCTGAGAGAGAATCTCATTCTCCTTTAGAATAGTCCAGAAATTCTATGCATAAGTATTCTCCTCTTTGATCACATCAAAGGACATAACACTTATACTCGTATTGGTTCTCTACTTCTAACATATATTCTGTGAATATCTCAAATGGTTCTGACTTGTGTTTCAACAGGAACATATATCTGAATCTTGAAAGATCATCAGAGAACGTAATGAAGTATAAAGAACCAGTCTTGGCATGTGTAGACAGGGGACTTACATACATCAACATGTATCATCCCAAGAGTTCACTAACTCTTTCTCTGTTTCCAGTAAACGGAGCTATGGTCATCTTATCTTTGTGACATGAATGGCAAGTTTCACAAGATGTAAATTCAAACTGATTTAAATATGCATTTTTATGTAACTTAGCTAGTCGGGTTGCATTGATATGACTTAGTCTACAATACCTCAAGAAGAATCCGTTCATTTCTGAACTCTTTCTCTTGTGTGTGTTCTGTATACTAAGAACTGTAGTTTGATTTAGAACATCAATGCTTTTAGATAACGTGCCTGAATCGATCAACTTTTGATATAGGAAATGTTCAAAACATCATCCATCAATACAAAATTTTATCATTTCTTTACTAATAAAGAGACTGATATGATTTTGTATATCAGGTTCGGTATCTAATAGCATTTGTTCAGAATCAATGTATTTGTAATACAGGGTGACAGTGACCAACAGACTTGGCTGCAACACTTGCCCCGTTTTCTGCCTCATGAAACTTATCACCCGTTCTTAGTTTTCTACCTTTCTGTAGCCCTATGTAACAGATTACATATCAGGGATCCTGATCTGGTATCACATACCCAGGACGTAGAGGATACTGAGAAACAGTTCTGTATAATGAACACACCCGAAGATGATGCATCATATGCACTCACTTCGTTTGGGCGGTACGGGAATTCTGGTATTCCCCAATTTCCTGCTCTGTCTTATAACAATTATAAGTTGGAGCGGGACCAGCGTTCCCTAGCTCAGTATAACAAGCGGGTTCGGTCAATAATCCGTATTATTATCTTGATTAAGGCGTGATATGGTCGCTACCTGGAGAGAGAGAAGAAAACACTCAGCGTGCGCTCTGTCAAGAATAGATTGGTTATTATTTTATCTAATCAGGATGGCTCTCACTGCTTTTTATCAAATCTTCCTTCAAACCCTAAAAGGAAAGACTAGCCGGGATTAATTACACACTACAAGTTCGCCAATCTTTCAGCCAGGCCAGTGTCGGTACTTTGAGGGAGGTCCCCCGTGCTTTCGCACGAACCTAATTAATGTAAACCTTGTTTTCCCAGAGGCGTAACCCCGTTGACACCTTTCTAGACACCTACTTGATCGGCTAATTGTAATGTATAAAACTCTCCCAGGAGTAACAATTACTCGCAGCGGGTATCGGGATCCAACTATCTCATAGAAGGTATGCAATCTCATTGCAAATCTCAACACTTGAAATTCCCGATAATATTTTGCCCCGAACGATCTATGACCTTGACAAGGTCAACAAACCATAGACCGCAAGTCAAGTTCAACCCGTCATTTCTTGATTGAATCAAACCCACCCGCACGACCCTTGACAAGGTCAACAAGGCCGCACGACTATCCTAACCCAATCTGCATCATATGCATAAACAGATAAATACTGGTTAGCTACCGCACACTGCGCCTTGACAAGGTCAACAAACGCAGCACGAATACTAAACAGGACCTATCTGAAATGACGGAGGGCTACGACAGGTTTTTCTGAAAACCTATTGCGTAATGAAGTTGATATCGTTGTAGAATCAAATGATTTTAAAATGGAGTGCTTTTGAGGCTTTTCTAGTTTTGCTAAAGGAGTCACTCCCGGTGAAGGGATCGTCGGTCCTTTCCTCATCGAATAAGGTGCGGGATATATCATATATATCACTGTGCAAAGCAAAAACTCTTAAAAGCAATCAAAAGACAAACCGAGTGTGTAGCATCTGCCAGTTATTGCTAAAGGAGTCACTCCCGAGGGATCTCGGTCCTTTCCTCATCGAATAAGGTGTAGGATATATCATATATACCGCTGTGCAAAGCAAGAACTGTAGCTACCCTTTTTATTTTGAAATTCGATTCTACAACATCTTAGGTTTCTTTTATTTCATTAATCATATTAATGAAGTCCCATCATTTAAAATACCTAAACATCACAGATAAATACGACGTACACTTATGCCATCCGCATTCGCCTCGATGTCCCCTCGTGCACCGTTAGGTTAGGTAACTAACGGCAGAGCGGGGCAGGGCTAGCACGGGTGTAAAACATAAGTAACGTCTATATAATATATCATATATACTATATACTGTATCTATCACAGAACATCACATGATCACATCACAGATATCGCAGCAGAAGAATCATATGAAATATTGGATATACTAGGACGTCCGTGTTTTCAATACGAGCCAGTATAAAACACGGATTCCACGGTCGTGATGAATAGCCAAACCCACATCCCTAGACCCCTACGAGAGCGGCAAGCAACCCTACCAATTCTGGAGTTAGGAGACTCGGACTCGACTCTTCGAGTTGGTCTCCCACTGGACTCCAGAACCCGGTTACTTGTGCTCCCCTCCTTGGGTCTATCCTAGTGCGGAAAAGTAAATAATATACAAAGGGTGACAACTTCCGCAACCTGGAAGTGCCCCAAAGAAAAGAATATTGCATACAAGTTTTTACATGAATGAAAATGAAAAACACTCATCTCACAAAAAAAATCCCGGCTATTCAAACACGACGATCCAATATAACATATCCAGCAACACATAACATCACATGTCATCAACGTAAGTAAATATGCGCATCCCAATTGTCGTTGACATATAGCAACGAAACCGGCGATATCACATATTATACTTACGGTCACAGAAAAGAAAGTGTAAAACTACAACTGTTGGAATCCGCAATTACCTCAGACATCGCATGCCTGACCAAATGAATTACTTAGACATCGCATGCCTAACAATTATAAACCCCGCATTTTATTCTCAAAATCGAAAACACTTTTCAATATCAAGTCGGGTAATTCAACAAGATTCCCGGCAGCCTGATCGAATACTCGTCGCAAACTTCAGTAGGCGGCCGCACCCCCGACGCCGTCGACGAAGTGCACCAAGGCGGAACACCGCTGCCGCAAGCACCCGAACGGATGCTTTCGGCTACGGGATTCTCCTACAGTCACTTGGTCGGGGCTATGGGGCGAGGCTGTCTATTAAGTTTACCCGGCGAGTATCCGCGTACGCTACGTGATTGCGACGGACTTTTGATCACATCAAAATTCCGTGGCAACCGATCAAGTGAGACTAAACTGCTCTGTTTATAACATTCATTCAGTTATCTCATAACTTCTTGTGAATTCCAATTATTGTATCCCATTCCGGATAAATAGAAAATGTCAAACTTTCCGATCGAACAATCGAACACCCAAGTTTTCCCGATACAGATCAACACATGAAACAAGTCTAAAAACATTCAGTTCGTGCCTCAGTACCAACGGTCCAGCCGTCGAAGGGTCAAGTCAACGCCTCACATGTGGCACGCCGTACTGCCCCAAACCCAAAGGTTCAAAGGGCAGTTCAAGACGGTCACATAATCGAGTTAAGGTTTGTTGTCTTCTAGAGGGACCATCGCGTTACTTGCACTACTTAGAACGTCGTTAAACCACGGAAAGATCCAACACTTGGAAATTTCCCGACAGGGGAAAAATTGGGTATTTATATCCAGTCGAACTTTTTAACATATTCAAAAAATTATCCGGAAAGCCACAAAGACAAAGTCTGATAATCCGATCGAATCATCGAATCCCCAAAACAACCCCAGAAAATTCAACTCTTGAATAAATATTAAAAATTCCCAGGAAAACCAGCACCAGAAAGCATGAATTACTGTGCAAAGTTTGAAGGCCAATCAAGTCAAGAGGCCGCGGAACCGCCGCAGAAGGCAGGTTTCTGCCGCGGTTCCGCCGTGAATTAGAGGTATCATGAAAAATTTTTTGCATCGTAATTCTTAGAATTTCCTGCTGAATTTTTTAAGAATTTTTAATCTGGAAAAAACCCAGTTTTTAGAAAAAGTCCGGAGAGCACTTTATGGATTAGGGTTTCGATTCGTTCAGATTTTAAACTCCGTCTAGACTTCGCCTAAGGCTCTAGCTAGGCTCTGATACCAATGAAAGGTTCCTAGGCACACCAAGGAGGTCTCACAAGGCATCAACCATGCCAATTTGAAAAATTACGGTGCCGTGAAACCCTAATACGGATCGTTGGCTAGAAGTTTAGGCAAAAAAGAAACTAGTTAACAACTTAACTAAATGGTAAACGGAAATACAACCTTTGTAGATCCGGTTCTCCACCTCCATGGCTCCGCGATGATGTCTCCTCGCTGTACAAATCGGATCTTGGGCTCTAGCATCGGCTTCATCGGAGAAAAAGCGGGCTAGGTCATCGACGACGATGCCGAAGATGATCTACGTCGAGGCATCGCTAGATCAAGCTCCAACTTCACCAAGTCATGAAACTTGTGAAGAAAACACACTCTACTACTTGGCAAGAGGTAGAGGATGAAGAAATAGGAAGTGGGTTCACTTTAGAATTGGATTTCTCACTCTTTTTCTCACTTTGCCATTTTTGGTAGCAAGCTTCTTCATGTTGATGATGAAGAAGAAGAAGAAGAAAATGTTATGATAAGTTAATTCAAAAAGAAAATAAAATGAACACTTATCATAACCCAACCATGGTCAAGTGTAGAGAATAAACTAGGGTTAAGTGGAATGGTTAGGGTTAAGCATGAGACAAAATGGTCACTTAGTCAAAGCTTCATGAAGCTTCATAATACAAACAAAGAAAGCCACCATTTTTCTCTTTATGCAAATTATTTTCCAAAAAAAATAAAGAATAAATAAATAGATAATTAAAAGAAAACCCTAACCATTACACAACCATGGTTTAATCTTTACACATACACAAGTGAGCATGTATCATCAAGCATGATACAAACTTGTGTACAAAAGTATATCACATATACAATATGCACAATCCAAGTGAGAAAATCCATTTAAAGTGAACCAACAATAGTTAATGCAAAGTAATATATCAAATATATATTTATGCATTAAATCATTAAATCAACACTTGATTTAACGATCCGGTCATATCGCATATAACCGACTAATATTCAATGTATCGGCTTATCGAATCAATCCTTGATTCGATAACTAGGTTATATCGCATACAACGATTCGATACATTTATCGCGAGAATAGAATACGGTATCACATACACGCATTATTCTCGGTCCCGCACATATCTCATATGCGCTCCTATTTCGTTTCGCTTGAGCCAGGAAACCTCTGTATAGGACTCTAAAGACTCGTCAATACGCCGGCAGCAGGTGATGATCATATCAAACACCCACAAGCCGCAAGCGGTCTGCTAAACGTAACGGCCACCCGGGTATTGAGCGATGAGAAGATCGACGAGCAAGCCCGCTCACACTCCTGTGAATCCAACCAGTAACACTTACCGTACAGTCCGGTCTGATCGTCTGATATGTCGCATATCTCGCCTAGGGGTGGTAAACGTCAGACCCCAATAGCTCGATAAGTCGTGTCGATATGAGGTCTATAACAATTCGAGAAACTACTGGTAACACTTACCAGTAAATCTCAGCAACCCTGGCCAGGGATTTCCTGTTATAGCCAATCGAACACAGCGCAACATCAACCCCCTATACCGGGAGAGACGAATCCCCTCCTATCGCTCATTGCCTCCATGTGACTCGGGACTGTACCCAAAAACCACCGTTTTGCACGCCCTCTTGGACGTGGTAAGATGGAAATCAAAGCACAGTGGGAACCACACAAGACTCTATGACGATCTCGGGTCAACAGACTACTCTGTACCAGTGTCACCAGAGAACTGCCATCTGACGTAAGGTATAATACCATCGGGGAGTTCTCGGCGAGTCCGTCCAGTGTACCCAGTCTCTACTGAGCACCCGTATATCATCTCTGATGTCAAACACCGATGGATATGGGATCATCCATCGCCCATCTGTATGGGTCGAGAAGGTACACGCTAGTCTACTTTGGTATATCGATGCCCCATCTCGATACACCCACGACTAGGGACTTTCAAGGATGTACTTATGGACTACCATGTCCCCACTAGTATGATCCGCATCATAGTCCAGGTAGTCAAGTTCACATCCTAAGGGCTTTACCAATATGTAACAGAGAGACAATCAGTGTACACGTTAAGGTAAAGAGTAACCAGATAGCATACTATCATGTCGAGCAAGAAAGTCCTCCCTATATATGTCCCAGCATCCACTACAATATACATCCAATGTACAGTAATGGCCTCTAGGGCATACATATAACTAATACCATCGACTTGACACTGCTGCTTCGCCTCGAGTGTGTTCCCACTATACTTTGATTACTACCCTACCATGGCTCAAAGGAGTCGTGAAAACAGGTAGTAGTTGGGTGCAGTCCTGAAGCACTTGGAGGCAGTGACAGTTAGATAGGATTCATCTCTCCCGGCATTGGGGGCTGATATCGTGCTGTGTTCGGAAGGCCATTACACAAAGTCCTTGGCTAAGGGAAGCGAAATTTACTGGTAGGTATTCCAGTAGTTTCTCAGGGTGTATTGAGCTACTCTCTGACATGAATTATTGCGCTATTAGGGGTCTCACGATTACCGCCCCCTAGGCCCGATATGCGATACTCTTAGACGAACAGACCAGACTGTACAGAGATTGTCACATTCAGGCTCAGTAGGAGTTCGGATGGGTGTCCTCATCGGCCTTCTTATTGACAGATACCTGGGTAGCCGTTACGTGCAGCTAGTACCGCTTGCGGCTTATGTTTAAACCCACTGCCAGCGTACTGTCGAGTCTTTAGAGTCCCACACAGAGAGTTTCCCTGCATCGGATGAAAAATGTAGAGTCTGTATGGTTTTACGGCAGGGCTTCAATCATGTACGTGCACTTGTGCGCGTATGATGTTCGGGCGGATAATACTAGTAGGATTTGGTTTGAGCCGGATCCTAGTAATATATTGACGGATCAATTTTGTCTCTTTGTATTCGTGTTTCTCGAAACACGGATGCGGGTATGTATATACAGATGAGAGGGGCATAGAAGGAGACACCTCATTAGGGTTTTGACCATTAACTTGATTAAAACAATTATGAGGTGGAGAAAAGTATTTGTTATATTTGTAAATGATAATTGTGGCATGACTACTTGTTTTGACTACTTGACTTGGTTTGACCATTTGATTTGGTTTGACACTTGACTTGGTTTGACTCTTTAACTAGATATTTCTTGTAAGATATTTTGTGGCACTATATATTTTGGGTGAGATATTTTCTTGCCATGCTTGTAGTCATATCAAGTGAGCCATCTCATTTTTCAATTATCATTTATCAAAAACCATTTCTCTTTCCTCAAGCTAGCTCTCTTCTTCTTCCTCACAACAAAACCCTTAAGGTCTCATGAGTTGAGTAAACTAGGGTTCCAAGAGACAAATAAATCCATCTTCATTCTCTAAATCACCTAGGCCATCTAGTTTAGCAAGCTAGTTGCCCTAGTTACCTCGGATTTGAGCTTGGAGCTCGGACTATAGACTCTCGGGTGGATCGTCTTTCACTCGAGGAAGCCGATGAGGAAGCTACGATCCGGATCGATCCTTGGAGCCTACGATGACGAGGAGCACAGCGGAGAAGACCCTGTTGGGGTTGAAAATTGCACCCCGGTTGACCAAGTAAAAGTCAAGGTCAACCCCAAGCCAGGTGGGCCCAAGCCCAGATCAAGTGGGCTCATGCCCGAGTCGAGCCCAAACATGAAGTGGCCGGCCTCCTCCATGCCGAAATAAAAAATCATGTAATAAATAATTTTGATGTAATTTTTTATGCATGAATGTAAGAAAAAGGACATAAAGCCAAATTTCTGTAAAGCACATGGATTATGTGCAAAAGAAATGAGCACATGAGACATGGGATGGGCAAAATGCCATTTTTGTAAAGCCCAAGGTGCTATGTGTAAATGTGTAAGCCTATATAAGGCAACATGATGAATAAAGCATACACTTTTCATTTCTCTAAAACTCTAGGGTTTGTGCCTCCTTCTTCTCCTTCCTCAAGGTTTTAAACCTTCTCCTTTCTTTTGAATTAAATCAAGAGTTTTACTCTTCCTTTTCAAAAACTAAATAGTTTTTCACCACAAAACCCACAAAGGGGAGCTCAAATCTTCCATTAGATCTCAAAAAGGGGAGACTTTTAAGTCTCACCCCCTTTTCTCCAAGATCCAGCCGATCAAGAGGAGGAAGAAGAAGACCCGTCTCCAAAAATCCAACTTTGGACAAAATCCCAGTCAAGAGAAGATCCAAGACTCAAGAGAGAAGAACCTCTGAATATTTTTAGGGAGTTCAACTCCAAGACCCAAATCCTCAAAGGAGTTTAACTCCTAATCCATATCCTTAGGAGTTTGACTCCAAATCTAAATCTTTTCGAGTTTAACTCCACTCAAAATCCTCTTTAGGAGTTTAACTCTTATTTCTGGGGGTAAAAACCTCTTTCTTTCGCTAGTGCCAGAGCGCCCACGTGCCGGGCATGTGAGGCGCCAGCACCCAAAGCGCTAGCGCTCGAGCGTCCACGTGCCGGGCCCATGAGGCGCCAGCACCTAAAGCGCTAGCGCCCGAGCGCCTCACGTGCCGGGCACGTGAGACGCCAGCGCCCAAGCGCCAGCGCCTGCGCGCTAGGCGCACGAGGCGCTGGCACCCACGCATCCTTTGGACGCCATTTCCCCCCCATTTTACACACTCCACACTAAAAATACTTCCCCCGTTAGAAAAAATTTCTAACGGGGCGCTGCCCCGCACCCCGCAAGGGGGCCGCTAGTCCTCTTAACCCTCAGCCCGCTATCTGGGTAGCGGGACCCCCGTAAAAACTCTGTGGGCCCCCCGATATATCCAAAATCTCTTCAAAACACAACACTGCACATTGAGTTCGCATGACCTGTTTGACCTGTCAATCGGAGGTTCCCTTGCTCTAAAGGAGAAGGGTAATTAACGGCATCTTAGTCCGCGGCAGCCGAAGATTCGGATCCCCACAATCATTAAATCCCGGCCTGCCCTAGACAGGGGGAATCTGTAATGTGCCTGACAAGCACGCTCATATTCCCATCTCAATAGGGTGACGAAAAACACCTTACAGACCCGAAGGACTTGTATCATGAGATATAACATTCTTTCCGAATAGTTAAATCTTATGTAGTTTGCTAGCTAGGGTTTATGGTCGATCCTTGGTTCTTGTCGGTGTTGCGAAGCCCGTAAAAATCATTTTTTGCAAATTCCGCCTCCCCCCGAACACGTGGGGTGCACGACATCGACTTACAAGAAACACTCAGCGTGCACTCTATCAAAATTAGAATGGATATCACTTTATCTAATCATGATGACTCCCACTGTTTCCTCGAATTCTCCTTCAAACCCTAAAAGGAGAACTAGTCGAGATCATATACACCTTACAAGTTCGCTAACTATTCAGCCAGGTCAGTGTTGGTACTCCGAGGTAGTCCCCCCGTGCTTTCACACGGACCCAATTAATAACCTCGTTTTAGCAGAAGCGTAACCTCGTTAACACTTTCTAGACACCTAATAGGTTAACTAATTGTGAAGTGAAAAATCTCCCGAGAAGTAATACCTACTCATCAGTGGGAATTGTGACCCAACTATCATCGTGTGATAACCTGATGGAATCCATTCAAGTCATCACACTCCAGAAGGTATGCGCATGCCTGGAAAGTTTCCTTTATATTTGAAACTCCCGATATGGTTTTTGCCCCAAGCACTTATGACCTTGACGAATGTCAAAATATCATAAGTCGCAAGTCAAGTTTAACCCATCATTGTCCTAATTAATCTAGACCCATTCGTACAAGCCCATAACGAAGGCCAAAACAGCTGTACGCCTGTCCTAGATTAATGCATCTACCTATGCTCTAGACAAGTATCCTCTAGCTACCAAACACTATGCCTTGGCGAAGGTCAAAACACATAGCATGAATACTAGTTGATACTCATCTGAAACGACGGAGGACTACGGCTAGTTTTGGCGAAAAACCTTAAACGTAATGAACTTGATATCGTTGAAGGAACTCGAGTGGCTTTGAAATGGAGTGGGTTAATCTCCGCTTTTAAAACTAGTAATATAAATCTTTGCTTAAGAGTGAATTCCCTGTGAAAGGATCAAGCCTCTTCCCTCATAGAATGAGGTGCAGGATATTCCTAATCGAATACCTCAATACAAAGCAAAAGAATACGATAGTTGTTTTGAAGAGAAACGAGTAGTTTTAAAAATTGGTTCCGAAATATCAAATAGGTTTGTTTTCTTTGCGTTAAAGATATAATGCAGTCCCATAAAATCTAGTTTCTAAGCCACAACAGAAACAACCAAAATAGCATGCTTTTATATGCCATCCGCATTCTCCATGGGGTCCTGGGTTTTCACAATAAGGTTACTTAACTTACGGCAGGACGGGGATAGGGCTAGCGCGGATACAAAACATATAGAAGCATATACTAATATATATATATATATATACACACACACACACACACACACATACATACATACATAGATACATACATACATATACATACATATATATATATATATATATATATATATATATATATATATATAGCAGGCAGATAATAATCATCACAGGCATCGAACAACAATATGGAATAGCCGATAAACATGGAGCCCCGCGTTTCATCTGAGCCGTAAATGAAACGCGACGTTCCCCAGTCGTGTGGACAGCCCGTACATAGTCGATCCTAGACCCCTACGAGTGCGGCAAGCCACCTGCTAATCCTAAAAACTGGGTAACACGCCCTCAATGAAATGAGTCGATCACCCTCCGCTTTCTAGAATCCGGTAACTTGTGCACCCCTCCATGGGTCGAATTCTAAAACCCCTACAAGTGCGGCGAGCAACCCGCCAATTCTAGAGTGAGGCGGCCCGGTCTCAACTCCATGAGATGGCCACCTGCTGCAATCTAGAACCCGCTACTCGAGCACTTCTCCTGGGTTAATCCTAGTACAGAAATGAAATATATATAATGGTGACATTGACCGCATCCTGGTCGAGCACCAATAAAAGAATATACATAATACGAAAATGGCGGCCACATGTTGGAGCTCGTCCCGAACAAATGAATACAACATAATAAATCAAAAATGTACAAGCAACGCACGAGACACTATCCGACACGACAATCCAACTAAAGCATAATCAAGATATATATCCACAAAAACATGTAACCGAAACAGTGTGTAACCCCATCTAATTGAGCATATAGCAATTAGACAACGTTAACAACACATCCATGCACGTAAAAGAAGTCACAGCATTAGAATTCCAAAAAACTATTAGCGCACATCCCAAATTTACCAAGGATAAAAAACCAAGTGCACTACACATCCAAAAAAATCGAGTTTTGAGCCAATTTGGAAGTCCGAATCAAAACGAAACGCGCCCGAACCTTCACGAAGAGTTAGGGCAAGAAATTAACTTCGAGTCGGGGGCGTAGAGGGGGTACCATACCCTTGAGTCCACTACGAGGTGGCCAGAGGGTGAGGCAGACCCAAAACTGCCCATGGGGAGGGAGTTTCGGGTCCCCACCGCCAAGACCACCTTGTGGTGGTCTTGGGGAGTGGGCCCAGCCGTTCGGTCCCCATCGGAGTCTCCCCGGGGTGCCAATTTACCACCCTGCGGCTTCTCGGTTTGAACCGTGAGCCCACGAAGTGTGCAAATATCTCAAAACTCAAAAATTCGGGACTGTTTTTTCGACAGTTTTCGATGCCCGAAAAAACACGATTTCTAATGTCATAACTAACTAGTTTAAGGTGTTTGGGAGGCTCTGATACCACTGTAGAGTTCCCTAGTTCCCACGGCGCAGCGGAGGCACGGATGGCGAACAAAAAATTCAAGCAAACACGAAGGAACCCCGAACCTAGAATCGATCCAAACTCCTAAACTAGCAAACCAAGCATGCAAAGATACAGAATACTACATTTGACGCGTGTCCACTCAATCAAGGAAGACCCCTCCATGCTCCGTGTATGATGTCCGAATCGAGCTTGAGTGGCAACCGCTCTTTCCGAATAAGATACACTTGAGGGAAACCGATCCAAGCTCCGGCTTCACTTAGTGAAGCGACCGACGTTCCAAGCTCGCTACGAATGGAGAGTGGGGATGTAGGAATATTCTCACTATCTTTTTCTCTCTTTTCTAAGCTCAAGTGAGATACCTAGAAGAAGGAGGAAGAGGTGAAGAAGAAGAATCTATGAAGAAAATGGCTAAGTCTTTTGTGTGAAGAAAAACCAGCAAGCATAGAATGAATGGCTTGATTTTTGCAACCATGGAAGAATAATGTATCCAAATGAAATATATCATATAATAATCAACCCATACCTCTCTACCATACTTCTTTACACCTCATCCGCCACCTCATTTTTGATTTTCTATAATAGAAAAATTAAGAAATGAAGTGTCCATCTTCTAGAACAAATTCCGTATAAATACGGAATACAGCTCGGTATACGTACAGAAATACATATACGCGTAATCGTACAAAAATATGAATAGCCAAAAGAGATAAAATGAATAGTGAACAATAATACTAGAATATACATATTAAATATATATATATATATATATATATATATAAATTATTAAATCAAAACCTGATTTAATAATCCGGCTTAATCCTAAGCCGCTAGTATTATCAACTGTCCGATTAAAGTCCGTATAGCCTGTACATGTATTTAATCGGACACCTTGTATGCACCAACATACGTCATCTACATCATATCGCCTGAACCGGGAAAACCCTCTATATAGGACTTTAAAAACTCGACAATACGCTGGCAGTGATTTACTGGATAAATCCAAAAACCACAAGCACGCCAGCGTCACTAGCTGTACGTAACGGCTACCCAGGTATCTGTCGAAAGGGAGGTTGACAATCAAGTCCATCCAAACCCTACTGAGCCTGAATGTGACAATCTCTGTATAGTTCGGTCTCTTCGTCTAAGAGTATCGCATACCGGGTCTAAGGGTAGAAACGTCAGACCCCTAATAACCCGATAAGTCGTGTCGGAGTCAAGATCATCACCAACCGAGAAACTATTGAACTCATATCAGTAAATCTAATCTACCGTGTACACGGATTTAGGGTGATAGCCAACCGAACACAGTATGACATCGACTCATAATATCAGTAGAGATGAATCCCCAACAATCGCTCACTGCCTCCATATGGCTCGGGACTGTACCCAACTAAAACCTGTTTGCATGACTCCTTTGAGCCGTAGTAGGGTAGTTAAGATACCAAAGTGTACCCCTCGAACAAACTGTTTGATAAGCCCAATTCTACAAAAATATTTAGAAAATTCCCAGGACTCAGCAAAAGATGCCCAACGGGAAAATGGAGACAACCGGGCTCGGATATGTTTGATCCAGGAAGCAGGAGCAGATTTACAGTTGCCGCGTCGTAACCAGCTTAAGTAAAGTGAAAAAGGCGCTTCCAAATAACCGTAGCGTTAAATCGGAGTGAGAGCCCGCTCTAAGAGCGTTAAGTCCGTCACTTGAAGAACAAATTGACAAGCTAATAAACCAAGCTTGTCAAATGAGTCGGGACAATCACAGCCGCGAAATGGCCATTTATGAAAAGGCCAAAACGCAGCGTCTTAGTCAGTAATCTGCGGAGAAAGTAGACCGTAATGCTCTTCATCTTTGGCCCGCTATATATTCCCGCTGAAAGGGAAAACCCAAAATGGAGGTAAAAATAGGGCGAAGAACGCAAACAACGCTGGAAGACAACAAAGCGGATTCAAGACGCCGTGCAAATGAGAAAAACTCGATTGGAGCCCGTCCTTTATAAAAAAAATGGGTTGGGAACACTCTTTACCCCAAGACAAGACAAGACAAGGAAAATATTCAACCTTGTCATGAAGCACCGAATGATGATACTTCAGGATTCTCGGCACCCCGAACAAATAAATGAGGTCGATCATCCAAATTATTGCTCCTATCACCGAGTAATAGGTTATCCCCTTGAAGACTGCTTCACTTTCAAGAACTAGGTAGAAGACCAGTATCGACAAGGTAGATTTATGTTATCCGACTGCTGGAGGGTAACCCCGCCACAAAAGCATAATGTAATGACTTCAATATTACTATACCTTCAGATTTTCTTTCTTTACTAAAATATTGTATTTATTTATTCTTAGTATTTTCCTTATATTTTGTTTCTATTAAATATATTATTTTATTATTCCATCTATTTTTCCCAAACCTATTTCTTTAAACTAAATTTTAATCTATTTCAAATTAAACGCAAGACCTAATCCAACCCATAACCCAAATCCAATCTCATTTTCATTTTTTTTTATAAAACTGTGAGCCCAAAAGCCCACACTCTTTTCAAGTAAAAGCATATATTTAATTTTTATTAAATATGTGCATGAACAACTTTATAACTCATTGGTTAAGTGCTTACATTGTTATTCCATAGGTCACATGTTCAGATTCTCATTCTCGCAATTATTTTTTTATCAATTTTCATTCTTCTCATAACCTACAAATGAGACATTTCATTTCATCTTCTTTTTAACTCCCAAAATAATTAGAATGGTTATGAGCTATAATTTATTAGAATTATTTTGGCCATAAACCTTTTTTATATGTCACTCTTCTTTCTTTTCTTCATCTCACATTTCTATCATTTCTCATCTCTCTCTTCATCTCTTTTTCATCCCACCTTAACCATTTCCTTTTGATCAATTCTAAAAATAAAATAAAATCACTTTTCCCTTGAGCTTGGAGAAGCACCGGTTCTATCAAGTTTCAAAAACTCATTTGAAGATTTTATCTAAACGGTGAGCCGGTTGTTATACCGACTCACACAACCTGTAAGTCCCCTCTCCTCCTCCTTTTCTTTACTTGAAATCCATCCCCTTACCATGCCTCCATCACTCCGAATATTGAGATAACTAGTTAGTCTCATCATAAAGATTTTTGTTAAAATAAATGGTTGAAATAAAGCACATATGTTTAGTTATAAAATCTTGCATGTAATGGTTGATAACATATTAAGTATTATTGTTTTAGACGGTTAATCATGACCGGATCATATATTTGCTTCACATATGTTAATTCATGTTATTTATCACTAAAATTTTATTTACTTATATTTATTTTTGCATACAAGAAAACAAAGTTATAAATAAATACCATAGATTTATCATTTTCAAATACGATCTTACAAAACCTTTATCTTTAAAATAAATTTTATAAATTAATTTTCACATCTATAAATCCTAGGAAAATTAGGATAAATAATAGATAGAATTTTAGGTTTACAGTAAAAATTTCATATCAAACCGAATAACGGTTTAGAAGTTGCATTTTTTTTAATCATTGTTTTTAAAACCAGAAAACTGCCAATAAGGGTCTTTTTTGAGAGATCATAACTCTATAATCGTTGATCCAAATTAAGTGTTTTCAGATGTTTTGAACATCAAAATCGAAAGATATAGATTTTATTAGTTTTAAGTTTTTACTGAAAATCGACGTAAAATATAGAAAACCGCGTTACAATATTTAGTGACGAATCTGGACAGAATCTGTGCTGATTCGCACACTATTTTTAAATAGGACATAACCCGAACCCCCGATGTCCGTTCATGACAAACATTAGATGTGTAGGTGCACAATTGATAGAAATATAATTTTATGTATATTAGATTACTTATAAACGCATGAAATAACCCGATATAGGTTTTGCAATACAATATATAGTTGCTGTCCAGAAATCTGAATTTCTGTTTTAAACGCTGATATTAAAACGATCATAACTAGAGCTTCAGAAATCCAAATCATGCGAATCTTAGTGTTTTGGATAAGTAATCCGAAAAACCTACAATTTTATAATAATTTTTGTAATCTGAAACCCGATAGAAATTAACTCAAACCGCGTTTTAAAAATGTGTGATGGTGCTGAACAGATTCTGATCTGTTTTGCGCGATGATACAAAACATGTATATCTCCCAAAACGGTAGTCGTATTTAGGCGAGACTGGAACTCACTTGTGCATAACACTTAAGGCTATGTTTTCGTTTATATTCTGATTTCAATTGACTTGATTAACTAGTCGTACATATTAGATATTTACAACATTGTTTTGGACGTTACTTGTATACTTATCTCATATCATGTTCTGTGATTACTTATTTATTTTTATTAGCCTTGTGATTAAATCATTACAGATTAGAATTGACTTGATCTTGACATGACTCAATCATGAATACTTGAACCCAGTATATACATTTGAACCAATTTAACTCGAACTATGAATACAATCGGTATGACTTGCACTTGACATGACTACATGAACTCAATTTTGAAAAATTGATATAATACATCACCTTTTGTATTCATGGATTCGATCAAGCCTCATAACATTAATCATAAACTAATAAACACGGGGTGTTGGGGTAATTTGAGTATAAATCCAACGGAATCTCATGAGCCCCATTAATACAAATCATATTGCTGTGGTACCGGGCTGAAACGGTACAAATCATGTTGTGGTGGTACCAGGCTAAAACGGTACAAATCACGAATTCACGAATGAGGGCCCGTGTTTCCAAGCCCATGGATGATAGCCTGTTGGATTTGGAATACTTCAATAACAATTGAAGTCCCGCTATTTTGGGCCCGTGATTCCTTACCCCTGGACGATAGCCTTGGGTTCGAGAATACTTTTGAGATTGATTGACATTCACACTTAAACTCACGTTAGTACTTTTACCCTTTTAAAGAACTTTTAAGACGCTTACATTCACTTCATGTTCACTATACCTACACTTCACGGACATACTATACTTGTTTACTATGCTCATGTTATATTACCATGCTTACATAGCTGTCATTAACATTATCATGTTATACTTGTTCATGTTTTATTTCCATTCATACTATATCACATGTCACCTTGCATATTCATTTATATACTTTCATATCCCACTTTTCTTGGGGACTTACCGAGCACAAGTTCGCTGACGGGCATTCCACCCATTTCTTTGTTTTCTTGGAATGTTCGTTAGATAATCTAGAGATTGAGGAGATCGAACCGAGTCAGGAGGATTACTTTTAGCTTCTGGAGCAGACCGACTACTAATTCTTTCTTTTCAGCTTTTACTTCATGTATGATACCTATTTAGGCACTTTCTTTTATGCATCTTTGTTTTCAGACATCATGTATTCAGTTTGAAACTTGTGAAACTTGGGGATGTAAATATATAAAGTTGGATTTTCATTATCATGTCTTTTCTTGTCATTTTATATTGCTTATATACGCTTAGCGTATTTTTTTCGAGCAATGACATTCTCGGAATAAATACGTCGCGGGCTTGTCACATGTCGTTACCGCTCTTTTAGGAAGAGGGGCATGACAGGTTTTATTGGCGGCCCATGCAAGTCAGTTCTACATGAACATCGTAAGTAATATAATACAAGAATTATGAAATCCAATTATTACATTCAGTTTTTCTTTTGAATCCTTCCCTATTCCTTGAATTTATCTTAAATTCCACCTTCGGCTTCCTTGAGGTTCATTTCTCGGCTTTTGAATCCTTAACTCTTGTTAACCCTTTTTTATTTGTATCTCGTAGGCCTATTAGCTCAATTGGTTAGAGCATCGATCGACGGAGCTCGAAGACGACATCATCCTTAGCTTTCCACTACCTTATTGCGATGTACTTTATCTAGAAATTTCAGGGACGAAATTATTTTAAGAAGGGTAGACTGTAACGATTGCACCGTGTTTCATCCATTTGAATCCTTTTCTTTTTTTCCCGATAATCATGTCTCGACGTAAAGGAAACAAAACTGCGAACCATTCATCTCCGGTTGATCTTATTATGTTAATTTTCTTAATTCCTTATTATTTTCTTTCATTGACTCTGATAGTAGGATATGAGTGAGTTAAATAGAATTATGTGATTGTAACTATGAACTGCAGTATAGTTACAATACGGTACTCTACTTGAGTGGCTTAGAGTTCTGTCTTTGATACTCTTTTCTCTTGATTGAGCTATGTTCTACTGTGTATTCTTATTCTTGATTATCGAATCCTATATTTTTGTTAACTTATATCCTTTCTTGATTTTTAAATTCTATTTTCATCCTTATCTTTGTACTATTCTTGAATTCAATCCCTAATTACTTTTCTTCTATTCGAGTACTTGCTTACGGCTTTCTTGTAAACTGCTATTGAATTATCCTAACAGCATTTTCTATTCTTCCTGGTTGTCTTATCGCGATTACTTAGAGTATCGACTTACGGAACGCGACGGCGAAACGTGAAGACATCATCCTAATCTTGTTTCCTTACTCTGTTGCAATATTCTTCTTGAGTAATTTCGAGGACAAAATTATTTTAAGGAGGGTAGAATGTAATGACCCTAATATTACTATACCTTCATATTTTCTTTCTATAGTAAAATATTGTATTTATTTATTCTTAGTATTTTCCGTATATTTTGTTTCTATTAAATATATTATTTTTATTATTCCATCTATTTTTCCCAAACTCATTTCTTTAAACTAAATCTTAATCTATTTCAAATTAAACGCAAGACCTAACCCAGCCCATAACCCAAATCCAATCTCATTTTCATTTTCTTTTATAAAACTGTGAGCCCAAAAGCCCAATTTCTTTTCAAGTAAAAGCATATATTTAATTTTTATTAAATATGTGCATGAACAACCTTATAGCTCATTGGTTAAGTACTTGTATTGTTATTTTAAAAATAATAGAATTTAAAAGTCGGTTAACTCCACTAACTGAGGTCATTTGAAAAGAGAACTTGTTTAATAGAGAAGAGAGGAGAAAAGAAGGGACTTACATGTTGTGTGAGTCGGTATAACGACCAGATCACCGTTTAGATAAAATCTTCAACTAAGTCTTTGAACCTTGATAGAACCAGTGCTTCTCTAAGCTCAAATGAAAAGAGATTTTATTTTATTTTTAGAATTGATCAAAATAAAATGGTTAAGGTGGGATGAAAAAGAGATGAAGAGAGAGAAGGGAAATGATAGAAATGTGAGATGAAGAAAAAAAGAAGAGTGACATATAAAAAAGGTTTATGGCCACCATAATTCTAATAAATTATAACTCATAACCATTCTAATTATTTTAGGAGTTAAAAAAAAGATGAACCTTTGAAAATTCCAAGTTGAGGTTTAGAGAATAGAATGAGTTGTGATGGTATATATGAGGTATAGTTGGTGACCATAGACCCTTAGTGTTAATCCTGGAACAACTTGAGCATAGAAAAACAAGACTTGAGTTAGGATTTGGCCGATATCGGTTTTGTGAATTCTTAATGACTACAGGGAATCTGGAGAAAATTGGGAACTTTGTAAGTAAATCAAACATGTACGCTAACTTAATTAGACCATTAGAAGACCATTACATGAAGACGAGACCCAAATCCCTTAGTTAGGCCGGCAGCACCGGGCCAAATGGCATTCTCGCCGGGCCACTTGTGTTGTTAGGCGCTGGGGTTTGGTCTATGGCTCTTACTCCCTATAACCTAGTCCCTGTATTGTTAGTTTAACTCCTAGTTACCTGAGCAAAAATCTAGGACCAATTTGATATTGATTTTGACAATGTTTTCCGATTTCTAAAATTTAGTTTTTGATATTTGAACTTGGATTTGGTCATTAGACGTTTGTACGTCAATGACGAGGCTTATTTGGTTGTTTTTGCATGCGTAGATCATAGGTTCTAACCTATGTGCGTTTCGTGTGCCGTTTCATATTTCGTGTTTGATTCGCGTTTACGATATAACGTATTGAAAGCTGTAGGTACCCCACATGGACATCGTATGACAAGGGAGAGCGTGGCGTCATCGACTTCGGCAAACGAGAATTGAGGTGAGTAGATGTATATCTACGGGAAAAGTCGGGTGGATGGCGTATAGCACCCCCGCAACCGTAGAATAAGGTATTACTATATTATTATAAGTTTGGATGCGATATTTGGATACTTAGGTAATAGGGTATTTAGAAGACCTTAGGTTAGATTAGGTTGATCTAGAAAGACCTATCCATAGGATTATTACCTCGGTAGAGAATCGCAGGTTATAAGTAGTCACACATGCACGCACACACTTGGTTTTGTATGTATATGTGTGTGTGTATATATGTATGCGTATGTTTATACACACACATACACATATACACGTGTGATGAGGATAGTATATGATATGTAGAAATGAGTCGATATGATCAGGCATGATACCGTGAGGTTTAGATATGTGATTGAGTCATGATATCGTATATGATATGATAATATAATGGATCGTTGGGCGATATGTATTCATACATGCGATAACATGTGAGTTGATGATATTAGAATGTACGAGGGTTTAGAACCGTACCCCTGATCATTATATTGTTTGATGATGATACCGTACGAATGATGATATTTTGTATGATTTTGACCCGTACCCTCGATTTTGAGGATGTCGTACGATGGATATTACCGTACGAGATATATATATAAGATGATTGATCCGCATTCTTAACTCAAGGATGCCGTACGATATATTATACCGTACATGATACTATGAGGTTGGATCGCCGACTAATAGATATATCGACTCGAATACGTATAGTCTTCCATTACTTTGACCCAGGTTTTAGTTTAGCCTTTTAGTTAGTTCTTAATTTAGTGAGTAGACGTTAGAATATAGTTCGAGTCATACCTATTTTCAAAACTAGCGAATCGTCGGTATTTTCAAATAGGCAACCGAGGGATGCTACGGATTTTCAAACTGATATTTCTTTTCTCAAAACATCGTAGCCCCTATTTTTCTAAAAACAACGATTCGTGTTATTTTAAATACTATAACTGTATGGCTCGTATATAGTTATATAGTGGATTATGCTGTTGTTTTAAATATTTACTTTTGTTGTACTCATACCGTTCTCATTGCATTATAGATATATTTATGTGTTTCCATTAGTTGTTTGATATCGACTGCTAGGACACCTGCACCATTACCGATGATGCGCATGTTGCACGTACACTTTCTTGCCGGCTCACACACATCATCATCGGTAATTGCCATGTCATGTACACTTTAGAAAACGTTATTTCATTGGTACAACCTGCTAGCTGGTAATTTAAATATATTGTTAGTATGCTTTCTCTCATATGCTAGTTTAGATATTGCATTCCTTACTTAGATACCCCATGCATTCATATACTCATTCTGTTATGCACTGTTGTGGGCTTTATGCCGATATTCACTGTTCATTGACTCATGATTTTGAGATTTCGGATTTTTCATGAGATTTCGGGATTTGGGAAACCGCATGTGGATTTTATAAACTTATGATTATTTTTAAAGAAAATGATGCGGTTTTCCTTGATATGATATTTCATGTCCACCATGATGTTTTCTCGGTTCTGAGCTTGGTTTACGAGACCCAATTCGAGGAGTAGGATGATCCATTTGCTGGTACATGGTGGACCCAGTAAGGTACCCAGGGGCAATAAGCTCGAGTTGTAGACGATGAGTCTGGCAGGGGAGCACTACCTACCGGTGATAGTTTGGACTCGGCGGTTATCCGGAGGATACCGACCGTAGTCGTGAGATGGATATGAGGGCCGATCTGAGGATACGGCACCTGAGATCCGAGGATTTACGTGTCGATGCTGGACACGGGTTTAATGATGTCCGAGTGTCGGTTTTAGACACTCCCATTTTATTATGATTTTTGTGTTTCGTTGCTGGACACACCCACCCGATGATGCATTCGTACATGATTCACATCTTATGACATGGACACGAGTACCTTGTTATCACTTACATGCTACTGTTGCCCTTGCTGTTATTTGATGTGTATTATTATTGTTAGTATTATTGTACTGTATAGGAGATCGTCTTTCATACGATTTCTACTCGGTGATGTTTTCTACTCACGAGTTGGCATCTCATCCCGTTGTGCCACAGTTTCTTGCAGGTTTGGCCGTATAGGTTCCGTTGCGGCTTGCTGGCACACAGTTCCCTTCTGGGTGATTGCTTGGTAGGTGGGATACATAGCATCGTGACCACCATTTTTCCTACTTGTATATATTATTTCAGTTGTATATAGTTAAAAGCTCCATCAACTAGACCTGTATATTTAGTAGACTTAGAAAACCACAGTTGTATATTCTTTCGACCTTAGAGTCGCGCTCATGTATTATTATTGTTTTCTGGCTTTCTTGATGATGTTTAGCTTTTTTTTTGTGTTTTGATCCTCGCCCTTCGATGTTGTATATTTATTATCTGCATGGTTGTTTCCGCCTTTCCGCGAAGAGCTAGCTCCCGCTTGGGGATGCCTATATTCATATTTGCTTGTATATGTTTTCGGGCTAAAAATTATAAAATGAGGTGCTGCCCAAACTTTTAATGACGGAAATGTTTTCAAGTTAGATACAAATATTGTGTTTTCGTATACTATTATCTCTATTTTAAAGAAAGAACTTGATTTCAGTAAAACTTTATTTCAAAACTGCACCTCCACTATTTTTCCTAAAAAGGTTTAGATTTTTGGGCTTTTGGCTTACTTGAATTAGGTGTGGTCCTATAGACTTCACATGATTCAAGTGTCAGTCACGTGCCTTTTTCCGTGTCGTGACAAATAAATAATACATGTCTCACAGTCTCGTAGTCTAGGTCCAATACAAATGATAGATGGAGTGTACTAGATACAAAAGTAAATATACATGATGGGAACAAAAGAATATCCTTATAAAACCCACTTACAAGTATAGCTCCGAACACTCGAAGCAAGCGAAAGCTGAAGAAGAAGTGCGTCCGCCGCTACTATACTGACAGGTCGGTCCAGCAAGGCATTGTGGCACAACGGGGGTGAGTTGCCAACTCTTGAGTAGTAAGTAACAACTAATGAGACAATCACAAGTATACACGCAAATGCGTCACAACCTATATATACAACTATGATGTGATGTACTTGTATGAATGCAACATGAATGAATGATCAAACATGAAATCTAGATACATCTGGTATAAGAAAAATCCGTGTTCTTATCTTAGTAAAATTTTGGTATTATAAACTGGAGTATCATCAAATGAAATCGACAGAAATCCTTATCAAGCATCGACATAATATATATGCATCGACATAATATATATATATATATATATATATATATATATATATATATATATATATATATATATATCGGGTGCCGTCTCTCAGATCGGCCCTCAAATGTGTCAAATCACACGATTCCGGTCAGTATCCTCCGGATCTCCGCTGGAACAATAATCACCGGTAGGTAGTGCTCCCCTGCCAGGCTCAACATCTCTCTAAATGATCTTCTTGTCCCGGGGTACCTTACCGGGTCCACCATATACCCACAGACGGTGCCTCCTCTCTCCTCAAATAGGATATATGTACATATGTGGCTCAATAACCGAGAAAACTCATGGCGGACGCTACACATCATATCAAGAGAAAACCGCAATTTCTATTTTAAAATGATCATAAGTTTATAAAAGTCTTTTTGCGGTCTTCCCCAAATCCAGAAATCTCATGAATACGGAAAAACTCCAAGAAGAATCACAATACATGCATATGTCGATGATGGTGAATGTCCATGATATCCATATGATGCAATAAAATGAATGACTTGAAGACTACATATCAATAATGATGCAATACTCAAATACCGATTTTTAAGCAAGTTCTATAGTGTTTATGACTAGCAATTACCAATGGCATGTGTATTCGCATAAAATAGTGCACGTGCGGTATGAATCATTGGTAAGGTGCAAGTGTCCTAGGTGATAATATCATGTGCATGATGATACAAGTGCAATATGAATATGATATACGCATATGAAATCAAGAATTATAACTAAATCCTAGCTATCGGGCACTTTACGCCATTCAAGCGATTCCCTCATAGATGTGACATCTACTCACCAGAACGTCTGGGCTAATCGAATCCGACCAACGTCTTTCCTTTCTTTGCTGCGTCCAACGTCTCCGCAACCGATCCTAAAATCGCACGATATCAATACATATAAGACTAAACATCCGATATAATGCGAAGACAAAACAATATGAAAGAAATAACGTTCACAAGTTAAACACTTGTGAACTTGGTGCACAAAACATGTGTGACAACGTCTAAAACCACCATGATTGGCTGTTTTCCTCAGAAACGCCAAGTCAGGAACCAAAACGTCCTTGTCGCAGCTTCTTTATCCAAACGCCGACGCTTAGCCTTTTCATATATGGTTGTCTCGCGTTCTCGGTGGGGTGGGTGACCCTCCGATGATATAAGCAGTAGTTTGGATGTAAGTCTTCTCCATCGAGGCATGTGATCCCGGGAGTGTTCTTTATGAGAGGTGGCAGCTTTATCCCTATTGACAGGGCTTTGGCGAACCGCTTCTCTATTTTGATCCTTCTCTTATTTGTTGCAGGTGTACTTTGGTTTGGTTGGAGCACTTTACAACTCGTCCTCGTCGCAGCTTCTTTATCCAGACGCTGACGCTTAGCCTTTTCATATATGGTTGTCTCGCGTTCTCGGCCAACTTTACTTTTTTGAAAGGCTTCGTTTAGCAGCCTTTTAACCAGGTCTTCTTTTGCCAGTTCCGGGGATTTTAGCGCCGATTCTGCCCCCAATTCCTCTGCGTTGTTTTCTGACGCTAAGGGAGCTTCTTTGTCATATAACGACGAATGGGAGACCATGTGTGTCACGACCCGAATGAGGAAACGTGACTGGCACTTAAATCACACAACGTCTAGAGGCGTAACGTAATTCAAGTAAGCCAAAATCCCCTCGTGAAATGAAAAGAGTGATAAAAATACTTATTTTAAAAAGGTTGATTTTTAAATAAATTGAGTTACGTCGAAATCATTTAAAAGCATCAAGTTTTCTGAAAATTTTGGTAGAGTCTCCTTTATAAAACAGTCCCAAATCGGTACATAACATAAATATGTATAAGCAATGATAAAAAGGCATCTCCAAACGGGAGCTAGCTCCTCGCCAAATGGCGGAACACAACCACATGCAAGATATATCATAATAATGTGAAAAACCATATAAAAAGCAAGAAATAAGAAAAGCATAAAAGTCGGCTCACATGAGCTCGACACCAGATAACAAATAATACAAGTCTCATAGTCTCGTAGTCTAGGTCCAATACAAATGGTAGATGGAGTGTACTAGATACAAAAGTAAATATACATGGTGGGAACAAAAGAATATCCTCATAAAACCCACCTACAAGTATAGCTCCTAACACTCGAAGCAAGTGAAAGCAGAAGAAGAAGTGCGCCCGCCGCTACTATACTGACGGGTCGGTCCTACAAGACACTGTGGCATAACGGGGATGAGTTGCCAACTCGTGAGTAGTAAGTAACATCTAATGAGACAATCACAATCATGCACGCAAATGCGTCACAACCTATATATACAACTATGATGAGATGTACTAGTATGAATGCGACATGAATGAATGATCAAACACGAAATCTGGATACATCTGGTATGAGAAAAATCTGTGTTCTAATCTTAGTAAAATTTTGGTATTATAAACTGGAGTATCATCAAATGAAATTGAAAGAAATCCGTGTCAAGCATCGACACACAATATATAGATATATATCAATATCTTGGATGTTGTCTCTCAGATCGGCCCTCAAATCTGTCAAATCACACGACTCCGGTCAGTATCCTCCGGATCTTCGCCGGGCCAATAATCACCGGTAGGTAGTGCTCCCCTGCCAGGCTCAACGTCTCTCTATACGATCTTCTTGCCCCGGGGTACCTCACTGGGTCCACCATGTATCCACAGACGGTGTCTTCTCTCTCCTCAAATCGGGTATATGTACATACGTGGCTCAATAACCGAGAAAACTCATAGTGGACGCCACACATCATATCACAAGAAAAACTCAATTTCTATTTTAAAATGATCACAAGTTTATAAAAGTCTTTCTGCGGTCTTCCCCAAGTCCAGAAATCTCATGAATACGGAAAAAATCCAAGAAGAATCACAATACATGCATATGTCGATGATGGTGAATGTCCATGATATCAGTATGATGAAATGAAATGAATGACTTGAAAACTACATATCAATAATGATGCGATGCTCAAATACCGATTTTTAAGCAAGTTCTATAGTGTTCTTGACATAGTAATTACCAATGGCGTGTGTGTTCGCATAAAATAGTGCATATGCGGCATGAACCACTGGAAAGGTGTAAGTGTCCTAGGTGATAATATCAATGTGCATGATGATACAAGTGCAATATGAATATGATATACGCATATGAAAACAAGAATTATAACTAAATCCTACCTATCGGGAGCTTTACGTTATCCAAGCGATTCCCCCATAGATGTGACATCTACTCACCGGGACGTCTCGGCTAATCGAATCCGACCACCGCCTTTTCTTTCCTTACTGCATCCGACGTCTCCCCAAACGATCCTAGAATCGCACAATATTAATACATATAAGACTAAACATCCGATATAACGCAAATACAAAATGATACGAAAGAACTAACGTTCACAAGTTAAACACTTGTGTACTTGGTGCACGAAACGTGTGCGACAACGTCTAAAACCACCCCGATTGGCTGTTTTCCTTAGAAACGCCAAGTCAAGAACCAAAACGTCCATATCGTATAATAACAAAACACTTAAAAAAGGAAAAAGGGTTCCAGATTTTATCTGCAGATGGACTAGGAAAAACAAAGTGTACCAAATATCCTAAAAGTCTAACAGAGAACTACCCACAAAATCCCAACACCCAACTCTACCTGAAGGCCGGCAGCGCCGGGAAATTTACTACTCTCGCAGATCGAATGGTGAGGGATTAGGTCCGGGTTTCTAGGGTAAACTCAGGGCTCTATAATTATTCTACTGTATTGTTTGATTAAATTGTAGAACAATGAAACGATAGCATACCACACAGAACATAAAACTAAACTAAAAACCGTTTTTAAAAACTAATTTAAGACATTATGGTATTAGAGTGCAATTAGTTAGATTAACAAGATTATAAGACACTAAACTACTCTTAACTACCCTAATTAAGCCATAAAAGCATTAAACTTAACCTAACCCTTACTTTAAAATCTAAACTTACACTAAATACTACTTTAACACCAAATTAAGATGAATTAAAGCAAGGATTAGCAAAACAAGTTAAGATTTAGTCTCATACCTCAAGAAGATTAAAAAGAGACCCTAACTTGAGGAGATAGCCACACAAGGTGAAGAATTGCTTGATGGAAACCCTTAAAGATGTTGAAAATGAGATTTTGGATAGGATTAGTGAAGAATTTAAGGTGATTAAGGGAGGGTTTATGTGAGGTAGAGAATGGTTTGTTTAAGGAGAAGGGAGAAGAGAAAAAGAGAAGAGTGTGAGGAAAAATATCAAGAGAGTGAGAGAGAGGAACCCTTGCCATGGCACACCCATGCCTCCCATTTAATGCACCATGCTCCTTCTTTTCTTTTTCATTTTTTTCTTTAATGAAAAATCTAGAACCATGCTTGAAAAAGAGACTAAACCATTGTAAAAAAAATGTGACATGGTTGCAAAACTTTTTTAACTTGTTCTAACCTATGATTAACACTAAATTAGTGTGTATGTGCATGCTTAAAATAATTTTTAATAATTAATAAATAAGGAATTAAATAAGTAACTAGCAATTAAATAAGTAACTAATTAAATACCAATAAAATAAGTAATTACATAAGTGAACTAGTACATATATGTGTGTGTGGGTGTGGAAAAATAATTATAGCTAGGTTTTATAGCAAAACATATGTTATCACTAATTAACATACAATTATCCTAAACGATTTCTAGAGCGTTACAATATGGCAACTTGCTGCACGGTCTTTAGTGTCTTCTGATGAGTCATTTCCGTCATCATTGTCACTGTCTTCGCCCTCAAGAATATGCTTGAGGAATTCTTCGAGAGTGACCAGTGTCCGCGCCTTCTGGTTATACTCCTCCAGCACGTCTATATATTTTTGTAGATCTGTGCGCTTGTCGTCATACTCGATAGGCTGCACAGGCTTTTTGGTCTTCTTCTTTTCCTTCGAAAACTTCGAAGGCTTGACTTAGTGGTCTTTCCCTTCGTCAACAATTTTCGGTGCGGGACGAGATTTTAACATCCATTCGATTATTTCGGGTTCATGTGGGCTTTTCCACCTGACTGCCTGACATGCTTGTAGATCCTTTAGCATTCTTTTGGTTTTCGCTGAAAGAACGACTTTCCATGGAGTTTCTTCCATAAGTGAGCATGATTCCCCCTGTGTAGGTATTCCTTAGCACCATGCCGAGGGTTTGGCTTGCATCAAACATGCTATAATAAAAATTTAGGGGGTGCTAAAGAATACCAATCATGAATCGAACTAGAAATTTAGGGTAACAAAGAACTAGTATCACATACTAGCAAGTCTAACACTAAGAGGATAATAATACAACCTTTGTAGACCTCCTCTTTTTGACTCCTTGGATCAACTAGGGTTTGAACCGGATCGTTTGAGTCCTTCCAAGTCCACAACGATCTACCACGGAGTCCCTTTACTCAAGCTCCTAGTTTCACTTGATCTAGATGAAGGTGAAGCAAACAATCTACACTAGTGGGCTAGACTAATATAGATTAGTGACGTGGGTGGTAATCTCACTTCAAAACCTTTTCTTTTTAAATTCCTCACTCACTTGAAAAAGCTAGAGAGCATGAAGGAGGAAGAAGAAGGAGAATGGCTAAGCTTGAACTCTTTTGTGATAATTCTATAAAATAAAAATGAGAAAAGAAAATATATAAATGAGAGTCACACTCACATAGAACTATGGTTAATAAATATCTAGATATTTTATATTGAGTTAAACAACAAATGAAAAATCAAACCATGGTCAAACTTAGGTCAAGTGAAGAAGAGTGTAGAAGAAATATAACCATGATTTAATTTCATTTTCCTTTTCTCAATATCAATAATATATATAAATATTTATACCATGTGAGTCTTGCATAGCCATCTCCAATGTATGAACAACCATGACACAAGTATGCATGTATGTGTGCATTCATATCATCATATATACATACATACATTCATGCATACAACAAATAGAAAAAGGTTTTAAGTAAATGAGATAATGGTAAATATTAAATCAACACTTGATTTAATAAACCGGTCATATCACATACGACCCGACCAATAGAAAACGCCCGATAAAAAATATGGTATCATATACACGCATTTAATCAAGCTCCCATGCATATCCCCATATGCACCCCACATCGTTTCGCCTGAGCTAGGAAACCCTTCTGTGGGACTCTAAGACTCGTCAATACGCTAGCAGTAGGCAGTGATCATATCACATACCCACAAACCGTCAACGGCACTAGCTGTACGTAACGGCTCCCAGGTATTGAGCGATCAGAAGAAAAACAAGCGAACCTGTCAAAACTCCCGTCGAACCAATTGGCAACACTTACCGTACAGTTCGATCTCTTCGTCAGATATGCTGCATATCGAGTCTAGGGATGGTATCGTCGACCCCAATAAGTCATGCCGGTATATGGCCTATAACAGATCGAGAAACTACTGATAACACTTATCAGTAAATCTCATCAGCCCTGGCCAGGGACTTCCTATTATAGCCAATCGAGCATAGCGCAACATCAACCCTTAATACCGGGAGAGACGAAACCCCTCCTATCGCTCATTGCCTCCATGTGCCTCGGGACTGTACCTAAAATCCACCTGTTTGCACGACTCAGTAGAGCCGTGGTAGGGTGGAGATCAAAGTACAGTGGGAGGACACAGAAGACTCTATGACGATCTCGGGTCTACAGACTAACCTGTACCAGTGTCACCTGAGAATTGCTATCCGACGATAGATATAATACCACATAGGAGTTCTCGACGAGTCCGTTCAGTGTACCCAGTCTCCACTGAGCACCCGTATACAGTCTTTGGTGTCACCACACCAATGGATATGGGATCATTCATCGCCCATCATATAGGTCAAGTAACGTATACGCTAGTCTATTCTGGAATATCGATGCCCCGTCTCGATACACCCACGACTAGGAACATTTCAAGGATATGCTTATAAACTACTCATGTCCCACTAGTATGATCTGCATCATAGTCCCAGTAGTCAAGCAAATATCCTAAGGGCTTTATCAATATGTACCAAATGAGTAATAAGCATGATCAAGTGAACATGTCAATATAAAGAACAACCAGATAGTATAATATCATGTCGAGCAAGAATTTCCTCTGAATATCTATGTACACATACTGATACATCCACTATCATATAATGGCCTCTAGGGCATACATATATCCAACACCTGCGCATCCACCTTTTTGGGAGTGTGCTTCTTGTAGGGTTTGCCTAGCACCATGCCAGGGGTTTGGATTGTATCAAACATGCTATAACAAAAATTTTAGGGGTGCTAAGAAAAACCGACCATGAATCGAACTAGAAAATTAGGGTAACAAGAACTAGTATTATATACTATCAAGTGTCTAACACTAAGAGGTGAGTAATACAACCTTTGTAGACCTCCTCTTGTGACTCCTTGGATTAACTTGGTGTTTGAACGGGTTCGCTTAAAACCTTTGAAGTCCACGACGATCCACCACGGAGTCCCTTTGCACAAGCTCCTTGCTCCACTTGATCAAGATGAAGGTATAGTAAAACAATCTACACTAGTAGGCTAGACTAATATAGATTGGTGATATGGGTTTGGATCTCACTTAAAAAACCTTTCTTTTTATGTTCTCCACTCACTTGAAAAAGCTAGAGAGCTTGAATGAGGAAGAAGAAGGAGAATGTCTAAGCATGAGCTCTTTTGATTAATCCTTACAATAATAATGAGAAAAGAAAATATAAATGAGAGAGTCACACTCACCCAAAACCATGGTTAATAAATATCTAGATATTTTGATATTGAGCTAAAAGAACAAATGGAAAATAGATCATGGTTAAAACTAGGTCAAGTAAAGAAGAGTGTAGAATACTAGCCATGATTTATTCCCATTTTCCTTTTTCTCAATAATCAAAATATATAAATATTTTACCATGTGAGTCTTGCATTTCTATCTCCATTGCATCAACAACCATGACATATGTATGCATACATGTGTGCATTCATATCAACATATATACATACATACATTCATGCATACATCATAAAGAACATGTTTTAAATAAATGAGCTAAAAGTCAATAATATTAAATCAACACTTGATTTAATAATCCGGTCATATCACATACGACCCGAACAATAGAAAACGCTCGATTAAAATACGGTATCATTTAATCGAGCTCCCGCGCATATCTCATATGCACCCCACATCATTTCGCCTGAGCTAGGAAACCCCTCTGTGGGACTCTAAGACTCGTCAATACGCTAGCAGTAGGCAGTGATCATATCACATACCCATAAACCGTTAGCGGCACTAGCTGTACGTAACGGCTCCCAGGTATTGAGCGATCAGAAGAAAAACAAGCGAACCTGTCAAAACTCCCGTAGAGCCAACTGGAAACACTTACCGTACAGTCCGGTCTCTTCATCAGATATGCTGCATATCGAGTCTAGGGATGGTATCGTCTACCCCAATAACTCAATAAGTCAATGCCGGTATATGGCCTATAACAGATCGAGAAACTACTGATAACACTTATTAGTAAATCTCATCATCTATGGCCAGGGACTTCCTGTTATAGCCAATCGAGCATAGCGCAATATCAACCACCAATACCGGGAGAGACAAAACCCCTCCTATCGCTCATTGCCTCCATGTGCCTCGGGACTGTACCTAAAATCCATCTGTTTGCACGACTCAGTAGAGCCGTGGTAGGGTGGATATCAAAGTACAATGGGAGGACACACAAGGCTCTATGACGATCTCGGGTCTACAGACTAACCTGTACCAGTGTCACCTGAGAACTGCTATCCGATGATAGATATAATACCACTTAGGAGTTCACGGCTAGTCCGTTCAGTGTACCCAGTCTCCACTGAGCACCCGTATACAATCTTTGGTGTCACCACACCAATGAATATGGGATCATCCATCGCCCATCATATAGGACAAGAACTGTATACGCTAGTCTACTCTGGAATATCGATGCCCCATCTCGATACACCCACGACTAAGAACATTTCAAGGATATACTTATAAACTACATATGTCCCACTAGTATGATCTGCATCATAATCCCAGTAGTCAAGCAAATATCCTAAGGGCTTTATCAACATGTACCAAATGAATAATATGCATGATCAAGTGAACATGTCAAGATAAGGAACAACCAGATAGCATACTATCATGTCGAGTAAGAATGTCCTCTGAATATTTATACACACATACCGATACATCCACTATCAAATAATGGCTTCTAGGGCATACATATATCCAACAATCTCCCACTTGTACTAAGGCCAATTATTGGCGTATCTCATACCCAACATCTCAAAAAGTCGCTCATGCTGCGGCTTAGGGAAGGCCTTGGTGAATGGATCCGTGGTGTTATTCTTTGTATCTACTCTCCGAATCTCAATCTCGCGGCGATCAACTATCTCTCGGATCAGATGATATCGCCTCAGGATGTGTTTGGATCGCTGATGGGACCTGAGCTCTTTGGCCAATGCCATAGCTCCATTATTATCACAATACAATAGTATTGGATCAATAATGGTTAGAACTACTCCTAGTTCCGAGATGAACTTTCTCATCCAGACGGCTTCCTCGGCAGCATCATTTGCAGCAATATGCTCAGCTTCCATCATGGAGTCTGCAACGGTATCCTGTTTGGAACTCTTCCAACATACCGCCCCTACATCGAGGGTAAATACAAAGCCTGAGATAGATTTACTGTCATCCTTATCACTCTGGAAGATCGAATCGGTAAAGGCCTCCATTTGGAGATCCCCATTACCATACACTTCGCAAGTACTTAAGAATGTTCTTCACAGTTGTCCAGTGATTCTCCCCTGGGTTGGATTGATACCTGCTTACTACACCCAGTGCATAAGCTATATCGGGGCGTGTACACAACTTCACATACATTATAGATCATATAGCTGAAGCGGAGGGAATAATGCTCATGCGAGCCCTCTCTTCATCAGTCTTTAGGCAAAAGTCCTTGGAGAGAGTGACTCCATGACAAGCGGGTAAAGCACCCCGCTTGGAGTCTTCCATACTAAACCTCTTTTGGATGGTGTTAATATACTTGGTTTGGGACAATCCCAACAACCTTTTAGATCTATCCCTATAGATCTTCATGTCCAATATGTACGAGGCATCACCCATGTCCTTCATGGAGAACCTTTGTGATAAGAACAGTTTGACCGATTGTAGCATAGGAACATCATTTCCTATCAGAAGAATGTCATCCACGTACAATACGAGGAATGTGACAGTACTCCCTACAATCTTCTTATAAACACAAGGTTCATCTGGATTTTTGACGAAATCAAACTCTTTGATGAAATCATCAAAATAGATGTTCCAACTCCGTGATGCCTGCTTCAATCCATAAATGGATTTAAGCAACCTACATGCTTTCCCGCTGCTTCCACTATCAATGAAGCCCTCTGGCTGATCCATATAAACGCATTCTTCTAAATCACCATTTAGAAAAGCAGTTTTAACATCCAGCTTAGTCGTAGTGAGCAGTAATAGCAAGCAGGATCCGAATGGATTTAAGCATGGCTACAGGAAAAGGTTTCATCATAGTCCAGTCCTAGTCTTTGACGAAATTCTTTCGCCATAAGCCTTGCCTTATAGGTCTCCATCTACCCATCTGCACCGATCTTTCTCTTAAAGATCCATCTGCACCCTACGGGTTTTACCCCAGAGGGTACAACTTCCAAAGTCCATATTTTGTTGGTGTACATCGGCTCCATTTCGGATCTCATGGCATCCAGCCACTTCACAGAGTCACCACTCTTGATAGCTTGCTGAAAATTGGTAGGGTCATCATCATCCATGATGCAATCTTCTCCATCACTATCAATGAGAAAACCGTAGTATATCTCCGGTGGGCGAGAAGTCCTACCAAATCTACGGAGTGGCTGAGATTCATAAGATTCTGTTGCAACATCATATTCAACTAAGTCGTCATTTGTAATTTGTCTCTAGAACCTCTTCTAGATCTACCACATTGCCATCAGTATCATTTGGAAAAATCTCATTTTCTAAAAATGTGGCATGTTGAGAAACAAACACCTTTTGTTCCTCCTTGTGGTAGAAAAGATATCCAAACGAATGTTTTGGATATCCCACAAATATACACTTAACCAATCGTGTCTCGAGTTTGTCTGGATTCTGCTTTTTAACAAAAGCCGGAAAACCCCAAATCTTAACTCGTTTAAGAGATAGTCTCTTTCCATACCATATCTCATATGGAGTGGTAGACACGGTCTTGGTTAGAATTTTTTTTAACAGAAATGCTGCAGTCTCCAATGCATGCCCTCAAAAGGAGAGAGGTAACTCAGCATCACTCATCATGGATCGTACCATATCTAATAGGGTACGATTCCGCTGCTCTGACACACCGTTGTGCTATGGTGTGTAAGGGGGAGTGAGTTGAGAGAGAATCCCATTTTCTTTTAGGATGTTCGAAAACTCTGTACTAAGATACTCTCCACCTCGATCCGATCGAAGTATTTTGATGCTCATTCCTCTTTGTTTTTCTACTTCAAGTTTGTACTCCTTGAATTTCTCGAAAGCTTCAGACTTTTGTTTTAATAAAAACACATGACTGAATCTTGAGAAATCATCAGTAAAAGTTATGAAGTAAGAAAAACCGCCTCTCGCATGTGTAGACATTGGCCCACATACATCACTATGTATGAGGCCTAAGAGCTCTGTAGCTCTTTCTCCGTGTCCAGTAAACGGAGTTTTGGTCATTTTCACTTTGATACAAGACCGACAATTCGCATAAGATATATATTCAAAAAGATTTAAATATCAATCTTTATGAACTTTGTTTAGTCTTGTTTCGTTAATATGACCAATTCTACAATGCCAAAGAAAAGCTTCATTTATATCTGAAAATTTTCTTTTATTTGTGTGTTGTATGTTGAAAACTGTGTGTTGGTTTAGGACGTATATCCCATTATTAAGTGCACCATAACCAATCAACTCTTGATTCAGTTTAATGTTCATAACATTATGCTGCAATACAAAATGATATCCTTCATTGTCTAAAAAAGAAACGAATATTATATTACAAAGCATACTAGGTATATAATAACATTGGTTCAAAACCAATATACTACCCGACGGCAACCCTAGGTGATACTCTCCCACTGAAACTGCATGTACATTAAAACCATTTCCAACTCGGAGAGTGTGATCACCGATCTTCAAAACTCAGCTATTTCTCAGTCCCTGCACACAATTGTAGATATGAGAATCCGAACCGGTATCCAATACCCAGGAAGCAAAGTTTATAGAAAAACTGTTTTCAGTCACGAACACACCTGAAGCAGAAGCATCACCATGCTTCTTTTCTTGAGATCAAGGTATTCAGTACAATTCCGCTTCCAGTGCCCCGTCTTCTTGCAGTGGAAACATTCTCCTTTTCTCGACTTCTCAACCTTAGATTTGTCTCTCCCCGGTGCCTTTTTGATTTCACCTCTCGGTTTGGTGGGTTTCTTCTTATTCCTTCCCTTGGCCTTGGCTTTTGGAACGGAAGAGGAAGATTGCCCAACAATCAGAGAGGGAGACTTTTCCTTGAGCGTGCTCTCCACACTTTTCAACATATTGAGAAGTTCGGGTAGTGACTTCTCCATGTTATGCATGTTGAAGTTCACTATGAATGGAGCAAAGGTAGGGGGAAGAGACTGTAGAACAATATCAATATACTGTTCGTTCTCCATTGTCCATCTGAGGCCCTCAAGCTCTTCTATAAGAGCTATCATCTTCAAAACGTGATCTCCTACTGATATTCCAGGAGCCATCCACATCTGAAAAAACTTTCGAGATGCTTCGTATCGTAGGGTACGAGATTGCTCCCCATACAAATCTTTTGTATGGAGAAAGATAGATTGAACATCCATCAGCTCATGCTGCTTTTGATGTGTATTGTCCATCGATGCAAGCGCGAGGCATTTGGCAGCAGCACAGTCAATATCCCACATTTTTTGATCTCCCTATCCGCAACAGAAGATTCAGGGCATGGGTTGGGAGGGGCTGAGGCAGTGAGGACATATGATACTTTATCATATGTGAGAGCAATGTTAATGTTCCTCAGCCAGTCTTTATAGTTCGGCCCGGTTAGCTTATTTTTCTTTAACAAAAGCTTAAGTCCAGTCATGGTTATCTGCGATTAGGAGAGAGAAAAGAATACACTCAGCGAAAACTCTTGAAAAGATCAGATTGGTTATTCTCTTATCTAATCGATTTCTTCCACTACTTTTATCAAATTTTCCTTTAAACCTTAAAAAGAAAATTAGCCAGGATTAATTACATTCTACAAGTTCGCTAACCGTTCAGCCAGACCAGTGTCGGTATTTTGAGGGGGGTTCCCCGTGCTTTCGTTCGGACCTAATTAAAATAAACTTCATTTTCCCAGAGGCGTAGCCCCGTTGACACTTTTCTAGACACCTAATGGGTTAGCTAATTGTAAAGTGCAAACTTCTCCTGAGAGCAACTCTTGCTCACAGTGGGATCGGGATCCTACTGTCACAGAAGGTATGCAATCTCATTGCAAATTTCAACTCTTGAAACTCCCGATATGGTTTTTACCCCTAGCATTCATGACCTTGGCTATGGTCAACATATCATAAGCACTAGTTAAGTTCTACCTGTCATTTCATGATTAATTAGACCCACCCACATGACCTTTGGCTATGGTCAACATAATCATGTGACTGTCCTAATTAATCGCATCATATGCTGTGTAGGAAGACATCACTTAGCTACCGTACACTACGCCTTGGCTATAGTCAACATATATAGCACGAATACTAAGTACTCTACTTCCTAAAATGACAGAGGGCTGGGAATGGTTTTTAAGAAAACCTTTAACACTTTGAACTTGATATCGTTGTAGAATCTAATGGTTTTAAAAGGAGTGGCTTAATCTCCGCACTTTGAAAACTTGCTTTTTCATAAAAAGCCGAGTAGGTTTCAAATCCGATTCTACAATATCTTTTAGGTTTCTTTTTCTTTACATTAATCTCATTAATGTAGTCCCATCATTTAAGTCCTTAAGCCATCACAGAAAAGAAACGAAAATAGAACGTACGCTTATGCCATCCGCATTCGCCACAGTGTCTCGTTATGTACCGTTAGGTTACTTAACTAACAGCATAGCGGGGCGGGACTAGCGTGGATGCAAAACATAAGCAACGTTTATTATATATCATATATATAATACACCATTCGTCTCAGCATATAAAGTGATCACATCACAGAATATCAACAGCAGAAGCACATATATGAAAATATAGGATATTCCAGGAGGTCTATATTTTGTATTTAGCCTAACAATAGAAAATACGGATTCCACGGTCGCGATAAATAGCCAAGCCCACACCCCTAGACCCCTATGAGAGCGACAAGTGACCCTACCAATTCTAGAGTTAGGAGACCCGGTCTCAACTCCTCGAGATGGCCTCCCACTGGACCCTAGAACCCGGTCACTTGTGCTCCCCGTCTTGGGTCTATCCTAATGCGGAAAAGTAAATAATATACAACAATGGTGACATCATCCTCAACCCGGAAGTGCCCCAATAAAAGAATATTACATACAATGAATTTTACATGAATGAAAAGAAAAACTCTCATCTCACATAAAACCCCGGCCATTCAATCACGACGATCCTATACATCATATCTCAGCAACACATAGCATCACATGTCATCAACGTAAGCAAGTATGCGACCCCAATTGTCGTTGATGTATAGCAATGAAACCGGCGATACACCACATGCTACACTTACAGTCGCAGAAAATAAAGTGAAAAACTACAACAATTGGAATCATCACTGCCTTTAGACATCATAAACCCGGATTATCACATATTCTGGATTTCATACCTAACGATGCAAATCTTACATTTGGGTCTCATCTATGAAAACCTTTTCAAAAGAAGTCGGGTAATTCAACAAGATTCCCGATTCCACCCGAGGCTAAACTGTTAGATTTACACGCAACTAATTACTTTCTACAAAACTAATTAGTGTAGATTTCAATTATTGTATCACATTCACAAAAATCTAGACGATGTTAAACGTTTCGATCGAATCAACAAACACTCCCGAGAGCTCAACACTTGAGCAAAGTTAAAATACCCAAAACATGCCACAGTACCTATGGACCAACCGTAGAAGGGCCAACCCTTGTCTCACCTATGGCACCACGGAACTACGGCAAACCCTAGGGTTTGGCCACGATTCCGTGGTCATAGAATCGAGTTAGGGTTACGTTCTTCTAGAGGGTCCATAGAACTACTTGCATGATCTTTCGAATATTTGTAACTTGGAAAATTCCAATACTTAGAAAATTTCCAGTGAGAGTAATGAGGTGGTGTTTGATGTTCGTTCGAACTGTTAAACGTCGTCCATGTTACCTAAAACAATGTTAAAATTACGACTACGAAATACTCAGAATTAGCCCCTTAATAAAATTAACATCACATGAAATTTTGGGATACACAAACAATACCTGAAACCCCAAAACATATAGACCAGGGTACCAAAGAAAAACGAGGCAAAACAGAGGGGTTCAGGCCGGCCAGGCCGGGAATTTTGGGCTTCTCGCAGGGTGAAATCCGGTGGAAAGTCCTCGTTTTTCTCCTGTGTTGTATTTGCATCATATGCAAGCTTCTGCAGTTGCTAAAATGATTTTAGGAGGTCATTTAAAAATCGACAGAGAGCATTTTTCAGGGTTTCAGTATTCGAAATTGTTTCGGTTTCGTAATTTATCTAATATCGTCTAAGTTTCTATCCTGGCTCTGATACCACTGTAGGGTTTGCTTAGCACTATGCCTAGGGTTTGGATTGCATCAAACATGCTATAACAAAAATTTTAGGGGTGCTAAGCAAAACCAACCATGAATCGAACTAGAAAATTAGGGTAACAAGAACTAGTATCATATACTATCAAGTGTCTAACACTAAGAGGTGAGTAATACAATCTTTGTAGACCTCATCTTGTGACTCCTTGGATCAACTTGGTGTTTGAACGGGTTCGCTTGAAACCTTTGAAGTCCACGACGATCCACCACGGAGTCCCTTTGCACAAGCTCCTTGCTCTACTTGATCAAGATTAAGGTGTAGCAAAATAATCTACACTAGTGGGCTAGACTAATATAGATTGGTGATGTGGGTTTGGATCTTACTTAAAAAACCTTTCTTTTTATGTTCTTCACTCACTTGAAAAGGCTAGAGAACTTGAATGAATAGGAAGAAGGAGAATGGCTAAGCTTGAGCTCTTTTGATTAATCCTCACAATAATAATGAGAAAAGAAAATATTATAAATGAGAGAGTCATGCTCACCCAAAACCATGGTTAATAAATATCTAGATATTTTGATGTTGAGCTAAAAGAACAAATGGAAAATAGATCATGGTTAAAACTAGGTCAAGTAAAGAAGAGTGTAGAATACTAGCCATGATTTATTCCCATTTTCCTTTTTCTCAATAATCAAAATATATAAATATTTTACCATGTGAGTCTTGCATTGCCATCTCCATTGTATCATCAACCATGACACATGTATGAATGCATGTGTGCATTCATATCAACATATACATACATACATGCATTCATGCATACATCATAAAGAAAATGTTTTAAATAAATGAGCTAAAAGTCAATAATATTAAATTAACACTTGATTTAATAATACGGTCATATCACATACGACCCGACCAATAGAAAACGCCCGATTAAAATACGGTATCATATACACGCATTTAATCGAGCTCCCGCGCATATCCCATATGCACCCCCACATCATTTCTCCTGAGCTAGGAAACCCCTCTGTGGGACTCTAACACTCATCAATACGCTAGCAGTAGGCAGTGATCATATCACATACCCACAAACCGTCAGCGGTACTAACTGTACGTAACGGCTCCCAGGTATTGAGCGATCAGAAGAAAAACAAGCGAACCTGTCAAAACTCCCGTCGAGCCAACTGGCAACACTTACCGTACAGTCCGGTCTCTTCGTCAGATATGCTACATATCGAGTCTAGGGATGGTATCGTTGACCCCAATAACTCAATAAGTCATGCCGGTATATGGCCTATAACAGATCGAGAAACTACTGATAACACTTATTAGTAAATCTCATTAGCCCTGGCCAGGGACTTCCTGTTATAGCCAATCGAGTATAGCGCAACATCAACCCCCAATACCGGGAGAGAAAAAACCCCTCCTATCGCTCATTGCCTCCATGTGCCTCGGGACTGTACCTAAAATCCACCTGTTTGCATGACTCAGTAAAGCCGTGGTAGGGTGGAGATCAAAGTACAGTGGGAGGACATACAAGACTCTGTGACGATCTCGGGTCTACAGACTAAGCTGTACCAGTGTCACCTGAGAACTGCTATCCGATGATAGATATAATACCACATAGGAGTTCTCGGCGAGTCCGTTCAGTGTACCCGGTCTCCACTGAGCACTCGTATACAATCTTTGGTGTCACCACACCAATGGATATGGGATCATCCATCCCCTATCATATGGGACAAGAACTGTATACGCTAGTCTAGTCTGGAATATCGATGCCCCGTCTCGATACACCCATGACTAGGAACATTTCAAGGATATACTTATAAACTACACATGTCCCACTAGTATGATCTGCATCATAATCCTAGTAGTCAAGCAAATATCATAAGGGCTTTATCAACATATACCAAATGAGTAATATGCATGATCAAGTGAACATGTTAAGATAAAGAACAACCAGATATCATACTATCATATCGAGCAAGAATGTCCTCTTAATACACACACACACACACACACACACACACACACATATACCGATACATCCACTATCAAATAATGGCCTCTAGGGCATACATATATCCAACACTTCTGGAATGTGTTTACTTTCCAGTTATCAGACAGCGCGAATTTCCCCTGTTGATACTGGTCCTCGATCCTGTTTTCGAAGATGTTACAATTTTCAATTGGGTGGCTCACCATTCTGTGATAGGAGTAGTAATTAGGGTTGTTGACGTCGACGGGTTGTGGTGGACGCCGTGGGTCTGGCAAAGTGATGAGTTTATTACACATTGCCAATTCGAACAGTCTCCTCATCTTGTCGTGGGGAAAAGAGTAAGCACATTCTAGTCTTTCCTCCAAGGATGGGCGCGGACGCACGTTATTTTGGCGAGTGGCTGGTTTCGGGCCACTCGGCTGTTGTTATATATTGGCAACGAAGGTCACTTTCCCTTACCCTTATTATTTCAAGGGTCCTTATTTGAGGAGGAAGGCCTATGGTCCATCTAGTCCATTTGGGCCAGTTTATCTATCAGAGCCTGGAATGTAGTTGGTTTGAAGAATGTCATGAAATGGAACACAGTCGTTTGAGGGTCAAGGGTCCTGATGAATTGCCCATTGCAGGAGATTCTTCAATGCGTTGTTTACACTTAGACCACGGTTCCGCCACCGAATCGCGTATTGGACCCATGTTTCTCCCAGCCTTACCCTGGCATTGATTAATGTTGTGATCGAAGTGCGTTCAGTCGCACTGGCGAAACATTGTGTGAATAGCATCTCTATTTCTGCAAATGTTTTCACAGAGTCGTTTGGAAGCTCCGAGTACCATTCAAAGGTTGTTTCTGACAGGCTGCCAACGAACTGGCGAAATAACAGTTTGTCATCGCCTCCGGTGTTGCCGAACAGAGCTCTGAATTGCACGATGTGTTGATGGGAGTTGCATGTTCCTTTGTATACATGGATCTTAGGGATCGTATATCCCAGCGGGTATTTGATTTGATCATATCAGCCTGGATATGGTCGTCCAGTTCTGAAAATTTGGCCAGCGGCTTCATTAGCTTGATGAGCTCTTATTTGTTGAGCAATGTAATCATCAATGGTGGCCTTGGAGATTGTTTCTTCTTTGGCCACTGATACGGCCGGAGGAGGGTTTGATGTTTCCCCTATGTCATCCTCGATGATTATCGGCGGATATTCGGCCGGGTGTTCTTGTTGGATCATCATTCCAACCATATCTTGAAACAAGAGAGGCATCTGCTTTATGTAAGCATCTTTCTCAGCAGCCTCTTTATCCTATCTCTCGAGGACCCTTTGCAAAAACTCCGCAAAAACTCTGTATCGGTTTCTAGCTCTTGGCGTTGTTCAGCCTCTATTTCCGGACTTTCTTTCTATCCAGTGAGTGCCGACATTTTGTTTAGCATTTCTTGGAGCTTCTGTTGTTGCTCCTGAGCCTTTATCAGCGACCGAGTTTGCGGTCGATGACTTACCAAAGCACGGCTCCCTTCTTGCTCGTTGGTCATATAGACTGTATGAACGATTATGCCCCCAGACTTGGGGCGTTTAGATCTATTGCCTGTAAAATTTGCCACGGGCGGTAGAGTTTTCTCCAGCCTTATTCTTTTATGAGAGATTGGAGTTGAAAGAACCATTGTGACAGGTACCTGTTTAGGAGGAGTCCCCCATTGTATGACGGAGGAGTTTCTTATCGGATCTTTGATTTTTTGGTCAACGAGAGTAGTTTTTGTCAATCACAGAGTCTTGAACATTTCACCGGACCCTATGAATTTTCGAGGAGAGCCGCTGGTAAGGCCACTCCAGCTTTGCTTGCACTGTAACTTTTGCAGGTTGGGGTATTTCTTTAGCACTGCCGTTGGCGAGTTTTTGCGCACTCTCTTAAGTGGTTCAAAACTGTTCCCAGTTGGAACAGCAGCATCGACCTCCACCATTGGAGCTAATGGGGTGAGTCAAAAGGGAGAGTTGCCCCCAGCCTCTCTCACTTGGCGCCAGTGGAGACATCGAGCGTGCCTTACTGAAGGGACCGCCTCAGTTTTGGAAGCGGCTTCATCATGCCCCCGGCTTTTCTGAGGGGTTTCAATCGGCGTCAGCCAGTTAAAGACTGACGTCCTTGATGGAGTTTGAGAAGAGCATGCCAATCTTTTGAAGACTGATCATCGAATAGGGGAAGCACTTTTGACGGCTTCATCTGTAGTAAGAGTAGGGAGGGCTAGCCATTTTGGGGTAGCTCAGGTATCACGATGCACAGCCTGTTGAAGACTGAGATGCTAGAGTTTGACGGCTTGCTGATGGCGGTCATTATGGTTGCCAGTGGATTGAAGACCGACCTTCTAGGAGCTTCTTCTTACGGCGTTGAGGCATTGAAACTCACAGGTGGGAGCATAGTCCCGAAGAACAGTCCGGTAGTGGCTTGTGTGACCTGCCTCACCAGCATTGAGAAAGTAGAACCGCATTGGGCCCGTAAGTCACTCCTTCAGTTGGGGTGGTGCGGGAGTTGCCATTGCATGAAGTGCAGTTGAGGGCCATTGATTTTCTGTACATGAGAAAAACACCAAGTTTTAATACCTCGAATCCAAGGGCAACCATAGCGAACCACGATTTTGTTCGCGAAACACGACACATTAAGTGTGGAGTGGAAGGAGGAAAAGGTCCTACCGGGCGTGCCAGAATCTGTTTACCGCCGAAAATATAGACAAACTGGGATTGATTGTCTTGCCTGAATTTGGAGGCAGATGCTATTTGGACATATTCATCCACCTTTCCGAAGATACCAAGTTGATTTATGGTATCGTATATCAGAGGTTTGGATAGATGCAACCGTTATAGCGAACTTCATCAGACTCCTCCTCATTTGTGAGGGGGTTTTGATTGTGGGGACGCTCTTCCTTGCAGGCGCAATCCCCTGCAGTTAATTACGTTATCGCGTTGCGATAACCACTTTCTCCTGCTCCAATAGTTCACTTCACGTCGTGTGTTTATTTTATTTGTTATCATTGCCCGCGGATTGTATACGGAGTCTAGTTTATGTCGTCACCCGTAGGGCGCTGATTAGTCCAAATCCGTATATTTTAGATTTCGGTTTGGGTTTTGAACTTAGGTTATATGTTCCTTTAGTTCAAAATGTTTTGTTTGATTTAAGAACCGTTAATCTAGTTTGAGATTAAGATCGGCTTAAACATATAAGCATTTAGGCTTAATTTATTTTAACTAAGGATACGTTAGTCCTATTTGAGACTAAGATCAACTTAGCAATATTTTCAGGATCATCAAATTTTAGATGAGATCTAAACAACAGAGCATTTGGGCTCAGATGCTAGAAATTTCAGAGAGACTTTTAGCCAATTTAGGTTTGTTCTGCTCAATCTTTTCTTCTTTCTTCTTTTTTTATTCAAAAAGTGTTAAGCACTTATTCGGGTTCTGTTTTCTCAGCCCCCTTTTTTTTATGCAGGAGTGCTAAGCACTTGTTTGGAGCTCTGACGCTCACATGTGTATCATGTGAAACAATCAGTCATGAGCGCTGCCCAATCAGTGCTAAGCACTTTAATCATTTTGACTGAATATATATATATATATATATATATATATAGTGCTAAGCACTTTTATATGGTGTCCGCGTGAGGAGCACGTGCGGCACTGTCTTATTTATTTTGTTGGGTGATCGCTTGTGTTTTACGTAAGGAGCTAGACGCTGCCCAATCAGTGCTAATCACTCAGCCGTTTTGGCTGCATATGAATGCTAAGCACTTTTACTCAGCGCTCACGTGTCTTTCACGGGAGACGCTGCTCTTCTGTTTTGAGCGCCCACGTGTTTTTCACGTGAGGTGCTGAGTCCTTTATTGGGGGAGCCCACGTGGGAAGCACACAGGGTGCCGAGTCTTTTGTTTGGGAATCTTTAGATGCTCATGTGTTTTTCACGTGAGGGACTGAGTTCTTTTTCTTTTTTACAGATTGAATCTCTATTAATGGAATTTTGACCATTAATGATCACTAAGATCTTTGTTTTAATGATCTGGGATCAAGTTTTCTTTAAAAACCAAGTTCTTATTTTTTTTATAAGGACTAAGTTCTTTTCGTACGGTTAAACCCTATATTTAAAGGAATTAAATTCTTAGAACATAAGTTCTTTTTCTTTCTCTTTCTTTTTTTAACCTAGTTCTTTTCCCCTAAATTTTGAGTTTGAAGAACAGAATCTCCCCGATGAGAATTGAATTCTCAACTTGTGGGAAGATTTGCTTTTCAAATCTCAAATCAGAGAAAGAACTAAGTTCTTATATGAAGGGTTAAACCCTTGTTTCCATTTATACTAGGAAAAGGAGATATTTTTGATCTCTTCTTTTTCTTTACTTAGAGTTTGAAAGTAACAGGTAAATCTTCTTTGAAAGAGAATTCAATTCTCAATTGCGGTTTCTATCTTTTTGTTTGCAGAAGCTTATGAAAGGTTCTTCCTTTTTTATGCGTGTGTGTGAGGCTTGAAGTCTCAGGTCCTTTATATAGGCAAGGCAAATTGTTGATTAGCTTTGAGAAAATCTCTTATTGAGAGATTCCAATTGATTTTATTGGTCTCAAAGATTTGTTCGGAGGATTTTATCCACCGTTGGATTTTTGATCCAGTGAGTTTCTGTTTTACAGAATATGTTTTCTTGTTCTTAATAAGATTGGGGAAATATTTTCTCATATACAGAATTTTATTCTGTCAAACGGTGATTTTTAACCACCATTGGATTTTAATCCAATGGCTCTCTGTTTTATAGAGAACAATCTTTCTTTGTTTAGAAAGATTAGGGAAATATATTCCCAAAAATAGAATTTAATTCTATCGTTGTATTTTTGATCCAATCGAGAATATTTTTCTCACTCAGAAAGATTTGGAAGATATTTTCACCTAATAGAATTTAATTCTATCATTTGATAATTTATCATCACCACTGGATTGTTGATCCAACGGCTCTGTTTAACAGAGAATATCCCAATTTTTAGAGAAATAATTCTCATGTAGAATTTAATTCTACATGTTTTAGTTTGGGCTCCTGCGCTCACGAGTTATGCACGAGTGCGCCAGTTAAGAATTTAATTCTTATATATGACAGGCGCTCCTGTACTTTGCACATTGGCGCTCACGTGAACTTCACGTACGGTGCTACTATAAGATTTAATCTTATAAGACTAGCTCTTTTTATTATGTTTAATTATTAGGGGAACGCTTGACTTGTAACTCAACAGTTCACTACTTTTCAGAGACTGATCTGTCGATAAGGGTTTCGGGCCCCAGAATGATGATGCTGACATCATTCATCTGTACACGATACCATGTTTTTACTGCTTAGCGGTACGTCTCGGATTCAGCCCTGAGGGTTTTGACCGTGGTCTCAGGCGCGCACGGGATACTATTGAGTTATATCGACGATTCTATTAATTGATTTCAAAGACTTATCGAATAGATAATCTAGAAACAAAGACTTTTTAGGACACACGTGACATACCTATAGCCCACTGTATTTTATACATGCGATTATTATTTATACTCATGTCTTCTTTATAGCATCATATTCTGGTTATTACTATGGTTATTGATATTTATGACGCACTGACGTCTGGGTTTTGCATAGCCCAGTTCCTTTGACCTTGTCGAAGGAAAATCAAGAGTATTTTGACAAACAAGCTGAGCAGTGAGGAGCTTGATGATTAGTTTTAAAGATGCTTAGTTTATTTTATTTCCATAATTTAAGTTTAGCGTTTAGCGTTGTGATCCCATGAGGGGCATGTTTTGGATATTATTTCTTTATTGGATTTTTATTCGTTTCCGCTATATTCATTTCTTGATTATTATTTATTATGGCAGATGGACATGTATTTGTTAGATTTTATTTACTGTTCTTGATATCTGATCGACAGTCGTAATGTAACTATGGAAGGATCTTTCTTAACCATAGGTAGAATGGTTGGCTTTGCTACTGTTGGATATAGTGCCCTCAGAGTCAATTATTGGATCACAGGCACGTGATTGCAATGATTGAGGGAGGACCTATACCGGTAGAACAATCTTACTCAAGATGATAGTATGCTATATGGTTTATCATTATCATCGTGTACTGCTTTAGGTGACCTTACAAGTCGCTATTACACATTGATAGAGCCCTTAGAATTCTTTCTTGACTACCAGCAATATGTTGGCGATCATATATGTGGGAGCTGGGGTCTGTAAGCACATCCTTAAAAGGTCCCTAGTCGAGGGAGTTTCGAGACAGGGCATCGATACTCCAGAGTAGACTAGTGTATACAGTCGAGACCCCGACGAGGGGCGGTGGCCGGTCTCACAAGCCATTGGTGTCAGTTGGTTCACCTAAGATGTATACATGTGCTCATTGGGTTATGAGTACACCGGATAGGACTCGCCGAGAACATGCTAGTTGGTATTATACCTGATGTCAGATAGCAGTTCCCTGGTGACATGTGTACAGGTTAGTTCATCGACCTGAGATCGTCATTTGTCTCATGTGAGTTCCCACTGTGCTTTGATTACTACCCTACCACGGCTCAAAGGAGTCATGCAAACAGGTTTTAGTTGGGTACAATCCCAAGCCACATGGAGGCAGTGAGCGGATCGGCAGGGGTTTCGTCTCTCCCGGTATTGGGGGTGAGATCGCATTGTGTCTAGGAGAGCCATTACACGAAGTCCTTGGCTAAGACAGGAGATTTACCGGTAGGTATTCTAGTAGTATCTCAGGGTGTTCTGGGCTATACTCCGACACGACTTGTACCGCTTTTGGGGGTCTGACTTTTACCAACTCCTAGGCCCGACATGCGATGCTCATAGACGAATGGACCGGACTGTACGGATATTCTCACTGACAGGCTCAGTAGGGTATCAGGATGAGTTCGCTCATCGACCTCCCTTTTGGTCAATACCTGGTAGCTCGTTACGTTCGGCTAGTACCACTGACGTGCTAGTGGTTAAATCCACAGTCAAAGTATTGACGAGTCTTTAGAGTCCCCCACAGACTGTTTCTCAAGTTTTGGGCGAAACGTTGTAGAGGTTGTATGATATATGGCAGGGTTCGATCATATACGTGCAGTAGTGCACGGATCATGATCGGGTGGACCATACTAGTGGGTTTTGATTTAAGCCGGATCCTAGTATTAGATTTGTTGGATTACTTTAGTCTCATCGCATTCGCATTCGGTCGGAATGCGGATGCAGGTATGTATATACAGGTGATGGGTACTCTTGTGATCCGTCACGAGTTTACTTTAGTAGATGTCATTCTCTTTTTATTGTTGCAAACATTTGGATTAATATTTGCATATGGAAATAATGACCTCAAAATCATGATTAGTGGCATTAATTGTGACACATGCATAAGTGATGGGTCATGGTCTCTTTACTTGTGCATATGTCACATTATGTGATTGATTTGTGGATGAAATGAGAGGGAGAGAGAGAAATGGCAGCCATAAAGTATAGGTTAGCTCTTGTATTTCATTCTCACTCTCTCACTTCCATTATCATCTCACAACAAAAGAAAAGAAAAGGAAACTTCTTCTTCTTCCTCTTCTTTCTTGAGCTCACTATCTCCTCACTAATGGCATCAACTAAATCCTCAAGAGACAAAGTTGTCACACACATTCTCTACATCGCCTTGGACACGTCGGCTAGCAAACTTCGTGCCCGAGTTGCTTCGGATGAAGCGGGAGCCCGTAAAAAGACTCGAAGATGAAGTGCTCTTTCCGACGAGAAGATCGAAGATCGGAGATGCTGCGAGGAGCTTGGGTTGGTGGCCAAAGACCGAAGAACACGGATCGATCGGTATAGCTTTTCTAACCCTTCTCTTGTTGCTAGTTATAGGCTAATGGTTCGATCCGGGATTAAAGTCAGCGATAGCGCCGGTTTCTAGTTTAGAAAATTTTCGTTTCCGCATTTTAGCCTCGGACAGAAGGCCGGGGCGCTACCGTAGACTTACATGGTATCAGAGCCACGCCATTAACTTTTACTAGCTTGCTCTAACGTGTTTAGAACTTCGATCGAACGAAATTTTCAAAAACCGCATTTCCAATTCGGCAGTTTCTGTCGAAATTTTTTTGTTCTCTAAAAATTATTTTCAGTACGTCAGAAAATCAGGCAGGCTTTTTAAAGAACATTGTTGAAATTTGGTACACTGATCTCATCATTGCGCCGCGGAACCGCAGCACTAACCTTTTTTTGGCCACGGTTCCGCCGCAACACTGTAGACTTAGGGCACCATTTTTCATGTAGTGGTTTCTAATTTGGAAATGAGGTTTCTGGTATTTTTTGTTTTGGCCCAGATTATTTTGAGTACTGGGAATTGTACTTGGGACCCACTTCGGGAAATTTTGTCAATCGAAAATTTAAATATTTTAGTTTACAGTACTTACATTATATCTGTGACCGTGAATGTTACTTGATCAGTAAATCTTGTCTAATTGCTATAGCTCTTTTAGACGGATTTGCGAACGTGACATTCACGTTGATGTTCTGTGGTGTGCTGTGATGTTGCGGATTTGTCGTGGTGGATAGCCTGGATGCAATGTTAGTACAGTTTGGTATTATTTGTACATTTGTTATTGTGGGGCGAGCATCCGACATGTGGACTGCCCTCACTGCCTGTTTGTATATTATTCTTTTGGGGCACGACCGGGCTGAGGTCGATGTACCCGTTGTATATATTTTACTTTCTGTACTAGGATTACCCCATGGTGGGGTGCACGGGTAGCCGGATTATAGAAGGCAACGGGCCCGCATCTCATGGCTTTGAGATGGAGGGGGCTTCATTCTAGAATTGGCGGACTATTCGCCACACTCGTAGGGGGTACAGGTTGACCCAAGGAGGGGTGCTCAAGTTACCGGATTCCATGAAGTGTTGGGTGGTCCATTCACTTTGTTGAAGGGGGCTTCCTCGCTTCAGGTTTTGGCGGGTAACTTGCCGTGCCCGTAGGGGTCTAGGATTTCATTGCACAGACTATCCACACAACCAGGGGAACGTCGGGTTTCAGTAGCAGCTCTATGAAACCCGGGGATCCCAGATTATCTGTATTGTTCTGTGATACTTATTACATTTCTGTGATGTTGCATTTTATCACACCATGAGCGAATATTATATATTGATATATATACTAGTAGATGTTGTATTTTTTTTTGCATCCGCACTAGTCCAGTCCCCGCTCTATCGTTAGTTAAGTAACCTAACGGGTGACGACGGGACCCAGTGGCGAATGCGGATGGCATATACGTATATCATATTTTCGTTCTTTTGTGGTGTGATTAATTGATGGGACTGCATTGATTCGGATCAATGCAAGCTAAACAAACCTGTTTGATGTTGTTGGAACATTTTTCAAAAAGCTGTTATTGCAAGGACGTTCTCTTTTGTTTTGCATAGTGGTATTCGGTTATGAATATCCAGCACCTCAGTCGACGAGGTAAGGGCCGAGATCCCTTCACCGGGAGTGACCCCTTGGACAGAAGTTTGCGTCAGGGTAATAACTTCACTATAGTCGATTACTTTTTGCTTTGCATCGCAGTATTCAGTTGGAATATTCTGCACCTCATTCTATGGGGAATGAGCCGAGATCCCTTCACCGGGAGTGACCTCTTTAGCAAAGGTTTTTGCCACTATATTTTTATAAAAGCTATGCAGTTCCTTCAACAATATCAAGTTTATTATGTTAAAGGTTTTTCGCCAAAAAACAACCGTAGCTCTCCGTCATTTCTTACAAGTACTACTTAGTATTCGTGCTGTGTTTGTTGAATGTGTCAAGGCGTAGTGTGCGGTAGCTAAGTAGTGTTTGTTTGTGGCATATTAATGCGATTGGTTAGGACAGTCGTGCGGCCTTGTTGGCTGTGTCAAGGGCTCGTACGGGTGGGTTTAATGCAATCCAGGATAATGACGGGTTGAACTTGACTAGGTCTTTTTGATTTGTTGACTGTGTCAAGGTCACTTGGGTCCTAGGGATAAAAACACACATCGGGAGTTTCTAAAGAAACTGAAACTTGCCAGATATGCGCATACCTTCTGGAGTGTGATAACGTGAGTGGATTCCATCACGTTATCATGCGATGATAGTTGGATCCCGATTCCCACTGATGAGTTGGTTTACTCCTCGGGTGATCCCGACTAATTCTTCTTTCAGGTTTGAAGGAGAATTTGAGGATACAGTGGGGGGTTTCCTGATTAGATAAATTGATAACCATTCTGATCTAGGTTAGAGTGCACGCCGAGTGTTTCTTTTCTCTCTCTCTTTGGCAGTGACCATGACCCGACCCTTGACTATGACTCAGTGACCAAGTTGACCGAACCTTCTTAAAACACTGGCTTTTGGATTGTCAGAGTTGCATATCTTATTGCCACTCCTACTTTTACCCTTTTCTCCAGAACACTCCGTATTATTACGAACATCCACTTCTATTAGATAAAACCATCGTATGGTTATATACGAACTCGAAGGAACTTGTTCCAGATTCGAGGATGGTTTCCGATTCTGGAGAAAATGAATAGGACTATTCAGTCGTCTTTTCCTTTTACCTTCTCTTAGGTTGCGAGTGCTCCTTGGATTAGGACGGTACACCTGTTACGCTAATTGGATAGACTTCATCCAAACCATAGGCAGGTGCCGAACGGTAGGGAATGAAGAAAACCATTTAGCCTAAAAAGTGTACAGAAGGTATTAAGTAAAGACAAATAAAGGGATTAGTAAGAGGGCAAAGTAAATTGCGACTGCTATTCACGACCAAACTAAGTATTTCATCGCCAATCCTACATCACCTTTGTATTTCTCCAGAACACTCCGTATCACTACGAAGATCCACAGTTTATTGGATACTCCATCGTATAGTTATATACGAACTCGAAGGGACTTGTTCTAGTTCGGGGATGGATTCTGGTTCAGGAAAAATAGTAATAAGGTTTATTCAGTTGTCTTTTATCTTTACCTTCTCTCGCGTTACGAGTACTCCTAGGATTAGGAAAGTACACCCATTATGCTTATTGGATAGTTTTCTTCCAAACCATAGGCTGGTGCCGAATGGTAGGGAAGGAAGAAAACCATTTAGCCTAAAGGGATGTACATAAGGTAATGACTAAAGACAAATAAAGGAATTTGGAGAGATGGCAAAGAAATATACGGTTACAGTTATGAATCTGATAATGGAAGAGGCATTACTATGAATTCCAGGATACCCCTTCGAAACATTTATATGTTTCAGTTTCACTGTGTATTGTTAAAAGAAAACTGATTTCCCAATTAGCCCTTGCTCCAGGGTATGTATTTACCAGGTTTGATTCTCACATCTGTATGGTTTTACAGATGATAAGTGGGAGTAAGTTATTGGGAATTGGGTGATCATCCTCATTATATCGGGATTCGCTGTAATTGGTGATATTTGAGGAAATCTCCTGCGTTGTTTGCCGGACAACAAATATTTGGTTTTGAATATCCGTTGTTATGCACCAATTTCAAGTTGATATATCTGTACGTTTATTTTTATAAAGTGAGATATAACTTTTTGAAATTATGTCTATGACATTTACCTATATCAATGGATGGTTAAGGTAAGGAGCATTAAAGAGCGGTGTAATTCTTCTTAACCATAAGTACAGTTTTCAACCTACGACATACAGGGAATGAGTTATTAGACTCAGGGGACTTATACAGAGTATTGTATGTTGTCCAGTGTTCATGAGGACAGAGGGGTTGGTACTCGTACTATATTCTGTTTACTTATGACTTCTCTAGTTCATAGATATGCGTTTCATAGAAATACAAGGTCTAAGTTTTGAGAAGTTATAGGTATATGAATAAAGTAGAGAACCAGGTATTGCAAGTATCAGGATTCTTCAAGGTGATCGAAAATGTAGATACTTGTGTATGGTATTCAGTTGATAGTAATGATTATAAGAACTTGCTTCTCTTTCAGGTTACTCATATCTGGATGTATTCCTAAGTTGAGTAATGTTGATCGGCCTCTCTCCATTTAGTTGACATGCACTGGAGACAGCTGCATGATTTGAATCTGGTTCCAATTAAATCAGTGCTTCTGTTTCTATATTGGATATAGAATAGTTCATATCTTAACATTGTTAAGGTACGGGGAGTTGTCCGGCTTATGCTTAAAACCAGACTCTGGATAACTCAGGGCATGTTTCTGTAATGGCTGTTTGTGGGTTGACCCGAGCTATGACGAGGGTTGACTTTCTACCATCTGGAAGATCAATAGTGATATTGTTCTTGACTCGCCACAGTTTTAGTAAAATAGACTTTTTCAGAAAACAGCAGTGGGAGTATGGTAGAACTGGAAGTGATTCCAGAACCGCAAACGATTACTGAAGATTTAGTAGGACCTTAAGATTCAATCTGGATTGACATTCCATTGGCCACTCCGGCGGATATGGTGGGTAACCTCAGGCACCCGAGAGGTACTCCGGTAGCCTCAAGGACGGTGACAGGGAGGTTCTTGTTTACCCAGACTTGCCATTGCTGTTGTTCCAGACTGTGAGACCCGGCAGGAGGATGAGTATAGCGTCATTCTAAACTAGCTTTAGAAGTGTACGTGTATATGACTCTGCCAGCGGGTTGTCGTAGTCAGTGGGAGCAGTGAAAGCATAGTGGACAAGTAGCTTATGTCTATTTATGGACTAAAGCAGATATAGTGGAGATAGATCATCTATTTCTGATGTGACAGTCATTGGTTTGACTTCATCAGAATAGGGGATGGATCTGTTAAGAAAGTAGTAGGATGTGATGTCCTGGTATTTGGATGACATACACAGAGTAGGAAGTGAAATTACTATACTACGATCGGTTATACTTTGGTTGTCACACAGTGGTTTCTCCACATAGGATATGGATATTATGTCAGATATTCTGGTTACTAAATCTATGGTTTTAGATCTAGATTTGGGTAGTTTCCTAATCTGGGTACTTAGACAGCATTCTAAAGGTGTTTTAGAATGGACGACTCCTTGCATGGTAGTGTACCTGCAGGTGATGGAGTCACCCTCTCTAAAGGTGTCTTACAGACTAAAAGGGAGAGGGAGGTGCATGATTGGCAGATCTCTTATTTAGGCAATTGAGTCAATCATGAGATGTCAAGTACCACACCAGACGTTGTTTTTGGCACTAGATGCAATAAGTTGATATTAATTCTATCTTGGAGAAAAGTTCGGAAGCAGTTTTAGAACATAAGTGGATGTTCAAGGGATATGATAACAACAGCCTCTTTTAGGAGACAGTTGTCATTCCAGACTTCCAAGGTGACCTGGATGACAGAGTGACTGTCAGAGTTGTAGTTTTCCCTCTGATGAGGGGCAGTATTTTGGATAGGTGGTCCAAGCGGATACCGAGGGAGGCATGGCGCAGGATACTGATTAAGTTCAGTTGACAATACAGTCTAAGAAGTTTGGATTTGGAGTTCATTTATGAACTGGGTCTCATCAGATATCCAAACATATTCTAAGACAGGTATTGCTCATTTCGGGAGATGGTTTTCTCCGCGAACTTGAGATAAAGAGAGAAACGGAAAGAAACATCAGGGCGGATCCACTCACTGAGGCTATTCCTCGAACGCAATAGTTTCGCAAACGGGTTTTGTGAGACTGGTCAGTAGAGGAGTTGGGTGTTCGGTATCACACGGGCTGTGAGTATGCGACATCGCAATAATTAGCCTTGAGTGCTAGTGGGAGATTGTTGGATATAGTGTCCTCAGAGTCAATTATTGGATCACAGACACGTGATTGCAATGATTGAGGGAGGACCTATACCGGTATGACAGTCTTACTCAAGATGATAGTATACTATCTGGTTTATCTTTATCATCGAGTACTGCTTTAGGTGACCTTACAGGTCGCTATTACACATTGATAGAGCCCTTAGGATTCTTGCTTGACTACCAGCAGTATGATGGAGATCATATACGTGGGAACTGGGGTCTGTAAGCACATCCTTAAAAAGTCCCTAGTCGAAAGAGTTTCGAGACAGGGCATCGATACTCCAGAGTAGACTAGTGTATACAGTCGAGACCCCGACAAGGGGCGGTGGCCGGTCTCACAAGCCATTAGTGTCAGTTGGTTCACCTAAGATGTATACATGTGCTCATTGGGTTATGAGTACACCGGACAGGACTCGCCGGAAACATGCTAGTTGGTATTATACCTGACGTCAGATAGCAGTTCCCTGGTGACATGTGTACAGGTTAGTTCATCGACCTGAGATCGTCATTTGTCTCGTGTGAGTTCCCACTGTGCTTTGATTACTACCCTACTACGGCTCAAAGGAGTCGTGCAAACAGGTTTTAGTTGGGTACAGTCCCGAGCCACATGGAGGCAGTGAGCGGATCGGCAGAGGTTTCGTCTCTCCCGGTATTGAGGGTGAGATCGCACTGTGTCTAGGAGAGCCATTACACGAAGTCCTTGGCCAAGACAGGAGATATACCGGTAGGTATTCCAGTAGTATCTCAGGGTGGTCTGGGCTACACTCCGACACGACATGTACCGTTTTGGGGGTCTGACTTTTACCAACCCCTTAAGCCCGACATGCGATGCTCATAGACGAACGGATCGGACTGTACGGATATTGTCACTGACAGACTCAGTAGGGTATCAGGATGAGTTCACTCATCGACCTCCCTTTTGGTCAATACCTGGTAGCCCGTTACGTATGGCTAGTACCACTGATGTGCTAGTGGTTAAATCCACAGCCAAAGTATTGACGAGTCTTTAGAGTCCCCCACAGACTGTTTCTCAAGTTTCTGGCAAAATGTTGTAGATGCCGTATGATATATAGCAGGGTTCGATCATATACGTGCAGTAGTGCACGGATCATGATCGGGTGGATCATACTAGTGGGCTTTGGTTTAAACCTGATCCTAGTGTTAGATTTGTTGGATTACTTTAGTCTCATCGCATTCGCATTCGGTCGGAATGCGGATGCAGGTATGTGTTAGTGTATATGCCCTAGAGGCCATTACTGTATCATACTAGTTTGTATATTACTTAATGGAAGCTTGGGATATCCACAGTTGTATAGACAATCTTGCTCAAAATAGTAGTATGCTACTTGGTTTGTTTCTACTTTAATGTGTACATGTGTTTCTTTTAGTATATCACCTATACACATTAGTGGAGCCCTTAGGATATTTACCTGATTACTAGCGTTGTGATGGCAGTCACACTCGTGGGGGCTGGGTAATCCACAAGCACATCCTTATACAGGTCCCTAGTCGTAGGACTATCGAGACAGGGCATCGATACTCCGGAGTAGACTAGCGTATGCGCTTCTCATCCCAGCATGGGAGACGGTCTGTCCCACAGCCATCAGTACGTCGTACTTGAGATAGTATGCGGATGCTCGTTAGGTTACGAGTACACTGGACAGGACTCGTCGGGAAATATTGGTTGGTACTATACCTATCGTCAGTTATCAGTTCCCAGGTGACATGAGTACAGCTTAGTCCGCTGACTTGACACTGTCACTTCGTCTCGAGTGTGTTCCCACTGTACTTTGATTACTACCCTACCACGGCTCAAAGGAGTCATGCAAACAGGTAGTAGTTGGGTGCAGTCCTGAAGCACTTGGAGGCAGTGACGGTTAGACAGGATTCGTCTCTTCCGGTATTGGGGGTTGATATCGCGCTGTGTCTAGGAGAGCCATTACACAAAGTCCTTGTCCAGGGCAAGCGAGATATACTGGTGGGTTTCCAGTGTTATCTCAGGGTGTTCTGGGCTACACTCCGACACGACTTGTACTGCTATTAGGGGACTGACGTTTACCGCCCCCTAGGCCCGCCATGCGATATTCTCAGACGAACAGACCGGGCTGTATGAATACTGTCACATTCAGGCTCAGTAGGAGTTAAGATGGGTTTCACCTCGTCAGTCTTCTTATCGGCATCTACCTGGGGACCGTTACGCACAGCTAGTGCCGCTTGCCGTCTGTGGTTAAACCCACTGCCAGCGTAGTGTCGAGTCTTTAGAGTCCCACACAGAGAGCTATTCGCCTTTAGGCAAAAAGGTAGAGGTCGCATGGTTTTGCGACAGGGTTCGGTCACATCCGTGCACTTATGCACGTTTAATGTCCGGGCAGTTATTACAAGCGGGCTTTGGTTTAAGCCAGATCCTAGTATACGTTTTGGGATTGGTTTTATCTCGTTTGTATTCATGTTCCTTGGAACGCGGATGCGGGTGTGTATGCACGGTTGACGGAGACAGAGGCAGAGGATTCTCATTAGGGTTGTTGACTGTTGACTTTTGCTAAACCCTAATGAGAATAAGAAATATGATTAATGATAATATTAATTAAGTATTATTGTGCCATGGTTGGGTTGAAAGGTTGACTTTGTTGACTTGTTGACTTGGTTGACCGGTTGTCTAGGTTGGACTTGTTGACCATCATCATTACAATGGCTATCATTTCATGGCAAAGACTTTTGCTTGCTTGTTTGTTCACACATTGCATTTAATACATGAAATGATATTGCCATTTGATATGATAACAACCATCACATAATACTCAATTATTATTATTTGTTATGATTATTTTGGATTATGAAGAGGATGGTTGGAAAAAGTCTTACATTTTCTATCATTTGTATTCTCTCTCATCCTCAAGCTCTCCCTCATCCTCTTGCTCTCTCTCTAGTTCATGGTTCTATTGTCTCATGTGTTGAGAAATAAGAACCATAGAGATAAAACCTAAAACACTTCTCTACTCATCCTAGTGTACAAGATCTAGCAAGCCAAGTATTCTAGTTTCCTCTAGATTGAGGTTGGAGCAAAGGTAGAAGCTTTCGGGTGGATCCATCTTCGGCATAAGGAGACGACGAGGTGAGGCCGATCCGACCACTACAAGGAGTTGAAGAGAAGGAGTTCAAGTTTAGGTATAACCCTTAACCTAGTAGCTAAACTCTTAGTTAGGTTGTTAGATAGTTTGTTTAGCAAAGATCCGTTTCTAGAGTCCATGTTACCATCACCGAAAAAATCGTTTTTCACCATTTCTACAAGCCCGAAAGAACCGGGAAGGGTAACGTGGATTTACAGTATGTATATACAGGTGAGGGGTACTCTTATGATCCGTCACGAGTTTACTTCAGTAGATGCCATTCTCTTTTTATTGTTGCAAACATTTGGATTAATGTTTGCATATGGAAATAATGAGCTCAAAATCATGATTAGGAGAATTATTTGTGACACATGCACAAGTGATGAGTCATGGTCTCTTTACTTGTGCATATGTCATATTATGTGATTGATTTGTGGATGAAATGAGAGGGGGGAGAGAAAGGGCAGCCATAAGGTATAGGTTAGCTCTTGTATTTCATTCTCACTCTCTCACTTTCATTATCATCTCACAACAAAAGAAAAGAAAAGGAAACTTCTTCTTCTTCCTCTTCTTTCTTGAGCTCACTATCTCCTCATTAATGGCATCCACTAAATCCTCAAGAGACAAAGTTGTCACACACATTCTCTACATCGCCTTGGACACGTCGGCTAGCAAACTTCGTGCCCGAGTTGCTTCGGATGAAGCGGGAGCCCGTAAAAAGACTCAAAGATGTGGTGCCCTTTCCGACGAGAAAACCGAAGATCGGAGATGCCGCGAGGAGCTTGGGTTGGTGGCCAAAGACCGAAGGACACGGATCGATCGGTATAGCTTTTCTAACCCTTCTCTTGTTGCTAGTTATAGGTTAATGGTTCGATCCGTGATTAAAGTCTGCGATAGCGCCGGTTTCTAGTTTAGAAAAAGTTTTCGTTTCCGCATTTTGGTCTCGGACAGACGGCCGGGGCGCTACCGTAGACTTACAGCTACGTACCGTATTCATGTATTTTAGGAAGCGAGATGTGACAGGATTCCAAGATTTGGATCTTGTGTGATGAAAAAAGATCCATTTTCTTCTCTTCATAGAGCTTTGGGAGGTGGGACTCCCTTTTTCTCCTTCTCTCAAATTGGATCCTGAGAAGGAAGAAGAAGATAGTAAAGATATACCCTTTTTAGATTTGATGTGAGATTTGAACTCTCTTTTAATGGGTTTATGGTGAAACTTTATTTAGTTTTGAGAAAAAGAGAGCTAAGCTCTTGATTTAATTGGAAATGAAAATGAAGAGGAAAAACTTGAGAGAGAGAAGATGGAGGCACAAACCCTAATGTTTTTTAGGGGAATGAAAATTATTGTTTCATTTCATCATAATATTGCTTTATATAGGTTTATAAGTTTACACATAGCCCCTTGGGCTTTATAAAATTGACATTTTGTCCATCCCATACCCATATACTTAATTCTTTTTGCACATGAGCTATGTCCTTACAAAAATTTGGCTTTTTACCAATTTATTTTACATTTATGCATGAAAATTACATCAAATCTATTTAACGCTTGATAATTATTCCTTTGGCATGTGGGGTCAGCCTCTTCATGCTTGGGTTTGACTTGGGTATGGGCCCACTTGACCGTGGTTTGGGCTCGCTTGCTTGGATTTGGGTTCGGGCTTGGGCCCACTTTACTTGGATTCAGGCTTTGGCCCGGGCCCACTTTTCGGGCTTTAACTTTGACTCATTGACTTGTTGATCTCGATCGTGGGATGTAATTTTTTACCCCCAAAAAATTCCCCCCGTCAATGAATGCACACTGCGTACATAGGCCGTGTGCATGAAATTGATGGATATTCTTCCATAGGGAGTTTGAATTCGAGGTGAAATATCATTCCGGGGGCGGAGCATTATTCCGGGAGCATAATTCTTAGGATCGGAGTATCATTCCGAGGTGCGGAGCATCATTCCAAGGGTCGGATATATCCTGAGACGAACTATAATTCCAACACGGGGTTCAGGGACGAAACATAATTCCTACACGGGACAGGTATATTTTGAGACGAAACATAATTCCGACACAAGGTTCCGGGACGAAGCATAATTTCGACACGGGACAGGTGTATTCTAAGACGATGTATAATTCCGACGTAAGGTTTCGGGACGAAATATAATTCCGACACGGGATAAGTATATCCCGAGACAAAGCATAATTCCGACGCAGGGTTCCTAAATGAAGCATAATTCCAACACAGGACTGGTATATTCTTAGACGAAACATAATTCCGATGCAGGGTTCCGGGACGAAGCATAATTTCAATATGGGACAGGTGTATCCTGATATGAAGTGTAATTCCGGTGTAGGATAGACATTGTGAATGAAATATAGTTCCGATATATAGCTTGATTCCTAGGCGAAGCATAATTCCGACAGGAAAGGTAGATACTCCGAGATGAAGTATGATTCTGACACGGGACATATATTCTGAGACGAAATATAATTCCGACGCAGGGTTCCGGGACGAAGCATAATTTCGACACAGGACAAGTGTATCCCGAGACGAAGCGTAATTCCGTCGCAGAGTAGACATTCTGGGCGACATATAGTTCTGATGTAGAGGTTGATTTCTAGGCGAAGTTTAATTCCGACAGGGAAGATAGATATTCCGAGGCGAAACTTGATTCCGACACGGGGCACATATTCTTAGACGAAATATAATTCCGACGCAGGGTTCCAGGACGAAGCATAATTTCGACACAGGACATGTGTATCCTGAGACAAAGCGTAATTCCGACGCAGAGTAAACATTCTGAACGAAATATAGTTCCGATGCATAGGTTGATTCCTAGGCAAAGTATAATTCCAACAGGGAAGGTAGATACTACGAGACGAAGTATGATTCCGACACTGTAACGACCGTAAAATTCTTATACACTTTTATTGATCCAATATTAATAAAAGAGTGTATTTTTGTTCTGCTTTCGAGTTATAAGTTATTATTCATAACTTATGTACAAGAAGGAACTTGTGGCTCACAGGTTAAGCCTCTCCATTGTTGTTCTTTAGCCTGTGTGTTTGAAGCCCATCACTCCCAATTATTTTTATAATTTTTTTCTTTTAACTTTTTGGAAGCCCAAGAGTTGCACGTGCATTATATGGAGAAACGAAGAGTTGCAAATAAATCAAATAATATAAATGATACATAAATACCCAGATGAATGCACTGCACGAACCACGAGTCAATTGCTTCATGTTTGACCGCCGGATTTTTCTCAAAAACCGCCACTGTCGGCCTACTTAGCTCCAAATTTCTCCATCCTTTGCACGTGTATCCCTTCAGCTCCCCACTACTTCTTTTTCCTATTTGATTTTCCTGCAATTAACTAGAGAACCCCAGACCCTTCATCTACCCCTTTACCCTCATTTTTAATACATTTTTATTATCTTTTTAATTTTCTTTACACCTATATTTTCCCGTATAAATACCTAGTCTTTCTCCTTAATTCTTCTCCTAGATTATTCTGAAAATACCACTCAAAATTCTGTCTCTCAAGCCTCACTCTAGCAAAAGAAGTTAAGCGCACAAGTCCAAGCCAATTCCGTCGCTCAAATTCGTTCCTCCACACGTTAGCTACCTACAGTTCGTTCTTGTACGCGTAATCGGATCCAAACTCAAGTCTCCATGCACCGTAGGTCTTGGTTCCTCAACCGAGACTTTTTCTCACTTGTACGAGTACAAGCGGAGATTGTAAGTTCTCTCATCCTCTCTTCTTTTCCCTCTTGTATACTCTCTTTTATTTTTTTTTTCCACTTCCCCACTCCGCATCACTTATAACTACGCTAAATCCTCCATCTGCTTTTCTCTTTTTTCTCCTCTTATATCGACGCGAAAGAATACGGTATTATAAACAAAGTTCAAATTAAAAATATATATATATTCATTGTAATTCGACATGTTCATTATAAATTTTCATGCCATGATATCAAGAAAATACGAATTTACAACTCTATCCATGTGTCACAATTTTAATATGATATTTGTTATGTTAAATAATATGTAGATTACAAATAACGAATAAATAGCATGAACTTTACTTATACCTCTTTTAACCTTATCATGAACTATACCTCTAGAAAATTCACGGGGTAATGACCTACCCCATCACATACACCATGGTTTCATAGCACAATATACTAAGCTACAAGTTTAGCCAAAATAAAACAATTTACATTAAAATACCATCAGTTTCTAAAAGTATAGTTTTCATAAAAATACCATAAACTTTTAAAAGCTAGATTTCATCACTAAAATACTAATAAAACTAAAATAAATTTTTATCAAAACTCTTAATATTATAAATCACCCTTGAGGTTTATTTTTAAAAACAATATTATAACATTTTCATAAAACCCTATCGAGAAATGCAAATAATGTAAATACAATGTAAACAACTAGAAAAAATCTTTAAGGACCCTAGATTAATATAGGTTTAAGCAGTATCATTTCTCTTGAGCCCTAGGGAGCCAGAGAAAGTGAGTGCTTGCCTATTTAGGTTAGACAACGCTGCAAATTAACGGAGTTATCAATGACAATCGTCTCGGAAAAAGACACAAATCCTGCCGTCCATGTGCAGTGGTTGTCCAATTATTCCCGAACATAAGATCTTCAAAGTTAAATCTAGTAATATGAAATGGCTATAACTCGAATCCAAACTCGAACCCAAAATTGAACTTGAACTTGAATCTGAACTGGATACTTAAACTTAACATGAATATATGAACCCAATGTCTACGCTTGAACTGACTTGACTCGAACCGTGAATACAACTTGATATGAATACATGAACACTTAACACGAATACTTGATCTTGACATGAACTCAATTTTGCAACTTGATGTATTCATGAATTCGAGCAAGGCTGGTAACTTTAACTGTAATCTAGAATACACAGGGTGTTGGGATAGTTCAAGTACGAATCCAACAAAATCTCAGGAGTCCCCCTAGATTATGAATCCATGTCTACTAACGTCAGCAATCAATCATGAGGGCCCATGTTTCCTTGCACCTTGATTATATCCTGTTGAGTTTGGAATACTTCAACACTAGCTTGAAATCCCGTTACTAACACTCCCGTGATTTCCTATCCCTGGATTACAGCCTGTTGGGTTTGAGAACACTCTTAAGATTAGTTGACATTCACCCTGAACTTACGTTAAATTAGTTTACCCATGTAGAGACTTTTCTTGACACTTACCTGCACTTCATGTGCGCTATACCTACACTATACGGCCATACTAAACTATTTTTCTATGCTCATGTTATATTGCCATGCATACAAACATATTGTCATACTCATGATACCTTGCCAATAGAACTGCATGTTACATAAAATTGACATGCTTATATTAAATGGCATGTTTATATCTCCTAGTCTATTGCTTCATGATATCCATTTTCCAACTTGTCATTATACTTTTATACTTCACACCTTTTCTTGGGGACTTACCGAACAAAAGTTTGCCAACGGGCATCCACCCATCTCTTTCTTCTTTTGGATGTTCATCAAGTGGTCTGAAGACTGAGAATATAGAAGAGACTACAGAGAATTACGACCAGATCACTACTCATGTTTAGCTTAACTCATTTTTTCTTTCAGTTTATGTACGCTACCTATCTAGGCATTTTTGTTTTTATATTTCCTTTTTAATTGAACTCATGTATTGTAAATATATCAAGTTTAAATCTAAATAACGTTGTTGAAGTTTAAATCTCATGTTAATTTCTTATCATTTTATATCGCTTATTTTACGCTTAGCGTATTTACTCTGGGAAATGACCTTCTTGGAACAAATACGTCACGGGCTTGTCATGTGCCTGTTTTCATCTTCTGGGAAGCAGGGCGTGATAGACACGGGGCACATATTCTGAGATGAAGCATGGTTCCGACGAGAGCTCGTTGGTTGACTTGTTTCCAAGACGGGGCTTGATTCCAACGGGGAAGTCGTTGGTTGACTTGATTCCAAGGCGGAGCATGATTCCGACGGGAAGGTCGTTGATTGACTCATTGATTTGATTTGATTTAATTTAGGAGTTTTTCTTATCCATCCTGCTGGGTTTTTGAACCTGAGGCTTGGAATTTGGGTTTTTGTTTGGCGCCAGCATCGCTACACTGGAATATAGTACCAAGAATGAATTATCATTTGCCGTGGAGAACTTAGGATTTAGGTTAGCATCAGTATCGCTACACTGAAATATAGTATCAGGATTGAATCATCATTTGCCATGAGGGGATTTCCTTCGTTCCCAGTTTAACGACTTTGGGGTCATTTGTTCCCAGTTTAACGACTTAGAGCTCATCTGTTCTCAGTTTAACGACTTATGGGTCTATTGGATCAAAAGTTTGGAATTTTGGGGTTGGCATCAGCGTTGCTAACACTGAAGCACAGGTGCCAGGAGCAATTCATCATTTTCCTTTGCCTGTTCGGGAGAGATAGCTTAGAAGACAGGTTTATATCACCTAAGACTTATCAATTTTATGAGCCGTAAAGGTCTCATAAAAGTATTTTCTCCGTATGAGTCGACAGGATCTCATAGGTGTATTTTCTCCTTAGGAGTCGTGAGAACCCCTAAGTTTGTTTTTCCCTTGTGGGTCGTAAAGATCCCATGAAGGTGTTTTCTTATGAGTCGAAAGGATCTCGTAAGTTTTTTTCTTCTCATGTATCGTAAGGACACATGAGTGGTTCTTTCCAAATGGAGCATAATTCTAAGGGCAGAGACCGGCCGCGGGGATGGTGATTGCAGTTGTAACAACCCTAATTTTTCTATACACTTTTCTATACAATTTTTTTTTAAAAATCCATAAAGGAGTACTTTAACCTGAGCATAATATATATATATATATATATATATAAGTAATTATTTTGTTTTTAAATAATTCCATTTTTAGTGTACATAAAATTGTTTAAAAATTAAAGTGTACTTGGGGTATTTAGTGTTGCTGTTACCACTTTAAGTAGTTATTTTCCCACAATAATTACAAGAAGGAGCTTGTAGCTCATTGGTAACACCTTGCACTGCTGAACCAAGCCACCATAGTTCAAATCTCATGCCCTACATTATTTTTGTATTTATTTTGTTTTAATTTCTTTTGGAAGTCAACGGTCAAAAGGCCATAACTCCCAAAATATGTACTGGACAACAAAAAGTAAATATACCAAATTGTACCCTCGAAGTTTCCCGGCCTCTGGTGGTCTGACTCAGCCCGACTCGGCGCCGCCGGCCGGCGACTCGGCCGACTCGGTCCGACGCCGTCGGCCGGACTTGGCCGGACGGCCGAGTCACCAACAGAGAAAAGTCTCCTATTGACTTGGTCCACCCCCCTGCACACTTTAATTGCTTGGATTAGTTATCATTTGCCCAATAAATCCCTTTTAATCTAGATTTAATGATTTTTAATGATTTTTGTATTTTTTTTATTAAAAAACCCTAACCCTAGCCTAACCCTATATAAACCCGCATACCCTCTACCCTCTCACCCTACATTCCTAAGTCCACTCTCTAAAAATTTCAAGAGAACTTGGTACATGAGAAAACGAGCGAAAGGCGAAGCGCTGACGAAATCGACGGCAAAATTCCGACGATCGTGCTAGGACCTCTCAACGACGATTCGACGCACCAGCAAACCCTCTACCTCTCTCTTACTCTCTAACGTTGTCCAAACCCGTAAGTCCCTCTTTTCTATCTTTCTTTTCTTTCATAAAAATACGACTTTTCAAACCCGACGGAAATCGGAACAAACCGATTTCCGATTCGGTTTTCTATCAAATCTCACTTATCACCAATTCCATAATGCTTAAATATCTTCATGTTG